>OX451738.1:1033933578-1034533578 GCA_948472305.1 Vicia faba | reverse complement strand
TCCTCAAGGAATGCCCCAAATTCCTCAAAACCCAAAAGTTGCTAAATTAGGGTTTCTGAGGAAAAGTCAACCAAACTTTGACCAAGCATAACTTCCTCATACATTATCAGAAATTTTCCATCCAAGGCTCATTTTGAAGAGGATGCAATTCCCTAGAATTCATCTTAATCCCTCAAGTTCAAAATATGCACTCACCAAAAGATATGAATTTCCATATTATAGGTCCTTTTGAAAAGTCAACAAAAACACTTTTTGGGTCAAAGCTTATTGCATGAACATGGAAGACCCAATTGAGATGAGACCAAAAGGGTTGTTTAAGGGACATACTAATATTTCTAAAAAGTTAAATAAAACCTCTCTAGGGTTAAAATTGGAAGAGATATACATTGTCAAAGTTGACCTTTTTTGCAAAATTTTCAAAAGTCAAATGTGATCAAAAATGCATTTTTTGCCAAGCAGAGTTTATTTTCCATCAACACTGAAAAGGCTTAATATCCCCGGCAGTCTTAATATTTCCCAGCGGAATATAAGAATGTTCCCCGGCATAGTACCAGATATCCCCAGTGGAGTTAAAAATTTTCAGCGCAGTCTGAAAAAGCTTCCTCAGTGGAGTTGAAGAATCATCCCCAGTAGACTCTGGAAGTTCGTCCCCGGCGGAGTATAAAAATAAATATCCCCAGCCGAGTTCAAAGTAATATTGTACCCATCAAAGCTCAAAGGATTATCCCCACAAGATTCTAACAGGTTATCCCCAGTGAAGTCGCAACTGAAATATCATCCCCAGCGGAATTCTTTCCTTTCACAAATAGGAATTCAATCCCCAACAGGAATCAATATCACCAGCAATGGTGATTCATCCCCAAAGGAATTTATCGGTGGAATCCTCAACAGAGCATCTCTTCCCCACAGAGTAATCTCCTCCTCGTTTTATTCCCCAACAGAGTTATCCTCTCCTGCAGGTCTATTCTCACAATCATCTTCGTTCGTCATCCCCAGTGGAAACGAAGAATTCAACTCTATTCTCCAGCAGCTATCTGGTATTTATTTTCCCCAGCTAGAAACATTACATTTCCATACATCACGATACATGCATATATGCATCATACAACACGATCTCATTTATTTTGAGAACATCATTGCTTGATCCATATCATACATTGCATAGGACATACCTTTACCTTTTAGGAAGGATGCAGTTAAGTTCTCAGCAGTCGAAGACCTGACCGATTCTTAAATTTCAACTGAATTATCCTCGGTTGAATGTCAGATAAGGTTCTCAATCTCGACAATTTTCCTCCGTCATAGTGTGGACGAGTTCTACAATCTCAACGGTATACTACGTTGAAAACCAGACAATTCCTAGATCTTGATGAAGATGTTTTCCTCCGTCATAGTGTGGACGAGTTCTACAATATCAACGGTATACTACGTTGAAGACCAGACAGTTTCTAGATCTTGACGAAGATGTTTTCCTCCGTCATAGTGTGGAAGAGTTCTACAATCTCAACAGTATACTACGTTGAAGACCAGACAGTTCCTAGATCTTGATGAAGATGTTTTCCTCTGTCATAGTGCGGACAAGTTCTACAATCTCAACGGTATACTACGTTGAAGACCAGACAGTTCCTAGATCTTGATGAAGATGTTTTCCTCCGTCATAGTGTGGGCGAGTTCTACAATCTCAACGGTATACTACGTTGAAGACCAGACAGTTCCTAGATCTTGATGAAGATGTTTTCCTCCGTCATAGTGTGGACGAGTTCTACAATCTCAACGGTATACTACGTTGAAGACCAGACAGTTCCTAGATCTTGATGAAGATGTTTTCCTCAATCATAGTGTGGATGAGTTCTACAATCTCAACGGTATACTATGTTGAAGACCAGACAGTTCCTAGATCTTGATGAAGATGTTTCTCTCTATCATAGTGTGGAAGAGTTCTACAATCTCAACGGTATACTACGTTGAATACCAGACAGTTCCTAGATCTTGATGAAGATGTTTCCCTCCGTCATAGTGTGGACGAGTTCTACAATCTCAACGGTATACTACGTTGAAGAACAAACAGTTCCTAGATCTTGATGAAGATATTTTCCTCCGTCATAGTATGGTAGATTTCTACAGTCTCAACGGTATACTACGTTGAAGACCAGATAGTTCCTAGATCTTGATGAAGATGTTTCCCTCCATCATAGTGTGGACAAGTTCTACAATCTCAACGGTATACTACGTTGAAGACCAGACAGTTCCTAGATCTTGGTGAAGTTGTTTTCCTCCGTCATAGTGTGGACGAGTTCTACAATCTCAACGGTATACTACGTTGAAGACCAGACAGTTCCTAAAATCTCATTAAAAGATAGACTTCCCCAGCGGAATCTTCTACAAACAACAGGTATGCAAATTCTCGCTAAGGAATCTCTTATGCGATCGACGCTCCTGCAGATGGCATCTGTAATCCCATCCTCCTACCAACAATCTCCAAATGGAATCTGTAAGTCCATTCCCAACATCACAAGGCTGATACTACTTCATGCGAGTGCAAATTTCTAGGCACTCTAGTGTTCAATCATCTTCCACCTTCGGATCACGAAAGGCACGAAAGCAAATCTACATCCTCAGGTTTAAGAAGATTGAACAGGGGCAGCTGTTTTACTCCAAAATTTTCCCTCTCATATTTCTCCAAACATTGCAAGAAAAATCTTCAAGTGGCTCAAGATTGCTCAAGAGTTGGACAGTCAAGTCATCTCTTAAGGCAGTCAACCTCAAATTAGGGTTTTGTGTTGCATCAAGATCCTTGAATCCAAATGACCTCAAGTTCTCCCAAATGTCCTAATATGTTCTCAAGGTCATCCATGTCAAATTTTAAGCCTTGCAGAGGAAGTTTGCTCAGTCAATTGCTCAAAGGGTCCAAAAATCGACTGTGCTAGGGCAAAAGTCAACTGTGACCTATATACAGTCAAACTTCAAGATTTTTTGCTAAAATTCTCATTTTGAAGGATATTTCATCATTTGATCAAGGGTTGATCATGATTCATCAAGGATTGCTCAAAATTCATCAAGACTCAAAAGTTGCTAAATTAGGGTTTTGTAGGAAAAGTCAACTCAACTTTGACCAAGCATAACTTTCTCATGCTTTATGAGAAATGACCCATCCAAAGCTCATTTTTAAGAGGATTAAATTTCCTAAAATCCATCTTCATACCCCAAGATCAGAAAATGCACTCACAAGAAGTTATAAATTTGGACATTATAGGTCATTTTTGAAAGTCAACAAAAACACCTTTTTTTCCAAAGCTTATAACTTGATAATGGAACATCAAAATAAGATGAGACAAAAATTGTTGGTTATAGGACATCTTAAGCTTTCTAGAAAGTCCAAGAACACTTCCAAAAGCTCAAAATTGAAGAAGTTATGCATTGTTGAAGTTGGGCATTTTTGCAAAATTGGCAAAAGTCAACTATCCCCAAAACTTCAAATTTTGTCAAATGGGCCCATTCTTTTCCACTTGATTTGAGCTTGCATCATTTTCCACGTGTCCTAGCTTCAGCCATGTGTCCATTTATCAATTTTATTAGTTTATTTGATTTTTTGTTGAATTATTTCATTTTAAATCAAATTAAATCAAATAAAATCCCAAACTTTGATTACATGAGATTTTTTGCTATTTTCAGGATTGGATTCTCATCAATATCATCATCAAATTCGTATCACACAAGATCATGTGCAAAAAGATGATTTTTTTGACAAATTTGGCAAGTTTTCAAAAGTGAATCAAATCAAATATGGGTGCATTGATTTAGAGAGATTGGATTCATGATTCTTAACCTAATGCATTCCATGATACATATAGAAGCCAAAGGACACGAAATATAGGTTAGAGGCTGCAAGAACAATCAAGACAAAACTTGAAAAAAGTGTGGAAAAAGCTTGAATCTGAATTCATACTTAGAGGCGATCTCAGAAGCCAAGAAGGGTCTCAATCAATTCCTGGAGGTTCACTGAGTGGAAACCAACCCAAAGCAAGCTCCCATACACGCCCAAATGCACTGTAATTACCACGCGGATTCGTTTCTTTCTTGAATTCGTAAATCCTCATTCTGGCATCTTTTGGACAAAATAATTACATGTTTGTGATCACCAAGACATTTGCAAACTTTTTGTATTATTGAATTTTGTTTATATGACCTGTACCAAGAATCACCATAGCTAGGGTTCTTGGAGCATTTTTGGGCGTTTTTGTTACATGTAAAATTAGCCTTAATGATGGCTATGGTCGTGACCGGGAGAGGAAGACGAAGGTAACCATGGTCGTGGGAGGAATTTATATAGCCTGAGATGAATTTTAGGAACGGCCTATGCATTTAGCTGCGGATTCAAATCCGCAGGTAATTTTGTTTCAGGCCTGAGGACAGGGACGACATCGTGTCCTCCTCCGATTGGCCCTTTTCAAATTTTCGCGCATTTTTTTATTTTCTGGCATATTAACGTGTTTTAGCATATTATGTTTTGTTTGTATTTCATTAACAACTGAAGCGAAGTGCCCCAGTGGTTAGCGTGTCTACTTCCATAGCGTTGATGGCTGGAGGTCAGGGGTTCAATCCCTGCCTCCAGCACTTTGTATTTTCTCTTGTTTTTTCATACAATCACATGCAGATCCAGGTTTGTAGCATACTATGCGCCTCCACATCTCCAGCAGCCAGATGGCCAAAGGCCAGATCTGGTGATCCAGATTGAGAGTCCACCATGGAGCCAAGTCCAAATGCGCACAGGGAATAAAAAAAAGTCAAACAAGGCCAGCGCCTAGTGGGCCTCAGATTGCTTCTCAAACCTCCCTTTTCAGGTCCAAACCTCATATCTCTCTCTATATTTTCTTTATTTTTATATTTTCTAATTATTTATTATATTTTATTTATTCAACTAACCAATCATTTTTTTCTTTATAAAATTAAAACCAAAAAAATATTTTCTTTATTAAATTAAAATTTTATTATTTTATTTTTAATTAACAAATCTATTAATTAATTTAGGCCATTAATTAGAAATAACTTTAATATATTTTTGTAAATAATTAAAATCAATTAGACTTAATTAGGTTTTTACTAACATTAATTTATTTTATTTTATTTCTTTAAATACCAAAAATCCAAAAAATATTTATTTTCATTAATTAATTAATTTATTTATTAATTAAATAATTAATTTAGGGTAGTTTCTTTCTTAAAATAAAAACAAAAAAAAAATCTTTTCTTCAATAACAAAGGGTCAAAACCCTAGAACTCGCACTCGATTTAATTTTCCGCACACGATCTATTTATTCGATATTGTATTTGTTCCCGGAATGTAATAGATAATTAGGACTATTTAATTTTGTTTATCACTTTATTTATTTTTCCGCATTTAAATTTCAAAGGGTTGCTTTTGGCGATGTAAATACCCGACGCCTTGTAATTTAATTTCCGCAATTTATTTTCCGCAATTTATAACTGTTAGATGTTTGATAATAGGGATGCATGACAAGATTGAATGTTTAAACCTAAAATCAACATAGATCACCATTACCAGATACAAATATAAAATTAACTCAAAACCACACACCCGCATGTGCGCACTCTTAGGGTACACCCCACTTGGTTGCCTTTGTATGCGGTCATTGAGTATAGGTAGTTTTAGAGGTCGCCCTCTTGTCCAAAGATCATAGTTGCCTCGAAACGGTTGCCTCGGATATTGTTGCCTCAAAACAAATGATCTAAGATATTAGGGTTACCGCTAAGGCATCCTAACATTGCTTTGGTGACCGTAAGTCCCTAAATTCGAATTGACCCTTAAAACTCCAACGACGGTGCTACCTACTCATCAATAGTGGGATAGCATTGTCTAAAGGAAGATAGCATAGAATGATTCCTTTTTCGAGTAGGTAGACGGTTCTTAAGTACTTGCTCTTTCAAAAAAACAAAAAAACTTTTCACACTTACACTTTTCGAACAAAGTTTTCAAAAACACTTCATACGCTCTTGAGGACAGAAATAAGAGTTAAATCGAAGTTTTTAAATAAATACTTTTTTTTAAGCCCACAAGCACAAAGAAAAGCAATATTTTGAAAACAATATGAGCAAGTACCTAAGAGCCCGTGGATAACCACAGATAGAAAGGGTGCTAACACCTTCCCTTTCTATGATCTACCCCCCGAACCCGAGAAATATCTCGAAAAAGGAATTTTTCTGTGCTTTTTTCCTTTCCTTGTTGGATGAAATAAAAGTCGGTGGCGACTCTTGCTTACCGCGACATTTTGCAAAAACAAACGCAAAACGCAAACCAGCATTCCAAAAAATAGTCTGTTCTTTCCCACCGTATCACACAAGGCATCCTCCATTTGATTTTCTTCTCGTGGGACATGACTGAAAGTGATCTCAGTGAATTCCGAAACTAACTTTAAAACATGATCCCTGATATGGAATCAATTTAGGATGTCTAGTGTCCTATTCGGCGTTGAATTGGTATATGACCAGCGCGGAGTCTCCAAATACTTCGAGGTGTTTGATTCTTAGATCGATGGCAGCTTCCAGACCTAGTATACAAGCTTCGTATTCGGCGATATTGTTGGTGCAGTCAAAACACAACCTCGTAGTATAGGGCTTATGATAATTATTTGGAGAAGTCAAAATTTCCCTAGTGTGTTTGAAGCCCCGTCGATTATGAGTGTCCAACGTGCCCTTGGTTCAGGTCCTTCATCGGGCCGTGGTATTTCATAATCATCTACAACCATGACATCTTCGTCTGGAAATTCGAACTTCATCGGTTGATATTCTGGAAACGGGTGGTGAGCTAGATGATCCGCTAGTATAATACCCTTGATGGCCTTTTGAGTAATATATTGGATGTAGTATTCTGATAGTAGCATCTGCCATCGGGCAATCCTTCCTCGAAAGTCATTTGGAAATCGTCATTTTATACCATTGTTTGGTCTTTTCGCAATAATTTGAATATAGGCTCGCGCGTAGCTGTTAGATGCAATATGAACCTTGAAATGTAATTCAATCGCCGTAAGAAACCACAAACTTCTTTCTTTGTCCTCGGAGCTGGAATTTCTTGTATGGCTTTTACCTTGTCGGGGTCTACCTCGATACCACACTGACTTACAATGAAACCCAACAACTTGCCTGATCTAACTCCAAATGTACATTTGTTCAGATTCAACATTAGTTTAAACTTGCATAGACGCTCGAATAACTTTTGTAAATGTATGATGTGTTCCTCCTCTGTACGGGATTTGGAAATGATATCATCTACGTATACCTCAACCTCTTTGTGAATCATATCATGGGATAGAGTGACCATATCTCATGGAAAAGTTTCCCCTGCATTTTTAAGACCGAATGATATTACTTTGTAGTAGAAAGTCCCCCAAGGTGTCATGAAAGTGGTCTCTTCCATATCTTCGGGCGCCATTTTTATTTGATTATAGCTTGAGAAACCGTCCATGAATGAGCACACTGAAGCTTGAGTCGTGTTGTCCACTAAAACATCTATGTGAGGAAACGGGAAGTCGTCTTTGGGACTTGCTTTGTTCAGATCTCGATAAACCACACACATACGTACCTTTCCATCCTTCTTGGGCATCAACATAATGTTATCTATTCATGGTGGATAGTCTACCACTGCCAAGAACCCTGCATCGAATTGTTTAAGAACCTCCTCCCTAATCTTGCTGGACATGTCTGGACAAGTTCTCCTGAGTTCTTGCCTAACTGGAGAGCAACCTTCTTTGAGAGGTAGTCTGTGCACCACAATGTTTTTATTCAATCCCGGCATATCCCTATAGGACCAGGCAAATATATCCATGTACTCATGTAGTAGCTTGATCAGCCTTTCCTTGACGCTTTTCACCAATATTTCCCCTAGCTTGATTTCTTTCGGATCTTCCTATGTGCCAAGGTTAATGGTCTCAATAGATTCTTGATATGGTTGTATGTTGTCGTCCTTTCACTCTATCTCTCTCACCAACTCTTCAGAGAGTTTAAGATCTTTATCATATTCCTCTTCAACTTAGTTGATGAGAGCCTCAAAATTATATCAGATTGCAGCAGTAACATTATCGGTAGTTTTAGGCATGGATCTGCACATTTATCATGTTTTGGTGCAGATTTTAGTATGTGAATTTTGAGAAATACATATGAAGAAAAATTATTGCCATTTTCAAATGTAAGAGATAAATGCAAGAGAAAGACAAAGATCTTAATTGAATACAAAATATAACTTTTATTAATTGTGAATATTGTTTGGAACAAAATGAGGGGACCCTTACAAGAAACCCCTATGCCTCGGGCTTGACATAGGTTCTTTTAAAAACAAGAAAAATTACTTAGGAAAGAAAAAGATCTCGGGAATCTCCATAGTTTTCCAGCTCTTGAGTTCTTCTCCTGGAGCGCATTCTCGGATGAAATCAGTTGCCCTTTTGGTGTTGCCTTTGTTTGATATCATTGCCACATGTCCGCCATGCTCTATTCCCTTGTTGGCGAAGGTCTCTTGGATTGGAGGAAACCGTGCTTTTCCCTTCAGAGTAGCTTTTGATAATTCATAGCCCAAACCGAAGTGATTCTTCTTCTTAGGGATTTTCGGGAGCTTTCCCTAACCCTTCAAGGTACCACTTTCCACCGCTGTTTGCAAATCTCTCCATGAGGTTACCGTAGGTTTATTACTCTTTTACACCGGTAAGGTTACCAATGAAGCAACCTATAGGACTTCAAATGGTGTTGCTATATAGTCTTCGTCGGCACTAATATACATGTATGATTGTATGTGAGTTACAAATATGTCCTCCTTACCGTCGATTATAATTAATTTCCCTTCAACTAAGAACTTAAAATTTTGATGTAAAGTCGAAGTGACTGCCCCTGCCACATGAATCCAAGGTCGCCCAAGTAAACATGTGTATGTTGGTTCTATATCCATGACTTGAAAAGTGATATAGAATATATGTGGCCTGATTTTGACTGGAAGGTCCACTTCTCCGAATATTGAGCTTTGAGAATCGTCAAAGGCTTTAACTACCGTAGAACTTGGCCTTATTACGGCACCATCCAATGTTAACTTCATTAAGTTGGATTTTGGTAATACATTGAGGGCAGAACCAATATCGGTGAGTACCCTGTGTAGCGGTAGAAATTTTGAGACTAAGCCATTGGATTGACTTGACTCGCACAGATCAAAATAAAAATCACCATCGGGCTTTATCATTTCCGAAGGAATTGGAAAAGAGCGAATAACCCAAAAGAGGGGAAGAGAATCTAAGTACGAGGGTTGGTTATGCAAAGGGAGGGTATTAGAACCCTAAACATCTATGGTACTCCGCAAGAACCTCTTTGAAAATCTGTGTATTTTGGCTATAAGAGTTGTATAAAAAATAGATGGTGGAGATGAGAAAAGAAGTATTTTTATAATGTTTGCACCCTCCGTGGTTGTGAATCTTTAGTTCCTACGTACCACCTTCCGTGCATTAGGGGATAAGGGTACTCGTATGTCACCCTTAAAAATTTTAAAACACAAGTGTGTTGGTTAATTTTAGGAGACGAGACATCATCGTCTTATCCGAGTGGAAAATATACTTACTACCCACGATTATGAGAAAGGAGAATTTGTGTCATCTCAAAGTGGAGGATATAGCTTGGATTTTAAAATCAACAAAGCCTCACTCAACACCCAAGTGGAAAACATCTCACTTAACTACATATCGTAAAAGTATAGTAACTCGCATCACTACAACGATTAACAAGAGTCTAATCTTTTGAGAAAATTTTAAAGTAAAATGCCAAAATGGAAAAATCATTTGAATGAGATTGATTTACTTTTAGTCTTCTCAATAAAATGTTAAAGTAATATTAAGTTGGTTAATGTTTGATTAAGAAAATATTTTTTTAAATACATGGACCTAAGTCCAAGTTTATTATGAAAGTTGTTCAAGTTTAGACAATAAGAATAGTTTTCAAAAGGAGGGAGAAAATTTTTGAAATTAAAGAAGATGGGAGGAGAGGAGAGACTATCCTAAGGCATAAGGTAAAAGTTAGAGAAAAGAAACATCTAACCAACAAGAAGTCAACACTTGACATAATGAGTCAATGTAAAATTCCCATCCTTTGGATTGAAACCAAACAAGCAAAGATAATAAACCTCTTAAGAAGACCAAGCTTTAATTGCATTAAGTCTTCACAAAAATTGGGCAGAGTAACGGATGTATACAGATGAAATCCAGATCACAGACAAAGCATGTAATCATAATAACCTGCACACAAAGCAAACAAACAATCCAATGTCTTAGGTTAAACCCCAAGAACTCCAAACAAAATAACAGTTGAGGTTACAAGGTCCCAAGGTAGGTCAAGGTATCTAACTCTAAGTCCAAGAAGTCCATCACTCCATAATTCCAAAGATAGTAACCAAATAGTCCAAGTAACATTAAAGTTTTTTTTATTTTTCAAGTTGGTTATTAAGTATATTCAAAAAGAAAATGAAAAGCTCAAGTGTGCAAAAAAATGTAATAAAAGTAAATGCTCTTATGAGAAAAGATGAAAATAACATGAAATGTAAATTCTAAAATAAATGTGCTTAAAGTAAGAGCATAAAGTAAAAGCACAAAATAAAGTCAATTGTTAGAAATTATAGGTTAGTTGAATAACCATCTTGAAACTTGCATTTGAAACTCATTAGATGATTGATAAAATCAAAGCCTTTCAACAACAAGTTTCATTTGCTTTTTGTCAACTATATCATTCATTTAAAATTCTCAAGGTCACTATAAATGATCAACGATGTTTAAGTGATTCACTTTGACTAAAGCTTATGAAGATTCATTAGAGGATTGATAAGACCAAAGCCTCCTAACAATGAATCTCAAGGTTATTGGATCAAAGGATTCAAATTAACATACTTGGGCTTACAAATATGGGTTTGAGCCACGAATAATCATTTCTCGAATCGAGACAAAATTTAGCGTTATGTTAAGCAATCATAAGTGGACTTATATAAAAGTCGCACCTATTTTGAGGCCGGTCAATAGAAATTTATGTGTCATATGTTTAGAAAGATGATATGTTTATCATTCTCTAACAACATTTAACACAATAAGAAGAGGATAAGATGAAGAGGGATGGGATAAGAATTAAACTACATTTGAACCAAAAACTTAATCAAGCCATCATTAAAATTATCCATCCATTTTGGTGGAGTTAAATTCAACACCCAAGATCCAATGATGTTAATGAAGCTCATGATCAAAATATCATAGTCCAAGATCAACCAGAATATATAAAAAATAAAATTGTATTTAAAAATAGAGAAAAAGATTTTTAAAATGGTTTTTAAATGAAAATAAAAGGGGAAATTAGCAACTATATTCAAAACATCTAAGAAAAATTAAATAAGACCATAGAAAAATCAGAAATGAGCTCAAATATTTTTATAAAATATTTGGTAATTTTTTAAAGTCATAAACTATTTTTAAAATTAAAAGAAATAGGCAAACTAAATCAAAAATTGTGAAAATATAGTAAAGTCATAAATAAAAATAAAATGAGGTCATCAATATTTGTCAAGAGGTCATTGGATCATTCCATATTTTTTTCAGAATTTAAAAATTAAGAAAAGTATTTTTAAACATTTAAAACAATTCAAATAAAGTGAATAAATATATTAAAA
The DNA here is from genome assembly GCA_948472305.1 of Vicia faba. Taxonomy (NCBI): domain Eukaryota; kingdom Viridiplantae; phylum Streptophyta; class Magnoliopsida; order Fabales; family Fabaceae; genus Vicia; species Vicia faba. The sequence goes on along the minus strand of OX451738.1, from coordinate 1,034,521,889 downwards.
AAATATGAAAACACAAAATAAATTGTGAAAAAATAATAATCAGAAGGAGAAAAATAGAAGTATTTTTAAGAATTTTTTCATATTTTTTTAAGTTTAAAATGATTCTTTTATGAATTTTTGAAGTTTAAAACAAATAAAATATAAAAATTAGAAAATAAAATAAAAACCAAAAAGATGTAGACCATTGGATGAGAGTAAAAACTTGTTAGTAAGCTAATTTAATGGAAAAGACGCGTTGTGCTTATCATGGTCCTTAGTGAATAAAACATTGAATCATTTATTAAAATCAGAATTTGAAAAAAACAAATGGCACGATATCATTGGTTGAGAGATGACACGTTGGTCATCTTCAACCTCCAGCCATGCGAATTGTAGGTCTCTGAAATTGAAAAATTAGAGCTGGAGGTCGGTAACTTTAGCTTCGTCTCTTCAAGACGATTCCAATGGTACCCTCGCGAAAAATTTATGTAAGGTGTAGCTCAGTCGTTTTAGAAGGAAAGATTTGAAAAGGGATTTGAAAATTCAAGGTCAAAACTCACTTCCAGTTGAAAATAAAATGTTGCGACTAGAATCAGAATGGTGCGAGCTTCATTACAGTATCAAAGTTTGAGAGAATTGGTGAAGGAATCTACCTATTGAAGTTCAAATTCAAAGCTCTGAAACTTGACTTGGCTAGCACGATTTAGGAAGTCTTAGAGCTTAGTTCTTCTTCTGTTAGCTTCAGTGAGGTTCAAGGATGATGAATTGACAGGGAAAATGGATTGAGGAAAGCAGTAAAACCAAATTCGAAGTTGCAGCAAATTGGGTTCAAGAGGAAGTTTGACAGGGTGATTTTGGCTCTCTAAGCTTGAAAAATGAATAAGGTATGACCCTCTATTTATAGGGAAACTAATGGAATGCTTAAGCGTGTGAAATGATGAAGTTTGGAGGGAAATCATGTGAAGTTGCAAACATGAAAAATGTGACTTCTATTTTGCTCAAAACTCAACCAAAGTTTGTGTTTCAATGTGATAATTATATCTGGAAGTTCACTAAACATGATTAGAGTAAAAACACACAAAAAATTTGTGTTTAGAGGCAAAATCAAGGATTTTAAATTCTGACTTTGGAGAAAACTTCGATTTTAAGGTACCATCTTTGAATCAATGGTGTGCACGATTTAGGGAACCTTAGGACTTGATTCTTGATGCATTGGAAAGATGAGATCACAAACTTTAAAATATGAAAATAATGTAATCAAATGGATGCTTGAGATGAAAGTTGTGATGAGTCAAAGTTGAGAAAAAGATGCTGACTTTTTGTACTTAGAAAAATTCTAAGTTTTTTCTTCAAAATGATCTATAATGTTTTACATCCAAACCTTGCCTTCCATTTAAAATTTGCTCTTGACCAAAAAATATGGAATGAAGTAGACCTCTTGAATGACATTTTGAGACTTTAAACATTTAAAAATTCCAAAAATTTAGAAAGTTATGACGTGGTAAAGTTGGTGAAAATACATGAGATGGCCTATAATCGTTTGCATCATTACGGAATCTTCCATCCATTTACAAGCTTAGCACATAGAAGAAAAGTTGAAGTTCACATCTTTAAGATCATTTTGGAAAAAGAGTGGGATTAAGGAGATAAAAATTGACCAAGTTATGATCTTTTGAAGTCACATAAGGGATTTTGATGGCCTATCTAGAGGACTTGTAATCTTTCTTCATCATTAGGTATCCTCCATACAAAATTTTATTGAAAATTTTGAAGTGATTTATTGATAACCCTTTTAAGGGAAGCATGTTTTTGGAATCACTCAAAAATACCAAAATATGAGCAAGATATAGCCTTTAGAAGTTAAAAACCGTAACTCATAGAGCAACAAAATGCCTTGGAAAACCTTTTCAATTTTGACAAACCTTCTTGCACAAATACTTTTTTCATGTGAATAGAAGTTGTTGAGGATTATAATGAGAAACCATGGCAACCATAACCACTTCCAAATATTAATAATTGAGGGAGATATGCACTTGTGATCAAGAAATCAAAGACTTATCCAATTAGGTCAAACTTCTCCAATCAACCCTTGCATCTTTGGACTATCTTTGACAACTTGAGGCATGATGGATCATAATAGACTTTGTCATGATATTACTTCAAAACATCTTCAATGATGAATCTTGAGTCTCAATGACGCTTTGTTGAAGAAGGCATGGGAATAAACTCATGAACCTATAGATCAACTTGATGGAATGTGTTGTGCTTTCACCTATAACATCATCAATTAGGGCAAACAATAATTGTATTTATTAGTTAAAAGTTAATAAATACAAAACATAGATGATAAAAAAATACAAGTCAATGTGCTTGGTGATTCCCCATTGTTGTACCCCAAAATTTGTCCTCTCATTTTACTCAAAACATACTCCTATAGGTCCTCAATTTGCTCAAGGTTGCCCAAGAGTTGACCAGACAAACTCTCTCCTAAGGTAATGTATCTTAAACTGGGGTTTCCATTTTCATAAATATGTGTGGACTCCAAATACTTCATATGCTCTCCATGGTCCTAGTATGTTCTCAATACCCTCCATATCAAATTTCAATCCTTGCACAAGAAGTTTGCTCAGTCAACTGCTCAGATGCTTGAGAATCGACTGTATTAGGTCAAAAGTTAATTGTGCCCCACATACAATCAAACTTCAGGATTTTTGGTCAACCTAAACATTTTGAAGTTATATCCATCATTTGATCAAGGGTTGATCATTATTCCTCAAGGAATGCCCCAAATTCCTCAAAACCCAAAAGTTGCTAAATTAGGGTTTTTGAGGAAAAGTCAACCAAACTTTGACCAAGCATAACTTCCTCATACTTTATCAGAAATTTTCCATCCAAGGCTCATTTTGAAGAGGATGCAATTCCCTAGAATTCATCTTAATCCCTCAAGTTCAAAATATGCACTCACCAAAAGATATGAATTTCCATATTATAGGTCCTTTTGAAAAGTCAACAAAAACACTTTTTGGGTCAAAGCTTATTGCATGAACATGGAAGACCCAATTGAGATGAGACCAAAAGGGTTGTTTAAGGGACATACTAAGCTTTCTAAAAAGTTAAATAACACCTCTTTAGGGTTAAAATTGGAAGAGATATACCCTGTCAAAGTTGACCTTTTTTGCAAAATTTCCAAAAGTCAAATGTGATCAAAAATGCATTTTTTGCCAAATGGGCCTAACTTTTTATGCTTGCACCTCACTCCTAACATGGTCCACGACCCAAATACTCACTCACATGTTATTTGCTTCATTATTTATTTTATTTTTATTTTTTACTAATTAAAAATTGAATTAAATCAAATAAATGGTAAATAATAGCAAAGATTTGTTTTTATTGGATTTTTGGACAGAATCACAAGCTCATTATGCTGGCATATTAGAATCAAATCGAATCAAGGTTAATTGGCACAAGAATGGCATGATTAGGCCAAATTTGGAAAGATATCATGCCACATGAAAACCAAATAAAATCTTCAAAAATTTCAAAGATGCCAGCTATTTTTTTAACCCTAATTCACTTAGGGATATATAATGAACAAGTCCATGCACGAAAACAAGGATTAGCAGTGGTAGAAAGCACAATACAAAACTCAAAATTTTGGCAAAAAGTGGTGATCTGATCTCTACCCTAGAAGATAATTCAAGGCCTTCCAACATTCCTAAGCGATTCTTGGACCTTCCCAGAAGCTAACCCAATCGATTGCAGGTCCTTTCACGCCCTGAATCGCCCACTACATCTCATACAGTTTGCTTGCTTTCTTCTAATCGATTACAGCTATTCTTGCATCATTAGCATGATTTAATGATATTTTGTGATCATTGATGTATTTCTAACATGTCTGGATTGTTTAATTGGATTTTTGAGGCTTATACGTGTGACTGCCATGGCTAGGGTTTGAGGTCACGGATTGGGGTTTCTTGATACAGGTAAAATTGGCCTACTCAAAGGGTACCATCGTACTCGTGAGGTCAAAACAATTTGATTGGTGTAGCCATAATTCATTTATCATGCTTGTGCTGGATTTTGGAAATTTGCAGGGTTTTAGTTACAAACGTTTGTCCGTAGGTATAAGTTACTTACCTAAAGCGACGGACAAGCGAAGAAGAAGATAACATGGCAGCCAACCACTGGACAATTAAAACGGGCGCGCGTTTTTTTGTTTTGTCCACTAATTCACCTTGTTTGCATATAATATGGTGTGTTTTCATTATAATAACAAGCAAGACATGTAGCGCAAATGGCAAGCGTGCATGTTGGAAAGGATAGAGGACTTGGGTTCGATCCCAGGTCCCAGCAATTTTCTTTATCTTATTTTCCTTCTGCAGATCATGTACATCACTATCTCCAACGCTCACCATGCGCCATCAACATCCAGCCAATGGATGCATCTCTGTCCAATCCAACGTTCCCACCTGCCAGGGACCTTGGTACACAATCAGGAGGGAGCCCCACTGGATCATGCGTTGACTGGGCTTCAGCTTGGTGGGCCTGGAATAATTTCAACAGCACAACCCCTCCAATTTCTATATAGGCCCAATTTATTTATTTTTTATTTGTTTTATTTATTTTGTTTGTTTAATTATTTTGTTTTCACAAATTAATCCCTTTTTTAATTAACCACAAAAAAACCCAAAAATCACAAAGACACCAAAAATCATGTTTTTTTTATAAAATATTTATTTTCTTTAATTAATTAATTTAATTTAAATTAGGTTAATTTAACTCCTTTTATAATTAAAATCAATTAGAAATTAGGATTTGATTTTTTGTGAAAATTTATTTTTGCTTCAAAAATAACTTAAATATTTTCTTCTCAAATTAGATTTTTTAGGTTTTCTATTCGTCCTGGCATTTAATTCGTCGCGCGTATTTTTATTACTTTCTTAATTATTCTTGTAATTGCTCCGAGGTTGTAATAGCTTTAATTAGGTTTTAATTCCGCATTTTATTTTCAGTCAAAATAATTCTGTATCTTTAGTTTCTTGTGCGTTAGTGGTTCGTTAGCACCCTTTAATTAGGTACTTGCTCCGAGGTTGTAATAGCTTTAATTTCAAGCACACGCACAATAAATTTTAAAAAAAATGAGCAAGTACCTAAGAGCCCATGGAAAACCATGGATAGAAAGGGTGCTAACACATTCCCTTTCTATAATCTACCCCCCGTACTCAAATATTCTCAAAAAAGGTTTTTTCTGTTCTTTTTCCTTTTTCCTTTGTTGGATAAAATAAAAGGTTGGCGACTCTTGCTTACCGCGACATTTTGCGAATAAAAAACGCAAAATGCAAACCAGTATTAACAGTCGGTTCTGCCACCGTACCACAGAACTGACGACTCTGCTGGGGATGAAATAAAGTGGGGTATACCTTAGGATCTAGGTCATTTAAAATTGCTTTCTTGTTTGTTTGCTTTTTTCTTAAAGGGTTTTTGCTTGGTTTACTATAGATCCTACACCCAGATTCAGGGGCACTCATTAGGTAAACAGCAATAGATCGTGGAGACTGTACATCATAGACCAATATGGTTTAAGCGATGGCTGTATTGGTGTGGAACTTTGGTTGGTACCAGTATCCTTCGTGTGGAAACGAGGAGAATACGGGGCCACCGTGTGGTGTCGTGAAGCACTAACGGACCTTAGAGCCTTAATTGAACAAACTTGGCCATTAGAAAGTAGTGAGATAGCCGGCCTCGGTATAGAGCTGAGGATTGGTTGATACTCGATGCTACACTCATTGAGATCAGACTTTCGGGATATTTCGGCCGTAAGAAAAGATTGCTTGAGATGAGACAATGCCCGATAAAGGATGGTGAGTGATATTGAGATCCTTTAGAACCCAGTTACTTTTTAAGACAGGTTTGAAACCAACTAAACTTCAAGAAGGTATGACCTTTAACCTCATGCAAGCCTTAAACCTAAGAACTTGGTGTGATTTATCTGTGTTTGCTATACATGTGGTTTATCATGACATCATGCATCATAACATAGCATCCATTCTTATTGCACTAACCATTTCAAAGACCAAGGGAATTTATCTTTGTTCTGTTTTACAGATCATGGCTTCCGTTTGTAGAAACACCATTTGAATCAGCTTTGTGAAGATACCTTCCCAACTCAAAGAGCCAGTATCAAAGGTTTCTGAAACCTCTGCGTTCACTAAGAGACATGGTCGACTTCTCAACCTGGTTACTTCAAACTTTGATGAAAAGATGATGAGTGTAATCTTTCAGTTCTTTGATCCCAAGCACCACTGCTTCACCTTTCCAGAATATTAGTTAGTTCCTACCATGGAAGAATTCTCTCAGTTGTTGGATATACCCATTCTTGAACAATTGCCTTTCACAGGTCTGGAAGAAGTTCTTAAACCAGAAGTTATTGCCTCAGCTTTGCATCTGAAACGGGCCGACATGGTATCCAATTGGGAAACGAGAAGCGGAGTCGAGGGTTTTCTAGCCAAGTTTTTTATAGACAAGGCCCAGCTGTTTTGGGATTATATGGATTTTCAGGCTTTTGAGGAGGTCTTGGCTCTTCTAATCTATGGCTTAGTCCTATTCCCTAATCCAGACTCATTCATATATGTAATGCTATCAAGATCTTCCTCTCTCGCAACCCTGTGCCTACCTTGCTCGGAGATATTTTGCACACTCTCCATACTCGTACCATAAAAAGAAGAGGGGTTCTTATGTGTTGCATGCCATTGTTGTCGAGGTGGTTTATTTCTCACCTCCCTAAGTCCGTACTGAAGAATGAAGAAGGTTTGGGTTTGTCACAAAGGATAATGTCACTCGCTCACATGGATATTCTCGGGTGTTCCCGAGCTATAGAAAACACTGCTATTATTGACCGCTGCGGGGAGTACCCTAATGTCCCATTACTTGGCATCATAGGGGGTATAACCTACAATCCTTGTTTATCTCTGAGACAATTTGGTTATGCTCGAAGAGATGGTCCCCATGAGTTACTTATCGATGGCATTGTATTCAACTATGAGGATGATGTTCACGGGTATCACTGAAGGTTCATACGAGCTTAGGGTATGGTAAACAGATCTGGCGCCATGGCTTTGGATCCAAAGGCTTCCATTCCTATGGAACCTTACCTCCAATGGGTACGAGCTCGCGCCCAGAAAATTATGATGCCCTATATGGTCATTTTACCAGTGATTATGGAACCCACTACTGAAGGGGGTATTCCTTACACGGTTCTCTATACTTATATGCCCACTGATCTTGGAGAATTACAGAGGTCTTGAATTCAGTTGAAGAAGGAGCGGGATACTTATAGGGATCAATTCTATGCTCAAGAGAGGAAGGTTTTGGAGCTCATAAAGGAGCTCCATGAGGAAAAAGGACTTAATGCTTATCTCGGCACGAAGAGGAAGCATCCATGGGAATTTTGACTGTTTTCTAGTTTTAGATTTGTTTTTAATTGTAACGCCTAAAAGGCATTTGAACTTTGAATTCAGCTAATAAAATCTTTGTTTTATTTTGGTTCGCAAATTTAAATTTCCCAAAGTCTTTAAAATCATTGCATGCGCATCCCGTTCATAGCATTGCGTGTACATGTACCATTACAGGTTTCTCATCTTCTTCGCTGTTTATTTCAGCAGAAATGTCTTCTGAACAAAGCATCAAGGACCTTCAGGAACAAAATGCCCAATTCCAGCAAATGTTCATAAATCTGGAAAAAGGGAAGGAGGATCTGAAGGCCCTCATCCTGAAAGAGAGAAAGAAAAAGAAGAAGGTTGCCGGTATTCTGAATATGGGCAGAAGGATTGGAGGATCGTTGAAGTGAAAAGTCGATCTGACCTCTTCTTCCAAAGAAGGGGAGAATCAAGAAGAAGAAACAAGGGAGAAGGATCCAAGTCCTGAAGTTTCTGACAATGATACCGACTACATCGATGAGTAGTATCCTCCTGTTGAGGATAGATACAAGTAGTTGGAAGATCGTTTGAGTGCCATGGAAGTCCAGAGGATACCTGGATTGGATTTCGAAGAATTGGGATTGGTATCGGGAGTGGTCATCCCGCAGAAGTTCAAAGCTCCAATTTTTGCTAAGTATGATGGGGTGTCCTGCCCAAAAATCCATCCCCGTTCTTATGTCAGAAAGATCCAGCCCCACACTGTTGATAGAAACTTGTGGGTTCATTTCTTTCAAGATAGTCTGTCAGGGACTCAGCTTGAATGGTTCTACCAGTTGGAGGGAACCAATGTCCGAAATTGGGAAGATCTGGCTGCTGCTTTCTATAAGCAGCATCAATACAACACCGACCTTGCTCCTACTCGTACTCAACTCCATAGTATTTCCATGGGTGCAAGTGAAGGTTTTAAAGACTATGCGCAGAAATGGAGAGACTTGGCTGGAAGAGTTTAACCCCTGTTGTCTGATAGGGAGTTGGTGGATATGTTTCTGGGGACGCTATCTGGTCCATTCTTCAATCATTTGATCGGCAACTCGTCAGCTGGTTTCACCGAGCTGGTTTTGACTGGAGAGAGAGTAGAGGCTGGGATTCGAAGCAGAAAGATACAAAAGGATACCTCTGCGAGTTCGGTAAAGAAGTCTTTTATTGGTAAGAAGGAAGCCAGTGCCATCTATAGCCTTAGGGGCCAAAACAGAGATGAACATCGTCAGACAGTAAGTGCCGTAATGATACCTAGGCCTACAGTTGCTCCAAAACGCAACAATCAACAAAGGGTGGAAAGACCACAACGACAGTTTACCCAAATCAATATGACATTGGCTGAAGTTCTACCTCATCTGCTGAGATCCAACTTGGCAACCTTGAAAGAGGCTCTCAAGAATCTAAATACCACATCTCCCCGATTTAATCTAAATGCTCGGTGTGCCTATCATTATGAAAGTCCTGGCCATGATACCAATGACTGTTGGGCCCTAAGAAATAAGGTACAAGATCTGATCAAAGCCAAAGAAATTGAGTTCGATGCTCCGGAAAAGCCTAATGTCATAACTGCTCCCATGCCTAAGCATGGTCGTGGAATTAATGTTGTTGATACCGACTGGTTTGTGACCTTGGTGGAAGAAGTTTCTACCCCTCTCTTGACTGTGAAGAAGAGTTTTATGATGGCCGGTTTATTTCCAAGTTGTGGTGAAGGTTGCCACATGTGTTCATTTCTACCTTCTGGTTTCCATTTGCTGAAGTCAGGGGTTCAACGCCTGATGGACAACAAAGAAATTTTGTTCGAGAAAAATTTGGTTCCCATTGTTCCGTCTGAAGACATTGCCATTATAACCATTTCCGCCAATCCTTCCAAGGTCTCCTCGAGAAGACCTTTTAGGATTATATCTGCTCCAAGAATTACTCCGCTAATAATCATTGTTCCTGGTCCTGTCCCGTATGTCTCGGGCAAAGTTGCCCCCTGGCATTATGGTGCCGATGTGTACTATCATGGCATCAAACAAGATTTGAAAAATGAAGAGGCTGATCCTAATATTGGTAACATTGTCGGAATCAGCAAGGTTACCCGAAGTGGAAGGATCTTCTCTCCCGAGATTTCCCCTAAGACTGTCAACAGGCCTATTGTCATTCCATCTGTTGTTCCTATTGGTACATCAACTACGTCTCTTGTTCTTACTCCAGTTAATACCCCTTTCAGCAAATCGTATGGTACCTGTGGCAAAGAAGTTATAAGTGAGCCTGCCTGGACGGAGGCGTCTAGAAAAATTGTTGTAGAAGCCTCTAAGCAAGAGATAGAGGAAATATTGAAAATAATTAAGAAGAGTGACTACAATATGGTCGAGCAGCTGGGGTAGACCCCCTCAAAGATATCCATGTTATCCCTGTTGTTATGCTCTGAGGCCCATGCGAAGGCTTTGATTGCATTCCTCAAAACTGCGCATGTTCCGCAAGAGACTTCAGTTGATCAATTTAAAGATTGTGTGGCCAGCCTGACTACTGAAAATGGGATGGGTTTTTCAGATGCAAACTTGACACCGAAGGGAAGGAAGCATAATGATGCTCTGCATGTCTCGATTGAATGTCGGGGAACCACTATGGCTCATGTGTTGGTAGATACTGGGACTTCGCTGAATGTTCTGCCCAATAAGGCATTGGACCGGTTGGATTGCGAGGGTTTGACTTTAAAGCCTAATAACATTATGGTAAGGTCTTGTGATGGGTCGAAAAGAATGGCGCACGGGGAGGTGGACATCCCTGTCAAAGTGGGTTCCCAGACCTTTGGGTCCCCCTTCTACGTGATGGACATCGACCGTCGTATTCTTGTTTGCTGGGTCGTCCTTGGATCCACGAGGCTGGGGAAGTTACTTCCACACAACACCAAATGATGAAGTATCCAGTAAAAGGGAAGATTATCACTGTGTGGGGTGAAGAGAAGTATATGGTGAGCCACCTCAATTCCTTCCGGTACATAGAGATGGACGGGGAATTCATAGAAACACCTTGTCAGAAATTCGAAGAGGTCCCTCAAATCTTGGCACCGGCTGAAACTACTACTAGCAACAAACCTCCTCTGAAGATGGCTTCTCTCAAGGACGCCAGGGTCGTGGTTGAAGAAGGTGGGTGTACCAATTGGGGTCAGCTCCCTGATTTCACTCACAAAACTGACAAATTTGGTTTGGGCTTTACTACAGGGGCTCAAAGGGATGTTCGACGTGCTCGGGATGGAGGACCTCCCCTACGCATCAGCGATCGAGGGGCTAATTCCATTGAAGACAGCGAGGAAGACTTATACATTGACAGTTGGATCTACCCAACTACCAATGGTGGACCGAGTAACTGGACAACTAGGGACTTTATACTAGTTTCTTTTATTCCGCAGTAATTATCTTACTTGTTTTGAGATTTGTAATAAACAGTTTAAAACTTTACGGCTTTGTGCCTTGCCCGAGGCACATTGACTTTGCTTGTGAGGGCTATTATTTGTCATTTCATATATCATTAATAAAGCATTGGACGTTTCTTACATACAAATTTTGCGATCTCTATTTTTTTTTCTTTTCTGTTTTCACTTTATCAAAACAGCTAGTCTCTTACACACACTCACGTATCATACTGTAGATCCATATCCACTTTGGATCCCATTGATAACAACTCTGCTATTGCCAGTTATGACTTCGAAAATCCGATCAACCAAGCCGAGGATGAAGGTGAGGATGATTGTGAAGTGCCTAGAGAACTTGCTAGACTATTACAGCAGGAAGAAAGGGCCATACACCCTCATGAAGAGCTGGTTGAGACAGTGAATTTGGGTACTGAGGAAGACAGAAAAGATGTTAAAATAAGTGCAAATCTGGATCTTAGCATCAAATAGAGGTTGATACAAATGTTGCACGACTATGTTGAGATCTCCGCCTGGTCCTATGAAGACATGCCTGGTTTGGACACTGACATTGTGGTACATCGCCTACCTACTAAAGAAGATTGTCTTCTGGTTAAATAGAAGGTCCGCCGTATGCGCCCCGAAATGTCAGAGAAGATCAAGGCAGAGGTCATGAAATAGTTCGACACGGGATTCTTAGTTGTCACTTCTTATCCACAGTGGGTTGCTAACGTCGTTCCAGTACCTAAGAAGGACGGTAAGGTACAGATTTGTGTGGATTACAGAGATCTGAACAGGGCAAGCCCCAAGGATGACTTCCCACTTCCTCACATTGACGTTCTGGTTGACAACACCGTGCAACACAAAATCTTCTCCTCATGGATGGTTTCTCTGGCTATAACCAGATCAAGATGGCTCCTGAAGACATGGAGAAGACGACGTTCGTCACGCAGTGGGGCACCTTCTGCTACAAGGTGATGCCTTTTGGGTTGAAGAATGTTGGGGCAACCTATCAGCGCGCCATGGTCGCTTTGTTCCACGATATGATTCACCACGAGATCGAATTTTATGTTGATGACATGATAGCCAAGTATCAGACTGAGGAAGAGCACCTTGATCATCTCCAAAAGTTGTTCGACAGGTTGAGGATATATAAGTTGAGGTTGAATCCGAACAAGTGTACCTTCAGGGTAAAGTCTGGTAAACTTATGGGTTTCATTATCAGCGACAAAGGCATCCAAGTTAATCCTGCAAAGGTAAAAGCTATACAAGAAATTCCAGCTCCTTGTACAGAGAAGGAAGTTAGAGGTTTCTTGGGACGCCTGAATTAAATCGCCAGGTTCATTTCACATCTGACTGCCACTTGTGAGCCCATCTTCAAGCTTCTGAAGAAATATCAAGTGGTAAAGTGGAATGATGAATGCCAGACCGCTTTCGAAATAATCAAGGAATACCTTCAAGAACCACTAATTCGGATGCCTCCAGTTGAAGAAAGACCTTTAATATTGTACTTGACAGTGCTAGACAATTCAATGGGGTGTGTGCTGGGGCAGCATGACGAGTCTGGTTGAAAAGAGCACGCAATATACTACCTTAGCAAAAAGTTTACCGACTGTGAGACAAGATACTCACTGCTCGAGAAAACTTGTTGCGCTTTGGCATGGGCTGCTCGCCGACTGAGATAATATATGCTGACTCACACTACCTTGTTGATATCGAAGATGGATCCGATCAAGTACATTTTTGAGAAGCCTGCACTCTCCGGAAGAATAGCAAGATGGAAGATGATCTTAACTGAGTACGACATACAATATACAACCCATAAAGCAATAAAGGGGAGTGTATCGGCGGATCATTTTGCACATCAGGCCGTGGACGACTACCAGTCCATGAATTTTGAGTTCCCGGATGAGAATATCGTGTTAGTAATTGACTATGAAGAACCTGGACCGGATGACGGACCTGAGGAAGGATCTCGATGGTCTATGTATTTTGATGGAGCTTTAAATGCACTGGGTAATGGAATCGGTGTTGTAATCATATCTCCCGAGGGTTGTCATACTCTGCTCACTGCCCGATTATGTTTCAACTGCACCAACAACATGGTAGAGTATGAAGCTTGTATTATGGGTTTTCGAGCTGCTATCGACCTAAGGATCAAAGTCTTGAGTGTATTCGGGGATTCCTCTTTGGTGATAAGTCAGATCAAAGGAGAATGGGATACGAAGCATCTGAATCTCATCCCATACAAATAGTATATGCTGACACTGCTCCCACACTTTAAGGAAGTAACTTTTGAACATTTCCCACGAGAGGAGAACCAGTTAGCGGACGCGCTAGCTACCATGTCTTCTATGTTCAAAGTTAGGTGGGACAATGAAGCTCCCCAAATCACCATTGAGAAGTTGGATGAACCAGCACACTGCTGTGAAATTGATACCGAAGAGGTGGAAAACAAGCCCTGGTTTCACGAAGTCAAAAGGTATCTCGAGACTCAAGAGTATCCCGAAGGGGCATCTGTCAATGATAAAAAGTTTTTGAGAAGGTTCGCTGCAAAGTTCTTCCTCAATAATGGAATCCTCTATAAACGCAACCATGACTCCACACTACTACGGTGTGTAGACAAGAGTGAAGCAGAGAGGATCATGACAGACCTACATGAAGGCACCTTCGGAACCCATTCTAGTGGACATATCATGGCTAAGAAGATCCTACGGGCAGGATACTACTGGTCCACTATGGAAGCCGATTGTTATCATCACTCTCGAACTTGTCATAAGTGCCAAATCTATGCTGATAAGGTGCATGTGCCTCCGGTCCCCTTAAACGTTTTGACAGCTCTGTGGTCCTTTACAATGTGGGGCATCGACATGATCGGAGAAATCAGGCCCACCGCTTCCAATGGATATCGCTTCATCCTAGTAGCCATTGATTACTTCATGAAGTGGGTTGAGGCAACCTCTTTTGCTACAGTAACCAAGAACGTCATGGCGCGGTTTATCTAACATAATCTGATCTGTCGATATGGGTTACCAGAGAGAATTATTAATGACAATGGTATGAATATCAATAACACAATGATCACCGAGCTCTGTAAACAGTTTAAGATACAACACCATAATTCTTCTCCCTACCGGCCAAAGATGAATGGCGTTGTTGAAGCAGCTAACAAGAACATCAAGAAGATTGTACAGAAGATGACAGTGACATATAAAGACAGGCATGAGATGTTACCATTTTCTCTTCGTGGGTACTGTACCTCAGCACGAACGTCGACAGGGGCAACACCCTACTCTCTAGTATATGGCATGGAGGAAGTCCTACCCATCAAAATCCAGATACCTTCTCTCTGGATTATGAAGGATGCGGGTTTGAACGAAGACGAATGGATACGAGCCTGACTTGATCAGTTAAATCTAATCGATGAAAAGAGACTTAGTGCTATCTGCCATGGTCAGACGTATCAAAAGAGAATGATTAAGGCATTTAACAAAAAAGTCAGACATCAAGAATATCAAGTCGGGGATCTAGTGATCAAGCACATCATACTGCCGCAAGGTGATCCCAGGGGAAAATGGACCCCCGCGTACGAAGGGCCATTTGTGGTTAAGAACATTTTTTCTGGTGGAGCTATGATTCTAACCACCATGGACGGTGACGACCTTCCTCACCCTGTCAATGCAGACATAGTGAAAAAATACTACTCCTAATTAAAAGATCCGCTAGGTTGACTGGCCTAGGAAAAAATAAGGGCTTCCTGGCGAACCAAAAGGGTTCGGGAAAAAGTAAGGGATGAAAATGAAAAGATCTGTACACCCGGCAAGTCGAAAACCCGAAAGGGCGGCTTGGGCAAAAAAGGGTATCCCGGTGGACCGAAAACCCAAAAGGGCGGTCCAGGAAAAAGTTAGGGATATAAAGCATACCACTATGTCTCATTGGATCATCTTGCGACCAGACTTCGGTATCCACTATCAAGCTCGGACGGCACCAATCAATCTGATCAACTTTCGGCCAAGAAGCAAAGTGATGAGACGCTTGAAGATATAAAGGCAATAGCAGAGTTGGAACCCAATGGGGTTGTTTCACATAGCTATTTTTTTCTTTTACACAAATTGTATAGTTTCTATTTTTCGGCGGCGTTCTCTTACTAGAGCGTCAGCCTCCTTGTACAAAAACGCCTATTACAGGCCAACTTCAAAAATCAATACAAATCATTTTCACAAGAAACTTCGGTTTTGTTTTTCTTTTTCTGTTTTGTTTTGCAAGAACGTCCAATGATTTATTTTTGATATATGCATTTGAAAATGATTGTTGCTTATAATTATTTGTATAAGAAACAAAAGACAATTACTCGTAATTCTAGAAACAGGGGCAAAAACAAAAAGTGCCAAACCCGATAGTTACTCCGCCCAGCAGATACTGGGATAGAGTCAGCTTTGGAGCACAATCATTAGTACATACACTCCCTATACAGTAAAAACATTGATGTCATCCTTCTCGAAACAGGACGTAACCTCCCCAGCCAAGATCATTCTGAAACCTGACAGCTATATCCTCCAGCCAAATTTCGTAATCACGGGCGGGTCAGTAAATTTCATCCCTCAAGCAGAGTTTATTTCTCTGGATACAGAGGCTCAATCCCCAACAGAGTTTATCACTTCAGCTACAAAAATTCACTTCCTAAGTTTGTTCTCTGCATAGTTATTCTCAAGCAGCATCTCTTCCCGACAGAATATTTACAAATCTCCAGCAACCATCAGGATTTATTTTCCCAAATGCGAGCATACCCCGATAGCATTTCGTGAACATACATCATGACATACGCATACATATCATATACAGCATAATCTCACTTATTTTGAGAACATCATCTAACCCTGCATTTTATGCATCGCATATAATTAACCCTGTTATCTTTTCAGGAAAGACGTTTAGCTTCAACAAATCCAGCAGTTATGCAAGTCACATCTACAGACGACTAATGGAAACTCAGTTCCCGAAACCAAACGGGTCAACTAATCTACACTATCACTTTGAAGTAACCCTACGATCCCGGTTCCTTCTCAGAGCCCTACTATCCAGGATTTCATTTCGAAGTAACCCTACGACCCAGGTTTCTTCTCATAGCCCTACTATCCAGGCTTTCATTTTGAAATAACCCTACGATCCAGATTCCTTCTCATAGCCCTACTATCCAGGATTTCATTTCGAAGTAACCCTACGACCCAGGTTCCTTCTCATAGCCCTACTATCCAGGCTTTCATTTCGAAGTAACCCTACGACTCAGGTTCCTTCTCACAGACCTACTATCCAGGCTTTCATTTTGAAGTAACCCTACGACCCAGGTTCCTTCTCATATCCCTACTATCCAGACTTTCATTTCAAAGTAACCATATAACCCAGGTTCCTTCTCACAGCCCTCCTATCCAGGCTTTCATTTCGAAGTAACCCTACGACCCAGGTTCCTTCTCATATCCCTACTATCCAGGCTTTCATTTCGAAGTAACCCTACGACCCAGGTTCCTTCTCATAGCCCTACTATCAAGGCTTTCATTTCTAAGTAACCCTACGACCCAGGTTCCTTCTCACAGCCCTACCATCCAAGCTTTCATTTCGAAGTAACCCTACTACCCAGGTTCCTTCTCACAGCCCTACTATCCAGGCTTTCATTTCGAAGTAACCCTATGACCCAGGTTCCTTCTCTTAGCCCTACTATCCAGGCTTTCATTTCCAAGTAACCCTACGACCCAGGTTCCTTCTCACAGCCCTACTATCCAGGCTTTCATTTCGAAGTAACCCTACTACCCAGGTTCCTTCTCACAACCCTACTATCCAGGCTTTCATTTCGAAGTAACCCTACTACCCAGGTTCCTTCTCACAGCCCTACTATCCAGGCTTTCATTTCGAAGTAACCCTACGACCCAGGTTCCTTCTCACAACCTTACTATCCAGGTTCCTTCTCTCTTATCTCCAGACAACAGTTTACAAAACAGTAAAACCAGGACCCGACCAGTTTCGGTCGATTTCATCTTTCCCCAGTAAGTCACTGCGCAGCCTGTACCCTGACCAGATATGCAGTTCACTTCCGCTTCCTCAAGCAGGAGTTATTTCCCCAGTAGAGTAACGGACGACTGAAGCTCCTAAAATTCTATTTCTCCCAAGACAGATACCAACATTCCTCAGCAGATTCCTCCTCAACGACAGGAACAAGAATTCTCATCAATGGAATATCTCAGGAAATCAACATCTTCTAGATGGAACCTTTAAGCCCATCACCAAAAATTCTCCATCAAATCCTATATGGCATCTTTAAGCCCATCTCCGACAATATTCTTTCATCAACTTCCAAATGGCATCTGTAATCCCATTCCCGATATCATCAAATCATGTATCACTTCATACGAGTGCAAATTTCTGGGCACACTAGTGTTCAATCATCTTCCACCTTCAGATCAGAAAGGCAGACAAGCTAATCTACATCCTCAGGTTTAAGAAGATTGAATAGGGGCAGCTGTTGTACCCCAAAATTTTCCCTCTCATTTTACTCAAAACATACTCCTAGAGGTCCTCAATTTGCTCAAGGTTGCCCAAGAGTTGACCAGACAAACTCTCTCCTAAGACAATGTATCTTAAACTGGGGTTTCCATTTTCATCAAGATGGGTGAACTCCAAATACTTCATATGCTCTCCATGGTCCTAATATGTTCTCAAGACTCTCCATGTAAAATTTCAAGCCTTGCACAAGAAGTTTGCTCAGTCAACTGCTCAGATGCTTGAGAATCGATTGTATTAGGTCAAAAGTCAACTGTGGCCCACATATAGTCAAACTTCAAGATTTTTGGTCAACATCAATATTTTTAAGTTATATCCATCATTTTATAAAGGTTTGATCAGGATTCCTCAAGGAATTCCCCAAATTCCTCAAAACCCAAAAGTTGCTAAATTAGGGTTTCTTAGGAAAAGTCAACCAAACTTTGACCAAGCATAACTTCCTCATACTTTATCATAAATTTTCCATCCAAGGCTCATTTTGAAGAGGATGAAATTCCATACAATTCATCTTCATCCCTCAAGTTCAAAATATGCACTCACCAAAAGATATGAATTTCCATATTATAGGTCCTTTTGAAAATTCAACAAAAACACTTTTTGGGTCAAAGCTTCTTACATGAACATGGAAGACCCAATTGAGATGAGACCAAAAGGGTTGTTTAAGGGACATCCTAAGCTTTCTAAAAAGTTCAAGAACACATCTCTAGGGTTAAAATTTGAAGAGATATGGCCTGTTAAAGTTGACCTTTTTTGCAAAATTGCCAAAAGTCAAATGTGCTCAAAAATGCATTTTTTGCCAAATGGGCCTAACTTTTTATGCTTGCACCTCACTCCTAACATGGTCCACGACCCAAATATTCAATCACATATTATTTGCTTCATTATTTATTTTATTTTGATTTTTTATTAATTAAAAATTGAATTAAATCAAATAAATGGTAAGTGATAGCAAAGATTTGTTTTGATTGGATTTTTGGACAGAATCACAAGCTCATTATGCTGGCATATTAGAATCAAATAGAATCAAGGTTAATTGGCATAAGAATGGCATGATTAGGCCAAATTTGGAAAGATATCATACCACATGAAAACCAAATCAAATCTTCAAAAATTGCAAAGATGCTAGCTGTTTTTATAACCCTAATTCACTTAGGGATATATAATGAACAAGTCCATGCACGAAAACAAGGATTAGCAGTGGTAGAAAGCACAATACAAAACTCAAAATTTTGGCAAAAAGTGGTGATCTGATCTCTATCCTAGAGGACAGTTCAAGGCCTTCCAACATTCCTAAGCGATTCCTGGACCTTACCAGAAGCTAACCCAATCGATTGCAGGTCCTTTCACGCCCAAAATTGACCGCTACATCTCATACGGTTTGCTTGTTTTCTTCAAATCGGTTACAACCATTCTTGCATCATTAGCATGATTTAATGATATATTTGTGATCATTGATGTATTTCTAACATGTGAGGATTGTTTAATTGGATTTTTGAGGTCACGGATTGGGGTTTCTTGATACAGGTAAAATTGTCCTACACAAAGGGTATCAGCGTACTCGTGAGGTCAAAACAATTTGATTGGTGTAGCCATAATTCATTTATCATGCTTGTGCTGGATTTTGGAAATTTGCAGGGTTTTAGTTACAGATGTTTGTCCGTAGGTACAAGTTACTTACATAAAGCGACGAACGAGCGAAGAAGAAGATAATGTGGCAGCCAACCACTGGACCATTAAAACTGGCGCGCGTTTTTTTGTTTTGTCCACTAATTCACCTTGTTTGCATATAATATGGTGTGTTTTCATTATAATAACAAGCAAGACATGTAGCGCAGATTGCAAGCGTGCATGTTGGAAAGGGTAGAAGACCTGGGTTCGATCCCAGATCCCAACAATTATCTTTATCTTATTTTCCTTCTGCAGATCATGTACATCATTATCTCTAACGCTCACCATGCGCCATCAACATCCAGCCAATGGATGCATCTCTGTCCAATCCAACGTCCCCACCTTCCAGAGACCATGGTACACCATTAGGAGGGAGCCCCACTGGATCACACGTTGATTGGGCTTCAGCTTGGTGGGCCTGGAATAATTTCAACAGCACACCCCCTCCAATTGTTATACAGGCCCAATTTTTTATATTTCTTTTATTTATTTTGTTTGTTTAATTATTTTGTTTTCACAAATTAATCCCTTTTTTAATTAACCACAAAAAAACCAAAAAATCACAAAGACACCAAAAATCATGTTTTTTTTTTATAAAATATTTATTTTCTTTAATTAATTAATTTAATTTAAATTAGGTTAATTAAACTTCTTTTTATAATTAAAATCAATTAGAAATTAGGATTTGATTTTTTGTAAAAAATTAATTTTGCTTCAAAAATAACTTAAATATTTTCTTCTCAAATTAGATTTTTTAGGTTTTATAATCGTCCTCGCATTTAATTCGTCGCGCGTAATTTTATTACTTTCTTAATTATTTTTGTAATTGCTCCGAGGTTGTAATAGCTTTAATTAGGTTTTAATTCCGCATTTTATTTTCAGTCAAAATAATTTTGTATCTGCGAAAGCCACGTAATAGTTAAGATTTCTATTTTCGCACTTTAAATTTCCGCAATTATAAATTGTTAGATGTATGCTAATAGGATTGCATAGGAAGAATATTTGAAAATTAAAATGGTAAATAACCTAAATGTGCAAAGACCAATTAATTGAAAAAAGTTCACTCGCACATGCTCACTCCTAGGGTTTACTCCACTTCGGCTGCCTTCGGTTAAGCAGTCATGAAGTATAGGGTTCGTTAGTGGTCGTCCTCTAGCTCCGAAAGATCTCAAATGACCCATTCGGATGTTGCCTCAAAAAAGATCTTTAAGGCTTTAGGATGACTACTAACACCTCCTAGCATTGCTTTTGTGATCGTATTTGTCCCTTCGAACGTCCCTTAAAACTCCAACGACGGTGCTACATATTCCTTAATAATGGGATAACGTTGTCTAAAGGAAAACGAACAGTCTTTTTCGAGTAGGTAGATAGTTCCTAGGTACTTGCTCAAACAAAAATATTTCACACCAATACTTTTCAAACAATTTTCAAAACAACTTCGTCACATCCTTGAGGACTGATACAATGGTTATCACGAAGTAAAATTTTTTCAAAACAAGCACACGCACAAGTAATTTTTTTTAAAATATGAGCAAGTACCTAAGAGCCCATGGAAAACCATGGATAGAAAGGGTGCTAACACCTTCCCTTTCTATAATCTACCCCCCCGTACTCAAAAATATTCTCGAAAAAGGTTTTTCTGTTCTTTTTCCTTTTTCCTTTGTTGGATGAAATAAAAGTCGATGGCGACTCTTGCTTACCGCGATATTTTGCAAACAAAAAACGCAAAACGCAAACCAGTATTAACAGTCGGTTCTGCCACCGTATCACACCCATGAGCAAAGCTAAAGGTAAGGAGAAGAACCAAACCCTAGTCTGATCTTGTTGTGATTGAGTTGATATGATATGATAGAGGAATCTTAGGGGGAAAATTGGGGTACAACAATTGCCCTTATTTAAGTGTCTTCTATCCGGAGATGCAAAGGTTAAAATCTTCATGTCGACGCGATTGAAGATACTTAAATATAAAAAAAGCCCTATTTTTGGCCCTAAGATTCCATGCAATGCTTATGATTATGAATGCAAATGAACAAATACAAAAATGACACAAGACACCACTTAGAATGTAGCAAATAAAAACAGGGATCAAGAGAAAAATTTGACCAGCAAAATAAATCACTGGTGAACAAGAGACCTAACTATATTGGGGTAAATTCCAAAGAGGAGATAAGGCGTCATCCACTCAAATATTGAGGAGAGGAGGTAAAGGATAAATGTGATCGACAGATGACTACAAATTATCCACTCACTGAGGAGATAGCAAAAACAAAGTAACGTCGACCTACCGGGGAAAGAAATGGTAAGATAATACTGGTAAATACCAATATTAGGGTAAGTAATAAATGATTAGCACCAGTACTCACGACTGGAAACAAATGAACTTCTTTAGAGTAATGTGAATCTCAATGAAGAACTATCTCCCATAATGACGAGACTACCATCCTTCGGAAAAAGATCTCAATAATGAACTATCTGCCATAATGACGAGACTACCCTCCATTAGAGTAAAAAATCTCAACAACGAACTACCTTCCATAATGACAAGGCTAACATTCATTGGAGTAAAAAATATCAATAAAGAACTACCTTCCATAATGATAAGGCTATGATTCATTGGAGTAACAAATCTCAGCAACGAACTACCTTCCATAATGAAAAGGCTACCATTCATTGGAGTAACAAATCTAAAAAATGAACTACCTTCCATAATGACAAAGCTACCATTCATTGGAGTAACAAATATCAACAACGAACTACCTTCCATAATTACAAGGCTACCATTCATTAGAGTAACAAATCTCAACAACGAATTACCTTCCATAATGACAAGGCTACCATTCATTGGAGTAACAAATCTCATCAACGAACTACCTTCCATAATGACAAGGCTACCATTCCTAAGAAGGGCATTATTCTTCCTAAGAAGTGTTGAGACAGTTGTCAACTTTTTGGGTTATCTCCCGCCAAGTGTTGGGTTTGATTTAAAATCCCCATAATTTTGATTTCTTGCTGTAATGTTTGACTTTTTAAATCCTCAAGTAAGGATGAGATGATGTATCTCCCTCAAAATTGTTATCCCCGTGAGGTTTCTTAATTTATCCCCAGAGAAGTGGGTGCAATCATCACTCTCAGTATTGAAGAATGTATCTTGGGTTTCTCTAGATGATGTGGTGTTTCCCTCCCCAATGAAATCAGTATGAAATCTTCAATTGATATCTCGATGATATGGTTTTCATCTACCCTATTGAAATCAGTGTTGCAATCCCCAGTAGAAATCTAAATGTTGAAACTTTGTTTTCCCCGTTGAAGTGTGTGTGATATTCCCCAGTGAAACCTGGAGGAGGATGTTATATTCGTGTATCTATACTGATTTATTGTTATGATTTGATTATTTTCATATTGCGTTCCTTCCCAGTGGAGT
This sequence comes from Vicia faba, assembly GCA_948472305.1. Classification (NCBI taxonomy): domain Eukaryota; kingdom Viridiplantae; phylum Streptophyta; class Magnoliopsida; order Fabales; family Fabaceae; genus Vicia; species Vicia faba. The sequence goes on along the minus strand of OX451738.1, from coordinate 1,034,499,421 downwards.
TAAGCCGTGAAATAGGAATTTGTTTCCTCAGTTGGTACTTAATTTCTTATGAAATTTTCATCTTGTATGTGATTTAACCGAGTGTTGACGTTACCCAAGTTAGTTTTGTCTGGTTATCCCCGGTGTTATATGTCTATTTTGTCAGCATATACATGATAAAATTCATACATTCATACATACATCATGCATAGTTTAATTTATCAAATCATTGTTCATTTGCATTCATTAATATATTGTTGGCATATTACCCTATTTTATAGAGTTGTGTTATCCTCTCTCCAAAAGAATGTCAACCTTAGGCAGAAAGTGTATATTCTTTCAATTTTCCCAGTGAGTTATCCCTCGTGGAAGATTTTTTCTTTAGCCTTCTTGTACAGCTCTTTGTCTGTTTAGAAAGTGGTTCCCTCTTGAGTTTATTTCTCATGAGGTGTTATTTTGGTTGACTGATTCATTCCGGTTTATTTCTGGATTGTATCTTTGGTCCCCAGCAATATTACTATTTTGATTTCTACAAGCTTTGAGCCCTGGTTTGAGAATGTGCATTTATTTTGTCACAAGAAGACTTTATCTCCTCAATAGGAATATATTGACATTTCCCCAGGAAGTCCTATTTCTTTCCCCAGGAAATCATTATTGCAATTCCTTCTCGTAACAGCAAGTGGCCGGTCTCTTTATTTGAGCAACCTGTATTTCCCCAATAAGTCTGCCAGTTCCAAGAGAAGATCCAGATTTGTTACTCCAATGAATGGTAGCCTTGTCATTATGGAAGGTAGTCCGTTGTTGAGATAATGTTACTCCAATGAATGGTAGCCTTGTCATTATGAAAGGTAGTTCGTTATTGAGATTTTGTTACTCCAATAAATGATAGCCTTGTCATTATGGAAGGTAGTTCCTTGTTGAGATTTTTTACTCCAATGAATGGTAGCCTTGTCATTATAGAAGGTAGTTCGTTGTTGATATTTGTTACTCCAATGAATGGTAGCCTTGTCATTATGGAAGGTAGCTCGTTGTTGAGATTTGTTACTCCAATGAATGGTAGCCTTGTGTTTACCGTGGTTATTGGTAAACAACCGCTGATCCTCCAAATGGTTACTTATTTGGTTACTCGCAGGATCGATCAGATTGATCCTAAGACATGGTTGATTTTGAGGTTTTGATTAAATTGGATAATGGTTAAATGACAAGAAAATAAAGAGGCTTTAAGTAAATTGCATAAAGAAATGGGCTTGATAAAATAAATGAAGGCTTGAAATAAAAGGCTTCGACAAGAAAAGTAAAGAAGAAAGCAAGTAAAGTTTCTGGAAAGTAAATGACTTTGATTAATAAAAGTGGTGTTTCACACATACATTCTCAACAATTCTTTCTCACACGCTGGGTACTCGAATCTATATGAGTGACTTTGTATATAATTGTGAACACACGCGAGAAACTGCGTGACCAACTACTATTTATACTAAAACATCCCAAGTAACCGTCGGGCAGTTACACTGCTTCGAGATGACTCCACTTGGCACGTTCTCAGCGTTCGACGCTCCAGATCTTTGCACGTTGCACTTGGTAACTGCTGGAAACTGTTTTCCCTCCAAACGCTTGAATTTCAAACCGTTCCACTCTGAACCATCGAACACCTTCGTCGAGAAGCATCTTCGACGAGAAACACCTTCGACGTCGAAGGCAACCAACTTCTCCCTTGGAAGAAATCCTCTAAGTACATTGCCATCTTTCAATGGCATTTCGACAGACCCAGCTGGTCGAAAACATCCTTCAACTTTAATGGCTGATATTAATAAAAACAAGGGTGTCGAATTTAGGAGCCAACAAATTGCCCCCCAAGAATGCCTTATTTCGACTCTGAAAGAAAAAGGCATTCTTTGAAATGCCATTCAACACCTGTCTTTTCATTCTTAGTCACAAATTAAATTGTGCACTTTTTTGTCTTCTACCAACCACTGACAATCCCAAGGAAAAGCCATCATTTCATCCGTACCTAAGACGTCACTTCAGTACGGCGTGCAGCGTGCCAAACGTCTTTTCACAAATTGTCATCATGACAATTCCCAAAAACGAGGGCGCACGCTGCACCCTTCCATTTCTGCAGAACGGCTACAACAACAGGGAGACGCCACGTGTCCCACTACCTTCTGCAACATTAAATGGCATTTAATGTCCTCGAATTTGGGGATTTCCCCAACTACTATAAATAGCGGTAAGTACCCATTGTGGGACTTTTTCACGCTACCTTGCTTTCAGAATTCCTCATTTGCATACAAACTCTTGTCAACTTTGCAAACCACCTGTTCTTCGCTTTATCTTCAACCTAAGTATCAACAATGGCATCTGGTTCTTCCAACGCTCCTAGCGCCAACACTCCCTCTGGAAATGTCAAACCCAGGATTTTCTCCACCGCTCCCGTAGTGACTCCCACGGGCCAACGAAGGGTCCCTGAACCTTTGGACATTGCTGTACGTGATGCTTATTCACGCCACCTCATGATTCCGGTTGGATATTCCAACCAAATCTTTGCCATGTCTGGCCCATTATACCCAAGCATTGCTGAAGCCATGAAGATTAAAAGCTACTTTCCGGTACTTGAAAAACTCAAACCGGTTGGATGCTCCAAGAAAGATGCAGAGGATAATGAAGATCCTGCTAAAGAGAAAATCGACCTCCGTTTCTTCAATAGAGGTGTTAGGGCTTTCAGGTCTGGCCCTAGTCTCACTCCTGATTATAGTGCTTGGCTGGAAAAAATGGAGAAACGCCAGGCTTCGATCTGGAAAGACATGGGGATATTCGACCTGGTTATGCTGTCGAAGACAGGTCTTAACTATTCCCCAGAGATGTTGATAGCTTCTTTACTCTTCTGGGATTACACCCATTTCACCTTCCATCTTCCCTGTGGAATGCTGACTCCCACGCTCTTCGACGTGGCCGCCATCACTGGCCTTCGATCCACTGGGGACTACTTTGACCCAGAGGAAATGTCGGAGGATCAGATCGGATTCTCTGCCACAAAACCAACCTACACCACCTTCATCAATCACTACCACGATAAGTCGACAGACGCTGTGTCGGAGGTAGAACATATCGCGTTTCTAGCCTTATGGCTGACACGCTTTGTGTTTTGCTCCAAGTCCTTACAGGTGACCAAGAAGATGGTCACTCTCGCCACTCAACTCCACCATGGCCAAAATATCTGTTTGGCAGAATTGATTTTGGCGAGTCTGTACGAGTCGATTAGCAACGGAGCGACTCTTCTGAAGATCATCGAGAACAGAGCCAGTCTGCTGCTTGCTGGACCTTTTTGGCTGCTTCAGCTGTGGCTCAATGCCACCTTCGAGTCTTTCTTGCCTCAGAAGACTCAAATAAATGAGCAGGCTCCAGAAATAGCAAATAGACGCGTCGAAGGCACCAGATTGGCTCTGTTGACTCCAACGGAAGATGGGCTGGAGCTTCAACAAACTTTTACAAACTTCGTCTTGATGTTTGCTAAAAGGAAAGAGTTTGCTTTGACCATGGCTCCGTTTGCTCGACGAAAGGTTGGCCCAGAGTGGTTCACAAGGCCACATCCTAGGGCGTCGAGTGGTCCTCAGGTCGACGAACATACAACAGTGTGGGAGGCATTTCTCACACCAAGAATAATGCCCCTGCGATTCAAGAGCTCCAAGACTCACTTGAGTCTAATCGCGTATCAACCAAACCTGGTGTCTCGCCAGTTTGGTATTATTCAAACACTACCTTCTCCAATTTTTCCCAGGGAGAAGTCTATGTTATACTTCTGCAACGACTACACTGAAGACGCTGCCACTTAGCATATCGGCAGATATGCTGGTCGAACAGTTCTTTCGTTGTTTGACTATCAGCTTAACTTTCTCTGCTCACCATCCTTCGAGGAGTGGTGGAAAAGTTACTACACTGAGGAGTTTTTCGACGAGAAGGACTTCGTGGAAGAACTTCAGAAGTCTTTTGTCCTTGTCTTGGACAAAATAAAGAAATGTAAGTTCATCCTTCCAAATTACTTTGTCTTTCTCTTCCGACTGGTAGCCTGTTAATTATTTTGTCTACTTTCAGTTGTTCGAAAGCCTGCAGCCAAGAAGGCTGCAGAAGGCCATCAGGGAGGAGGCCCCTTAACAAAACCTCCACCACCGGCGAAGACTATAGCGCCGGCGAAAACCACAACAAACCAACAGGCGGAATGCCCTTCGAAAAAGCCTTCTGCATCGGTAACCAGACTTTTATCATTTTCTTCTGGCTTTAACTTTCTGACTTTCGATGCAACTTCTAAATCGAACTCCAATTGGTTTTTTAGGCACCTTCACCCAAGAAACGGCCAGCACTGACGGTCGAATCTGGGAGTGACGAAGAAGATGATTCTCCCCCTGCTCCTCTTAAAAGGCGAAAACTGAAGAAGGACGTCCCTCTTCCTGAGGCTCGAACAATCAGGATAAAGGTTGCTGGGAGAAAGCCCAGGCCACCTCCAGTAATCATTGAAGAGCCAACGGAGGAGGAACTAAATGTTCTTCTCAATAAACCTGTCGAAAGCGACAATTCCAGCCCTGGGGCTGAAGCTCCTTTGCAGGTAATCTCTTTGATCCCTTTGTAACTCAGGTGTCGATACCCACGTTCGATTATGTCTCTTTCGAATTTAGAAGATTCTTCTTCTTCTCTTTTCAGGACACCACTGAAAGCTCAGCGCCGAGGACTTCTGAAACATTAGATTCTGCTGAACTCAGCAGGCCACAAGAAAAAGACTTGGCGAACGATGAAGCCAATACTGAAATAAATGAAGCCAATGCTGAGACAGCAGAACAACCAACAGAAGATCCACAAACAGAAGAGCAACAACCAAAAGAGATTCAGGTGGTGGATCTGTCGGAAGAAAATCGTGACGAAGGGGACTGTGGTGACGCTGGCGAAGAGGATCAAGGTGACGCTGGCAAAGGGAACCATGATGACGCTGGTACTGCCGCAGTCCGAGTCGAAGAGAGTCAAGTCGAGGCAAATGCTACTCAACAGACTCAAACCCAAGACAACGCTGTTGCAAAGGTCGTCACCTCAACAAAGCATAGGTCGAAAGAAGACCTAGAACTCCTGAAGCAAACTGATCCTGTTGGCTATCTGAATGCCATCATCGAGAGCAAGGGAAGTTCGTCTGATGTTAGTCAGGAGGCTCCTACTCTGTCGGGGAAGTCTACTGAAACTTCTCCTCTCGATGAGGCTTTGACGAAGGTTAAGGCTCAGTTCTTCAAGAAGGATTTGATGAAAGCTTTGGAGGGGGACCCTACTGCTCCATCATACTTGGGGGCTGTTTTGAATGCCGTAGACTTACTAGCTGTGCCTCCGGAAGTTTCAGGATTTATCATGGAGTTACACTCCATTATTGATCAAGTCTCAGCAGATTATCGGCGACAAAGGGGCTTTAATAGCCAGCTTGAAGTGCTATATGGCAAAAGCTCTTCTGCATGGACTGCTGTAGTAGAGACAACTTCTCGAATTGCGGAGTTGTCGAAGCAAAAAGCATCTAAACAAGAAGAAGTTGATGCCATCGATCGAGAGAATGCTTCCCTCAAGGCGCAAATCGAAGAAATAGAGGCTAAGATAAATGCCAATACTAAGCGCAAGGAGGAACTTCTCTCGACTGTTCCAGACACCGAAAGTCAAGCTGAAATCACACAAGGCCTAGAATTTGCTGAGAAAGCTCAAGCCTTCGACGATCAAATTGCCAAGCTTGCGCAGGCGAATGCCTTGTGCAACAAAAGATTGGAGCTGCAGCAAACCAAATATCTTCGACTCAAGGACTCCATCCCCTTCTGATTGTTTCAGCCCTTTAACCATAGATTGTAATATGTATTCGACAATATTGCCATTTTGGCTAATTTATAAAAAATTTCCATTTTGGCTTATTTATGGTTAATTTAGTCGTTACTTGTTATTTATTTTTATCTCTTGGAGTATAGGTTTATACTTTTTCAAATATTTACCATTTACTCTCAAGAGCCTTTTGTCTTCACCTAACTCTTCGACTTCGTAAGCTCCACCAGAAAAAGTCTTGATAACTCTGAATGGTCCTTCCCATTTGGGTGACCATTTTCCCATGCTTCGATCCCTTCGATCCATGGGAAGAATCACCTTCCAGACTAGTTCTCCAGACGAAAATGCCTTAGGTTTCACCTTTTTATTATAAGAGTCTTCTACTCTTTTCTTCTGAAGCCTGAGTAGGTCAAGAGCGCGCAATCTTTCTTCGTATAAATCCACTAGTTCGTCTAACATCATATCCCAATAAATTTCAGAGGGAATTTCATAATGTCTCTGAACCCTTGCAGATTGAAGACAAATTTCTGCTGGCAACACTGCGTCATGGCCAAAAGTTAGCCTATATGGTGTTGTACCTATGGCTTCTTTTGGGGACGTTCGACAGGCCCACAAAATCTGGTCTAACGTCTTATGCCAATTTTTTGGCTTCTTCCCAACATGTTTTTTTATCAAGCCAATCACTACTTTGTTCGCTGCTTCGACTTGACCATTCGCCTGTGCATAATAAGGCGTTAATGTTAGGAGTTTAAAAACCGTTTCCTGAGCGAATTCCTGCATCTTTCGACCGGTGAAAACTGATCCTTGATCAGTAGTTATAGTCTCAGGGATTCCATATCTAAAGATAATGTTCTTTTGAATAAATTCAATGACATTTTCTTGGTCTACATTGACTAAAGGGATAGCTTCGATCCACTTAGTAAAATAATCAATGCCTACCAATATATACTTCTGGCTCTTTGATGATGCTGGTCGAATCTCTCCAATGAGGTCCAACGCCCATCCTCTAAAGGGCCAAGGTTTCACTATCGAGTGAAGCTCACTTGCTGGTACATGTTGGATGCCTGTATGGACTTGACATTCTTGGCAACCTTTAGCGAACTCGACACAATCTTTCAACATGGTGGGCCAGTATAGCCCTTGTCGAAACAACAACCATTTCATCTTATGGCCTACTTGGTGAGCCCCACATGCTCCAGCGTGCGTAGTCGAAAGGGCTATGTATGCCTCAGTTTCACTTAAGCATTTTAGCAATACCCTTTCAGGCGTCTTTTTAAATAACTCATTACCCATGAGTACGTAACTCAACGCCCTGTACTTTGTTTTTCGTTCTGTCGAAGCTACTAGATTTTGAAGATAATCCACAATGGGCTTCCTCCAATCTTGCTCTGACAAATTATCTATGAACGAAATTTCGAAGTTACTTTGATCAGCATATCCTAGTCTTGTCGATTCCAAGTCTGTTGGTGATAGACAAGTTGCTTTTATCTTTTCTCGAACTTCGATTGCTCTTTGTAAACTCGTTTTTGAAATCTTGTACCCAGATGCAATTTGCGCCAAGTCGTTGGCTATTTGATTTTCCAATCTGGGTATGTGTCGAATATTGACCATTTCAAATTTTTTCAATAAACGATTAGCTATCACAAAGTACATAATGAGATTTTCTCTTATGCATTTATATTCTTTTGTGACTTGCTTAATGACTAACTCTGAGTCTCCCATTATTTCGACTCGAGTTGCCCCCAATTCCAACAATATTTCAAGGCCAGTAATTAGAGCTTCATACTCAGCCTCATTGTTCGAACAAGAACCTGATATCTTGTACTTGAATGTTGTTGGAATTTTTTCTGGAGAAATGATCAAGACTCCTACTCCTGTTCCATCTTTATGGCTGGATCCATCGAAGTAGAATTTCCAAGGTTCTATCTCCACATAATTAATATCCTCAACTTGAATTGAGTGGTCGACTATAAAGTCTGCAACCACTTGTCCTTTCACTGCCTTAAGAGGCATAAAGGTCAAGGAGTATTCAGTTAATGCTAGTGCCCACTTGCCAATTCGACTGTGCAAGATGGGTTTCGACAACATGTACTTGAAAACATCAAAATGAGACGAAACATACACATCAACTGGTTTTATATATTGCTTGAGTTTTGTACAAGAGAAATACAGACATAGACACAATTTTTCAACTTCGCTATATCTAGTTTCTGCATCGTTCAAAACTCTACTAAGATAGTAAATGGGTCTTTCGACTCCATTCTCATCTTCTTGGGCTAACATGCTTCCCAAAGTTTTGTCGGATGCATCTATGTACAATCTCATACTCCTATTGCTACAAGGAGGCACCAAAATAGGTGGCTTGGTAAGGTACCCTTTGATTTTGTCGAAGGCTTCTTGTTGCTCTTGCCCCCATTCGAATCCCTCTTTATTCAATCGAAGTAAGGGTGAAAAGGCTTGAGCTTTCCCACTTAGGTTAGATATAAATCTCCTTAAGAAATTTATCTTGCCTAACAGAGATTGCAGTTCCTTCTTATTCGATGGCGCTTTCGCTTCCAGAATAGCCTTCGTCTTGTTCTGGTTGATTTCGATTCCTTTCTTATGGACAACGAAGCCCAAGAAATCTCCAGCTTTCACACAGAATGCACACTTCAAAGGGTTCATCTTCAGACCATGTTCTCTCATTCTTTCGAATGATTGTCGAAGGTGGTCAATATGATTCTTCCTGGAACCAGATTTTATAACAATGTCATCAATATATACTTGCATAAAAGTGTTAATAAAATCATGGAAGATAGAATTCATTGCTCGCTGGTATGTTGCCCCAGCGTTCTTTAGGCCAAAAGGCATCACTACCCATTCGTAAGTGCCTAGAGCCCCAGGGCATCGAAAAGCTGTTTTTGACACATCTTCTTCAGCAATGAATATTTGATTATATCCTGAATAACCATCGAGCATACTCAGGTATTCATAGCCAGCGGCAGAATCGACTAGCATTTCCGCCACAGGCATAGGATATTCATCTTTGGGTGTAGCAGCATTCAAATCTCTGAAATCTATGCACACCCTCAATGTACCATTTTTCTTAATTACAGGCACTATGTTTGCAATCCATTCGACGTACCTCGTAACGCGTATGAATTTGCACTTCAGCAGTCTTTCGACTTCCGTTTTGATCTTCGACAAGATTTCTGGAGCGAAGCGTCTTGGACTTTGCTTGATTGGCTTCTTCCCAGGTTTGATTGGCAACTGAAGTTCTACCAATCCTCTGTCGAGACCAGGCATTTCGTCGTAATCCCATGCAAAACAGTCCTTGAACTCTTTCAACAATTGGATTACTTCCAACCTAAGTTCTGGGTCAATTTTGGCGCTGATGTAAGTTGGCTTTTTCTCTGACCCTTCGCCTAAGTTGATTTCTTCTAAAGGATCTTGCGCTAACATTTTAATGTTGTTCGCCAAGGGGTCCTTTTCGAAGCCCAAAGGCTCATCGTCATAGATGGCGTCGAGCCTCTGTTCCTGCATTCCTTCTGGCATGATATCAGGGGATTCTGGATCGAAATCCTTTCCTGGACCTGCAGCTGATAACTGTTGATCATTGGCCTGTGTGGCCATGTACTTTACTTCGTCTTCGAGAGCCGTTATCATCTTTGTTTCGGCTACATAAGCCGAAATTCGCTTCAATGATTGTGACTCAGTCATTATCACTGAATTCACTTCCCCAACCAGTTGGTTGGATATCAGTTAACCCACTGAAGTCTATGTGGGACAAGTCTTCTCTGTCCCATTGAAAACCATGCTCTGGGTGCAGGTATAGGGAACAAAAAGTATTTGGCGCTGGCGCCAAGTCGAAGTCAGGTGTCGGACATGGCCCTATGTGAGCCAAGTTCTTGTCGAAATCTGCCAGCCCTAGGTGATTCACTTCGCCCAGGTAATAGCTTTGATCTGCCTCTATGTTTTCGACCATCCCATCTGGACGCCATAACAGCAACCTCTGGTGCATTGATGATGGCACAGCCCCAACACCATGAATCCATTCACGGCCCAACAAGAGATTATAGTTAGGTTTGGCCGATATGACCATAAACATTGTTGGTCGAAGGATAGATCCTACCTTGATATCCAGTTGGATCACTCCCATAGTGGTCCCTATGCCGCCCTCATAGTTCGACAGGACCATGTTGTGAGGCTTGATATCCTCATCCCTTTTGCCAATTTTCCTTAGCATAAAGTGAGGAATAATTTTGATGGTTGCCCCACAATCCACCAAGATTTTATTCACTGTGGTTTCTTCGAGTTTAGCCCTTATAAATAAAGGCTTGAGGTGATTTTTCATCGCCTCTGTAGGTGGTTCGAAGAACCCATTTTGTTCCTCAGTAGTGCCATTGTCCATGACGAAATAGCACACTGGCCTATGTTTGGCCATTTCTTGCTCCACTTCCCAATCACTTGTTTCGACCTCAACCTGTCGGTTGAACTCTCTGGGCAGCACTGAGACTATATTCACCATGATGTCCAAAGTATCATCAGACTCAGAACCATCTTCGTCCTCAATTTCACCTTGGTTAGGCCAAACTAGCCTGTTGGTTACTGGCTCTCTTTCCAGAGGTTTCCTTTGCTTCCTTAGAGGAACATTTGAATTGGTTTCTGCCTTTGGTTCATTGGCAGCCTCCCTCTCAGCTTTTCGTCGCCTCTGGTATCTCCTCCATTGAGATCGAGACATGGGATTTTTCCCTTTGTAGTTGTTGACACCTGTGCAACTTTAGGGGCAGCAACTTGAGGCTCTTTCTTTTGTGTTAAAGATGAACCCCTTGGCACATCGAAAGAGTGCCATTTCTCCTCGCTTGGCCTCTTTCGACCAGATGTCTTGTACCAGGTATCTACCGGCACATTAGTTGGAGGCCTGAAAGTCAATGGCCTCTTTTCTTGGTTTGAACCTCTTTGGGAGGCTCTTCTGGGGTCATGTCGAAAATCAACATTTTCCCTTCTCTTATTCGCTGCTCTTACGCCTTGAATATGTTCAGCAGCTTTTTTGTCAAAGATCGAACTGCATCTTGGACACAGCATCACTTCTGACTTCTTCTTCTGGCATCTTTGCAGGAAATCTGCCAGATTTTCATTTTCCCGAGGGAAAGCAGTCTTGTTAGCTTGTTCTTGCCTCATGGCCTCCTCTGATGCTTTTGGGTCAGAGACTTCGACCATGTTGACATTCATGGTATCTTTGTTGGCAAGAGTCAACTGCTTCATTTGAATCTCCAAATCCTCTGTCTGGCCTTGAACTGTGACCAAGTGAGAACTGGGTTTTGGTCCAGACTTTTGGGCTCCAACCGTCTCCAGCTTTGGGCTTTCGACTGCTTTTTGAACCGCTTCAATTGTCTTTCTGGATAGATTCCTAGAAAAACTGCCAAAGATTGGCATGTTGATATGGTCCTTTGAGACTTCGACCATTGTGATTCCTGGCCTCTTCGACTGGCTTCCGGATGCCTCGATCACGTTCACCTCTGAAGGTTCAGCATAATGGGCTTCAGCCTGCAACGGATTAGAGTCTACAGCCATGGGGGTCTTGTCAGCAAACTTCAACCTCCCTTCTTCGATAGCGTCTTGCACAAGATTCCTGAAAAGAAAACATTGAGACGTTTTATGGCCCAGAAAATTATGATATTTACAAAAGCCTATCTTCTTTCTTTGATCAACAGGAGGCACTTTTACCCCTGGGGGTATTATCATTTGGCCATCTTTTACAAGCAAGTCAAAGATCTCATCACATTTTGTAATATCAAAACTATAAGTCTTTTTGGGGAACCTATCGTTGGTCCTTTCTGGACCAGTGGGGTTTTTCCCACTTGAGGGGACTAACAGTTTGCAAGAGTATGGTGGCCCTTGTTTTAGTTCCGCTAAATCGACTTCTCCTTCTTCGACAGTTATAGTATCGTCGAAGGATTCTGGATCTTCGTCATCCATCTCAACATACGCTATCCTCTCTCTCTTATGAGTTTTCGTTGCCTTTGCTTTTTCAGCTTTGAGGCGTTCTACCTGTCGAACTCTATCGGCCAGTTGGGCCATGTCTCTCAGGTATTGAGTGTCTAACTTCTTCCTAATGGAATAATCTAAACCGCCTGCGGCTATTTCGACTAACTCATGTTCCGACACTTGTGTAAAACATCTTGCTTTGAGCAACCTAAACCTATTTAGATATTCGTCTATAGGTTCAGTGAAACGTCTCTTTACACTGGCCAATTCTTTCAGGCTTATCTTGGTTTGCCCCATGTAGAATTGTTCATGGAACAATCTTTCCAACTGGGTCCAATGATGGATCGAATTGGGGGGAAGAGTTGTAAACCAAGTAAAAGCGTTCTTTGTTAAATAACTTGGGAAGTACTTAATCCTCAGGTTTTCGTTGTTCGAAATATCTCCTGCTTCGATCAAGTATCTCGCCACATGTTCGACAGTAGATTCTGTCGTGTCCCCAGAGAACTTAGTGAATTTGGGGACTTTACATCTAGGAGGTAAGTCTGTTTGTAACACGTATTCTGACAGCGGGGATGTAAAGTTGGGCCTTCGAAAGCCCATGTTCATCCCGTTTTGAGTCATGATCCTTTCGATCATGGTTGCCAGATTATTTTCCAAACCCATGTTTTGGTATTGAATATGCTGAACTACTTCGTCAGCATTTTGGTTTCTGTTAACTAACCTTACCTCTGGGGTTATTACCCTAGGTTCCTCGACAGGTTGCTCCAATCGTGCCCTAAGGTTTTCTTCGACAGGCTGTTGGACCTGGTTGATAGTGGTTTCTTCCTCTAAGAATACACCCTGGTTTCCCCTTATTTGCGCCCTTTGGGGCTGTCGAATAGGTTGGGGGACTCCAAAGAAATCAGCCAAACGCGTCATTTGCGCTGTCATCTGCTGGTTCGATTGAGTAGTGTTTTGTATTAGAGGGTTCAGCACTGTACTTAAAGTTTGTGCCAACATTTGAACCATATCATGGTTGCTTTCGTCCATTTGTTGCCTCAAGACTGCTGTCGAGGCATTTGTAAGGCGATGTGCTACTTGGGACGTTCCTCCTAAGAGTTAGGTCCTATTTCTATTCGCCATACCTACTCCAGAACCTTGGAGTGGCGAAGAGGCACTCACTAAAGGGTCTGAAAAAGTGGACGTAGCATTCGTCAGGCTAGCCAAGTCAGAAGTTGGCATGCCATAGAGTGGTTCTCGATTATGACCGCCTGTCATAAATCCTGGGGGAACATAAGGCCTTGTGCCTAAATTTCCCCTTGGTGGGGGAGTTCCCAAAGGCACTCTGGGGCCTGTGAACGGAGGTAATGGCCCCGTTGTTGTGACCGTTACTGCTGGTGTTGAACCAGCGGTTATCGCTTCACTTACGGTCGGGATAACCGTTGCTCCCACATTCGTTTGTGGGATTTCGTTATTGTTTGGCGGATTCGCCATCTCTTCCCTTCTTCTGGCCGTATTGGTATCGTTAGTGTATATTCTACCACTTCTCAATAACATACAACACTCCTCGAAAAAGATGAGATTATGTTTAAAAGGTTAAACTTCAACAATCAACACACGGTCCCGCCAGGTGTGCCAATTTTTTTACCGTGGTTATTGGTAAACAACCGCTGATCCTCCAAATGGTTACTTATTTGGTTACTCGCAGGATCGATCAGATTGATCCTAAGACATGGTTGATTTTGAGGTTTTGATTAAATTGGATAATGGTTAAATGACAAGAAAATAAAGAGGCTTTAAGTAAATTGCATGAAGAAATGGGCTTGATAAAATAAATGAAGGCTTGAAATAAAAGGCTTCGACAGGAAAAGTAAAGAAGAAAGCAAGTAAAGTTTCTGGAAAGTAAATGACTTTGATTAATAAAAGTGGTGTTTCACACATACATTCTCAACAATTCTTTCTCACACGCTGGGTACTCGAATCTATATGAGTGACTTTGTATATAATTGTGAACACACGCGAGAAACTGCGTGACCTACTACTATTTATACTAAAACATCCCAAGTAACCGTCGGGCAGTTACACTGCTTCGAGATGACTCCACTTGGCACGTTCTCAGCGTTTGATGCTCCAGATCTTTGCACGTTGCACTTGGTAACTGCTGGAAACCGTTTTCCCTCCAAACGCTTGAATTTCAAACCGTTCCACTCTGAACCATCGAACACCTTTGTCGAGAAGCATCTTCGACGAGAAACACCTTCGACGTCGAAGGCAACCAACTTCTCCCTTGGAAGAAATCCTCTAAGTACATTGCCATCTTTCAATGGTATTTCGACAGACCCAGCTGGTCGAAAACATCCTTCAACTTTAATGGCTGATATTAATAAAAACAAGGGTGTCGAATTTAGGAGCCAACACCTTGTCATTATTGAAGGTAGTTCCATATTGATATTTGTTACTCCAATGAATGGTAGCCTTGTCATTATGGAAGGTAGTTCATTGTTGAGATCTGTTACTCCAATGAATGGTAGCCTTGTCATTATGAAAGGTAGTTTGTTGCTGAGATTTGTTACTCCAATGAATGGTAGCCTTATCATTATGGAAGGTAGTTTGTTGTTGATATTTGTTACTCCAATGAATGGTAGCCTTGTCATTATGGAAGGTACTTCGTTGTTGAGATTTATTACTCCAATGGATGGTAGTCTCGTCATTATGGGAGATAGTTTGTTGTTGAGATCTTTTCTGATGGATAGTAGTCTCGTCATTATGGGAGATAGTTCGTCGTTGAAGTTCGCATTACTCTGAAGAATTTCATTTGTTTCCATTTGTGAGTATTGGTTCTAATCATTTATTACTTACCCTAATTTGGTATTTACCGATATTATCTTACCATTTCTTTCCCCGGTAGGTCGCCGTTACTTCTTTTTGCTATCTCCTTAGTGAGTGGATAGTTTGCAGTAATTTGTTGATCACTTTTATCCTTTACCTCCTCTCCTCAATCTTTGAGTTGATGACGCCTTATCTCCTCTTTGGGCTTTACCCCAATAGAGTCTAGTCTTTTGTTCACCAATGATTTATTCTCCTGGTCGAGTTTATCTTTTGATCCCGGTTTTATTTACTACATTCCTAGTGGTGTCTTGTGTCATTTTTGTATTTGTTCATTTGCATTCATAATCATAAGCACTGCATGGCATCTTAGGGCAAAAAATAGGGCTTGTTTTATATTTAATTATCTTCAATAGCGTTGACACGAACATTTTAACCTTCGCATCTCCGGATAGAAGACACTTAAATAAGGGCAGCTGTTGTACCCCAATTTTTTCCTGTAAGATTCCTATATCATATCATATAAATTCAATCATAACAAGATAACACTAGGGTTTGGTTCTTATCCTTATCTTTAGCTTTGCTCATGGGAAATCACCAAGCACCTTGACTTGTGTTTTGTGATCATCTATGCTTTGAATTGATTAACTTTTAACTAATAAATACAATAAATGGTTTCCCTAATTGATTACATTATAGGTGAAAGAACAAAACATTCCATTAAGTTGATCTATAGGTTCATGAGTTTATTTCCATATGTTGTACCCCAATTTTTCCCCCTAAGATTCTTCTATCATGACATAACATCACAATGTAACTAGATCACAAACTAGGGTTTGGGGTTTTTCTCCTACTGCATCCTGTCTTTAGGTTTGCCTATGGGAGTAACCAAGCATCTTGAAGCAACTTGAATTGTATATCTTGGTATATGTATTCTTTTAACTAACCTCAAAATGTGCATATTTTGTCTCTTGTAATATTATATTATAGGTAATGACACAATTGCATTCATCTCACCATCTCTTAGCACAGAGGATCAAAACTAGGGTTTGGATTTTTATCATGGTATATTTGGATTTTTGGGAAATACTTGATCCCATACTTCTCTACATGGTCATGAGCATCTATAATTGGAAGTTTGATCATCAACTTTGGTTTGAAAATGTTCAATTGATGAAAAGGGGTAAAATGGTCATTTTGTTAGGAGATAGCTGAAATCAACTATTGACCAAGTGAAATTTTGGTCAACTATCAATTCAATATCCCTATTATCACAATTCATGGTCAATATTGGCAAAAATATCAAGAGGAAGTGTGAATTGGAGATAACTTGTCAAGGAAGCTATTTGAAGTTTTGGAATTTTTCTAAGTATTCATAGGGCTGAATTTTGATTGGCCACAACTTTCTCAATTTTTATTGAAAAGGTGCAAATTTTATATGCCAAGAAAGAGGATGAAAAATTATCCAACTTTGAAGGAGAGGCCACAAGTCCAAAAAATGAAAGGAAAAAAAGTTATAAAGCTTGGAAGTTTTTGACACTTAATGAAATTTTGGTTAAAAATGCAAAAATCTGACTTCTTCATGTCCATTTTTGAATGACCATTTGGACTCAAATCAAAAATTTTGAAACATTAAAGTTGAATATTGAATTTTCTCTTAATGTTTCATTCAATAATAATCTCAAATGGTTAAGTGTAGAGAAAGATATGGTGATTAGGATTTTGAGCTTTAAACTGAATTTTTGCCCAACAAAAAGCAAGTCACGCGTGCTAGGCAGGAATTTCATCAAACATGTTGTGGACGTGCATTCATCATCTATTTTCTATGAGAAATATTCATTATTTTTAAAAATTTCCAACATCAAAGATCAAGCCCTAAATGTGAGGAACAACTTTGCTTCAGAAAGTTTCTTAAAATTCTCCCTACATCTTGAGATATAATTATGAGAAGAAGGCACCATGCAAACTAAATATTTTTCCCAACAAGGCCTCACACGCGCACAGCAAGTCCAGTCAGGCAAGGAATTTCATCAAGTAGTTTGTAAGCACATGTTCATGGCCAAATATCTCATTGATTCAAGCTTCATTTTGAAAATTTTTGAACATGAAAGTTGGAGTATGAAATGTCCTCTCCATTTTTTATTCAAACTTTGTGACATTTCATACATCATAGAGGAAGATATAAGGAGGTAAATAGGTGTTCATGAAATGGTAAAAATCTGCATGGGAATGCATGGAAAACTTTGTGCAACCAAGTTCAAATTGCCAGCTCACGCCCCAACCCCTTCTCACTTATCCAAAACGCACGTTTTTCACCATATTTGAACACAAAATGCATCACTTCATTTCTCATACCTCTCACTTCCTATTTCACTCACTTCCCATTTTCCTCATTCTCTCATTCTCAATTCTACAAAAGGCCAAGCTTATTTCAATTGAGGGGGTTGGAAACAAGAATTCAGTAGCAAGCTCTTTCTCCTCTCACGAAGCAAACTCCATTGCCAAGAAAATTCTCTTCTCTCTCTTTGAATTTCAAACTTCCTCCATCTCCAAGCAAGCTTCTTCGCATATCTTTCTCTACTGATTATCTCTAAACATTCAAGCTTCTCTCCAATTAATTTCTCTTTATTTGAGCTCAAGCTTCATCAAGTTCATTTCAAGAGTTTTTGTTTGATCATGCACAATAATTGATTGAAAGTTCTAACTTCCCATGCCTATAAAATCAGAGATGAAGTTGTTTAGAGTGATTGAACATGTTGAGGCCATAAAAAACATTTTTCTGGAATTTTACAATGTGATTTCATATTTTTCAAAAATTATTTCCCAAAACCATCTAGTTTAAGGCTTATACTTGCTAGTTTTAAAGTTTTCATTTCTAAAGAAACTTTCCACCTCAATCCAGGGACTCTAAATTTTATTTCTGACTTTTGTAGGACTTTAGGAAGTTAGGGTTTTAATTTCATAATTTTTCAAGTCATTTTCATATTTTAAAACTAAATTTTGACTTTGATGTGCATTTAGGGTTTTACCTTTGATTAATGCTTGTAATTGAAAACTCTTGTACATGATTTTTGTTTAATTCTTGAAACAGAATGTGATACTGACTTGAGGCATATAGTGATACAAATTCTTCAATCTCATTAGGTCTTGGGTGTTGATAGGTTGATAAACCAAATCCACTAAAATGGACGAATGATGTTGATGATATTTGAAACTCTAATCCATTCCCTCTTCATCTTATCCCCCTTTCTTATTGTATTACATGTTATGGGATGATGATCTCTATATCATTTATCCAAACATGAAATACATAGATTGTTATTGACCGGCCTCAAAATAGGTGCGACTTCTACATAAGTCCACTTACGATTGCTTAACATTGCGCTAAATTTTATCCCAATTTGAGAAAATGAGCATTCGTGGCCCAAACCTATGTTTGAAAGCCCAAGTATGTTAATTTGATCCCTTTGATCCAATAACCTTGAGATTAATTTTTAGGAGACTTTGGTTCTACCAATCCTCCAATGGATCTTCATCAATTTTGGTCAACGCGGATCACTTAAACATCATTGATCATTAAATGTTGTCTTGAGGATTATTAAATGGATGGTATACTCGACAAAAAGCAAATGCAACTTGTTGTTGAGAGGCTTTGGTTCTACCAATCCTCTAATGAGTTCCAAATGCAAGTTTCAAGATGGTCATCCAACTAACCATTAACTTCTAATAATTGAGTTTATTATATGCTTTTATTTTTATGCTTTTACTTTATGTACCATTTACTTTAGCATTTATATTTCATGTTATTTTCATCTTTGCTCACTTGAGCATTTACTTTTGTGCCATTTTTATTTTGCTCACTTGAGCTTTTATTTTCTTTTGAAGATACATAATAATAAACTTAAACCATAAAAAATATTAATGATACTTGGACTATTTGGTTACTATCCTTGGAATTTTGGAGTATTGGACTTCTTGCACTTAGGATTAGAGACCTTGATCATATGTTGGACACCTTGTGACCTTAATTGATATTTTGTCTGGAGTTCTTGAGGTTTACCTAAAGACATTGGGTTGTTTGTTTGTTTGCTTTGTGTGCAGGTTATTGTGATTACACACTTTGTCTGTAATCTGGAATTCATCTGTATACAGCCGTTACTCTGCCCAATTTTTGTGAAGACTTAATACACTTGAAGTTTAGTTCTCTCAAGAGGTCTAATATATTTTCTTGCTTGGTTTCAATTCAAAGAATGAGAATTCTATCTTGACTCATAATGTCAAGTGTTGGCTTCTTGTTGGTTAGATGGTTCTTCTCCCAAGATTTTACCTTATGCTTTAGGATAGTCCCTTCTTCTCATCCCATCTTCTTTAATTTCAAAAATCTTCTTCCTCATTTTGAAAACTCTTCTTGTTTCTAAACTTGAACAAATTTCATAATAAACTTGGACTTAGGTACATGCATTTTCAAAATATTTTCTTAAATAAACTTCAATCAACTTAATAATACCTTGACATTTTTGTGAGAAGACTAAAAGTCAATCAATCTCATTCAAACCATTTTTCCACTTTGGCTCTTTTCTTTAAAAAATTTCTCAAAATACTAGACTCTTGTCAATCCTTGTAGTGATGCAAACGACTATACTTCTACAATATGTAGTGAAGAGAGATATTTTCCACTTGCGTGTTAAGTGAGGCATTGTTGATTTTAAAATCCAAGCCATATCCTTCGCTTTGAGATGATGCAAATTCTCCTTTCTCATGATTGTGGGTAGTAAGTATGTTTTCCACACGGACAATGACGATGATGTCTTATCTCATAAAATTAACCAACACACTTGTTTTAAAATTTTTAAAGGTGAACTACGTGTACCCCGATCCTGTATTGCACGAAAGGTGGTACTTAGGCACTAAAGGTTCGCTAATACCTTCCCTTTGCATAACCAACCCCCTTACCTTGAATCCCCCCCCCCCTCTTTTGGGTTATTCTCTCTTTTCCCATTCCATTGGAAACAATAAAGCACGGTGGTGATTTTTATTTTTATCTGTACAAGTCTAGTCAATCCAATGGCTTAGTCTTAAACATTTCTACCGCTACACCATGACTTCTTCAACAAAGCTTCATTAAGATTCAAGCTTCATCATTGAAGATGTTTTGAAGTAATATCATGACAAATTCTATTATTATTCATCATGCCTCAAGTTGTCAAGGATAGTCCAAAGATGCAAGGGTTGATTGGAGAAGTTTGACCTAATTGGACAAGTCTTTGATTTCTTGATCACAAGTGCATATCTCCCTCAAATCTCAATATTTGGAAGTGGTTATGGTTGCCATGTTTTCTCACTATTATCCTCAACAACTTATATTCACATGAAAAAAGTATTTATGCAAGAAGGTTTGTCAAAATTGAAAAGGTTTTCCAAGGCATTTTGTTACTCTAGGAGCTAGGGTTTTGAGCTTCTAAGGGATATATCTTGCTCGTATTTTGGTATTTTTGAGTGATTACAAATACATGCTTCTATTTAAAGGGTTATCAACAAATCACTTCAAAGTTTTCAAGAAAATTTCATGTGGAAGATGCCTATTGATTGAGAAAGATTACAAGTCCTCTAGATAGGCCATCAAATTCCCTTATGTGACTTCAAAAGATCATAACTTGGTCAATTTTTATCTCCTTGAGCCCATTCTTTTTCCACAATGATATTAAAGATGTGAACCTCAACTCTTATTTTATGTGCTAAGCTTGTAAATGGATGGAAGATACCCTAAGGATGCAAAAGAGTATAGGTTATCTCATGAATTTTCACCAACTTCACCAACTCATAACTTTCTCAGTTTTTGGAGTTTTTGAATGGTTCAAGTCTCAAAATGTCAATATGTCTACTTCATGCCATCCTTTTTGGTCAAGATCAAATTTTAAATGGAAGGCCATGTTTGGATGTAAAAGATTATAGGTCATTTTGAAGAAAAAACTTAGAATTTTTCTAAGTACAAAATGTCAACATCTTTTTCTCAACTTTGACTCATCACACCTTTCAGCTCAAGCATCCATTTGATTCCATTCTTTGCACATTGTAAAGTTTGTGATCTCCTTTTTCCAATGCGTCAATAATCAAGTCCTAAGGTTCCCTAAATCATGCACACTGTTGATTCAAACATGGTACCTTGCAACTGAAGTTTTCTCTAAAGTCGGAATTTGAAATCCTTGATTTGGCCTCTAAACACAAAATTTCTGCGCGTTTTTACTTCTAATCATGTTTAATGAACTTCTAGAAATTATTAGAACATTGAAACGTAAGCTTTGTTTGAGTTTTTAGCAAAATAGAAGTCACACTTTTCATGTATGCAACTTAACACGATTTCCCTCTAAACTTTATCATTTCACACGCTTAAGCATTCCATTAGTTTCCCTATAAATAGAGGGTCATACCTCATTAATTTTCTCAAGATTGAACAGCCAAAATCACCCTGCCAAACTCCCTGCATAACTCACTTTTCTGACTTTTCGAATTCCTATTTTTCCTACTTTTCAATCTAATTTCTCAATTGATTCTTCATCCTTAAACTTCCTTGAAGCTAACAAAAGAGGAATCAAGCCTTGAGGTGTCCTAAATCGTTCTAACCAAGTCCAATTTCAGAAGAATTTTCAGCTACTTCGTTCAAATAGAATTCCCCATAAAAATGAACCAAATAAAGTCCTATTATAATCTATTCATCCTTCTGATTCTCACACTTCTTACAGTTTGCATTTTCATTGAGAATTGAGGGAGATACTTGGGATTTTCGTGCTTGTTATTTTTTCTGTTTTTTTTCAAATTCAGCCTTGCATAGTTTATATAAATTTGGCGCAAGGGTACCATTAGAACCATCTTGAAGAGACGAAGCTAATGGTACCAGTCTGGTCCTCAAATTTTACAGTTTGAAGAATCCCAATCTAGGGCGTCCGGAGTTTGAAGACGACCTACGTGTCGTGCTTCAGCCAATGAAAGCATGACATGTGATTTTTTGAATTATATCCAATACATCTGTTTTATTATGCGCGTGTCTCAGCCTCTCAGGAGCCCTTGCATCTGATTACTTTAGTGAGTCAGACTCCATCCAACGTGCACCATTTTAAGTTATTTTTAGTTAATAAAGATTGATTCAGTGTGAAATTCAATAAAGTCCATGACATGCACAACGCGCAAAATCTACTGGATCTGTTTACTAATGCATTTTGACAATGACCAGATGGCCAATATTTTTTGGGTTTGATATTTTTATTTTCTGATTTTTATTTTAATTGATTTAAACTTCAAAAATTAATAAAAAATTCATTTTAACTTCAAAAAATCTGAAAAAAATTCTTAAAAATACTTTTGATTTTTCTCTTTCTGATTGTTATTTTTTCACAATTTTATTTTGTGTTTTGATATTTTTTATATTTTTTCACTTTATTTTAATTGTTTTAAATGTTTAAAAATACTTTTCTTAATTTTTAAATTCTGAAAAAAAAACATGGAAGGATCCAATGACCTCTTGACAAATATTGGTAACCTCATTTTATTTTTATTTTTTACTTTACTATTTTTCACAATTTTTGGTTTATTTTGCCTATTTCTTTTAATTTTAAAAATAGTTTCTGACTTTAAAAAATTACCAAAAATTTTACAAAAATATTTGAGCTCATTTCTGATTTTTTTTATGGTCGTATTTAATTTTTCTTGGATATTTTGAATATAGTTGGTAATTTCCCCTTTTATTTTCATTTAAAAACCATTTTAAAAATACTTTTTCTTTATTTTTAAATACAATTTTAATTTTGTATATATTCTAGCTGATCTTGGACTATGAGATTTGATCATGAGCTTCATTAACATCATTAGATCTTGGGTGTTGAGTTTAACTCCATCAAAATGGATGGATGATTTTAGTGATGGCTTGATTAAATTTTTGGTTCAAATGTGGTTTAATTCTTATCCCATCCCTCTTCATCTTATCCTCTTCTCACTTGTGTTACATGTTGTTGGAAAATAATCTACATATTATTTCTCCAAACATATGGTACATAGATTGCTATTGACTGGCCTCAAAATAGGTGCTACTACTATATAAGTCCATTTACAATTGCTTAACATAGCGCTAAATTTTTCCCGATTTGAGAAATGATCATTCGTGGCCCAAACCCATATTTGTAAGCCCGAGTATCTTAATTTGAATCATTTGATCCAATAACCTTGAGATTCATTGTTAGGAGGCTTTGGTCTTATCAATCCTCTAATGAATCTTCATAAGCATTGGTCAAAGTGAATCACTTAAACATCATTGATCATTTATTGTTTCCTTGAGAATTTTAAATGAGTGATATACTTGACAAAAAGCAAATGAAACTTGTTATTGAGAGGCTTTGATTTTATCAATCCTCTAATGAGTTTCAAATGTAAGTTTCAAGATGGTCATTCAACTAACCTCTAATTTCTAACAATTGACTTTATTATATGCTTTTACTTTATGTTTTTACTTTAAGCACATTTATTTTAGCATTTACATTTCATGCTATTTTCATCTTTGCTCATTTGAGCATTTACTTTCATGTCATTTTTATTTTTCTCCCTTGAACTTTTCATTTTATTTTTGAAGATACTTAATAACCAACTTGAACAATAAAAAGCTTTAATCTTACTTGGACTACTTGGTTACTATCCTTGGTATTATGGAGATTGTGGACTTCTTGGACTTAGGATTAGAAGTTGCGGCCTACTTTGAGACCTTGTGACCTTAACTGTTATTTTGTCTGGAGCTCTTGGGGTTTACTCCAAGACATTGGATTATTTGTTTGCTTTATGTGTAGGTTATTCTGATTACATGTTTTGTCTGTGATCGAGAATTCATCTGTATATGGTTGTTACTCTGTCAAATTTTTTGAAGACTTAATGCAATTGAAGCTTGTTTTCTTAAGAGGTTTATTATCTTTTCTTGTTTGGTTTCAAATCCAAAGGATGGGAGTTCTACACTGACTCATTGTGTCAAGTGTTGGCTTCTTGTTGTTTAGACGGTTCTTTTCCCTAGCTTTTACTTTATGCTTTAGGATAGTCCCTTCATCTCCTTCCATCTTCTTTAATTTCAAAAATCTTCTTCCTCCTTTTCGTAATAAACTTGGACTTGAGCCCATGCACTTTCAAAAATATTTTCTTAATCAAACTCTAAACAATTTAACAATACTTTGACAATTTTGTGAGAAGACTAAAAGTCAATCAATCTGATTCAAGCCATTTTACCACTTTGGCTTTTTACCTTAAAACTTCTCTCAAAAGATTAGACTCTTGTCAATCCTTGTAGTGATGCGAGCTACTATACTTCTACGGTATGTAGTGAAGTGAGATATTTTCCACTTGGGTGTTGAGTGAGGCTTTGTTGATTTTAAAATCCAAGTTATATCCTCCACTTTTAGATGACGCAAATTCACCTTTCTCATAATCGTGGGTAGTAAGTACGTTCTTCCACTCGGATAAGATGATGATGTCTCGTCTCTTAAAATTAACTAACACACTTGTGTTTTTTTAAAATTTTAAAGGTGAACTACGAATACCCTGATCCCCTATTGCACGGAAGGTTGTATGTAGGCACTAAAGGTTTGCAACAGCGGCAGGTGCAAAAATTAAAAAAAATATATATTTCTTTTCTCATCTCTACCATCTATTTTTATATATAAACATTTAAATCCAAAATACACAGATTTTCAAAGAGGTTTCTGCGGAGTACCATAGATGTTTAGGGTGCTAATACCTCCCTTTGCATAACCAACCCCCGAAATTATATTTCTCCCCCTCTTTTTGGGTTATTCGCTCTTTTCCTATTCCTTTGGAAACAATAAAGCGCGGTGGAGATTTTTATTTTGATCTGTGCGGGTCAAATCAACCCAATGGCTTAGTCTCAACATTTCTACTGCTACAGGTATTGCTTTATGTCTTTCATAAGGGGTAGGTGATGGCTCCCTAATTACCATTGTGGCCTTTGGAACTGCTTATATTTGTAAAGTTTTCTTCAGTGCTACCCCTGAGGTTTCTGTCGATTCTCCCCACGAGATCACAAGATTCTTTTTGTTAAGGTTTGGTCCTTGGAAAGGGATTACCAACGGCTTCTTTGTATTTCCTTCAATTGCGGCTATATATTATTCTTCAGGGTATGGTCCGAATTAGACTATCCCTAGGTCCACCAAACTCTGTAATGTTCTTTCGAAATCTTTATTATGTTCCAATAAGAACCCACACTCCAATGATACTCTTTCAACAAATTTATTGGGGCCTTTCCTTGTCTGGATGCCCCATAGTTACTGACTACTTCAATTACGTTTATTGTTGGTCCACCATGCGGAGGCATGGGATTTGACTTGATGTTAGGTTTCTCAAAGGTGATGTCTTGAGACTCCAATAAATCTTGAACTTTATGTTTAAAAGCCCAACATTATTCTATGGTGTGCCCCAGAGAATTGGCGTGATACTCGCATTTGGCGTTGGCATTATATTTTCGTGGGAGTGACCCAACTGGAGGAGCTAGGGGTTTTATCTCTATCAAAGATGCTTTGACCAAGTATTGTAATAATTGACTGGGTGGCATAGGAAGTGGATCAAAATTTCTTTGCAGCCTTTCAAATATGCTTTGTTGTTGTCCTTGTGGGATTATTAATGGTTGTTGTGCTCTTGTTTATGAGGATACAACATTAATTTCTCCTTCCTTTATTTTCGTGAAGTTAGGAGCATGTATTTTTGCATTGTAAAAGGTATTTGATAGTCCCCCTTGTATCTTTCCATTCTTTATTCCACTTCAATCCTTTCTCCGATAGTTACTAGATCTGAGAATCCTGAAGAGATGCTTCCTACCATATTTTCATTGTATACCCCTTACAAGGTTCCCATGAACATATCTACCAGCTCTTTCTCCAACGGTGGTGGTTGCACACGAGATTCCATCTCTCTCCATCTCTGAGCATACTCTTTGAAGGACTCTTCTTTCTTCTGAGACAGGTTTTGGAGTTGCGTACGAGTAGGCGCCATGTCCAAGTTATATTTGTAATGCTTCAAGAAAGCATTAGAAATATCTACCCACGTTTGAATGTGAACCCATTCCAACTGCATATACCAGTCCAGAGATGCCCCACTTAAGCTATCTTGAAAACAATGAATCATCAGCTTCTGGTTGTGGGCATGGGCATGCAGCTTCCTATAATACATGCGCAGATGGTTCCTCGGACAAGTGATCCCCTTGTACTTTCCAAAGTCAAGTACTTTGAAATTTGATGGGATCACCACATCGGGAACTAGGCACATTTCAAGGGCATCTACCTTGAAGGCGTCTTAACCTTCCACAGCTTTTAATCTTTCCTTAAGAGCTTTGTATTGATTTATCACCAGTGGTTCTCAATAGCATGAGTATCGTTCATTCTTAAGGGTGCCTGATTGACATCCTCTAGGTCGTGGTCTCCATATTACAAGTCCAAGTAGTTGTCTGCATTGTTGATCGGAATTTGCAGGGCATGTGATGCCCCTAAATTTGGTGGAGGTGGAACAAACCCTTCAGTCTCAGCTTATTTTGTTTCTTGTTGGGCCATGACGAACTTTGGGGTCCTGTTTCTGGCTCTTTCCTTGGTTGGTGACCGCTTGATGCATCAATTGTTTGGGCTACTTCTTCAAAAGCTACTCTAGGAATTTGATCTTGTCCGTCGATGATGTTCTTCAAAGCTAGAAGAACTTGGCTCATGTCTCCTTGACATCTCATGTGACTTGCTCGAGATCTTCCTTGAACGCAGTTTGGTTCTCCTCAATCTGTTCCATTGCTCTTTGTTGATAGGCTCTTGTCTGACACAGAGGGTAAGGAGGTGGTGCTCTTCTTCTAACAATGGCTTAATTGGAGATTTTTTTTAAAAAGATAATTTTTTTATGAAATGTAGGTGTTTGTGAATGTATGCATGCGTATGAATATGTTATAGTTTCTTATTTTGAATGCCTTATTCACTTGGATATATATATTTTAGTTTTTTTTTTCTTTTGCTCTTTTTCTTTTATTGGTGAATATCTTAAAAATAAATACGCAGGCAAGATACGAAACAAAAATGCCTTTATTGAAAGTAACAATTGTTTTTAAGAGAACATAATTCAGATATTGAAAAATATTACAACTTTAAAAACAATAAACTTGTTGCAAGAAAGTAAACAAGGGGAAACAATCTTCTAAGTACGCTTGCAGATGTTTGTTCTGAAACGATCGACCATTGTTCGACAAAGTTTGAGAAAGTCTTCAACATCTTTTGGAAGAGGAACCATTACATTCTATGCGCCTCTCAAACTTCTAGGCATTTCTTCAATGAGATTGTTGGCTAAGAAAGCGAGTCTTTCGTGCTTGTCCTTGTAATATCGATATTCTTGGTAAAGGTGGGGGATTATCTTATGGTTATTCCTCCCCGCTTGGGTGATCTTCGTATACTGCTCTTCCCAATAAATATTTTTGGTCCTCATCTTCGTATAAAGGCTCTGTTGAATTAGGAAATATTTTCGGAGGCCTTCTAGCTCAAGGAAAACTTGCTCATGTTCTTCAGTTTTCTGGGCCAGGAGTCTTTCTGCCCTCATCTTCTCAAGGCGTTCCATTATCTTTGATTCTTGGTTTTCCTGGAGTCTGGTGGTGAGGTATTTCATTTGCTCTTCTTGATCTAGAGAAGCTTGCGCTAAACTTTGGATCTGGGCCCTTAGGTCCTCCTCCAGCACCTTCTTATCTTGTGTCGCCTTTTCATACCATCTGGTTAACCTCCCGATTTCATTAGCACCATCTTCTAGCCTTTGGTTATGGGATTCTAGATTTAAGGTAGCACTTAACAATCCTTCAGTCGTACACTTCTGTTTAAGGCTCTCTTTTTCCAATGCCTTTTGATCTCTCTGAATCTGTTGGTCTTTTGATTCAAGTATAAGTTGCATTTATCTCTTTCTTTATTTA
This sequence comes from Vicia faba, assembly GCA_948472305.1. Taxonomy (NCBI): domain Eukaryota; kingdom Viridiplantae; phylum Streptophyta; class Magnoliopsida; order Fabales; family Fabaceae; genus Vicia; species Vicia faba. The sequence goes on along the minus strand of OX451738.1, from coordinate 1,034,471,880 downwards.
GATTAAGGAGGTTGAGTTCTAATTCTTCCTTTTCCTTCCGAGCTTGTTTTAGGGCATTCTTCAGATCATCAATTTCTCCCAAGGACATAGGCGGGGCCTCTGGGACCTCTGACTTGTACTCAAGATCTATATCAAATGGCAGCTTTATAATTTGTACCCTATCCAGAACCCATCTACTGTAGGGTTCTCTTGCCACGACATTCTTCTTTTCAGCTTTCTGTTTATTAACCTTATTCCAAGCCCGAATAACCTTGTTGAGAAACCCTTGTTCATTTCAACCCATGTCATGAATAATCAATTGTTGGAGTTATTCGTCTGAAGGTTTATCTTCCAAAGGATACCATAATTATCGTAAGGCCAAGGTAGGGTTGTAATTAATACAACATCATGACTTGGTCAATGGAACATTAGGAAAGTCCCCGCAACTATAGGTAATATCACCAATGTCCAGCTTCCTTGCATACCATAATACAGAATTAGCAGTGAGAGACCTTAACTTCTGAGGCCACTCGTGTCTTATCAGATTCAGAATCATATAATCTTCTTTATAAATATGGGTCATAAACTAGGAGTACAATAGTGGAATACAACAATTTAAAGTGCCTTTCTTTTTTTCGTAAAGTGTATGAAGTGTGTAATAAATGTCAGCAAGTAGGGCGGAAGTTGGATCTGTATTAAAAGCTTTTGCACCCCAAAATATGCTAATGGCCGCAGGGTCAATATAGTCTAAAGTCCGTGGAAATAAAATTACACCAAATACAAGCAATCCCAAACAATCGACACAAGGCTCCCATTATTTATTATTAGCAAAATTGAGCGCCTTAGTTTCTAGGTAGATTCTTTTAATTACTTGTATGTCGCCTTCTTTTTTGTAATTAAGAGCCAATTCGGAATAAGGGATCCCTAAACCCTTTTCCAAGACTTTGACGTTAATAGTTTTCCCGATACGCACAAGGCATTCTCTTTATAAAAGTTCAAAATTCTATCAAATTCTTCCAGAGTCGGTGCTAGCTGGAAGTCTTGAAAGGTGAAGCAACTTAGTGGAGGGTCGTAGAACTGAATTAGAGCAGAAACAACATCCAGCTGAACCTCTACTCTCGTCAAGTCAAGGGTATCCCCATAGCAGCGAGCGAACATCTTCAAGCTCTTTCAGATAATTTCCCTTTTATGGCTTTAATTTCTGACATATTCGGCTTGATGGCATTGATGCAGACAAGTTGTTTCCCTTTGGTATTCATTTTTCTAGATACTCACCAAAAACCTTTGATTTTATTACTCTTTTTTACCTTGTGAATAAGACAAACAAAAAAAGAAACGGATGATGAATATATGAAATGTATGAACTCATAGATGCAAGGTTTAGTGACGGAATTTTATGACAGGTACCCTTATAAGGTAGGCTCATAGTTTTGGCCTATGGTTAGTCTACCCTTCCCATAAGGTGGATTCCTTATAGTATCATGAATAACACCAGAGGAAAAGGCACAATTGCCTCCCTTAAGTGGAGCCTCTTTAGAGACCGAGACTTTCGTCTCAAAGTCGTGAAAGGTCTCGTCACGAGATTTTGGTTTGGGATTGTACAAAGAGTCATAGGCATCATTTCAAAGTCCTAATTACCAAGAGGATGTCTCTTGAGAGATATTCCTTTCACGGAATTCCATCGAATCTAGGCAAATTCGTCACATAAACTCATAGGGATGATGTATCCCCTTAGCTAATAGACGAACCTTCTTTCTAAGGGTTTTTTGAGAATAATTTTTGTAAAATTAATGAATAAAAAATAAAAATAGACAAGAAATAAATAAACAAAAACCAACAAAATAAAAACTCTAAAACCGAAGGGAGAGGCTTCTAAACCTAGGGTTGAGTCCCCAGTAGAGTCGCCAGCTGTTGCAACTGGTTTTTAAATCAGAGTCGTCACCCATAATTTTTATCCTAAGGAAGGGAGTATAAAGGAATAACCCTAAAAGTTAAATATTCTAGGTTTTTTGACTCGGTCTTAGACGAAGGGAAGGTGTTAGGCACCCCTCATTTACCTTGTTCTCAATGATACTAGGGTTAGAAGCACATTTTTTTAGGAAAAGTGGTTTTAATAGATTTTTGGGGAAAAGGGTTTTAATTTTAATTAGGGGGACTCGCCATGATTTTAATCATATGCCTACGTATCCTCTTATGTGGAATCAGAGTCCCAATTCATAGTTCTTATGGGTTTATGTTTTTTATGGATTACAAAGGTATTTTAATTTCCCTCGTAATTAGCATGAGTGTGGGAATAGCAGATTTTTTTTACTAGAAGTGCAGTTAATCAAAATATGCTTTGTAAACCTTTTTAAAAAAATAAATGGTTTGATCAATTTATTATGAAAAAGCAAGATTTAAGGTTTGTTAAATGTTTTTATATATTAATTATAAAAAAAATTCTATTTAATGCATGATTTAAAAATAAAGATTTTTAATGCAATAAAATAAATATTTGAATGAGTTTTTAGAAAAAATAATATTTGATTTATTATAATAGTAGTAAATAATATTAAAAATTATAATTAATTAAAAAAATTATAATAAGAATAAAAAGGAAAATAAAATTAATCGCAGGGGGTGCAAATCAGGTTAAGGAAGTAAAAGTAAGGGGTGTTAAAAATAAGGGCATGAATTCAGATATTGAATTCAGGCCCAGAAAGGTCGGGGGTTCGTTTATGGTTCACGCAGCAAAAACGAGGGTGTACAAGGAAATAGGGTCCATGTTCAGATACTGAATTGGGCCCAAAGGGCTGGGGGTGTGTGATTTCACAACGCGTTTAGCAAAACAGAGCAGGAGGGGGTGATTTTGAATGGGCCAGGCTCAGGAGGTTTAAGTTCGTTTGGACAGAGTAAGGTCGCGTGCACGGTTGCTATCATGGGCGTGCTTGTTGGGGACGTGTGATTAAGATCATGTGGTTGTTATTTAGGGGATCATGGTAGCTAACGTGGGCTAGCATGTATCGAATTACAACGATTATTATATTCTAATTTAACAAAACAAAACCCATTTTCATTCTTTCTTTCTCTCCCGACCTCGTTCTATCTCTCTCACCCCAAATAAAAACCAAAACCCTAAAATTCTAACAATGGTGGCGGCACAGCGACTAGGGATGTCAGTTTGGACCTGTTAATGGGGATCCCCGCGGGGAACGCCCCGTTCGGGGCCCCAAAGATGGGGAATTTTCCCCCGTGGGGGCGGGGATGGGGAGAAAAATTCCCCCGAGAGCATTTCGGGGACGGGGACGGGGAATACACCCCCCGCCCCGCGGGGACCCCGCCCCGCCTATTATTTTAATATAGTTAATTTAATATATATATTTTAGATTAGGTTTTTTAGTCATTTCCTTTATGTTTATTTATAAAAATAAATAAATAAATATTCATGTATTTAAGCATAATTATGTTGTTGGATTTTTTTAGTTGTTTAGGCATATTGTTACTTTAAAAAATATTATAGTTCATTTTGTTGAATTTTATAGCATTTTATAGAAATTTATAAAAAAAATATTATTATTTTGTGTTCCATTAGTATTTTTAATAAAAATTAATAAATGTCAAATACTAGTATTTTTTAATAACATAATAAATATGTGAATTCTTTGTGCTTTTTATTTTTATAGAAAATATAAACATTTTAAACAAATAAAATATTAATGAATAAATGTAGGATCTATGGGGATCCCCGCGGGGAACGGGGATCCGCGGGGAACGGGGATGGGGATAGAAATTCCCCCGTGACAGAGATCGGGGACGGGGACGGGGAATGAATTTGATGGCGGGGAAAAAGATGGGGAAGTGTCCCCCCGGCCCCGCCCCGCCCCATTGACATCCCTAACAGCGACTACCCCAAAACCCCAAATTGAATCAACCCCAAACCCCAATTTCCAACATGAAGAAACAAGCAATTTAAAGCTAAGTGCAGTTGGCTTACCTCATTCGTGATTCTTCGAGCTTTACGGTTTCTCTGATTTTAATCTTCTTCTTTCTTTCTTTTTTGATTTGTAGGTAACTGCGGATGGTAGTGTAATAGCGGCGAAGGGAACCAGCAGCGATTTAGGGTTTCAGATATTGAAACCCTAAATTCTTCTTCTTCGGATTCAATAGGGCTTCTGCACTTCTTCGTCTATGGATTCTTCTTCTTCTGTAACTTTTCCCTTTTGATTTTTTTTCTTCTCACTTTTTTTGTCCATCACATTCTTGTTCTTAGTTCTAGGTTTTTATAGTGTTTAGGTGTAGAAAAAAATTAGGAAATTAGCGTTACAAATTTGTTTGATTGAGAAGATTGGGAATTAGATTTAGGGAGAATCGATTATAATTGATACAGTTTGTAATATGATTTTAATTTCTTTTGATTTGATTTGATACAATTTTTAATCCTGAGATTTGATTTTGTTTCGTATATTCTTATTGTTGATTATTGAGATTTGAACTGCACAGTAGTCGTTTAACCTGTGCGTTTCTCCCTTGATTGCTACAGTGCCTGTTTTTTTGTTCTAGCCAGCGTTTCTTTCTTGCTTTTGGGTTAGGCCTTTGAAATTACTCGGTTTTGTCAAAAAAAAATTCACTTAGAACATGATTTTTTAATCAAAACGAAATTTGGATAATGTCAATAATAATAAAGATTAACAATAATAACTGACATTAAATAATAATACTAAAAATCATTTTTAATAATAATTAACAATACAAATAACATTAACATTTAAATATTTTAATAAATTTTGTTCACCATAATCAGATTTTGACCAAAAATGAAAAATAACACTAAGATATGGCAACGCTTTTTCCAAATAAATGTATAGCGGGTCAGTACAAAAACGGAAGAGAAACAGGCCTTTCAAAACATGACTGCATATGGGGCCGTCTGATCAAAGAAACATACACCCCCTCATTTATTGAAAAATAGTTAAAACCTCAGTGGGTCATCAAGTTTAATTCCATTGGGCTTCAAAAAATTGAATTGTTTTTATACATTATATAAAAATAAAAAGAAATAAGCTTTAATGGGTTCATTCACACATCCTTAATTAAAACCATATCCCTCCTTTGAAATGGATTTCGATTCTAGAACCTAATGGGCCATCAGATATTGATGGCTCGTTTTAAATCAACATACCATCTTTTTATTTTCTACCCCTTGCATATTATGATTTATCTAAAAGAAACCTAAATATAAAAGGTAGGGTAAATTTAGGGTATGACAGCTGCAGGTTATTTTGTTTTGATTTGGCTTGTTGCAGCAGGGTGTTTTGCACAGGTTATGGCACAAATTTTGGACTGTTTTACCTGGACAGCAGGGGAAGGTTTTGTGCACAGCAGCAAAATAGACTGCTACAAGTTAGCATTGCAAGGCTCTTTTAAACAGCAGCATAGTAACAGCGCCATGTTTTGGTATGAGTTTTGTGCAAGGCTTTTGATATTTTCCTGGTAATATCTTTCAGATCTTGGCCTTTCTTATTTTCTCTGAAAATTCCGTGGCTGGTATCTTCTTCTTCTTTATGATTTCGATTAAATTTCTGAAGGGTTTTTGTGGTATTAAGGAAGATGATGAATAGGTCTAGGGTTTGCCTCGCGTGAACTCTTCATTCGGGTTTATGCAATATAATGTTTGTTTGATATGTTCTGAACTTTTTTGTTGGTCCGGACAATTTCAATTTCAGTACTTGCTACTTTCGTCATGCTTTATTGTTTTTTTCATTGAAGTGTATGCAGTAACTCGTCTCTTTTTAAAGTTTGTCTTATTGTGAACCAATGTTATTTTTGTGATTTGCAATAGGAATATTCTTGGGCCAATGATAGAATCTGATTTTGTTTGCAAGATAATGAGGCCTTTGTTTGGCATATGATTAAATTCAAACTCCCTATGTTCTGATTCCTTCACAAAATCCCTAATGATGAATTGTGAAATACTTGCTTAGAAGCTTTCTTGTCCACGACTCATTGATTGAACTTGTACTAACTATTTCCTTGTTTGTTTTCCATGTGATGTTGATGAACAAGCTTGCAAGAGCATAGCGGAATACTTGAAGAATAAGTTATAGAAAGGCGTGAGAACAAGACGCTTGAAGATGGAGCAAGAAGATTGGAGAATAATCCTCTTTTCTTTGTAAATAAGAAACTTGTGACTTGTATTTCAAATTTGTAAATTTCTCAAAATGTAATGAACATGAAACTTGGATGATCTTGTTTCTTGAAACTTGAATAATCCCTCTTTGTTGAATTTATGAATGATGAATTTATCTTATGGAAATTAGATGAATCTTGAACCTTGGTTGGAACTTTGAATAATGGATGAACCAACGAATTTGAACAAACCATATCTTCAATAAACTCAACTTCTTAATACATGGTTAGAATGATCTTTGAATCAAATTCACCATTTTGTTTTAATTCACAACTTCAAACAAATTAAACACAAATCAAAGGACATACCCCAGTATCATGCTTGAATTTCCAATTCTATATGCCTTGTTCTTGGAGCAACTGATGAACTCACATTCTTCTCACAAGTACCATAAAAAACAACAAATCTTGAATTGATATTCCATAATTCTTGAGAGAAATCTCAATATACAAGCAATCATGCTTTGAAAAACTATTTCCCATTTGATGGACTCCAACCAAGTAAAATCTTGATTCCAAGGCTACATCTGAATCTCATTTTTAGAGAAGTATCTAGAGGAAAATGGAAGTTGAAATAGTAAGTGAAGAATGCTAAGGATAGCCAAAGTATTAAAACCCTAGCTCTGATAACATGAATGATGTAGAAACTAAATGAATCACACTTGAGTGAAATAAAAGCCTCAAAGCATAAGGAAACCCTAATTTCTTATTAAATAACTTAGGAGATGATAACTAAGGAGCAAACCCTGATTTTTAATCACACATAGGGAAATAAACCCAAATCCAAGATCTTGATGAATTTGAATGAGAAATGGCCTTGTACAGAAACTCATGATAATCAAACTTCAAAACTTGATTCCACTGTCCACTTCCCAAGGAGGAACCAAGGAAATCAACTTTAGAATGTAGAAGCCTAAAACCAAAATTAAACCTTAGTTAGCACAACCACTAATGCTTTGAACCACTGCCTTATTGAATGAAGGAATGATGTGTGAATGGCCTAATGAAAATGATGCAAATGAAAAAATACTTCTTTATTTAAGGAAATGCTTTTTGTTACCTTTTTAAGGTGTATTTATATGATAATGAGTGCATGACTCCGGATCTTTGCAAACTTACGAGGTATTCCCTCAAAGTTAATTGGCCACCATTAGGGTCATTCCCGACCAATGGTCGGTTCTCCTTTCCACTACCAGATGCAAACGCGGTCAGAGGTAGATGTGGACCAACCCACCACAACATCTAGAGTGGCTACCTTCCAGATAGGGTATGTTGTGATTTCCTATTGGGAATTGATTCTTGTGGTCAGACGTACAAAGCGTCTTCGATAACACCCCTGTTTTTATAGGGAATTGATTTCTTTAGTCGGAAGTGCAAAGCGTCTTTGATAGCACCCCTAAGTTTTATCTTGGGAATTGATTGTTTTAGTCGGACGTGTAAAGCGTCTCCAACATCATCCATGTCTTTAGGTGGGAAATTTATTTCTTTAGTCAGATGTGTAAAGCATCTCCGACAACACCCATGTCTTTAGGAGGGGAGTTGATTTCTTTAGTCGAACACCCAAATCGTCTCCTACAACACTTATGACTTTATCAGCGCACCGTGCATCAGTATTTTAGATCATACCTTGAATTTTGTGTCGCTATGCATAGTCATAAAAAAATAATGTTTCAGAAAGCATCACTTTTTTTTATTATTGATAGATATATAACTACTTAAGAGGTAAATGATATAGGCATAACATTTTAATATGATTAAAAGATAGGAGACATAACCAGGAGAGCCAACCACCACTTATTTTCTCTCTCTTTTCATCTAATTTGACCACTTTTTGGAGGACAGATGAACATCCTATTGAGTTTCCTATTCAGAAAGGCGACATTGATCTCCACAACTACAACTTCTCCCTGGTGTTTTTGGAGGGCCGGGTATTATGAGTGCAACTTCATCATTAGATGTTTTGTATGATGTCAAAATTAGGAAACCTTAACATTTTAGTATCTTGGATGGTACCTCTGTGTCAATGGGTGCACCCTTGCATTAGAGGTCGTAGGAATCATTCAAAACAAGTTTGAAATTGGCCGAAATCATGAAAAGTCAGTTTCCTCATAAAAACCAGTTGCATGTGTCGGCACATCCTATTTTCACGCTGACACATGTACTTCAATATAAAAGCATGTAACTTCTATTTTGCATGTGTCAGCACATAACCCATTTCAGATCGGCACATACTGAAGTTGTCAACTCTATATGATGACACTTACGATTTTCAGATCACCACATGTACTGTATTATTAAATCATGTAGCTAATGTTTTGCATGTGTCGACACATAGCTCATTTCAGGCCGACACATGCTGAATATTTTAAGTCTATTTGCCGACACATCCGTGTTTCAGACCGGAACATCCTGTTATCTGGGTCAAATTTTCTCAACTGTTTTAATTCTGAAGTTTCCCTCTTTACCACCAAATTCTTACAACTATAAATACATCATACATGCATCATTTTTACTTGATGAAACTATAAACACTTACCACTATTACTTTTCATCTTCATCCTCCAACATATTCATACATACTAACAAACTACACATAATCATTTTTTGCTTGGGTGCCATCTAGACGAGGTTTGATAATGTCCAATTAAGTTTGTGTGTCCGAGAATATTGGGTTGAGAATTATGGAGGGTTTCATCCGAAAAAACCTAGGGTTTATCCTCCAAGATCTTTAGTAGATTTGGAGGTTTCTTTCAATACTTTGCAATAGTGGATTCGGCTAAGTGAAAGCTTTGAAGATTTGGCATCTTACAAAGGAGTATTATAATACAGTAGATCGTATTGTAATCTCTTGTTGTCAATAAAGCTTTTGATATTGGGTATCTCGCAAAGGAGTGGTGTGAAATGGTGAATCATTTGGATCTATTGTGTTTTGGTCTTGCTCAAGATCAAAATAAGAGAAGGGGTTTGTTATACCCCAAAACTTTCCCTCTCATTTATAAAGATTTTTCTCACAAGACTTCTTGGACTCAAGACAAAATTAGGGTTTGGTCAGCTCAAGACACCTCATCTTGCACTGATGACCTAAAATTAGGGTTTGAGTTTTCACAAGGATTTTTGGACCACCAATGCTTCATGTGACTTTCATACACCATCTTGGACCCCTAAGATTGCTCATGTTAAGTTTCAAGCCTTTAATCACATTTTTGATCAGTCAATTGGACAATTGACCTAAAAATCAGTTGTATTGGGGGAAAAGTAAACCATGGCCAATTTACAGTCAAACTTCATAATTTTTTATCCACAACAACATTTTAGACTCATATGTACCATTTGATCAATTTTGGATCACAACTCCTCAAGAAATTTGATCAAATCATCAAAAGGGCAAAATGGTCAAAATTAGGGTTTTGACTGAGGAAGGGCAATTTCTGATTTTTAACCTAGTCAATGACCAATTGGGTTCAAACATTATTTCAAGGTTCCAATGGCATAATCTTGACCTAATTACATGGTTCAAAAGATCTCAAGTTCATTGGATTGGCAGATGAATTTTGCAGTCAACTGTATACAAAAAATTCAAACTTTGACTTTTTGGTCAAAATCAAGTGCCAAGGGTCATAATTCATCAAGATATGTCAAAATATGAAACTTGTTCACCAAGAAAACCAATTTTGAAAATTAGGGTTTTGAATTTGAAAATTTTCATAACTTAGAATTTTTCTAAGTATGGAAATTTTCTTATTGTTTCCCAACTTTCTACAACTGTTTCACCATGAAGAAATTTGATTCAAAGAAAACTTCCAACATGAAAGTTGTAGTCCTCCATGAAATATACAACTTTGCTTCACATACTTTTCCCAAAAGATGCTTGGATCTCAAGTTATGAATTTGTGAATATAGGTCCATGAACTTCTTAACTTAGTAAAATTTTGCCCTAATTTAGGCAGGTTTTTGACCCAACTTCATGGACATTTTTCACCTAGTTCCAAGAAGTATTTTCAAAATGAATTTCAAGGATGGATTACAGATCACATTGCAAGCTTTCCAAAATTTTCAAGAACTCTTCAAGATCATTTTTGGTTAGGGAGAATCGAAGAGGAGAAGTTGGCATTTTCTCACTTTTTGTTCATGCCATTTTCACATAGCATCAAGTTGCAAATCCAATCCATGTTGTTTGAATCTTGCTTTACAGGTCCTAAACTCACTCTACACTCCATAATTAAATGCAAACTCAGAAGTTAAAGGCTTTATTTTCACTATTGAAGCATTGTACAAGAGATAATTCCATTTTTGGCCAAAAGTTCACATTGCCATTTTCATAAAGTCTAACTTTTGTAACTTTATCAATCTTGAGCCTTGGACCTGTTTCTTTGATGCAAGAAAGTTCTACAGGTCTCAAGCATATTGTACAAGTTCATTTCAGGTCACAAGCAAGCAAGGACAAGCATGTTAGCATTGGTCTTGTCACTTTACTTAAAAAGCAAGAAAGAGTGCAAAAGGTCAAAAACTTGTGCAGCTAGTAAGGAGTGGACTTTGTATCATTCCTATACAAATATACAAACATTGTGCAACACATAACAAGATTGCTTTACATCTGAAACTCTCCAAAACACAAAAACTCTATTTTTATGTCCAAACATAGCAGTTATGCAAAATCATAGCCATTTCATTTTTGGCTCGTGCGTTTTGCATTTTAACATTTGAAACACTTCATACACATCATACCAAAGAAGTCCAAGCATTCATCCTGCATTTGTAAGCCCTGTTTCAGCCATTGTCATGTTCAAACTTGGAGCTTGCAGCTTGACTTGTGCACAGACTTCTGGTCATCCATAAAGCAAGCTAGGCATTGGAATAGCTTGAAGGAAGTTCAAGGAAGCTCACACGATCCTCAGGCCTCCATCAAAGTCCCTACATTGCTCTATCCAAATCCAACTGAAGGAGGTATTTTTCAAAACTTTATCTCTCTGAATAGGCATACTCAAGCCACGATTTGTGAAGAAAAAATATAGTCCATAACATGGTGAAGCTGTACATATGCATACTTTTCATTTATATTAATTGTGCTGTGAGAATTTGAAGCTTGAAGTTCATGAAAAAATTAGGTCACGAATTAGGGCTGCTAAAATTCTCTCTGATCTTTGAGAGTTAGGTTACAAATTTTATATGGTTGGAATCGTGAGATTAAATTCCACAAGTTTCATGTTATGGGTTTTTGTTTTTGTGCAAGCATTAGCAAGTTGCAGGTTTGTACTAAGCGCGCGAAGAAGGAGAAGCTGAAGGACAGGGACAAAGCTTTGTTATGGGCTTTTTGGCCTTTTTTCTTTTACCATTCACACCTCCTGATTTACTTTTACACCCCCCTGACTTATTTCTTATATTTTTGTATTTTCTTTCATATTTTTATATTTATTACTTGCATTTATTTTTTCTAATGATAAAAAATACCCAAAAATAATTTATTTATTTTCACTTTTTTTTTTTTGCATAAAAAATAGTTTGTATAATAGAATAGAACTTATTTTCTTAAAATAACTTATAAATACAATTAAAAATACTTAATATTTTTATTATATTATTTATACATAAAATACTTATTTTTATACATACTAAATTTTTAATATTTAAATATAATATTATTTATCATTTTCTTGTACAAAAAAATGGACAAAATAATATTAGGAAAACTTTATTTTCTTTTAATCAAGAAATTAAGGTTTCATCCCTTTCCAAAAATAATAATATTTTTTCTCTTATTTCTAGGGTTTAAATAAATTATTTTCTCATACATTAAACAAATACAAAACATTTTTTACATAAATACATTTGCATTGCATTTTAATATTTGTATATTTATTTAATGCGCACAATATTCTATTGGTTTGTACCCATAATAATTGTTGTAATATCTTAGTTTACATTTACGCAATTTATCGCTTTTATACCATGTTTAGTAAACTAGGATTTGCATGACAAGAACAAAAACAAAACAAATAGAAAACCTAATGCAAGACAAAAGCATGAAAAATGACACACTTTGCACACAAGCACCCTTAGGGTTTCTCCCACTTGGTTGCCTAAATTAAAATGGCCATGTTACGCACGCGAAGTATCTTGGCAAAACAAAACAAAAATAAGATCATAGTCTCTGGATGACGCTATCAAAAGGTTGCCTAAACAAAGATGGTCTTGGTCCCTCAAACATGCTAAGATGCTTGGCAACATTGCTATCATGGCCATACGATGACCCACGCCCATCCCGTTTACATCCAAAGATAGGATTGTTTACTAAATCAATGGTAAATCAATAATGTCAAAGGAATAAAAATGCACAAGAAAGACATTTGAGTAGGTAGATAGCTTCTAGTTACTTAATCAATTTCAAAAACAATCCTTGCTATTTTCAAAAGCAAACACACACACACACACATTTCAAAACATCCCACAAAACATTGAAATATTTTTCAAAAGAAAAACATCTTTGTATACATTCTTACGAACGAGAATCATTACAAAGATTGCCTAAACGAATGGCCTCTTTTCAAAATACTTTCAAAAGCACATCAAACACCAAGCACCATTTCAAACAATTTCAAAGCAAAGCAAGTGATTTAAACAAGTAACTAAGAGCCCATGGAAAACCATGGATGAAAAGGGTGCTAGCACCTTCCCTTTTCATAATCTACCCCCCGAACTCAAGAAAACATCTCAAAGGTCTTTCCTGTGCTTTTTTACCTTTCCTTTTGGATAAAAGAAAAGTCGATGGCAACTCTTGCTAACCGCAACATTTGCGAACACACATGCAAAACCTCAAGTCAGTTCTCCCACCGCATCACAGGGTTGAATCAACATCAAATGATTAGGGTTTGTGGGGTTTATCTTAGAACACTTCTCTTGTAATAAACTTTTTGCAAAGTAAGAAACATGTATCAATTTCAATAGAAATTGGGGGCAGATGTAGCCATAGTGAGGATGTATTGGTGATCTTCCTAAACAAATTATTTTCTCTATCTATCTCTCTCTCTCTCTCTCTCTCTCTCTCTCTCTCTCTCTCTCTCATTTACTTACTATATGCAATTTGTTAAACTTTTTGTTTGATCGATCAATTCGTATATAATTTTTCTTTGATTGTTAAATTTTAAATTGACTTGTTGATTATCTTATAATCACTTTGATTGTAAGAACTTTTTCACATCAATAAAGCTCAAAGGAAAAATATGAAAAATCGATTGCACACCAAGTGTTCGATAAATTGCAAATAGGCACTCGTTGTGACATGTGGTAAACGATTAATTGAGATATAATTGTGTTTATTGTTTCTATCACTGTTTTAATTACGTACGATTTTCACATATCCGAGTTTCCAATAACTAAGTTCGTTTAGACAACTTTTTTTATCTAGACCAAAAATCTTCTGCTCAACATTGTCTTTAAAATAAATTTTAATTACCTATTTTTGAAAAGAAATTTTTACTTGGAGGTCTATTCACCCCCTCAAGATAAGTCTCCATCGTCTAACATGTGTATTCTCTTTGATCCATCTTGTTCAACGTTGATAGTGGTTGGTTCTTCTTGCAGACTGCGATATTTAAGCTTAAGGAGCATTGGTGAGGCAACAACATCAAGAGTGGCTACTAAGGATTGTCCTAAGATACAATTGTAAACACTTTTTAAAGGAACGACAAGAAATTGAGAATACACCTCTATGATGTTCTTCCCTTCAATGATGGAAACCATTAGCTCCACATATCTCTAGAGATGGGTAATGTTTTGTTGAACGCTTAGAGATCAAAGCCTTCGTATGGCGAAAAACCTCTTTGGTACAACCCGATCTTCTCGAATAGTTTTGAGTATATGATGTCACATGATTTTCCATCATCGATGAGAATCTGAGACCCGACTAATTACCCAATTATATCAATGATTACGAGATGGGAAATTTTGTTGGGAATGCCTCCGACCTTTTCTTAGTCGCGGAATTCCAACATAGGTCGGTCAAGGATTTTCACTAACATACTTCCTTACTTGCGGTAGAAATCCATCATGTCCATGATATTCATCTTCATGGTGCCTTTGGAGGGGAGGTTTATCTAGGGTGCTCTTCCGATTATGGCATCTATGTAGGGGAATTTACCCTTGTATGACTATTTGTTTCTACCGCTTGTTCCGACCTCCACGAATTTTGAGGGGGATCTACTCTTAAGTGATTCTTATCTATCCTACTTGCCCATTTTGAAATACTCAATTATATGTTACCTCTTAATTATCCCTTCAATGATATCCTTCAGTTGGATGTAATCATCGGTGTTGTGGTCATGACTCTGGTGGAAGCGAAAATATTTTGATTTATCCATCTGATGTGTCTTTCTGACTGAACAAGGAGGTCGTATTCCTACTTTTCAAAACTTAGTATTTCCAGAGTCTTGATAAACTTTATCTCTATTACCTTCTGAGGGTGTACATATCATACTTTCTCAGCATACTCCAAATAGAGTCATCTTGACGCCTCTATGACTCCTTCCTGGCTACGCGACTAGAGTGAGATTCGATGGAAGCATGGTTGTCAAAATGCATGGTTAGTTTTTCTTATAGGATCATTTAAGGTTCAACCATGTTTAATATTTATTGGACAAAATTTACCTTCTTCTTCCCTAACTTATGTCTAAAGGGATGGTCTCTCAGAAGACCAATCTAAAAAACCAAGATTCAAGACCTTCTTGGGCCCATTCTACTTTGAATAAGACCTTTTTGAATCGGTCGATGTAAGACATCAAAATCTCTTTCTTTCCCTAAAGGATTCCACTCAGGGAAACTTAGTTACATATTATTGCTTTTAATCTGTGAAATATGCAGAAAACATGTCACCAAACTCTGCCCAAGAATCAATATTTCTGTCGAGAAGACCGCTGAACCATAATCAGGCCGACCATACCAAGGTTACCATAAACAAAATTCACTTGGATGCATCATCGATGCTGAAGTAAGCCACCCGGTCATTCACGAGCTGCACATGCTTGTCGGGATTTCCATTTCCATCATAATCACCAAGCTTGGGCGGTTTCTCCATGGATTTAGGAATCTTACTCTCCATGATTCTTACTGATAGTGGGTGTTTGGTTGAACCTTCCCTCGATAAGTTTATGTTTGAGCCGAGGAAGGAGCATGATTTCCTCAGTCTCTCCAGGGCTCTAAGGGGGGAGCTAAATGTTTCTTGCTCTTATTTTGATCTCTCGATCGAGGGGCATATTCTTTCTTTGCCCTGGCTGGTTCCAGAATGACAACAAGGGTTTTAATTGAATCAACTTCTTGGATGGTATTCTCTCATGAAGGAGAATTGTGAAGGCTTTCTTCCAAGCATTGAAGTCTTACTTTAATAGCGTGAGAATTTTGTGTTTGAACAATGTTAAACATGTTATTCAATAACTCGTTAGCACCTTGCATGCTAAGGTTTGCTTGTATAGCATGGGGGTCAGGAAAGACTTTCGGTTGTGTAACCAAAGGTGGAGCAGGAGTCCCTATTAGAGAAATTTGAATAAATTTGGCCATCTATGAAGCTCGAACTAGATTTGGATATAGCGAAACAACTATCTTAGGATCTGTTAGTTCCATGGTTTTGAGGTTAGAATAATTATGCTAAAACATGGTTCTACTGATGTTGATCAACATATTGCAGCATTCTTGTCATTTGTCATAGCAGTTTCGCTGTTATGAGTGTTTCAGCCAGATGTCGAAGTAGATGTCAAGACATCTTGGTCTATTACAACAGGCGATGCTATTTTAAATCTCGACAAATTTGATTTTATTATGTGATACTTCTTTTGGATATACCTCAGTTTGTTTCACATGTCAAGAAGATTTAATCTGGAACAATTTTTATATCTCCAGTTGTACATTAGTTACGAAATTGGGTCTTGAGACAATTTAGGAAACTTTGTTTTATTTGTTCCAAGATTTAAGGAGATTTTGTTGCATAATTGGTGCATCACTCAGCTTATGGATCAAGAAACTTTGGATGCATAATTTGAAGCCCATGGATTGCAGAGGTGTATTTAAAGAGAATACCTAACCTAAGGTAATTAGTTCTTTCAACAATTGTAAAATTGGGGGGAAAATATAGTATTAGGTTAAGAGTCTCTTGTGTGTTGTGTGGTGTAAGTTACCCTTGTATATTTTGATACTTGTGGTCAACATTATATTCTCAATCAGAAGCCTTTAGGAAATGATTTTAGTATTATTCTTAGATGAAGCTTTTAAGCAAATCCAAGTATTATTCTTAGTCAGGAGTCTTGTCTAGGTATTGCAATGGAAGTATGATCTTCTTGTTAAGTTATACTCGATACCGTCACTGGGATTGGGACTGTTAGATATCACTGAGGTGATTTAGGAGGTGAGATGGTGATTTCTCATATTTAGGAGGTTCCTAGGTAGAATTTGTATTGGGTAGTGGTTGGGAGAGAATTTGTAAACTGAGACTGTTTAACTTTGAACTAATACTGCTAATAGTGGACGTCCTTCCTGTCTTGATAGCCTCCAGATGTAGGTGAAGTTGCACTGAACTGGGTTAACAACTCTATGTGTTATTTATTATTCTGCAGTTTAAGTTTCAATATCTATTATAACTTGATAAATTTGTTCAGGATGTCAAATCAGATGTTGTAACATATGCCTAGACATTATTTTGATGTTAGAATATCAGTATTACCATGTGTTACTTGTACCAGATAAATTTCAATTGGTATCAGAGCAGGCACCCTGGCCCATTGGGTGAGCTTTAGGGAGTATTTTTCTGGTACTAATGTTCTTTGTGGAAGACTGGAGTGGTAGCATTCTGGTTATTAATAGACAGTGGAGCTTGAAGAATTATCAGGATAAGAGATTCCTGGTTCTGAAGAGATAAAAGAGAAGAGTTTGAGTTGGTTCTTTCTCACTCTGAAATTATCAACTTCATGTTCAATGAAATTGGTAAGTTATCTGAATCACTTGTATTATATCCAAGGATACTTGGGAATTTCTCAAGTCCACTCATAAAGGAACATCTAAGTGTGTTTGGGAGAAAAGTATTCAGATGTGAAGATGATCAAGAAGGAGTTTTCTCAAGTTTCTAATCAAGAAGTTTGACATGATAGTGACAAGCTATTGAAGAAAAACAAGAGTATTCTTTTTCAACTTATAGGAAATAGTACATTGGTCTCTAATGAAGGTTTTCTTATTATTGTTGTTGTAATACAGTGGCAGAACCGACTATTTATACTATTTTTGCGTTTGTATTTGCAAATGTTGCGGTAAGCAAGAGTCGCAACCGACTTTTCTTTTATCCAACAAAGGAAAGGGTGAAAAGAACAGAAAAAGACCTTTCGAGATGTTTTCTGCGTAAGGGGGTAGATTATGGAAAGGGAAGGTGTTAGCACAATTTCCATCTGTAGTCATTTACGAGCTCATAAATGTTTAGCTCATTTTGAAATACCTTGTGCTTTGTGTGTTTTTGAAAAGTAGTTTTGAAAGTGCCTTAGTGCGGCGAACTTTGTAATGTTTCTCGGAATGGTAGAGAACGTATACAAAGTGTTTGAAATTTTTTTTAAAAGAGGTTTTGTGTAAGTGTAAACATTGTTTGAGCAAGCATCTAACAACTATCTACTTTACTCAAAAGGTTGTTCTTTTCCTCTTTTCCTTTATACAGTGCTACCCTACTATTAGTGAGTAGGAAGCCCTAGTCATTTGATGTTTAAGGGACATTCAAAGGGACGTTTATACAGTCACAAAGGCAACTGGGAAAGAAACTTTAGTAACTAACCTAGGGTTTAAAGATCATTTTTACCGAGGCAACGTCGAGAGGGTCATCGAGGGGCTTGAGATCTTTTAAACCAGAGGGTAGCCACTAAAGTCTCTCCCGTTTCGAGAGTTGTGACTGTTTTGCAAAGGAAACCAAAGTGGGATACCCTAGAGGTGTATATGTGAGAGTGTGTTGTATTCAGTTATTTTTGTCTTGTGTTAGGTTTGTTAGCGTTTTGTTTTATTATTGCCATACAATCCTAGTTAGCATACATCTAGATAGTTAATAATTTGCAGAAATTAAAAGTGCAGGAATGTAAATCCTAAACTATTACAAGGATTTGGGGAGGGGGATTAATTACATGCCCAAAAACTTGGGGGAAATAAAGTAGAAAATGTAAAAGTCCTAGTTATTATGTTACATCCAGTAGGCAGTTACAATAGTATGAAAATTAGAATGCGAAAGACAATAACACACGTGAGTTGGAAGGATGTCTAAAAAATCCTAAGAGAAAATCTTTTGTTTATTTTTTGTTTTAATTTATGAAAATGGTTTAAGTTAAAAAATAATAATTGATCTATATCTATATTTAAAGAAAAAAAGGTTAATTATTAAAGAAACATGAAATTTAAAGAAAAGAAATTAATTCTATGTTTTTTTTGGTATTTTTTTATGAAAAGGAAAATGAATTAAAATGAAATTAAAACTAAGTTATATTAATTTTAATTTAAAAAATGTTAAAGTGATTAGTTAATTAATTTAAAAAGTGTTAAAGTGATTAGTTAATTAATTTACCAAAATTAAAAGTTAATTAAGAAAAATCCTAAATCTATTTCTATGTGATTTTTATATTTGTTTATTGATTAAAAAAAAGGAATTAAAAGAAATAAATAAAATGAAAAAAACAAGAAAAAAGATGGGCCTAGTAGCAAAAGTAAACAGGGGGTGCAGTTTGCAAAATGCAGGCCCAGATCAAGAAGAGACCCAGGTTGTCTTTCGATCTAATGAGAGAGGTTGTCGAAAGTGCTTGATGGACTGCACGTTGAGGGCACTGGATCTGGATTGGTCAGCATATATAAGTAGGGGATGATGGTGTATGGTGCACTCATTTGATCTGGGAACACTGGATCTGCAGGAAACTTATTAGAAAAACAAAATTCTAGACCTGGGTTCGAATCTGGTCTTGGATTTGACATATCTTGGCTATATCATCCAGTTCGAGCCACGATCCAGATTGTGCCCTAAACCTGATAAATCCCTAATTCTACATTTAATCTCTCATGTATTACGTTAGAACAAATCAAAATAATGATATAGACAAGAATATACATGTTGACTTCGCTTAAACTATATGTATTAAGAGATTCGATAGGGAGAGTTTTACCAAAGTGAAGCGATTCGATTGGCTAGCTTCTGGGCACTTCAGGTGTGGATATGGACTGAAATAAACTCATGGGAGTCTCAAGAATGGGAATGCAGCACTGGTTTGGATGGAGGAAGGGTTTTAGGAGTTTCACAACTTTGATGATTTTTTCGTGGAGCTTTGATAGGCAATGTGTGTGTCCTCTTTGAGGAAATTTGTGTGTCTCCTGCTTCTGATTTGGTCTTGTATTTATATAGTGGTGTAGTGGTGAACAAATATGGCATGAATCATCCATTAACCATGGCTTTGAAAGCAAAATCAAAAGATTTGAAAAGTTGTCATTTTGATCATTTTCTTGCCATTCTCGAAACATAATGAACCTAGACATGTTATGGTTGGTGTCTTGCTCGAATTTAGGCCTCAAGCCAATCAGTCCAAGCCCAACAAGCATCATCCCATTAGGTTTTCGTTTCGACTTGTAGCTCCATTTCACATCAATTGGTTTTTTGTTGGTTCTTTCGACAAGCTCCCAAGTTTTGTTCTTCTCGATGGCTCTAAGTTCTTCTTTCATGACTTCACACCAATTTGAATTGCTCAAGGCTTCACCATCATGGCTTCTTCAATTAAGTCACCATCTTCATCGATTGCTTGATCTGGAAACCTCTCATATTCAATCAGCCTAGTCGAACAGTTCTTGTTCTTGTGGACCTTCTTTCTTTCTGCACAGGCGGTTCTTCAATTCGACCATTCGAAGTATCAACTTGTTCATTTTGACTTGTCGAAGCTTCATTTTGTTCATCTCCTTCGAACAAAGTTGCACCGGTGGTTCTTCGATTCGACCATTCAAAGTATCACCTTGTTCATTTTGACTTGTCAAAGCTTCATTCTGTTCATCTTCTTCGAACAAAGTTGCACAGGTGGTTCCTCAATTAGACCAGTCGAAGTATCAACTTGTTCATTTTGACTTGTCGAAGCTTCGTTATGTTCATCTCCCTCGAACACAGTTGCACATGTGGTTCTTCGATTCGACCAGTCGAAGTATCAACTTGTTCATTTTTACTTTTCGAAGCTTCGTTCTGTTCATCTCCTTCGAACACAGTTATGACTATGTCTGATTCTTCTCGAACTGAACTTCGACTCCAATCCCACATTTTGCTTTCATCTTCAAGCACATCTCTATTGATCACTAGTTTATCTTCAGTTAGTGAATACAACTTGTATGCACCAGTTGAAGGATAACCTATGAGCACCATGACTTCACTTCGACCATCCAACTTCTTCCTCACTTGTTCAGGTACATGCCTGAAACACATTGATCCAAAAACTCTAAGATGACTTATATTTGGCTGATTCGACCCTAAAGGTCCTTCTATGAAATCACGCCACATTTGAAGATTGCATGTCCTTCGAACCATTAGACTTCCACGTGCTTCTTTGGATAAGATTAAAGCTTTTGAATTCAAAATCTTCTTCTTCTCGAAGCGCCAATTCAATCAACATGACAGTCGAAATGTCTTTCCTTGTAATGCTTCAAATAAATTATATTTCAATAGTTTGAAAATGAACCCTTCGATAACGGTTAAAAATAGTTAAGCTCTTTACTAGCTCTTCATCAATCAAATACTTCATAAAATCCTCCTCACACTTTCTTTCGAACTATTCTTTCTTCGATCATAGTGTCAATTATTTAAAACTTGTGTAATAGAAATTCCCAGCTAACATTGCTTCATTGGGCATCTAATTAGAATGCATACTGCTGTCGAAGATGCTTCGGCCCAAAATCTCTTACACATATTCTTAGCTTTCGACATACACCTCGTCATGTTCCGTACACTTCTTTTCTTTCTTTCAGCTATGCCATTATGCTAAGGCGTATAGGGTGCCACGAAAATCATTTGAAGCTTTTGCAAACCAAAATTCTTTGTGAGAAATGAAACCCTAGATGGAAATCCATTGCTTAGGAGGAGAATTTGTCTGGTCAATTCTATGTCAACCTTGAGAAATTGGGGACCTAAATGAGCATGTCTTGAGTAGAATGGGATGGCAAATTTTGGGTACAGCAGTTGTGTTCTTGGGGAAGCAATCCAATCAGGTGTTGAAGAGTTTGAACAAGATATCAGGACCAAATGTCAAGAACATTTGTACTAACTTCAGCATGTTTGTGATGCTAAAAGAAAAAGGCTAGAACTGGAGTATAGATCAATCAATGTAAAAGCATTTTCATGAGTTTTATGACCTTGTATCTTTGTGGAGAAGAGTTCCCTATTTATCTCAAGTGCAACTGTATAGGTTTTATATATCTGGTTTGACTAGAAGATAGATTTCTAATAAAGATTTCTGTTTTGAAGAATTATCACATGATATGCTGAATGTTTTATTCAAAGATCTGTTTATCTAGAATAAAAAGTGTTATCCACCATGAAGACATAGGAGGTGAGTTATTTATGATCTTATGTCTTAAGATAATGAAGGATTGTCTACCATTTATAACTTGCAAGGTGAAGTGGCTCTATTAATCCTAAAAACTTGATATCAAAGATCAAGTTTGTAAGGATAGCTCAGTTATGTTGAAGGAAGTTTCTGCTAGAGGAAAGATTATTGGAAGTGTAGGTTTTTCTAGATAGGATTAGCAAAGAAAAACTCAAGTGACAAAAGGTTGTTTTATTCAAAGGCAAGTTGAGTCAAGGATGCCAATCTTAATGTTTTAACATTATGTTGGACATCAGCTCACTCATGCTACAAGTGTATACTTGCACTGAAGATATCTCTTATGTGGAAAGTTGATCTTAACAGTTTTAGTTACCTTCTCAAAGGTCAAGTTTAGTTTTTTTTAACTAAGCAGTGTTTAATACTCAGGGAAGGTGATTATTGCCTTATCACACATACCTTTGTTAGATCTCCAACTAAGATGATTTGTATTTTAACACTAATTGTTCCATACATTTAACTGCAGTAAAAGTGTTCCTGGTGGTTTGCTCAAGTCTCATTCCATCAATGTTTATTATGTTGTTGATACAAAAAGGGATGATTAATGGCATTGGATAAGTGAAAAATTCAGGATGGATTCTCTAAGTTTTGGTAATTGGTTTTCTTCTTACTCAAGGGCTTATGACTATTGTGATAAACATAAGTCAGTTGTGTGATCCAGGTCTGAAGGTACATGTCATCAAGGAAGAATTTTTTGTCACTAGTGAAGTGTCTGAAGTTCCTCTGAGGATTTAGGAACAATTTCTATTTGTGTATTTCACAAGTATTTAATTATTTATCCTTTTACTTGGTGCTTAAGAAATAATAAGTCAATATGTCACACCCGAAGGTGCAACATCAGACAGTTGCAGAAGCTCTAGAACTTGTTCTATGTTTTTGTTTGGTTCAATGCAAGATGAGTGTCCTAGTGGATAGAAAGATATATATGATTTTCTTTTGTGTCCCATAACAAATTAAATATATTATTTGTGAAGTCTTCAAAGGTTCTTATCTACTCCTTGAATTAGAATAAGGTATGTTTCTGAGTTACTCTACTGGGAGAAGTACTTTTAGTGATGATTAACTTCGAGATCAAAATTAGTGATTTATTCATTGAGAAAAGTACTGATGTTCAACCTGATGTTGGAACATCATTACAGTAGTTTGTTTACTCTAGTGTGTGGAAGATTCTATAGGGCTAGGAGGTACTGAATAAGGGAGCTCTCAAGAAAGCATTTTAAGAGTGAGTTTATTATTTGGAGTTTGTTTTGGTATGTGATCATCAGGTTTTTCAGATATGAAATATTGAATGACTCTGAGTCTTGGAGTAAAGAGATATTGGCCAAGTCTGAAGATGATTGTATTATTAGAGGATATTATGGTCATCCAGATTAGAATTAATTGAATCCTGGCACATTTCTACGATTAGGTACATTATTGAAGAAAGATGTATTTTTAATAGGGTTGATTACTAAAAGAGTGCAATGTCAAACTGAATGTCATGACATTCTAGTGTGACATGCTACTACAATCAAGGTACAAGGATTTTATTTTTCTTATAGAACAAAGTCATTGGTTCTGTCATCAGTGTGTCATGGATCTTGCTACAGGATTATATTGACACTCTTAAACTTGGTATGGTTAAGAAGATATGGAAGTATTTTCATCATAACTTGAGGTGCAAGTTACATTGAGAATATGAGGGGTAATTTTGGAATTGCTCTATTGAGGAATTATTGGAGTAATTTTTTGGACGGTCTGCCAACTATATTCTTTCACCTAGTGGAGTATGCAATCTTAGAAGAATCATTTTCAATGTCATGGTAAATGTCATTTCAAAAGTTGTAACATTTTTCAACCAGTCAAACCTTGGAAAGAGAGAAAGCGGAACAAGAACGTGTCTCTCTCCTTTGCTGAGTGGTTCACTGTTTCCAAGGGTGATCTTATCTTCTTCCAAAAATGCTTTAATTGATTTAATAGTCGTTACAAGCAAAGTTTCATCACAATCCTCACAAGCTGCATTTCAACATTGTTGATGCAAAAGAAAACTCTTCTGTTGGAAATCAAGAAGGAAGTGGGTTATGGTGCAAAGAAATTTGTGTTTAACACTGTAACAAATGTTATAACATCTACTGGAACATCCAGGATAGGGAAAACACCTACAAACAAGGTGAAGTCCCTCAAGAAGAACCATGTGCATATACATGATTCAGACTCAGATGTTGATCAGGAGGGTATGTTGGATGGCTGCTATATGCTATCAGTTACTAACAAACAAAAACAAAATTAGAAAAATAAAAAAGGTGTTTTTCATTTTTGTTTTGTTTTTATTGAGTCAGTCTTGAAGAGTCTTGTTTTTTGTTTTTTTTCTCGTTAGTTTTGGTCTCTTTGAAGAGACGGAGTTTTGTTTAGGTTAGTCATTTTTTATTTTTACCCTTAGATTGTGTCTCTTTGAGTGAGTTCATTTTTTTCTTTCTTCCTTCCTTTTGAGTCAGTTTGGTGCAATTGGTCTTGTATCAAGCATATGGTCTGTCTGTTTCCTGTCTTTAGTTTATTTGTTTTGATTTAGTTTTTAGTCATTTCTTGTGTGTCTTGAATCAATTCTCGCTTCTATTGATTCTTAGTGTGTCAGTTTTATTCACTCTGTTTTTATCAATTTTTGGCTAAAAAGAGGGATAAAAGGTGTCATTGAGTTTAGTCAATTGTTGTATGCTTTATGCAACACTTTAGGATTGTTTGAGTCTGTCTGTCTTGTTTTTGCTTCGGTTGCTACTTTTGTTATAGTTTTTGTAGGATGTCTTATAGGATGTTACAACATCATGTCTGGTCTGTTGTGTCTTGTGTTCTGAGTTATGAGCATTATTGTGTCTTATACTATGAGTTATGTGCGCTGCTTCAGATGCATGTCTTTCTAATGTGTTATGGTCTTGAGGGGGAAATTTATCGCTCTATGACAATAACTAGTTATGTGTTTGAGGGGGAGTAATGTCCATCTTCTTCCTCATGTACAAAGTTTACATGTTTAGCATGTATCTTGTGCTATGTAACTGTTTTATCTTTGATACATGTTTTGTGCAGTTTGCTTTGTGGTGTTATTCCTTTGTGGTCTTATTCCTTGTGGTTTTATTCCTCTCTCCAGCTGTAATTGGCTTTTGGATGTTTTAGCATAAATGTTCCAAAAGGGGAGATTGTTTGTTCCATGGTTTTGAGGTTGGCATAATTTTACTAAAACATGGTTCTACTAATGTTGATCAAGATGTTGCAGCATTCTTGTCAACTGTCATAGTAGTTTTGTTGTTATGAGTGTTTCAGCCAGATGCTAAAGCAGATGTCATGACATCTAGGTCTGGTACAACAGGCACTGTTTTTTAAGTTTTGACAGATTTGATTTAATTTTGTGATATTTTTTTGGATATATCTTAGTTTATTTCGCAGGTCAAGAAAATTTAATTTGGAACAAGTTTTATATCTTCAGGTGTACATTAGTTACTACATTGGGCCTTGAGACAATTTAGGAAACTTTGTATTGTTTGTTCCAAGATATAAGGAGATTTTACTGCACAATTGGTGCATCACTCAACTTATGGATCAAGAAACTTCTGGATGCAGAATTCGAAGCCCATGGACTGCAGAGGTGTACTTAAAGAGAAGGTCTAACCTAATGTAATTAGTTCCTTCAACAATTGTCAAATTAGGGCAAGAAAAAATAGTGTTATGTTTTGAGAGTCTCTTGTGTATTGTATGGTGTAAGTCACCCTTGTATCTTTTAATGCTTGTGGTCGGCATTATGTTCTCACTTAGAAGCCTTTAGGAAATGAGTTGAGTATTGTTCTTGGATAAAGCTTTTAAGCATATCCAAGTATTGTTCTTAGTCAAGAGTCTTGGCTAGGTATTATAATGGAAGTGTGATCTTCTTTTTGAGTTATACTCGATACAATCACTAGGATTGGGACTATTAGATATCACTCAGGTGATTTAGGAAGTGAGATGGAGATTTTCATATTTAGATGGTTCCTAGGTAGAAGTTGCATTGGGTAGTGATTAGGCGAGAAGTTGTAAACGGAGAATGTTTAGCTTTGAACTAATATTGCTAATAGTGGACTTCCTTCATGGCTTTGTAGCCCCCATATATAGGTGATGTTGCACTGAACTGGGTTAATAACTCTATGTATTATTTATCATTCCGCATTTTAAGTTTCAGTATCTGTTATAAATTGATAAATTTGTTCAGGATGTCAAATCAGATGTTGTAACATCTCCCTAGACATTGTTCTGATGTTGGAATATCAGTATTACCATGTGTTGCTTGTACTAGAGAAATTTCATGATCTATGGTGTCTAAAAGAGAAGAAAGATGTGGAGGATTCTTTGTTGCTAGAGCTATGATAGAAACTTCACGCACAACGACATACCTGGTAGCTTTAGATCTAGCGCTCATTAAAATTGTAATAAATAAAGGAAAATCTAAGTAAACAAAATTGAGGTTATGTTTGGTTGAATCAAGACGCGGTGGATCTTCACGCTCGAATGTAAATGCTTTCGTTTCAATGATCAGAAGAAGTTGTAAGCTACAAAGTTAGAGAGAAAAACGAATTCATGGAAATCATAGAAATCAGAAGTCAAATCCAATAAAATGAGCCATTATTCCTTTTTGGAACTAGAAATGAGTGGAGGAATGATGGTGGTGATGAATTGTCACTTCCGATACGGTGGAGTAGGGGGGCTGCAAGGTTATAACTTCAATACTCAAGTAAATATGTGAGAGAGAGAAGAGTGAAATAAAATTGGATTTGAAAATGTTACCTCAATTTGGCGCCTTGTGTGTGTGTGTGTAGAGAAATAATGAACTTAACTATTTGTTAGTCGTGATTAGCGGATAGTCATTGGATGAACTAGAATCATAATCTCCGTGCGTTCAGAAGATTGTGGAAGGAGTGGAACCCCATCCAGAAGGTCGACTGAGGATGATGTGGTCGGCCCATAACAGAAAGCAAAAAGGCTGAAAAGGAGAGAAAGCGAAAATAAGAGTGAGAAACAATATGGCTCTATTTATGTACTTTATATTGAATCAGGAAGGTGAAACAATAATCAAAGGGTCCACAAGATTATATACTCATTAATGCTTATGTGCCCCATCATTAGAGGATATATCATACAAAACATCAAACTATTATGGTAGTTATGGTTCCCGTGTAGCAATGATGACACACATGTCCCTAGGTCAACCCCCTTAAGGACCTGGTGTTGTACCCCAAAATTTACCCTCTCATTTTACTCAATACATACTCCTAAAGGTCCTCAATTTTCTCAAGTTTGCCCAAGAGTTGACCAGACAAACTCTCTCCTAAGGCAGTGTGTCTCAAATTAGGGTTTCCACTTTCATCAATATGCATGTATCACAAATGCCCCAAATTCTTTCCAAGATCCTAATATGTTCCCAATATTCTCCATGTCAAATTTCAACCCTTGCACAAGAAGTTTGCTCAGTCAACTGCTCAGATGCTTAAGAATCAACTAAACTGGGTCAAAAGTCAATTGTGGCCCACATATAGTCAAACTTCAAGATTTTTGGTCAACATAAAATTTTTGAAGTGATGTCCATCATTTAATCAAGGGTTGATCATGATTCCTCAAGAAATGCTCCTAACTCATCAAAACCCAAAAGTTGCTAAATTAGGATTTCTTAGGAAAAGTCAACCAAACTTTGACCAAGCATAACTTCTTCATACTTTATCATAAATTTTCCATGCAAGGCTCATTTTGAAAAGGATGCAATTCCCTACAAATAATCTTCATCCCACAAGTTCAAAATATGCACTCATAAAAAGATATGAATTTCTACATTATAGGTCCTTTTGAAAAGTCAACAAAAACACATTTTGGGTCAAAGCTTCTTACATGAACATGGAAGACCGAATTGAGATGATACCAAAAGGTTTGTTTAGGGTATATCATAAGCTTTCTAAAAAGTCACAGAACACCTTCTTAGGGTTAAAATTGAGGGAGATATGTATTGTCAAAATTGACCAATTTTTGGAAATGTGCATGAAGTCAATATTGATCAAAATGACTTTTTTTCCAAATGGGCCCATGTTTTGTTGTTTGAAACTTGTTCCTAAGATGGACCACGACCCATGAGCTTATCCACCTATTATTTTATTATTTTTATTATTTATTTTGATTTTTTATCCATTTAAATCAAAATAAATCAATTTAAATAGTATAATAATCAAATAAAATCAAAGATTTGATTTTATGAGCATATTATGAGTCCATGAACAGCTAGCAAATCAAAAAATTCGTGAAAGAGCCAATTGATTGGAAAAGATCTTAATTTGGTCTATTTTTCAAACAAATCATACAAGGAAAAGAATGAAATCAAATCTCCATAATTTGCAAAGATATAATCAGTTTTTGTTGACCTAAATCATTCTGTCATATATACCTAACATCTCTAAAGCATAAAAAAGGGTTTAGGGTCGTGAAAACAAGGGAAGAAGTTGCAAATTTTGGAAGAAAAAATGCAGACTGTATTCTCTTCCATAGGCCGTTTCAAGTAATTCCAAATCCAGCAATCTGTTCCTGGACGTGTTCTAAAGCTATTCCAATCATCCTCAAGGCCAAAAACATCAAGAAACACGACTTACAGACCCACGGTTTGCACATACCATCTTGAACTTGATTTTACAATTTACGCATGATTAATCACTTTTAAGCATAAAATTGTGTTTGTATCATCATTTGGGATGTTTTGGTTTAATTAATTTTACGTTTTGATGTGTATATTGATGATCACCATTGTTAGGGTTTGCTTTGCCGTTTTAGGGTTTCTCTATACAGGTTAAATTGGGCCAAAAAAAGAACACCGTGATGCTCGTGAGATCAAAACAAATTGATCTATACAACTAGAATTAATTTATCACGTGTCTTGTGAATTTTTGAAACTTACAGGGTTATAGCTATAGAAACGATTGTAGGTAAAAGTGTGGCAAAAAACAACAATTATGGGGAATAAGACAATTAGGTGGCAGAATCCTATTGGGTGATTTGAATCATGCGTGCATTTGGGAAATACCACTTTATTTCCTTTATATTTTATTTATGTTATTATATTTACAACTAACCATCCCAACAAATTTTGTTTTCTTACTTTGTTTCTACAAATTCAATGCATCCTCATCCAAAACGCCTACCATGCGCTACCACCATTTGGCCATTGGATGTATCAATAATTCAGATCCAACGCCCCAAACAATGAAGGACTATGGTGCACTCTCAGGCTGGCACAACACATGCCCATTCTTTTCTTTTCTTTTTTAATTTTTTTTAATTGTTTTTATAATTATTTTCTTTTTAAAAAAAATAACACAAAAATCATTACTTTTTTATTTAATCAAAAAAATCATAAAAACATCAAAAATCTTTTTCATAAAAACATCAAAAATCTTTTTCATAAAAAACATCAAAAATCTTTTTCATAAAAATATTTTGTTTCTTTAATTAATTAGTTTAATTAAATTAAGGAAATTAAATCTTATTTTTCATAATTAAAAAATAATTAGAATTAGGGTTTAATTTTGTACATAACCTATTTTTTTCTCAAAAACTAACCTAAATCTTTTTTCAATTAGATTTTTTAGGTTTCCTAAATTATTCTCGCATTTAATTCACCGCGTGCATTTTTTAATTTCCTTTTATTATTACTGTAACTGTTTCGAGGTTGTAATAGTAATTAGGGTTTAAATTCCGCATTTTTATTTTCAGTCCAAAATAATTATGTATCTGCAAAAGCCTTGTAATAGTAAGGACTTTAAACTTTATTGCTTTTAATTCTGCAAACTATAAACTGCTTAGATGTATGTTAATAGGATTGTATGGAAAGACAAACTGAAAATTAATACGGTAGAAAACCCTAAATGTGCAAAGATAAATTAACTGAAAATTACACTCGCACATGCTCACTCCTAGGGTTTGCCTCACTTGGTTGCCTCAGAAACAATGGTCATGTCCCTCGAATGTAGGGATATCTTAGCAAAAGACCCTCAGTCTAAAAGTCATCATAAAGATCATAGTCCCTTAATGTCCCTCGAGTTGCCTACGAGAAATGATCTTGTCCCTCGATGTTGCCTATGAATATATGATGACAGTCCCTTCGAACTGCTAAGGTATCCTTACATGTTGCCTTCGATGACCATTTCATCCCTTTGAACGTCCCTTTAAAAATCCAACGACGGTGCTACCTATTCCTTAATAATAGGATAGCGTTGTCTAAAGGAAAATGAACAATCTTTTTCGAGTAGGTAGATTAGTTCTTAAGTACTTGCTCAAAACAAACAAACTTTTTCACACCAAACACTTTTCAAACAAAGTTTTCAAAAACAACTTCATAACACTCTTGAGGATAGAAACAAGGGTTAAAACGAAGTAAGACAAAACTTTTCCAAACAAGCACACACCAAACAAATTTTTAAAAGATGAGCAAGTACCTAAGAGCCCGTGGAAAACCATGGATAGAAAGGGTGCTAACACCTTCCCTTTCTATAATCTACCCCCCGTACTCAAAAACATCTCGAAAAAGGTTTTTTTGTTCTTTTTCCTTTTCCTTGTTGGATAAAATAAAAGTCGATGGCGAATCTTGCTTACCGCGACATTTGCGAACAAAAAACGCAAACCAGTATTAACAGTCGGTTCTGCTACCGTATCACAGAACTGGCGACTCTGCTGGGGAAATTATATAAAGTGGGGTATACCTTAGGATTTAGATCATTTTAAAATTGCTTCTCTTGATTGTCTTGATTGCTTTACTTTTGAGGGTTTGTTTGGGGTTACTATAGATCCTACACCCAGATCTAGGGAACACCTTTTAGGTAAGTAGCAAAAAACTGTGAGGGAACTATCTGGCGTATACCGGCACGATTGTAGCAGTAGCTACGTTGATGTGGAACTTTGGTTGGTATCGGTATCCTTCATGGGGAAACGAGAAGAATACGGGGCAGCCGTGTGGTATCGTGAAGCACTAACGGATCTTAGAACCTTAGTTGAACAAACTTGGCCATTAGAAAGTAGTGAGATAGCCGACCTCGGTGTAGAGCTGAGAGCTGGTTGATACTCGATGCTACACTCATTGAGATCAGAATTTCGGGATATTTTGGCTGCAAGAAAAGATTGAGAGCTGAAACAATGCCCGATAAAGGATGGTCAGTGATATTGAGATTCTCTAGAACCCGGTTACTTTTTAAGACAGGTTTAAAACCAACTAAACTTCAAGAGGGTACTACCTTAAACTCAAGAAAGCCTTAAACCTAAGGACTTGGTGTGATTTGTTTGTGCTTGTTATACCTGTGATTTCTCAACATAATCATGACATCATAAACATGGCATATCATACTTACCATTTCAAGGATCTCAAGGGTCTGTGATGTAGGTCATGGAGAACCAGACGTCAAGCAAGGGGCAAGGGGATTTATTTTCCTCTAGCCAATGTTGTCAAAGGATCTTGAGTCAAGGGCTATGACCCACTTGATATGGTGAGCTTCACTCTTGAAGAAGGACTCTCAATGACACAAAGTTTCTTCAATCAAGCTGCAATCCAATTCCAACAGTTTCTTGTTTACCCTGCGAGATCCTTGAAAACATTGCATGCATATCATACACATCATTACAGGTACCATTACAGGTTTCTCATCTTCTTTGCTATTTATTTCAGCAAAAATGTCTTCCGAACAAAGCATCAAGGAACTTCAGGCACAAAACGCCCAATTCCAGCAAATGTTCATAAATTTGGCAAAAGGGCAGGAGGA
This sequence comes from Vicia faba, assembly GCA_948472305.1. Classification (NCBI taxonomy): domain Eukaryota; kingdom Viridiplantae; phylum Streptophyta; class Magnoliopsida; order Fabales; family Fabaceae; genus Vicia; species Vicia faba. Next base: position 1,034,440,337 of record OX451738.1, on the reverse strand, counting down.
TCTGAAAACCCTCATCCTGAAAGAGAAAAAGAAAAAGAAGATTGTTGCCGATATTATGAATATAGGCAGAAGGTTTAGAGGATCATTGAAGCGACAAGTCGATCTGACCTCTTCATCTAAGGAAGGGGAGAATCAAGAAGAAGAGATAAGGGAGAAAGATCCTAGTCCTGAAGTTTCTAACAATGATACCGACTACAATGATGAGCAGTATCCTCCCATTGAGGATATATACAAGAAGTTGGAAGATTGCTTGAATGCTATGGAGGTCTAGAGGATACCTGGGTTGGATTTCGAAGAATTGAGATTGGTGTCGGGAGTGGTCATCCCGCAGAAGTTCAAAGCTCCAATTTTTGCAAAGTATGATGGGGTGTCCTGCCCAAAACTCCATCTCTGCTCTTATGTCAGAAAGATCCAGCCCCACACTGCTGATAGAAATTTGTGGGTTCACTTCTTTCAAGACAGTCTGTCAGGGATTTAGCTTGAATGGTTCTACCATCTAGAGAGAGCCAATGTCCGAAATTGGGAAGATTTAGCTGCCTCTTTTTATAAGAAGTATCAATACAACGCCGACCTTGATCCTACTCGTACTCAACTCTAGAGTATGTCCATGGGTGCAAGTGAAGGATTTAAGGACTATGCACAGAACTGGAGAGATTTGGCAGGGAGAGTCCAACCCCCTTTGTCTGATAGGGAGTTGGTTGACATGTTTCTCGGGATGATGTCTAGTTCATTCTTCAATCACTTGATTGGTAGCTCCTCAGCTGGTTTCACCGAGCTGATATTGACTGGAGAAAGAGTAGAAGCTGGGATCCAGAGTGGTAAGATCCTGAAAAATACCTCTCCGAGTACAGAGAAGAAGTCATTTCGTGGCAAGAGGAAAGCCAATGTTGTGCACGGCCAGAAGGGGCGTAGCAAGGCAGACTACCACCAATCTGTGGGGGCAGTTATGATCTCTAATTTTGCACGCGCACAACGACCACAACAACGAAACAATCAGCCAAGGGTGGAAAGGCCTCAAAGGCAGTTCACCCAAATCAACATGCCATTGTCACAAGCAGTGCAACACATGTTGAAGATGAATCTGATTATGGTGATAAACCCTCATCCGAACCTTAAGACTTCTTCTCCTAAGTACGACCCGGGTGCAAGGTGTGCTTATCATTCAGGTAGCCTGGGGCACGATACTAACGATTGTTGGGCGCTGAAATACAAGATTCATAATATGATTGACGCCAAGGAGAACGAATTCAATCCTTCTGAGACTCCCAATGTGATCACTGCTCCCTTGCCAAAACATGGCTAGGATTGAAAGCATTTTTGTTCACTTGAATTTTGAAGTTGTATTTTCTTTGCTTATTCCAACAATTATTGTCATGTCAAACTTTATCATTTCATCAATGCATTACACATGTATTTCTTGAATTAATTTATTTTCATTATGCTTAAATTGCTTTATATTTCCTTTTCATGATATTCAACTCTCGATTAAAAACTCTAAGCCTTAGAGGGAGGATGACGAAAATGATACCACAATCTCTACAGTACGCTTTCGAACAAACCCTGCTGATGATGTACAGGCGTTGTTTCAAATCCTAAACAGTGGAGTTATAAGGAAGATAATCCCTAGTCAACCCCTTCGAGCCAAAGAAGTAGGGGTTTTTCTTTTCACACAAATTAAAACCCTTAATCATAACCTGGGGAAGGGTAGTTTTCTCAGTTAATTCAGAGGCGCATTTAGTCACAATCTGCCGCTTCGTACACAATGAATGGCATCAAAGACGTCCTTTCGAAACAAAAGACGGTGATGGTTCCCTATAATCATCAAGACAGTCAGTCATTATCTCTCGAAATAAAAGTCCATTAAGTCAAAACCTATGAAGGAGACTTAAGAAAAAACATTGGGGCATCCCGCTGACTGTAATCACAAAAAGAAACAGTTCAGGAAAAAGACAGGGATAATAAAATCAAAAAGAAAGAGGTCCTACAAACCCTCAACAAAAAAGAAATGACTGCCTATTCAAAATAAACTGTCAGTATCCAAACCATCACTAGAATATCAGAGCAAAGACTCAGACGGGATCTAAATGCACAATTAGCTGAGTTTAGGATCGAAGAACATCACGAAGAACAGGTGGGTACAAATAAAATTTGAGTCTTTATCCTTTGTTTCTTAAACCGTGAACCAGGCCACGTTATAACCCTTAAAAGTCCTAGCTGAAGCATGGGTTAGTTCGAAAGCATATTGTTACAAAAGGTATCCTGACTCCTGAAGGTCCTTTACAAATCCTGAGTTGATATCACATCTTGGCAAAATTCTATTTTTTTTCTTAAAAAAAACTGCATTTTCAAAACTTCAAGACAGATGTAAGCTTTGCATTCTTAAAATACCATTGTTTGCATATGACTATTTGTTCAACAACAGAGAAATTCGCATGACGAATATCTAGTGAATAAAAACCTTCTCAATAAAAAGGATCTCCTCAAGTGGAAAAACACTTCCAACCAAGGGGCACGACATGATCATTGTTCATCATCTGGGGCAGTCAAGTCAAGATTCAAGGAATCTCTCAAAGATGCCAAATAGCCAGGGGCAGATCTCCATCAGAATCACTTGGGGGAATTGGGCATGAATTCTAACAAAGAATCATGTACGATCAAACAAACATCTTCTGGTAGTGTGGAAACACAACACTACCGACAGTGACAAATCCCTACACCCTGAGAGCGTGGACATAGTCAGAAAATACTGCGCATGAACAAAGACCCGCTAGGTTGACTGGCCTAGGAAAAAATAAGGGCATCCCGACGAACCAAAAGGGTTCGGGAAAAAATTAGGGATAAAAACAAAAAAGATATGTACACCCGGCAAGCCGAAAACCTGAAAAGGCGGCTTGGGCAAAAAAGGGTATCCCGGTGGACTGAAAATCTGAAAAGACAGTCCAGGCAAAAGTTAGGGATTAAAGCGTACGACTATGTCCCGTCATCTCATCACTTGCCTACCAGTAGAAGACTTATCATTTCGATCGGAAGTTACCAAGCACCTCATAAGTTGGGATAACACTCAATCTACAAGGCCTCCGCATGCACTTTCTCCAATAGGTACAGGGGCAGAAAAGTCTTGATACGAAGTCATTGTCGTATCCTCAGCATGTGTCCCAGTAACATCTACATTCCTCACATAGTAGAGGCAACCAAAGTTTTAATCTCGGCCTCCCCAAACAGGAGTTACTTTCCCCAGCCAAGCTCTTTCGAAGAGCCGACGTCTATATTCCCCGATCGAATTTCATAATCGCAAGCGGGTCATAAATTTTTCTCAGAAACAGAGTTTATTTCTCTGAATACAGAAGCTCAATCCCCGACAGTTTATTCCTTCAGCTATGGAAGCTTCTCTCTCCAACAGAATTATTTCCCCGCAGAGTTGTTCTCAAGCAGAGTCTCTCCTCGGCAGAATATTCGTAAACAAGGGGAAAATCCCCAACATAGATATCTCTGGTTCACCATCTTCAGCGGAAGTAGAAGAACCACTATTTGCACAACGATCATGAATGTAATTCCCAGTACTCTCCAACAGCAGTCGGGGATTTATTTTCCCAAACTCGGACGTGCCACAATAGCATTTCATGTTCATATATCATGACGTGCGCATACACATTTTATACAGCATAATCTCATTTATTTTGAGAACGTCATCATACAATGCATTTCATGAACCATATACGATTAATCATGTACCTTTTCAGGAAAGATGGTTATCATCGATAACTTCTAGCAAGTTCAAGATTAGCTCCTGAAACTAAATGGAGTAATTATCTGCGCGACCAAATGCAGCTTTACACGGGTTCGTCACGAAGCGATCTTATACAGGTTTCTCCTAAATGCAGCTTCACACGGGTTTATCCTGAAAAATCTTACACGGTTCCTTTCTCATACATTTCCGAATGAAGTTTTACACGAACTTATCACAAAGTAACCTTACCCAGGTTCCTTCTGAAGTTTTACACGGACTTATCCCGAAGTAACCCTACCCAGGTTCCTCCTGGAGTTTTACACGAACTTATCCCAAGGTGACCTTACCCAGGTTCCTTCTGAAGTTTTACACGAACTCATCCCAAAGTAACCTTACCCGGGTTCCTCCTGAAGTTTTACACGAACTCATCCCCAAGTAACCTTACCCAGGTTCCTTCTGAAGTTTTACACGAACTTATCACAAAGTAACCTTACCCAGGTTCCTCTTGAAGTTTTACGCAGACTTATCCCAAGGTGACCTTACCCAGGTTCCTTTTGAAGTTTTACACGGACTTATCCCGAAGTAACCCTACCCATGTTCCTCCTGAAGTTTTACACGGACTTATCCCAAAGTAACCTTACCCAGGTTCCTTCTGAAGTTTTACACGAACTTATCCCAAAGTAACCTTACTCAGGTTCCTTCTGAAGTTTTACACGAACTTATCACAAAGTAACCTTACCCATGTTCCCCCTAAAGGACTACACAGACTCATCACGAGCAACCTTACCCAGATTCCTTCTGAAGTTTCACTCAGACTTATCCCAAAGCAACCTTACCCAGGTTCCTTCACGGTTTAGATGCAGTTTTACCCAAACTCCCCACGAAGCAACCTTACCTAGGTTCCTTCTCAGTTCAGATGCAGTTTTACCCAAACTCCTCACGAAGCAACCTTACCCAGTTTCCTTCCCATAAGCCCTACTATCCAGGGAATTCATTTCAAAGAAACCTTACGAACCATGTTTCTTTTCTCTTACCTCCAGACGACAGTTTACAACACTGTAAGACCTGGACCTGATCAAACACGATCGATTTAACCTTTCCCAAGTAGGTCGAGATTCATCCTATACACTGACCAGATATGCAGTTCACCTCCGGAGTTAATTCCCCAGTAGAGTAACGGACAACTGAAGCTCCTAAAATTCTATTTCTCCTAAGACAGATACCAACATTCCTCAACAGATTCCTCCTCAACGAAAGGAGTAGGGATTCTCATCAAAGGAATATCTTAGGAAATCAACATCCTCTAGATGGCATCTTTAAGCCCATCTCTGACGGTACTCCATCACGTCTTGGATGGAATCTTTAAGCCCATCTCCGACAATTCTCTAGCAAATTCCAAATGGAACCTATAAGCACATTCCCGATATCACAAATCAAGTATCACTTCATGCGAGTGCAAATTTCTGGGCACTCTAGTGTTCAATCATCTTCCACCTTCAGATCACGAAAGGCAGACGAGCCAATCAACATCCTCAGGTTTAAGAAGATTAAACAGGGGAAGTTGTTGTACCCCGAAATTTACCCTCTCATTTTACTCAATACATACTCCTAAAGGTCCTCAATTTGCTCAAGTTTTCCCAAGAGTTGACCAGACAAACTCTCTCCTAAGGCAGTGTGTCTCAAATTAGGGTTTCCACTTTCATCAAGATTTGTGGATCACAAAGGCCCCAAATTCTTTCCAAGGTCCTAATATTTTCCCAAGATTCTCCATGTCAAATTTCAAGCCTTGCACAAGAAGTTTGCTCAGTCAACTGCTCAGATTCTTACGAATCAACTAAACTAGGTCAAAAGTCAATTGTATTTTTGGTCAACATCAACATTTAAAAATGATATCCATAATTTGATCAATGGTTGATCATGATTCCTCAAGAAATGCTCCTAACTCATCAAAACCCAAAAGTTGCTAAATTAGGGTTTCTTAGGAAAAGTCAACCAAACTTTGACCAAGCATAACTTCTTCATACTTTATCATAAATTTTCCATCCAAGGATCATTTTAAACAGGATTCAATTCCCTACAACTCATCTTCAGCCCAAAAGTTCAAAATATGCACTCATAAAAAGATATTAATTTCTACATTATAGGTCCTTTTGAAAAGTCAACAAAAACACCTTTTGGGTCAAAGCTTCTTACATGAACATGGAAGACCGAATTGAGATGAGACTAAAAGGTTTGTTTAGGGGACATCCTAAGCTTTCTAAAAAGTCAAAGAACACATTAGGGTTAAACTTGAGGGAGATATGTATTGTCAAAATTGACCAATTTTTGGAAATGTGCATGAAGTCAATATTGATCAAAATAACTTTTTTTCCAAATGGGCCCATGTTTTCTTGTTTGAAACTTGTTCCTAAGATGACCCACGATCCCTGAGATTATCCACCTATTATTTTATTATTTTTATTATTTATTTTGATTTTTTATCCATTTAAATCAAAATAAATCAATTTAAATAGTAGAATAATCAAATAAAACCAAAGATTTAATTTTATGAGCATATTATGAGTCCATGAACAACTAGCAAATCAAAAAAATTGTGAAAGAGCCAATTGATTGGAAAAGATCTTAATTTGGTCTATTTTTGAAACAAATCATACAAGGTAAATTTGCAAAGATATAATCAGTTTTTGTTGACCTAAATCATTCTATCATTTATACCTAACATCTCTAAAGCATAAAAAAGGGTTTGGGGTCGTGAAAACAAGGGAAGAAGTTGCAAATTTTGGAAGAAAAAGTGCAGACTGTATTATCTTCCATAGGCCGTTTTAAGTAATTCTAAAGTCAGCAATCTGTTCCTGGACGTGTTCTGAAGCTATTCCAATCATCCTCAAGGCCAAAAACATCAAGAAACACGACTTATAGACCCACGGTTTTCACATACCATCTTGAACTTGATTTTACAATTTACGCATGATTAATCACTTTTAAGCATAGAATTGTGTTTGTATCATCATTTGGGATGTTTTGGATGAGGATGTCCCTTAAACAAACCTTTTGGTCTCATCTCAATTGGGTCTTCCATGTTCATGTAAGAAGCTTTGACCAAAAAGGTGTTTTTGTTGACTTTTCAAAAGGACCTATAATGTAGAAATTAATATCTTTTTATGAGTGCATATTTTGAACTTGTGGGCTGAAGATGAGTTGTAGGTAATTGAATCCTCTTCAAAATGAGCCTTGGATGGAAAATTTATGATAAAGTATGAAGAAGTTATGCTTAGTCAAATTTTGGTTAACTTTTCTTGAGAAACCCTAATTTAGCAACTTTTGGGTTTTGATGAGTTAGGAGAATTTCTTGAGGAATCATGATCAACTCTTGATCAAATGATGGGTATCCTTTCAAAATGTTGATGTTGACCAAAAATCTTGAAGTTTGACTATATGTGGGCCACAGTTAACTTTTGACCTAGTTTAGTTGATTCTCAAGAATCTGAGCAGTTGACTGGACAAACTTCTTGTGCAAGGCTTGAAATTTGACATGGAGAATCTTGGGAAAATATTAGGACCTTGGAAAGCATTTGGGGCCTTTGTGATCCACACATCTTGATGAAAGTGGAAACCCTAATTTGAGACACACTGCCTTAGGAGAGAGTTTGTCTGGTCAACTCTTGGGAAAACTTGAGCAAATTGAGGGCCTTTAGGAGTATGTATTAAGTAAAATGAGAGGATAAATTTTGGGGTACAACAACTACCCCTGTTCAATCTTCTTAAACCTGAGGATGTAGATTGGCATGTCTGCCTTTCATGATCTGAAGGTGGAAGATGATTGAACACTAGAGTGCCCAGAAATTTGCACTCGCATGAAGTGATACTTGATTTGTGATATCGGAAATGGGTACAAACACAGAAATTTGCACTCGCATGAAGTGATACTTTTAGAATTATTGATACATCCAATGGCCAAATGGTGGTAGCGCATGGTAAGCGTTTTGATGCGTATATTGATGATCACCATTGTTAGGGTTTGCTTTGCCATTTTAGGGTTTCTCTATACAGGTTAAATTGGGCCAAGAAAAGAACACCATGATGCTCGTGAGATCAAAACGAATTGATCTATACAGCTAGAATTAATTTATCATGTGTCTTGTGAATTTTTGAAACTTACAGGGTTATAGCTATGGAAACGACTGTAGGTAAAAGTGTGGCAAAAAACAACAGTTATGGGGAAGAAGACAATTAGGTGGCAGAATCCTATTAGGTGATTTGAATCACGCATGCGTTTGGGAAAGACCACTTTATTTCCTTTATATTTTATTTATGTTATTATATATGCAACTAACCATCCCAACAAATTTTGTTTTCTTACTTTGTTTCTACAGATTCAATGCATCCTCATCCAAAACGCCTACCATGCGCTACCACCATTTGGCCATTGGATGTATCAATAATTCAGATCCAACGCCTCAAACAATGAAGGACTATGGTGCACTCTCAGGCTGGCACAACACATGTCCATTCTTTTCTTTTCTATTTTAATTTTTTTAATTGTTTTTCTAATTATTTTATTTTTTAAAAAAATAACACAAAAATCATTACTTTTTTATTTAATAAAAAAATCATAAAAACATCAAAAATCTTTTTCATAAAAAATATCAAAAATCTTTTTCATAAAAATATTTTGTTTCTTTAATTAATTAGTTTAATTAAATTAGGGAAATTAAATCTTATTTTTCATAATTAAAAAATAATTAGAATTAGGGTTTAATTTTGTACATAACCTAATTTTTTCTCAAAAACTAACCTAAATCTTTTTTCAATTAGATTTTTTAGGTTTCCTAAATTATTCTCGCATTTAATTCGCCGCGTGTATTTTTTAATTTCCTTTTATTATTATTATAACTGTTTCGAGGTTGTAATAGTAATTAAGGTTTAAATTCCGTATTTTTATTTTCAGTCCAAAATAATTATGTATCTGCAAAAGCCTTGTAATAGTTAGGACTTTAAATTTTCTTGCTTTTAATTCCGCAAACTATAAACTGCTTAGATGGATGTTAATAGGATTGTATGGAAAGACAAACTGAAAATTAATACGGTAGAAAACCATAAATGTGCTAAGATAAATTAACTGAAAATTACACTCGCACATGCTCACTCTTAAGGTTTGCCTCACTTGGTTTCCTTGGAAACAATGGTCATGTCCCTCGAACGTAGGGATATCTTAGCAAAAGACCCTCAATTTAAAAGTCATCATAAAGATCATAGTCCCTTAATGTCCCTCGAGTTCCCTACGAGAAATGGTCTTGTTCCTCGATGTTGCCTACAAATATATGATGACAGTCCCTTCGAACTGCTAAGGTATCCTTACATGTTGCATTCGTTGACCATTTCGTCCCTTCGAACGTCCCTTTAAAAATCCAATGACGGTGCTACCTATTCCTTAATAATAGGATAACGCTGTCTAAAGGAAAACGAACAGTCTTTTTCGAGTAGGTAGATTAGTTTTTAAGTACTTGCTCAAAACAAACAAATTTTTTCACACCAAACACTTTTCAAACAAAGTTTTCAAAAACAACTTTGTAACACTCTTGAGGACAGAAACAAGGGTTAAAACGAAGTAAGACAAAACTTTTCCAAACAAGCAAACACCAAACAAATTTTTAAAAGATGAGCAAGTACCTAAGAGCCAATGGAAAGCCATGGATAGAAAGGGTGCTAACACCTTCCCTTTCTATAATCTACCCCGTACTCAGAAACATCTCAAAAAAGATTTTTTATGTTCTTTTTCCTTTTCCTTGTTGGATAAAATAAAAGTCGGTGGCGACTCTTACTTACCGCGACATTTGCGAATAAAAAACGCAAACCAGTATTAACAGTCAGTTCTACCACCGTATCACACCTGACTTTAAGGAGGACTCCAAAGTAAATTTTACCCACATAAATTCAATTTCAAAGAACGTAAAGTCCGACAAGTGTGCAAATGAAGAAGTCGGCCTGATAAGCCAACACTTGACTTCGCTGACTCATGCTTGGGAGAAGTATAATTTTGGACTAGGTCAATGCCAAATCGTGAAAGATCCAATTGGAAAGATGACCCACAAAGAGAAAAAGACTCAAACGCCTTGCAAACCTAACTTGATTGTCAATTCTAAAAAAATGTGATCTAGAGACATTTATTCTCTAAAATAGGTGTCTCGAAGAGAAGGCTCTAGAAATCTAAAATTTATATTTATAATATAAAAACATATTAAAAGCCTTGTACACATATACACAATATTCTAAATCTAAAAAAATTTCGCTTATAATTATCACTAACTTAAAGTGTCTTAGTGTTTATTTATAGCTCCATTTCATATTGGAGTTGGAAACTATTGCATCACTTATAAAAACATCTTATGCGATTATTTATAACTTTTATTTAACTTATTTTTACAACTTTAGTTTATATCACACACAAAAATACTTTAACTTTATATGTTATCTTTTACTACATAAGTCATTTAACCAATCAGTACCTATTATCACTTTTTTTTATTTCTCTCTAAAGAATAATGATTAAATATACCGTTGATAAAACAATAATTTGTGTTGCACTAAATAATGAAAATGAATAATTAAATACGAACAACATTTTTGTACAAAAAGGACAAGTAAAAATGATAAAAGTACCATAAAAACTATATCTATAATTAATATGTAAAGTTGATAAAAAAAATATACAAAGTTCTCTTATATTGCACTTAACAATAGACCACACAGCATAAGAGGTCACGTTAACTTTCAATTTTAAAGAAAGTCCTAAACTAATGATACAGTGTAGAGCTTTAAAATTGCTGATGCCATTGACTATAACCAAACACAAAAAGGAAGATAATTTGTGGGCTTCAGAATCCGTTAACATGAATTAAAATTGTTTCCTAAAACTAATTCAAGTGTTTATATGCAATCCACGAAGTCATTGAATTTGATCTAATCCAAAATGCCAAATACAAACCACTATTATTGTGCCATGTGTATAAAGGAAACGACATAAGTGAAAGAATTTGGATGCACATCGCAATGGAATTCTTGGCCTATTTGCAAAAGAAACAGCTGGTTTTCTTGTTTGTTAAGTATCTATGCATTTTAATTAGCTTTCATTTGTGTGAAAAAGAAATACACACTTTCTTCTTGCACCAAGTTTATTGAAAGCGGATTATGAAATAAGACCAACTTGGATACCCAAAAGACGACTAATTTAAAATTTAAGAAAAACAAATAAGGAAAGTTTGTAACTACTAAAGAGAAAAGTGATTTTGGTAATTAGATCAAACTCTATTTTAGATAAGGATTGGTTCGACAACAGTCGAAGTCTTGCATGTTGTAGTCGAAGTTCGTTCAAGTATGCAAATGTCGAAATATGCTATATTGTTAGCAATGTCGAATTGTGTCAGTCTGATGGTGCAACAATTGATCTAGTTAACTTGTTGTTTAAGTTAGCTTAGTAGTCTATAAATAGATTTGTCCTCTCATGTTGTTGAGAGAACATTGGTTGTTGTATCTTTGAACCCTAATTGAGAAAGTGAATAGTAAGACAGTTATAACCAATCCTAATTTTCTTCTTATTCTCTCTCTCTCTCTCTCTCTCTCTCTCTCTCTCTCTCTCTCTCTCTCTCTCTCTCTCTCTCTCTCTCTCTCTCTCTCTCTCTCTCTCTCTCTCTCTCTCTCTCTCTCTCTCTCTCTCTCGTAAATACTAAAGGGTTTCCTTGTGTTTGTTCAAGAAATCTAATCTTTTTCATAGTTTTAGTTTGTTCTTGGCGGCGCTCGTTACAATAAATAGGTGTAATGAGTATGGAGAAGAAGATGACGTCAACAAAGTATGAGATTGAAAATTTTACCAGAGTGAATGATTTCAGTCGATGGCGCTTGTAGATGTGAGCCCTTCTTGTTTAATAGGGTTTGTTAGAAACGTTGAAAGGATCAGAAAATATGGATGTTGCCCTAACGCCGAAGAAGAAGACGATGATGATAGAGAAAGTCCACATCACCATCGTATTGAGCCTTGGTGATAAGATTCTTCGACATGTTTCGAAGGAGAAAACTGCAGCTAGTGTATGAACGAAACTCGAAGGCTTATACATAACCAAATCGTTGGTTAATCGCCTCTACCTGAAGCAAGCTTTGTATTCATTCAATATGAGTGAAGACAAAGTCTTGAGTGAACAACTACATATGTTCAATAAATTTATTATAGATATGAAGAATATTGATGTTACCATCAGTGATGAAGATCAAACGTTATTGTTGTTGTTGTGTCACTTACCAAGATCTCATGCTCACTTCAAAGAAATCCTCTTGTATGGAAGAGAGTCTTTGGCCTTTGAAAAAGTTCAATTAGCCTTGTACTCGAAGAATTTGAACGAAAGAAAGGAGTACAAGTCATCATTTATTGGTGAAGGATTTTCTATAAAAGGAAAAATCTCAAAGAATGATGGTAAGTTTGAGAAGAATAAAGGTAAAGGTCCACATAAGTCTTACTGTGGTGATACTCCGGCTATTAGGTGTTACCAATGTGAGAAAGAAGGTCATACCAGAAAAGTGTGTCCTGGCAGGTTGAAGAGTTATGGTGATGACAAGGATAATGCCAATACAACCATTGTTCAAGATGATTATGAATCATCTGATGTATTGGTGGTGTCTAGCGAAAATTCTACCAATGAATGGATTATGGATTTAAGTTTCACTTGGGACATGACTACAAAAAAAGATGTGTTTGAGGAATTATATGATCAAGATGATGGATGAGTGTTACTAGGAAACAACAAAGCATGCAAAATTATAGGAATTGAATTTGTTAGATTCAAGCTTCGTGATGAGTTAATAAAGTTGTTGACTAGTGTCAGGTATGTACCTGATCTTAAGAAAAGTCATCAATATTTTGAAGTCATATCCATCATTTTTTTCAAATATTGATCACAATTCCTCAAGAAAAGCCCTCAAATCATCAAAAGTCAAAAGTTGTCAAATTAGGGTTTGTTTAGGAGAAGTCAACTGAACTTTGACCAAACATAAATTTCACATGCTTCATCATATTTTCCCCAACCAAATCCCATTTTTAAGAAAATTCAATTCTCTACAACTTTTTCTCTCTAAGCTCAAGTCCAAAAAATGCATCATTTGAGAGATATTAGCCAATACATTACAGGTCATTTCAAAAGTCAACAAAAAGACACTTTTTGTCAAGGAAACTTACATCAAGATAAATCTTCAAAAGCAAAAATTATCAACATATATGTTTTAAAGGACATCTTTAGCTTTACAAAAAGTCCAAGATCACCATCAAAACATAAAAATTGAGTGAGTTATGACCATTACAAATTGGGAAATTTTGAGCAAATGCATGAAGTTCAAAATGAGCAAATTTGTAATGTTGGACTATTGGGCCTAGGTTTTCAGGTCCAAACGTGTTCATGACATGTTTAAAGACCCATAAGTCCATTCATGCATTATCTTTTATTTTTTATTTTATTTATTTTGATTTTTATTCAATTAAATCCAAAATAAATTAAATAAATATAAGACCAATGGACCAAGGCATGCGGGCTTTGCTATGAATCATATTGGAGGTCCAAGATTGCATATACAAGCTAGAAAATTCTTGAAAGGAATATTGGTGCAAGATTGATCAAAAATAGCAAGTTTTCACATGATTGCAAATCATATCTTTTCATCATAAACCACAAAGATTTGTAACACAAATATTGACCTCATCTCTTTCTCTATATATACACAAGCAATACCATATGTACAAGGACATGCAGCCTACCACAACAACCCCTAAAAAGTTTTCTCAAAATTCTAAATAAAAGTTCAAATTCGTATCACACGATCCAGCCACTCTCAAGCCAAACCAAGTGTCACATTATCATCCTGAAGGTCTCATGGACTGTTTCCAAATGTTCATCAAGCGAAAGACGTCTCAGAATCGTGCCACCAAACATCACAGTGTTTGTAGTTTTCTAAAATTTCAAACTTCTGATTCATGCGTTATTATTTATATTGATATTTAGAATAATTTTGACGCATAGTATATGAGTTTCAGCGCAGGAATAAGACCACGCCATTACTAGAGAATAAGGAGTTGTTTGCTTCATATCTTTTAATACAGGCACATTCAGGCCAAACGGCCACCACCATTGGATTCGGAAGGCTTGATTTAGAGGGGGGGTAGGGTCCTCTTCATTTGCTAACATTTGTTATTTTCTCAGGTGCAAGAATTGGCTCGCCGGAGAAGATGACTGGAGCTAGGACTACGATGCTTCTCCGGCCAATATATTTGTTTACATATTATATATATTTTGATTCAATTATATGAATGTATGTATAGCCACCCCAGTGGTAGAAATGCAAGCGCTAAGTCACTCCTCTCTCAGGTCACGGGTTTGGCCCGTGGTTTTGCCAATTTTTTCATGTTTTCATTATTTTTGTAGGTTTAGTATAAGATGCATTGAACCTATTACTTTGACACCAACCAGCGCTTGGCTTAATGGTCTGCCATGTGTGGAGAATGCTTGAAGGTGTGGGTTTAATACCCACCCCTACTCATTTGGCTGTTTCTTTTTCCAATTCTATGTTTCTCACTATTTTCTTCCTTTTTTCCTATTCTTTCACAAAACCTTTTTCAAAACCCTTTTTTTTATATAAACCTTAATTTAATTTTAGGTTTTAATTAATTTTAGGCTTTAATTATTTTAGGCTTTAATTAATTTTAGGCTTTAATTCAATTTTAGATTCTTTATTTAATTAATTTTAGGTTTTATTTAATTAACCCTAATTTAGTTTTAGGTTTTTATCAATAAACCCTAATTTGATTTTTTTAGGTTTTCTCAATTCATTTAAAATCAACCTAGATTTTAGGGTTTGTTAATTTAATTACCTAATTTTTTAATCAATAAGAATCAATTAGGTTTTAGGATAATTATCAATTTTTCATCAAACAATCACAAAACGATTTTCTCTTTTCTTTTCCTTTTTACCGCTTCGCGTGAATTATTACATTCGTATTAGTTTTTCTCAATTATGTATCTGCTACAGTATGTAATAGTTAATTATGGTTTACATTTTCCCCAATTTTATGATTTTGTATCCCCTTTCCCGAAGCCATGTAATAGTTTAGGTTTACTTTTTGTACCTTTATTTTTCGCAATTTACCGCTTTCCTTATAATTGTATAGTAACTAGGCGTGTATGGAAAGATCTAAAAATGCTAGATAACTCTAATCAAGATCAAATAACTGAATTGAATCACTTTTTACACACTCACCTCTAGGGTAACCTCACTTGTTGCCTTCGAATAAAAACAGTCATGTCCCTCGAACATGGGGACGCTTTAGAAAATACCCTTGGTTAAAAAGATCGCAGTCTCTCGATGACCCTTACGATGCTTCCTTCGGTAAACGATCTTAGTCCCTTATGATAATTTTCTAAAGCACCCCTATGAGTTGCCTTTATGACCGTAGGATGACCCGCGTCTGTCCTTTCACATCCAACGACATGGCTTCCTACTAACTAATGGTAGGATAGTACTATCTAAAGGAGGAGAATAACAGGAAAGACTTTTGAGTAGGTAGATAGCTCGTAATCGCTTACTCACACTTTTCAAAACATTTTCACAAATATTTTCTCTGAAATATCTTCAAAAAAACAAACACTGTGTACGCATTCTTAACTGATACAAGAATCATAACAAAGTTGTCGCACTTAGGAATTTTTCAAAATATTTTCAAACACACGAACACAAAGCATTTCAAACAAAGTGAGCTAGCGATTAAGAGCCTGTAGATAACTACGGATGAAAAGACTGCTAACACTTTCCCTTTTCGTAGCCTACCCCCCGAACTCAAGAAATATCTCGAAGGTCTTTCCTGTTCTTTTCACCCTTTCGTTTTTGGATAAAATAAAAGTCAGTGGAGACTCTTGTTATCCGTGAATTTGCGATAAAACGCAAAACCAAGTCAGTTCTCCCACCATATTACAAAACTGACGAATCTATTAGGGATGGACTAAAAGTGGGGTTACCTTAGAGTTAGATCAATTTTAAATACTTTCCTTGTTTAATTTGTCTGCTTTATTTTTAAAGGGTTGTTTGGGTTATTTCTTGCAAAGATACTATACCAGGATCTGGGGAACATTTTAGGTAAGTAGCAATAGATCATGGAAACTATACGGTGTATACTGATATGGTTGAAGTGATGGATAAGTTAGTGTGACACATTGGTTTATACTGGTATCCCTCGAGTTAGTCGAGGAGCATACTAGGCTGTCGCGTGGTGTCATAAGCACTAACTGACCGTAGAATCTTAATTGACCCAACTTATCTATTAGAAGGTAGTAAGATAGCCGGATTTGGTGTAGTCCGAAGTTGGTTGATACTCGATACTACACCCATTGAGATTCGACTCTCGAGTTTTGTTTGGTGACAAGTCAGTTGTCGTACTAGACAAATTTATGGGAAAAGTCAGTGATATTGAGATCCCTAGAACCCGATTACTTCTTTAGGACAGGTTGAGCCAACTAAAACTTCAAGAGGGTACTTACCTACAAACACCACGCAAGCCTAAACCTAAGGCCTTGTGTGCGTTGCTTGTGCTTTATTATTTTCTCTAACATGACATCATGACATCATAACCTCATATCATGACTAACCATTTCAAGGATCTAAGGGATTTATCTTTGTCCCGTGTTGCAGAGTCATGGCTTCCAAACATAGAAATACCATCCGGATCAACTTCGTAAGGATACCTTCCAAGCTTGAGGAATTAGTCTCAAAGGTTCTCGACAATTCTCAGTTCACCAAGAGACATGGTCACCTACTCATTTTGGTTACTACTGGTTTCCAGGAAGACATGACGAGCGTTCTTTTCCAGTTCTTTGATTCGAAGCATCATTGTTTTACCTTATCGGATTATCAGTTGGTTCCCATAATAGAAGAATTCTCTAAGTTACTCGAAGTTCCTATTCTTGATCAGATACCTTTCACATGTTTAGAGCAAGTTCTGAAACCTGAAGACGTTGCAATAGCCTTACATCTGAAATGATCGGATGCTATATCTAATTGGAAAATAAGGAATGGAGTCAAGATTTTTTCTCCTAAATTTATGATAGAGAAGTCTCAATGGTTTCTAGATGCCATGAACCTTCATGCTTTTGAGGACATGTTGGCTTTGCTGATCTATGGGTTGGTATTATTCCCTAATCTGGACCAATTCATAGATGTCAATGCCATCAAAATATTTCTCACTCATAATCTGGTACCTACTTTTCTTGGAGATGTTCTACATTCCCTCCACACTCGTACTATGAGGAGGCGATGAACTCTTATGTGTTGTATACCTCTACTATCTAGAGGTGGTTTATTTTGCACCTGCCTCGATCAGTGATAAAGAATGAACAAGGTTTGAGGTGGTCTCAAAGGTTGATGTCACTCACTCATGCAGACATCCATTGGTGTTCTCCATCTCAGGAAGATGTCACTATTCTTAACCGTTGTGGGGAATTCCCTAATGTACCACTCCTTGGTATAAGAGGGGGCATCACTTACAATACTTTTCTAGCTCTGCGTCAGTTAGGTTATGCTCTAAGGGACGGTCCTCATGATATGCTCATCCAGGGTATTATGTTCGACTATGAGAATGATCCTCAAAATTACCATCAAAGGTTTATACGTACTTAGGGCATAGTCAACAAGATTGATAGTAAGAATTTAGGACACAAGAATTACATTCCCCTAGAGCCTTACCTCAGATGGGTGCGGTCTCGTGCTAGGAATCTTAAAATGCCATATCCTGCTATCTAACCAGTGATCGTAGAACATGTTGTTGAAGGGGATGTTTCTCATACTATTCTTCATCCTGATATGCCTAGAAACTTCGAAGAACTACAAAAGTCTTGGTTCAGCTTAAAGAGGAAAGAGATACCTTCGAGGCTCAGTTCTACGCTAGTGAGAAGAAAGTACTGGAGCTGAAAAAATGACTCCATGAAGAAAGCCTTAATGTATATGTCAACACAAAGAGAAAGCATCCATGGGAGACTTGAATTCATATTTTTGCTATTTTTTAACTCTTTTTATTAAAAGAAATTATAATTCGAGCTCGTTACTAAAATTTCTCTTGTTTCCTTTTGTTTAAACAAATTTAAATCCTGCAACGATCCTTGAAAACATTACATCTACATATCATACATCATTACATAATAGGTTTCCCCATATAGGTTTTCTCATCTTCTTGCTGTTTATTTCAGTAAAAGATGGCTCTTGAAAAAACTATTAAGGAACTCCAAGCTCATAATGCCCAATTCCAGGAGACCCTCCTAAACCTAGCTCAAGGACAAAAAGATATGTTGGCGCTCATCGCCAAAATGAAGAAGACTCGGAAGCCAATTGCTACCCTTAACACGGGAAGAAGATTCAAAAGTCCTGCTAAACCAGTTCAAACTGCTGATATCAACTCTGATGAAGATGACAACCAAGAGGAGGATGGTAGAAGTGTCAGGGCTGAAGGTGGAAGAAACCTTGGTTCTAGTAAAATTTTTGAGGATGAAGACTATTCTGATGAACATTATCCTCCTGCTGACGATAGATACAAGAAGTTGGAAGATCGCCTCAGGGCCATGGAAATCCAGAAAGTGCCTGGACTAGATTTTGGAGAGTTGGGTCTTATTCTGGGGGTTGTTATCCCTCATAAGTTCAAGGTTCCCATTTTTGATAAATATGATGGTGTGTCTTGTCTGAAACTTCATCTAAGGTCCCATGTTCAGAAGATCCAACCCCATACTACTGATAGAAAGTTATAGGTTCACTTCTTTCAAGAATGTTTGTCTGGTACACAACTCGAGTGGTTCTATCAGCTGGAAGGAACCAATATTCATACTTTGGAGGACTTGGTTGCTGCTTTTTACAAGCAGTATCAATATAATGCTGACCTTGCACCAACTCGCGTGCAATTACAAAATATGACTATGGGTTCGAATGAAGGGTTCAAAGAATATGCCCATAAGTGGAGAGATCTGGATGGAAGGGTGCAACCTCCCTTGTCTGGCCGGGAGCTAGTTGATATGTTCATGGGCACTCTGACAAGTCCATTCTTTAACCATCTGATTGGGAGTTCTTCATCTGGTTTCACTGAGCTGATTCTAACTGGGGAACAAGTTGAAAAAGGTATTAAGAGCGGAAAAAATAAAGTGGCTACGTCTTCGGGTGCTGTAAAGAAGACATTCAGTGGAAAGAAGGATACAAATGTTGTTTATAGCCAGAAGGGCCGTGTTAAAAGTGACCGCAATCAGTATGTGAGAGCGGTGTTAATTTCTAATCTTGCGCCTGTTCAACAATAACAACGGGGTAATCAGCGTAGGTTGGATGCTCCAAGAAGACAGTTTACGAAAATTAGTATGCCTCTGTCTCAGGCATTGCAACATTTACTGAAAGCAGAGCTGTTAACTTTAAGGGATCCTCCTCAAAATCCCAACACCTCCTATCCTCACTATAATCCAAATGCAAAGTGTGTCTATCACTCCAACAGTCTCAGGCACGATACCAACAACTGTTGGGCCCTGAAAAACAAAATTCAGGACATGATTGACAACAAAGAGATCGAATTTGATCCTCCAGAGACTCTGAATGTGATTACTGCACCTATTCCTAACATGAAAAAGGCATAAGTTCTATTGATGATGCTCTTTATGTTACTATTGTAAGTGAATTGGTTACTCCCCTACCAATCATCAAGAAGAATCTGTTACAGGTCGGTTTATTTCTGGACTGTATTGAAAAGTGTTACCATTGTGCAGTCCAACCCAATGGATACAAGTTGTTGAAGGAAGGTGTTCAACGCCTAATGGACAATCATATAATTCTGATCGAGAAGGTTTTATCTGCTAAGAATCTGTGTCAAGACTTATCCATAATTTCTGGCCCTCCTGTCAGGATCACCTCCAAAGGTCCTGTAAGAATTACTTCTAATCTGAAAGTTGCTTCTCTGATCATCACTACATCTGGACCTATCGCATATTCTTCAGACAAAGCTATTTCTTGGAACTATGGATTCGACGTCTACTACCACGGTGTCAAGCAAGAACTACCGATTGTTGAAGGTGAAGTTACCAAAGTTGCTGATTCCGGCATTGATAATATTGCTGGGACCAGTAAAGTTACTCAAAGTGGAAGGGTTTTCTCCCTAGAAATATCTCCGAAGACTACTGCTACACCTGTTAAAGTTATCGCTACCAAATCAAATGTTGAGGCTTGGGGCAAAGAGAAAATGACAAAGCCTGCCCAGACGGAGGCGCCTAAAGAAGGTACAAATGAAGATACCTCTAGACAAGAGTTGGACGAGGTATTGAAGATTATCCGCAAGAGTGACTACAAAATTGTTGAACAGCTGGGGCAGGCCCCATCCAAAATATCCATGTTAACCATGTTACTGTGTTTTGAAGCTCATGCACGGGCTTTAGTAAAATTCTTGAAGACCGCTCACGTGCCACAAGAGATTTCTGTCGATTAATTTGGAAGTTATGTTGCTATATTAACGACCAGAAATGGATTAGGTTTCTCTGATACTGATCTAAATTCTGAGGTAAGAAACCACAATAAGGCCCTATATGTCTCCATTGAATGCAAGGGAACTACCTTGGCTTATATATTAATTGATACTGGCTCTTCATTGAATGTGCTACCGAAGGGTGCTCTAGACAGACTTGATTGCGAAGGTGTTGTACTGAAACCCAATGACACTGTAGTTCAAGCCTTTGATGGATCAAAGAGGATGGTACACAGAGAAGTGGATCTTCCTATCAAGGTAGGTTCGCGGGTCTTTGAATCTACCTTTTATGTAATGGATATTTGGGCAGCTTATTCTTGCTTACTGGGATGCCCCTAAATTCATGGGGCAGGCGATGTTACCTCAACCCTACATCAGAAGTTAAAGTATCATGTGAATGGAAACATTGTTACGGTTTGCAGTGAATAAGAGTATATAGTTAGCCACTTGAACTCTTTTCGGTATATAGAGATGGACGACAAATTCATTGAGACTCCCTGTCAGACTTTTGAAGTTATCCCTTCAGCCGTTATTGGAGATGTTTCTTCCATTCCCAATGTTACTATGGTTCCACCCAGGATGGCTTCATTGAAAGATGCTAAAGCTAGTGTAAAAGAAGGTGGTTGTACTATTTGGGTTCATCTTCCTGACATCCCCTATAAATCTGACAAGTTTGGTTTGGGTTTCACTGCAGAGGGTCAGAGGGTTATTCGCCGCGCTCGTGCTGGAAGGCCACCACTCCGCATCAGCAACAACAGAGTCAACGTAATAGAAGATGCTAACAGTGATTATAACCTTGACAGCTGGATCTTTCCTACCATTGGCAACAGGCTCAGCAACTGGAAGGCAGAAGACGTTATCTCTATCTCTTTTAGTCATGAGTAATAGCTGCATTTCTGTGTTTATTTCTTTCAAGTTTTGGTTTTTTAATATTTTAACAATGACTTTAAGTCTTGTGCCTTACCCGGGGCACAACGGTTTATTTGTTAAGGGTTATCATTCCATAAACATATTTTCATTTAATAAAGTATTGGACGTTTTGCATTCAAATTTTGTGCTCTCTATCTTTCTTTTTTACCTTTATCACTTTGAAATAGCTATGTGTTCTTACACACACCCACATAATACCTTGCAGATCCACATCCACTCTGGATCCCGTTGATAACAATTCTTCTATTGCCACTTATGACTTTGAAAATCCGATCTACCAAGCCGAGGACGAAGGTGAGGAAGATTGTGAGATACCAAGAGAACTTGCCACACTGTTAGTGCAAGAAGATAAAGTTATTCAACCACATGAAGAGCCAGTTGAAGTGGTAAAATTGGGTTTCGAAACAGACAAAAAAGAAGTCAAGATAGGCGCCAACTTATAGGACAGTGTCAAGAACAGGTTGATATAGATGCTGCATGAATATGTTGAGATCTTTTCTTGGTTATACGAAGACATGCCAAGGCTTGATACTGATATTGTGGTTCATCGTCTGCCGATGAAAGAGGGTTGTGCTCTGATAAAACAGAAGGTTCGTCGTATCTTCCCCGAGATGTCAGAGAAGATCAAGGATGAGGTTATGAAACAATTCAACACATGGTTCTTAGAAGTGACATCCTATCCTCAATGGGTTGCAAATGTTATTCTGGTACCGAGGAAAGACGGCAAGGTACGTATGAGTGTAGACTACAGAGATCTGAACTAGGCAAGCCCCAAAGATGACTTCCCACTGCCACATATTTATGTTCTGGTCGACAACACCACTCAGCACAAGGTGTTCTCCTTCATGGATGGTTTCTCAAGGTATAATCAGATCAAGATGGCACCTGAAAACATGGAAAAGACTACTTTTGTTACACAGTGGGGCATTTTCTACTACAAGGTTATGCCTTTTGGGTTGAAGAACACCGACACAATATATCAGCGTGCTATGGTAGCTTTATTCCATAACATGATTCATCACGAGATAGAGGTCTATGTCGATGATATGATAGCCAGATCACAGACTGAAGAAGAGCATTTGGGCCATCTATATAAGTTGTTTAAGAAACTGAAGAAGTATAAGATGAGGCTGAATTCGAACAAGTGCACCTTTGGGGTGAGGTTCGGTAAACTCCTGGGTTTTATTGTCAGCGGTAAAGGAATTAAGGTTGATCCCGCTAAAGTAAAAGTTATTCAAGAAATGCCCGCTCCTCGTACTGAGAAGGAAGTCAGAGGTTTCTTGGGACGACTGAACTATATTGCCAGATTTATTTCTCATTTGACCGCTACTAGTGAGCCAATCTTTAAGTTGCTGAAGAAAGATCGGGTAGTGAAATGGAATGACGATTGTCAGATAGCCTTTGACAAAATCAAGGAGTACCTACAAGAACCTCCAATTATGATGCCACTAGTTGAAGGAAGATCTTTGATCATGTATTAAACAGTGTTAGAGAACTCAATGGGGTGTGTACTGGGTAGCATGACGAGTCTAGTCGAAAAGAACATGCAATATACTACCTTAGAAAAAAATTTACCGACTGTAAAACAAGATACTCACTGCTCAAGAAAACTAGTTACACTTTGTCATGGGTTACTCGCCGACTAAGACAGTATATGTTGACCCATACTACTTTTTTGATCTCTAAAATAGATCCCATAAAGTACATATTCGAGAAACCCGCTCTCTCCGGAAGGATAGCCCGATGGAAAATGGTCTGGACATAATACGACATTCATTACACCACTCAGAAAGCAACCAAAGAAAGTGTACTGGTAGACAACTTGGCTCATCAAGCTGTGGACGACTACCAATCTATAAATTTTGAGGTTCCCGGATGAGAACATTATGCTAGTTACAGATTATAAAGAACCTGGACTGTATGAAGGACCTAAGCCAAGATCCCGATGGACCATGGTTTTTGATTGAGCCTCTAATGCACTTGGAAACGGAATTGGTGTTATAACTATCTCTCCTCAAGGTTTCCATATGCCCTTCACCTCCAGATTATGCTTTGACTGTACGAACAACTTGGCTGAATACGAAGAGTGCATCATGGGCATCAGAGCTGCTATTGATTTGAGGATTAAGTTATTGAGCGTATATGGGGACTCGGCCCTGGTAATCAGTCAGATTAATGGAGAATAGGATATGAAGCATCCCAATATCATTCCTTACCGAAAGCAGGTGTTAACCTTAATTCCATACTTCAAGGAAATCAGTTTTGAACATATTCCACGGGAAGAAAATCAGCTGGAGGATGCATTGGCTACCATGTCATCTATGTTCAAAGTCAGATGGGACAATGAGGCTCCCAGAATTACCATTGAAAGGCTAGACTAACCACCACACTGCTACGAAGTTGACTCTGATAGAGTAAAAGAGAAGCCTTGGTTTCATGAAAAGATATCTTGAGGCTCAAGAGTATCCTAAAGGAACATCTATCAATGACAAGAAATTCCTATGGAGATTCTCAGTTAAGTTCTTCCCGAGCAATGATTCGACTCTACTTTGTTCTGTGGACAAGAAAGAGGCATAGAAGATCATGGAAGATATGCACTAAGGTATATTTGGTACTCACTCCAGTGGGCATACTATGGCTAAGAAGATTCTGAAAGTGGGATATTATTGGTTGACTATGGAAACTGACTGCCATCACTACTCGAGAACTTGTCACAAGTTCCAGATCTATGTTGACAAAGTACATATGCCTCCATTACCTATGAATGTCTTGACTGCTCCTTGTCCGTTTGCAATGTGGGGCATTGATATGATTGGAGAGATCAAGCCTACTACTTTTAACAGACATTGCTTCACCCTCGTCGCTATTGATTACTTCACAAAATGGGTTGAAGCAGCCTTGTTTGCCTCCATTACTAAGAATGTGGTCGCCAGGTTCATTAAGCATAACCTTATCTGTCGGTATGGCATCCCCGAAAGGATTATTACAGACAATGGTACCAATATCAACAACACTATGATCACAAAACTCTACATGCAGTTCAAGATCAAACACCACAATTCTTCTTCGTATTGACCGAAGATGAATGGCACAGTGGAAGTCGCCAATAAGAACATTAAGAAGATTATACAGAAGATGACGGTGACATATAAAGAGTTGCATGAGATGTTACCATCTGCTCTCCATGGCTATTGCACTTCAGCTCGGACATCAAATAGGGCAACCCTATTCTCTCTAGTCTATGGTATGGAGGTTGTCTTACCTATCGAAGTTCAGATTCCTTCCTTGAGAATCATGAAAGATGCGGATTTAGACGAAGACGAATGGATTCGGACTAGGTTGGACCAGTTGAATCTGATTGACGAGAAAAGATTGGCGGTTGTTTGTCATGGTCAGATGTATCAGAAGCGTATGATCAAATCCTTCAATAAGAAAATCAAGCATCGGGTATATCAGGTTGGTGACTTGGCAATAAAGTGCATCATCCTACCGCAAGGTGACCCCAGGGGAAAATAGACTCCTACCTACGAAGGACCGTTTGTAATTAAGAATATATTTTCGGACGACGCTATGATACTTACCACCATGGACGGTGAAGATCTTCCATATCCTATGAATGCGAACATAGTTAAAAGATACTACGCATAAAAAACAACCCGCTAGCTTGACTGGCCTAGGAAAAAATAAGGGCATACCGGTGAACCAAAAGGGTTCGGGAAAAAATCAGGGATATATATATAAAATATTTTGCACTTGGCAAGTCGAAAACCTGAAAAGGCAGTTTGGGCAAAAAAGGCTATACCGATGGATTGAAAACCCGAAAGGGAGGTCCAGGAAAAAAAATAGGGATTAAAAGCGTACAACTATGTTTCGTTGGATCACTTACAACCAACTTTATTACCAACGTCAAGTTTGAATGGTGCAGATCAATTTAATCAACTTCTTCCAACAGCGAGGGATGAGATGCTTGAAGACATAAAGGCAATAGCAGAGTTGAAACCTGACGAGATCATTTACACATGGATATATATTTTGTTTTCACCTTGTACTCTCTTCATTTTTCATGACTATTTCCTCTTACTAAGATTTCTGTCTCTTTGTACAACAATCTCCTGTTTATGGGAAAGCTATCAATATACGCACAATTTCAAAGTTCAAATTTTGTTTTACTTTTTCTATTTTGTTTGCAAAAAAGTACAATGATTAAATTGAATGAACATATGCCTATGAATATGATTACTATTAACAAATGTATGCATAAAAATAGGAATAAGAATTTACTCAAGAATCCAGGAGACGGGATGACATTCAAGTCGCCCACAAATCCCCACAGAGCAGTTTCCATAAGATTATCCCATGCAGAATCAACTTCACAAGTTTGTCTTCAACAAATATACATTCCCCACAAGTCTAAAATATCCTAATCATACTCACCAATATATTCCCTTAGCAGATACATGAATATGATCTTTCCTCCGACAATGTCTCCAACCTACGGAGTCCCAACCCTTGTCAGAGAGCATATCACCAGTACGGTTCACAGAAATTCTCTTCCTCAGCTAAGCTTATTTCTCCAATATGGTAAAATTCCTCAGCAGAGCATATTCCTCAACAGAGTGTTTATCCAGCATGGTTTATTTCCCCAACAGGGTTTATTTCCCAAACAATATATAATTTCCCCAGCTTGAGTCCATCACTTCGACTACTACAAATCACCAGTAAAACTTCTCTCTCCAGAACTCAAGAAATATCTCGAAGGTCTTTAATGTTCTTTTCACCCTTTTCCTTTTTGGATAAAAGAAAAGTCGGTGACGACTCTTGCTATCCGCACATTTGCATAAAATGCAAAACCAAGTCAATTCTCCCACTGTATTACACCAAGGGAGGCGGAACCCATGGTTATGCTGGTGAATAGGAATCAAAATGTTGATGAAGTCATGTACAAGTTCGACAAGGTAATATGGCATCAGAAAATAATCTGGCGGTAATGGTCGAAAGGATTATGGCTCAAAATTGTATGAATGTTGGCCTTCATAGACCAAGTTACACTTCGCCATTGAGTGAGTATATATTGCAAACAAATATACCTCTAAGATGGAAAGTCCCCAAATTTACTAAATTTTCTGGGGACACTATCGAATCCACTATTGAACATGTGGCTAGATACTTGATAGAGGCAGGAGAATCTTAGGATTAAATACTTCCCAAGTTCATTAACGAAAAATTCCTTCACATAGTTCACAACACTACCACCGAATTCGATTCATAATTGGGCCTAATTGGAATGGTTGTTCCATGAACAATTTTACATGGGACAAACCAAGATTAGTTTGAAGGAATTAGCAAGTGTTAAGCGTATAATTACTGAGCCCGTAGATGATTATCTGAATCGATTCCGTTTGCTCAAAGCTAGATGTTTCACTCAAGTACCCAAGCATGAATTGGTCAAAATGGCCACATGGAGCCTAGATTATTCCATTAGGAAGAAATTGGACACCTAATACTTGAGATACATGGCCCAATTGGCTGATAAGGTTTGATAGATAAAATGCTTGAAAATCAAAAAAGCTAGAGCAAGTAAGAATAACAGAAAAGAAAGAATAGCCTATGTTGAATTCAACAAAGGTGATCAGGGGTTATATGAAGATCCTTTGGATTTGGACGAAGGAAAAATAGATCTTGCTAAACTTAAGCAAGGCCCCCCTTATTCTTGTAAAAGTTTAGCACCTTCAAATGGGAAAAACTAAGTCGAAGCTGATAAGGGCGACAGATTCCCTAAGAGAACTTATACTTTTGATGTCACTAAATGTGATGAAATTTTTGATTTATTAGTCAAAGATGGCCAAATGGCAGTGCTCCCTGGTGCCAAAATACCCCCTTTGGAACAAAGGAAGAAGAGGGGTTTCTGCAAATATCGTAATTTTTTGGGCCATAAAACATCTCATTGTTTCCTTTTCAGGGATCTCATTCAAAATGCAATCAAAGAGGGAAGGATCAAATTTGGGGAGAAGTCGAAAACCCATATGAAGGTTGATGCCGACCCCCTTCATGTAGTTGAGTCCCATTATGTTGAACCAACTTCGATTAACATGGTGGCAGTCACTGAAGATTGTGCCAAAGAAGTGGTCATGGTCGAAGATGAAGGATTCACAAAGGGAATCACTGAGGATTCCACCTAGATGTTAGCAACGACAGAAACTATTGATGGTTTCATGCAGATTGATAATATATCGAAGGATACTGAAGGCTTTATTGTCGAAACTACTGATGGTTTCGTGAAGATTGATCACATAAAAAAGGCTATTGAAGGCCTTGGGGCAGAAACTACTAATGGTTTCATGCATATTGATAACATGAATGAGGTTACTGAGGGCCTTGTGGTTAAGTTATGAGATATAGGCATCAGTGAGGATGCGGGTGTCGAAGTGAATATGATCGAAGCTTCACAAAAGGCTGAGATGGAAGTGGATGAAAAAACCAAAAGACAAGAAGAATGTAACTGGATGACATATCCTAAGAAAGCTGAAATTTTTCAAGAATTTATCCATAGGTGCCAGAGAAAGAAGTTTGATGTTATGTTCTACCCCAGATGCAGTTTGATCTTTGACAAGAAATCTGCTGAAAGCTTTGAAGGCTATCGAAGGATCAAGGAAAGAAGGAATCAGAAAAATGTCAATAACAGGTTCAACTTTGGTAAGAGGGGAATTCCAAGAAACTAGGACCAGGGAGGACAGAGGTTTCGCACAAATAACCAGTCTTCTTTCAAACCAACTGCTGAAGTCCCTAAGGAGAAATGGGCAAAGCCTGCTCACAGGTGGGATCAGGACCAGGCTAAGTGGAAGAATTTTGAGGTTGAAAGAGGATCTTCGTTGGAATATCAAAAAGAATTTTAGGTTACTAAGAAACAAGAATATTGATCAAGTAACTATAAAAGGGAAGAACCATATGTCCCTCTCTCAATGGGGTAGGTAATAGAGGAAGCGAAAAGTTGAAAAAGAAGGAAAGAGAAAATGGTTGCATATTCAAGTAGTAATAGGCCCACATACACAGTGAAGGACGCTGTGAAGGAAATTAAGAGGGATGAGGAGGCTATTTGAAGCAGAGAATTTTGAAGATAAGGTCGAAGGTGCAGAAAATGAAGATGAACTGCTAGCAGACAACTTCGATACAGACTCAGAACCAAGCCTCGATATCATCTACAA
Organism: Vicia faba; assembly: GCA_948472305.1. Classification (NCBI taxonomy): domain Eukaryota; kingdom Viridiplantae; phylum Streptophyta; class Magnoliopsida; order Fabales; family Fabaceae; genus Vicia; species Vicia faba. Next base: position 1,034,411,917 of record OX451738.1, on the reverse strand, counting down.
TGTAGTATCTGTTCTACCAAGGGAGTATGACCAAATAACAGAGGTCAAAGAGACATAAGAGAATGTCGATGCTGAAATGGCCAGAAACAGGCATCTGTGTTACTATGTAATTAACAATGGTTGTGTCGAAGAAGAAAATGTCTTTTTCGAAAGGTTAGATGAAGCTATGAGAAACCATTTGAAACCTCTCTTCATAAGAGGAAAATTGGAGAACATGGCCATAAAAAAGATATTGGTTGATGGAGGCACTGAAGTAAATATGATGCCTCATACTACCCCGAAGAAGTTAGGAAAAATTGATGTGGACACAAAGTCACATAACATGGTGTCATACCCCAAATTATCCCGCCTCGGTGCTACAGTCAAAATTATTTTCAAAATTAGGTTTTAAAATTCTTTAAAATTATTTTGCTTATTTAAAAGTATACATAATAACTTATCTGTATTTTTTAAAATAACAAATATTTGCTCGTCTTCATATACTTTCAATTGGATTTTTGTTTCAAATAAGCAACATAACACAATTGGTAAGGAATAAAGCTTGCAAATATAAGGTCATGGGTTCAAATCTCACTTGGTGCACTTTGAATATTTTTCTGTCTATATGTTATTAATTTTATTTCTATTTATATTTAAAAAAATCACAAAAAAGCCATTTTTTATTATTTAAATATTATTTTTGTACTTTTAATTAATGCATTTTTAAAAAAAATTATTTATTTTATTTTATGCACTTTTTACCAAAATTGAGTGAAAAAATTATAATAAATACCAAATATATTTCCTTTTATGTTTAATTCTTTTTTATTGATCAATTAGTGTCAATTTGTGTCATGCTCATCTTATGATTGGTTAGCTTGGTGACCAAGGAAAATTTGATTTGTCAATTAACTTTATCTTCTAATTTGTTGACCTAATTATCATTATAAATAGGTCATTCTTTCATACTATTTCTCATCAACAACTCACCAGAGTTCTCCTAAAAGTTGTTACTCTTCTCATCGAAGAACAACAACAAAGAAACCTTGAAGTCTCCCTCAACAATCATTTGGAGATCAACAATCTTATAAACAATTATTTTAGGGTTTAGAACATAACACCTAAAATATTTCTCACAATTGGGGGGCGAGTTTTCTAACACTATCACACACACTCTCTGCACACAGATTTCCACTGACGCAACCGTCACCTTCAGGTAAGTCTTTCTACTTATGCTTATGTTTTATTTATTTTATCATATATATTTTCCATGTGCTATATATATTTGACTCCTATGAACCATGAGTATTGACAGTAAGTGGTGTAGAAAAACTAGAGGTAGTAGGCACTAGTCACGATTCTAGTTTTTTTTTGTTTTTTTGTTTTGTTCTTTATAATTTTCAATATTAAGGATAATTCAACAAGGGTGAATTGTATAGAATTTATAATCAAATAAGTTGTAGGCTAAGTTTTATATACTCATGAAACTAATTTCGTTCATAGTATTTGGTTTTTATGTAAGTTATTTTATAATATTAAATAATTTATTTTTAATTTGATTCTCCTTTTTATCTTTTAGGATGCAAATCATTTTTCTTTATCCTATTAATAGGGTTAAAGTTTAATTAATTTTTGTTATTATTATTAAATAAAAATATTCATCATTTGTAAACAAAAATACAAACAATTTTTTCTCAATTAATTAATTTAATATTTTACAAAGATATTACTAAATCCCGCTGCTTAATTGGGTCAAGTTCAATTTTTAAACTTACGCCCTTAATACTTACACACCCTTGTGTTTTACTACTAAACTAAGTTTACACTCTCACACGTATTATGCGCTCAGTTCAATATCTTAACTTGAATCCTCACTTACCAGACCCTCATATTTGACTACCTTGTTACAAAACACACCCCTCGGCTAATTTTGGCTCAAAATATATTTAGATCCAGATTTTCTTCTAATACACCACCTAGTCTTAATTTTACATCCATGTGTGTAAATGGGACAAGTTCAATTTCTGAACTTGGACCCTTAATATCCTCACCCTGCTCTGTGTCCTACCATACTCTTTATCAATGAAATACTAAAATAGCTAACAAATGTTCAAACCATTTTTTCCTACTAACATAATCGAAAATTACAATATATTTTCTAAAAAAGGATTTAGGAGAATTGCTATCAAAATTAACTGTGAAATGCATCTATGATCACTCACTTTCAAACCCGGACAAGGTTCAAGGATAAATTCAAAAGCAATTCTACGCAATCCTATAAAAACACCAATCAAACACTGCGAACTACGAAATGGGGCTTTGATTCCTCATAAGAGGATACGTATGCATACGAATTAAAAACTGTGGCGAGTCCCCTAATTAAACATTAAAACCCTTTTCCAAAATATGCAATATTTAGAAACCTTAACTACCAAATTCCCGATTTACCCTAAACCTAAAAATGGAGCCCATTGAGAAGAGGGAGATAAAGGGTGCCTAACACCTTTCCTTCATCTAACCAAACTCGTGAATTTAGAATCTATCGTCAATTATGGTTATTCCGCTATATTTCCGTCTTAGGATAAAAATTAATGGTAGAGACTCTATATTTTTTTATCGGTTATTACAGCTGGCGACTCTGTTGAGGACACACAACCCTAGGGTTTTAGAGTCTTTCCCTCTTTTTAGGTCTACGGTTTTTCTAAGGTTTCTTTTCTATTTTGGTATGCTATCATTTCTATATTTGTCTTTTTTGGTTTATTTATTTAAATTATTTGTTTACATTATCTTTATTATAATTTTATTTTATTGTTGCTGGGATTTAAAATTCCAAATTATTCAAAATCTTAGAAAGAAGGTTCGTCTATTGGCCAAGAGGACGTATCACCCATATGAGTTTTTGTGACGACTTCGCCTAGAGTCGGTGGAATTCCAAAAAATGAATATGTCTCAAGAGGTATCCTCTTAGGAGATAGAACTTTAGAATAAAACCTATGACTTTTGGTATAACCCTAAACCAAAATCTCATGGTGAGAACTTGTACGACCTTAGAGACGAAAGTTTTGGTCTACAATGAGGCTCCAATTAAGGGAGGTCCTTGTGCCTTTCCCTCTAGTATAATCCATGATACCCTTAAGGAAGGCACCTTATGGGGAAGGGTAGAAAAACATAGAACCTTTATATGAGCTCTCCTATATGTTATTCTATCAACATCCTATCCTCTTAACCCGTAAGGGGGTCCTCATCTCTATATTTATCCCAAAATCGATATAGGGTATTCACATACCCTAAACTCATATAGGGTATTCACTGCCTTAAACCCACGAGGGTTTTAGTTTGTCAATTACAACCTTTAGATCCATAGGGATTCCCTTAATTTTGTTATAATCCTTAGCATGTAGAGGTTATCTTTTGTAAGTTATAATCCTAGCCTGTAGGGTTATCTTTTGTCTGTCTTAATCCCTAGCTTGTAGGGGTTCCTTTGGTGTATAATAATCTCTAGCTTGTAGGGGTTTCACATTGTATATATATCCCTAAAACTCGTGTAGGGTGTCCTTAGGTTTATCTTCATTCTAACCTTGCATTGCATTACGTCTCCATGAAAATATTTTTGCAAACCCTCAAAAGCCAAAAAATATTTTTTTGCATACCCATGCATTTTCGTACATTCATACATTTGTATTTCATGCATTTCCACCTTTTCCCTTGGTCGCTATCAATCCAGCTAGTAAGATTTCCTGATACTCAAAGAAAAAATTCCAAGCATTCTTCAAGAAAGCTGTGAAGGTCTTAGATTGGTGAAGAAGAGGTCAAACATTGGAGATTCAATGGAGCTTGGTCCTACAAATATTATTGTGGAGATAAGGAAGCTCTTTGTTATACAAGTCAAAGGCATACACAACGCCTCAAATGCCATCACCACAGGTGATCCCTCCCCATAAATAGTAACAGCCATATCGGCAGAGTTAGTATACCCAAGAGAAATCCAGGGTCACCCCCATGCTCTGATAAGTCCAAGAACTAAGAAGCATCTCCTAAAGTCAAGTGGATCAAACGAATAATTTCTTCCATATGATCATTAGACTTATCAATTTCAAATTGTAATTTCTATGTTGATAAGTTGTATTTGGTGTAAATTTGTATCGTTTGACTAGTGATTCAAATAAATAATCATGCATGTTTTTGAAATCGATCCATTCGTATTCAATCTTCTATCACTTTCCACAAATAATCAACGAAATTCCATTTTAACTCTTCTTTTCCATCTCCATTTCACAACTTTAACAAACTTTGAGGGAGAATGATGTAAACTAAATAACTAAATTTGGTTGACATGTGCTTTCAATGAAAGATCGAGCTGACGATATAAGACATTGTTTTAATTCCTAAACAGTGGAGAAATATGGAGTTAATTCGTAGTTAACACCCTCGAGCCAGGAGTTAGAGTTTTGTTTTCTAGAAAAACTTAATTTTAACTAGGGGCAGGATAGAATTCAATTAATTCAATGGTGCATTCGAATCTCAGGAGAATCGGTCCGTCTAACCAAGAGGTTCAAGCATATCCTTTTCCTCGCATTCATCATACAAGATTGAGAAATCAATGAAGATAAAGTCCACGACGTCTTCTTACCCTGTGTATTATCCAAGATTAGGGAATCAATGAAGATAAAATCTACGACGTCTTCCTCCTCAGTACATCATTCAAGTTTGAGAAAACAATGAAAACAAGCTTACAAAGCTAATATGGAAGTCACAAATAAATAAATAAAGGTTAAAAGAAATTCAAAAGGAGAAAGCCCACTAAGTCAAAGAAAATAAATAAAAAATTGACTTAGGAAAAAGTTAGGGTATCTCGATGGACCAAAGTTCAAAATAATTCGTCCATGCAAAAATGAAGGATTGAAAGTAAATAAATTGGAGAACAATCTTGTGACCGCCACCTTAAGAATCATCAAGGCTTCTCATCAACGTTGGATCTTATCAATTCATCGGTGCTTGGATATTTACCAATGCTTATCACCATCACTATGACTATGAAAATTCTTTTGCAGACTGAGCGAATCTGTTGGATTAATTGAACTTAAGATTGAAGAACATCAAGGAGAATGGGGTGGGAAATAAATTTTGAGCCTTATATCCTTTATTTCTTAAACCACGAACCAAGGCCACGTCATAACCTTTAAAAGTCCTAATTGAAGCAAGGTTAACTATAAAAGCATACTCGGCAAAAATTGTGTTAAACTGACTCCTATGTTTGTTAAAACTATTGATGACCACTTTGCTTCTTCGAATCTCCATCTCTAATCATCCATTTCTATTCCATAAAGAACTTCGTTTTCAAATCTTGCATGCACATAAAACACAATTACTTTTCAAAATGTAAAATTTTATCTACGAATAGGCACTTAGCATCAAAGGAGATCTCAAAATTGTTTTAATCAAAAGCGATCCTTTCCAGGAAGCTCCTAACTAGAGGAAAACCATCCAAAAAAGAACCCTATAATCATAAGCAATATTATTGATCGTAGGGGCATATCACATAAAGATCCTATTGACTAGGAGTGATCATTCTGAGATTCAATCAACTTGGATCACATTTCAAAGCACCAATAAGGGGAATACCATTCGAAGGAGCATTCCTTAATCAAGTCATACACAACATGGTATGACTCGGTTTCATCTTTTCAACAAACTTCTCAAGGCCCTCTAAGACTCAAATGTTGGGGCAGTGCATATCAATTTTATCTTACAGAATGTAGGGTTCAAGTTCCCCTTCAAGCGACTTTAGATACAAACTCCGCAAGATTCAAATACTTGGGGTGATTCATATCGAACCTATATCATGGAGATCCAAGAGTACCTCCTCCAAATTATGAAGATTGAGGGGCATACCTTTCAAGAAACTCAAATATATGGGAAAACCACTATGAGGCTTGATCAAGAGAAGTTGATCAGAGACGTTTGTCTTTAAGAGTCTGTTAATCAAGGGCGTAGTTTAAGAAAGTAGGGTCATTCATGATCAAACTACTCCCGAAATCATGTCAAGAAGAATCTCTCCAAGACCCTACCAACAAATTAGGGTAAGACAAGTCATGAAGGGGAAAACTCTCCTCTTATATCAGCAATCTTTGAGTTTGAAGCGAGTATCAGGAAATCATGCAAGCACAACACTCTACTATTAGAACATAGTTTGGTTCTACATCCCTGAAGGTGTTTTGATGATAACAAACACATGATATATATAAAGAACATATATGCTCTCTAATAAAGTATTTTTATATGCAGAGAAGTTCTGATGTAAGAAGCATAAAATATGAGAAGTTCTGATGTAGAACATAATAGAGTTCTGATGTAAGAAGATAATAGAGTTTCGTTTTGAAGATCTGTTCAGACACAACATACTTAGAAGCAAATCTGTGTAAAACGCTAAATGAAGAAGTTCTATGTTACAACTTCTGAATGCACCAACATTGTGAAACAAGAACTCTAATATTCTAATATGTAAAGTTCTGGAAAGCAAAAGAGTCTCAACGGTAACATTCATCTTTTGATGTGAGCATGTTCTGAAGCGTTACAGTTTATTCATGGAAAATCAAAAGTAACGGTTGAATCAAGACATGATCTTCACTTTTGGAAAGAACATTAAATACACTTCATCAACATTCCAAAAGCATCTTTTTATGTCTCTCATGCATTGCCTATTTAAATAAGTCGTGAAGAAGATATAAAAAAAATAATGACTGCGCACGAAAAAGAAAAACTATATTTACCCAGTTATACCTTGTGATCTTAAATTGTGTAATACATCACTTTAGTGATATTGTTTTTGTTAGAAAACATATTTGTAAACTCCTTTCAATATTGTATTTTGTAATTCCTTGAGGAAATCGGGTTATGGTTTAGACTCAAGAAGACATTGACAGTTGTCATTGTATTTGTGTAATCAAGTTTGATTAGTGGATTAAGACCTCGCTTGAGAGAGGCAAAATCACCTTGGCGGGTGGACTGGAGTAGTTTAATTTCAAACGAACCAGGATAAAAATCAAATGTCACTTTTGATTTAAGTTTTCAAAACCCCAATTCACCCCCCCCCCCTTTCTTGTGTTTTTCCATTCTTCAATTGGTATCAGAGCGCCTGGTTCTTAGTATAAGAACTTAACCGTGTCAGAAAAAGATCCAAGCAAGAAAAACACTATGGTGGGACCAAGTCATTACATCAGCAATGATTATCATGATGAGAAAGACAGAATTAGCTGCAGACCCCCAATATTTGACGGTGAAAAGTTTGATTATTGGACAGACATAGTCAGGAGTTTCTTTCTAGCTCATGATACTGATCTATGGGACATGCTGGCTGATGGCTATATTCATCCTAGTGATGAAAATGGTTAGAAGATTGACAGAAAAAGAATGATAGATCATCAAAAGAGAGAATTCATAAATTATCATAAGGCTAGAACAATTCTCTTGAGTGCTATCTCGTACATAGAGTATGAGAATATCACAAACAGAGAATCAATAAAACACATGTTTGACTCCTTGAGAATGACGCGTGAAGGAAACACGCAAGTTAAAGAAACCAAAGCTCTTGCACTCATCCAGAAGTACGCAGATTTCAAAATGGAAGAAAAAGAAACTATTGAGACATTGTTCTCAAGATTTCAAACTCTGGTTGCAGGATTGAAAGTTCTGGACAAAGGGTACTCCACAACAGATCATATAAAGAAGATCATAAGAAGTTTACCCAAGCGACGGAGAACCATGGTCACAACATTAATACTAGCTAAAGATCTGGATAAAATTTCTCTGGAAGAACTTATCAGCACCATGAGAATTCATGAGATAGAACTAGAAGAAGATAAGCCCCAAAAGCAAGGTAAATCTTTAGCTCTTAAATCTAAAAAAAAATATGAATCGAAAATTTTGCAGGAAAAAGAAGAAAACTTTGGTGGATCCTCATCAGAAGAAGACGAACTATCTCTTCTCTCTAGAAGAGTCAATCAGTTGTGGAAGCACAGGCAGAGGAAGTTCAGAACTTCCAGAAGAACGGGAAATCATTCTGAACCATCTTTTGGATACATAAAATCAAGTAATAGAGACATTATTAGCTACAAATGCAATAAAGCATGCCATTACAAAAGCGATTGTCCAAATCTACAGAAATAAATGCCTAAAAAGAATTACTCCAAAGATAATAAGAAAAGTCTTATGGCAACGTGGGATGACTCAGAATCCTCTAAAGCTGAAACAAAATCAGAAGATGAACAAGCCAATATAGCCCAAATGGCCAAATTATCAGATGACTCTGGATCATCTAAATCAAAATCAAAATCAGACTCAAAGGCAGAAGAGGTATTCTCTAACTTTTCTAGATCTCAATTAGAAGAAAATTTGTCATAAATTCTTGAAAGATATCAGCAACTTCGAGCCATAAACAAGAACCTGAAAAAGGATCTAGTTTCTGACTCTGAAGAAACTAAGAAACTGAGATCAGAAAACTTTGAGCTTAAAGACACAATTTCTAAACTTGAAAATAAATTACAAAAGGCTCAGAAAGAAACTTTCTCAGAAGTTCCTAGTAACTCTGAAAAGATCATAAAGGAATATGATCATAGATTTCAAAAATTTCTTGCTAAAAACATAGATAGAAGCAAGATGGATTCAATGATCTACTGAGTTATCAGAAATGGCAGAAAAGGAATAAGATACAAGGGTAAAGTATCTCAATCTAAGAAAGTTAAGGATATGGTCATAAAACACACACCCTTCTATTCTCACTACACCTATGGACATACACATGATATAAAATATACTAGTAGGGCATTTTCTGCTAAACCAAAATTCAAACAGAATTTTGGAAACTCTAGCAATCATGGACCCAAAAAGATATGAGTACCAAAGGATAAAATCATCTATGTTGCAGATATTTTTAACAGCAAGGTTGAAACACCAGTTTTAACAACTGGACTTTGGATGCTCTCTACACATGACAGGAAGAAAGCATATGTTCCAAAGCTTGAAATTTAAATATGGAGGATACACAGGTTTCAGAGGCAATCTGAAAGGAAAGATTATTGGCTCTAGAACTATTGGTAATCGTACTGAGGACGCATCATCAGAAGAATCTCAGTCAAATACAGAAGATGATGTCACAAAAATTACAGAAACATCTGAAGATCCCATCCAGAAAAGATAACTCAGAAGATCTAAAAAATTGTTTTGCTTTTTTGCTTTATCTTAATCTTCTATTTTTCCCGTGTTGTTCCTACTTTTTGATTCTTGACAAAAAGGGGGAGAATGTAAGATGTTTTGAATGGAATCCTTCTCAAAATCTATTCAGAAATATTCAGAGAAGTATTTTTTTTCTTCATCTGAGTTTCCAACTCAGGGGGAGACTTCTATGCTTTATGTTCTTTAAGTATTCTATCAAAATATACAAGTTTTTATCATCATCAAAAAGGGGGAGATTATTAGAACATAGTTTGGTTCTACATCCCTGTAAGAGTTTTGATGATAACAAACACATGATATATATAAAGAACATATATGCTCTCTAATAAAGTATTTTAATATGCAGAGAAGTTCTGATGTAAGAAGCATAGAAGATGAGAAGTTCTGATGTAGAACATAGTTTTTGTTCTACATCCCTGGAAGTTTTGATGTAAGAAGATAAGAGAGTTTCATTTTGAAGATCTGTTCATACATAACATACTTAGAAGTAAATCTGTGTAAAACTCTAAATGAAGAAGTTATATGTTACAAGTTCTGAATGCACCAACGCTGTGAAATAAGAACTCTGATATTCTGATATGTAAAGTTCTGGAAAGAAAAAGAGTCTCAACGGTAATATTCATCTTCTGATGTGAGCATGTTCTGAAGCGTTACAGTTTATTCATGGAAAATCAAAAGTAACGATTGAATCAAGACAGGATCTTCACTTTTGGAAAGAACATTAACTACACTTCATCAACCTTCCAAAAGCATCTTCTAATGTCTCTCATGCATTGCCTATTTAAAGAAGACGTGAATAAGATATCAAAAAAATAACGACTGCGCATGAAAAAGAAAAACTATATTTACCCAGTTCTACCTTGTGATCTTAAATTGTGTAATACATCACTTTAGTGATATTGTTTTTGTTAGAAAAAATATTTGTACACGCCTTTCAATATTGTATTTTGTAATTCCTTGAGGAAACCAGGTTGTTGTTTAGACTCAAGAAGACATTGACAATTGTCATTGTATTTGTGTAATCAAGTTTTATTAGTGGATTAAGACCTCGCTTGAGAGAGGCGAAATCACCTTGGCGGGTGGACTGGAGTAGTTTGAATTCAAACGAACTAGGATAAAAATCAAATGTCACTTTTACTTTAAGTTTTCAAAATCCCAATTCAAACCCCCCATTTCTTGTGTTTTTCCATTCTTCATCTAGCACCATGTGACAAGCAGCCTTGTTACATAGGGAACCTCTCTATGTCTTAACCATCTGCAATCCCTCACAAGGACATCGGTCAAAAGCATATGAGTCTACATAAATCATTTATTAGGGCTCTTAGATCCCAAATCAAGCTATACTTATCATCTCATTCATCTGACGAATTGCGACAACATGGATCGAGCATATCTTAAAAAGCCCAATTACTCATTGGCATTTCAAATTCCAACATATCCAAGTCGCTCATTACATACATTGGTCAGTCATTATACACATTAACACCTGCATCTGCATGCATACATGGGATATCATAGATTAAGAATTAGGACCCCCTGTAAAAATCCAGAGTCAATTTCCAGGGGAGTCACTATTATCAATCCAAGTGCCATCTCCAGCTAAGTTAGTAACAACTATTTTACTATCCCTCCCAGTGATTCCGTCGTACAAGCGTTCTTCGTCAAACCGAATCATAAGCAGCCTTACGTAATTTCCAACCATTTAAGACATGAGCATCCTCGCGAATTCTTGATCAGCCGTCCATACGTAAGCAGTCTGATGTAAAATTCGTGAGCAACCTCACACTTCCCAATCACCTAATCGATGTATTTCCGTGACGTTACTGATATTAGCAACCTTGTTGTGTCGTTTCACCTTTCCAAGATTGATACTATTCCAGTAGCCTTACCGACGTTGATGTAAAGCCCAATTCATGTCTGGAACATCATTTTAAAAGCCCAGTTCCTGTCTAGCACATCATCTCAAAAGCCCACTTCATGTCTAGCACATCATTTCAAAAGTCCAGTTCTCGTTTGATAGTGCTCTAATTTATGTTTGGAAGCTAATTCTTATCCCCAGTTCTCATGAGGTAGCCTATCTTGACATTCGCAGTTCAAATAACATGGGAATTGCATTTATCAATCATCGCATCATTTCAATTCATCACATTATCATATTAAGCATACATACCATGCATTATGCATACATCAAGCATAATCATATCAAACATGCATACATGCATTACATTCAATCATATATGCCCATGAAAACTGCGGAAAATCTCAAGGCATGCTTACCAGCTAAGACGCCCTTAATTTCAAATCCAAGCTCAACAATTTCCATTCTTTGTACTATCACTATAGCCATCTCGATTGAGAACAAACACAACCGTCAAAGGCACCGCTATCAAAATTGCACTTCGCAGCTTACCTACGATTCATATCCAAGGCATAGTCATCACCAGCCTTCGGGCATTATACTTTCAATTATCAAATTCAAACCTTTCAAACATTCAACTTCATTTGGTTATTATATTGTCAAGCCTTGGTTTAAAACAGACACAATCAGCTTCATCATCGAAAGATCAAATACCTACAAACCTTCTGTGATTCCCAATCGAAAGATCAAGGAGCCACATGTGAACTCTACAAATCAGAAGATCAAATACCTACAAACCTTATGTGATTCTCAATGACAAATTCAAGTACACTTCCACTTTTATTCTCTGGTTGAATTCTGATATGGGTTTATGACCATGTAGATCGATTGTTCTTGATTTCTATATTGATAAAAATAATAAGGTTTTAAACAAATCTAACAGAATATTCCTAATTTTCACCAATCAAAAATCAGAAATAAATCAAATTACAAAATTGTAAGATTTTTTGTGTGTGTGTGTGTGTGTGGGGGGGGGGGGGGGGGGGGAGTGAGTGGGGACTATGCAAAAATTGAACAAAAAATTGCATAATAATGGTTGTTGTGGTGAGCTATAAATATGGCACTTCTGAACATACTTTTAAAGTATGGAGCATTAAATGTATGAATCCTCAAATAACTGAGACGTTTTCTCTTACTGTCCCAAAAGTAAAAGCTAAAGTGGTCGCCAACCGGAGTTGACATGACAAACTCACGCCTTGCCAAGCATAGACACGAGCTTGTAGTCAATTGTTTTGAGCTGGTCATATCGGGCTCGACCGACCAGTCGAAGGGAACGATAACCCTTTCAAAATCTTCTTAGTACATGAGAATTCTCCTCAACGACTCTTAACAATCTACTCCTAACAAATAGCATATTTGTTATTCTCTCTCCATCTCCCTCTCTCTCTTTATATATATATATATATATATATATATATATATATATATATATATATATATATATATATATATATATATATATATATATATATATATATATATATATATATATATATATATATATATATATATATATATATATATATATATATATATATATATATATATATATATATATATATATATATAAAAGAATGTGAGAATGAATAAAAACCATCAGATTTAAAAAGGATAGGTTGAGATTAAATTATGATTTTCACTTAATCACGTGCCATTAAGAGAAAAGAAAAATCATTAATCAAATTTTAAAAATATCTTTTAATCTCAACCATTAAATATAATAAATCCAATAACTGAAATAACAAATTTCAAATACATTTTCAATTTATTTTTCTTTTTTGTATATTGATTTGAGCATTAGAATATTAATTTTGTACATCATTTCCTCCATTACACTATAACATCAAAACTACCATCACTTTTGATTTTGATTACCATTCTATTTTCGGTTTTAGAGCGAAACAATTTATAACACTCCTATTATTTTTTATTTTCTTTTTTACATTTTGTACTTAGAAGCATACAACTGTTGAATGAATTGGACATGAGCTATATGATTCTAATAAAAACTTAGATCAGTACAGACTTTTGAATGAAAAATACACTACCATTTTTTTAAATTTATAATGAAACTAAATAAATATTTATCAGTATAAATGAATAATAAGAAGGCTTAAATACTTTGACTTATAGGGAAAGAAAAAAACACTGAACTTTACAAGAAATAGATTTGTTTTCTCCATTCTTGGTGGGCCTAAGGTTCTATGGCGTCACCCAACAAAAAGAACAATCATTTGTTAAATTTTTCATTCCATCATTTGTTAATGGACTACTTATAACATCATTTTTTTTACAGCATTTATAACATCATGCTATTCATTAGTAATCTTTAATATTATTAAAATTGTATTATTATCAAAGTACCTAAAAAAAGATTTTGATCTAAAAGGGAATTGGGATCAGAGTTGGATTGTTTGGAATAACTTTATACAGTCTTTTGTCTTTCACCAATCAAAATGGATAAGCTTGCAGCTGCTACATGAATGTGACTGTGCACTAATAAAACCAATTCTCTTTTAAATATTTATATTTAAAACTCATTAACTACTCTTTAATAAAGAGACCTATTTGGTCACTAAGAAGAGGTCGGTTAAAGATGAAGAGTTGGATTCTGACAATGACACAAGTAAACTAAAATGAAAAAGACTATTTGCGCTTACAAATAAAATTTAAAATTTAAAATAACATAATTTTACGCACTTACTTTTTATTTTAGACTTTATTTTTCAATTTTTTATAGTTATTTTTAATTTTAATTTTCAAAAGTTTTATACCTTTTATTAAAATACAAATTGAAGAATTACATATAAAATTATATTTATATATAAATTTATACTTTTATATATCAATTTTTTTTTTATAAATTGAAAAATTCATTTTAATATTCTATAACTTAAATATATATCTTAATTTTTATACTATTATTTTACTAAAAGTTTAAGATTGAAATTAAAATTAAAAACTAGTTAAAAAACATCATTAAAATAGTTAATAAAAGAAGGAATAAATAAAGATTAAAAATTTAAGTCTAATTTTATAAATATCAACAATTATGAAATATATAAAAATGTGTATTAAATAAAATTTAGAAAAAAGGATGATACACTAATAATATAAATTAATTTTACACTTAATCATAACGATCTTGTATTTCGCCAAATTAGATTGAAATTTTTAAACTATCAATACATCTTTATTAAAATCATGAGACTAATACATAGTAAAATTATCTTTTTTAAACTAAAATACATAGTAAAATTATCTTTATTAAAATCATGAGACTAATACATAGTAAAATTTGTAAACTAAAATACAAGTAATTTTTTTAAATAAAATTTTATCAAAAACTCCTATTATTTTTAAAAAACATTAAATTTATTTAAGTTTTTTTTTGCAAAAAAAATCTTATTTTTTAAATAAAAATATTTTATTTATTTTTTAAACAAAAAAATATTTAAAAAATATTACAAATTAATCTGTAGCAAAATCCACATAAAGATTTCATGTCAAATTAGCTGCGATTTTGCATTGTAAAGTGGAGATATTGTTACAGATTTGTGCTCTGTAGAAAAATTTATTTTAATTAATAAATCCGCAGAAAAATCTGCAGTTTTTCCTACGAATTGCTTTTCTCATGTATTTCCTGCGGATTACTTTTCACATGAAAATCCACATGAAATTCAAGCATTTCTAATAGTGAACCACTGGACAATAGTATGGATCCCTTGACAGTATTTAGAAAGAATTTTTCATATCATTTAACAACACATATACATTATTCATACAATAAACAATGCATATAAGTCAGGTATATCTAAGATCAAATTTTCATAAGCTAATTCAGAAATCACACATCAGTCATTCATAAAATACAACTAACCATACCTATAAAAAATTTCAAATTGTTTGCCAAATACAAAGAAAAATAGAACTACTAGTGTGTATATCTAACAACTTTGTTTCTCCTCTGTCTTCTATACTCCAATGTATATCATGGCTATTTTAACATTGCATCTAGGGTGACCCTCTCAGGAGTCCATTCCTAAAACTCTTATATAGCTATGACCTCTCTCCCAATAGCACAATAAAGTGACAAAGCAACAGTACATCCATAACATAGTTTATTCTCGCCCGTTCCTTTTCTAGTAACTCCTAGCGAGTTGGCTTATCGGGTTTTCTTTCTGTATCTGGTGTCATGCAAGGATGAAACAATCTATAAAATTATTAGCTAGATGTAATCTTATAACGTACTTCATGGGTAAAGAGTTGCACACTTCATACATCCTTTGACACCAGATACTTATGGTAGTTTGTAAATATTGCATCACCATCTCTATGGATGATAATGGTAGAAGCAGAAATTGTGCTAACACTAGACCATGATCAATATAACCATATATAATCCCATTGAAGTCCTCAAGCCTAGATCACTATTAGAAAATTGTGTTTAACTGCCAAGATATAACGTCGACCACCGACTCTGACACTAATTTTCTTCAATAAAGTCGGCCAGACCTACATTATGTATATGTTAAAAGTCATTTTTTAATTTTCATTTTTATATTATTTATTGATAATATAGACAATGTTCAACCGACTCTACGTACCTTTTGATTTATTTTTTAGTTTAGTTATTTATTTATCAAGATGTTAGTCTCGGCCAAGTCGAGACTACTAATTTTCAATTTTTTTATATATATTTTTATTTATTTTTCAATTTAATTATTTATTTATCAAGATGTTAGCTTCGACTAAGTCGGAACTACTAATTTTCAAATTTTTTATTAATTAATTAATTTATTTATTTAATTCATTAATAATTTTCGTTTCCCCCATTAATTATTAGTGTTTTCCCTCTTTTATTATTAATTAAAATTAAATAAATTAAAATTAAAAACAAAAGAAAGGAAACCAAAAACGAAAGAAAGACGAAAGCTTCAAATGAAACCTTCATTCTGAAACCAAAAATGAATCCTTCAACCTTCACCCTCTCACCCTAATTAAGGCACAATTCCCCAAATTGAAGCGTTCTTCCCCCCTCTCAACAATTTTGCGCTGCTTCCAAATTAAAGATTTTGATCCTTTATCACGATTATGATTATATATACACTTTTTGTATCTCTTTAAACTTCTAAAACCTTTTTTGTAATGCTTAAGACCAAGGTGAATCTTCCAAGGCTAAGCTCGACAAAGTCCATATAGTCTATCAGGTTGGTGAAATACGAAAAGGTTAGACACCTTAAGAAATATAAACATGTTTTATCATTCCCATGGATTACAAAACTAGGTTGTTCTAACATGATTTATCTTGTTTAACCATTACTTCCATCAATTAGTGGTTTGATGATTGCAATAATTATGTTAGAGTATGTTGCTCCCTAGCTTTGCTAAAGCTTCAAGATCATTACAATTGGAAGGTACTGAACAATATAAAAACACTACTAGACAATGGTTGTTAGTTCTCCTCGTTAACAATTAATGTTATACTCCCTCCTAATCAATTACATACTTACATTATATACTTTAATTGAGTTATTTTATTTATACAAGACTCTATAGGTTTTTTTATATCTATATGTATGGTTCATACATTACACGTTGGGTATGATAAATAGGGTTTGCCAATTTTGGTTGACTTTTTTTACATTTATTTTTTAGTGTTGGATGTATATTAGCCTCGGCGTAGACTCGGTCAAATCGACGCTACCACAGACACGACCATATATGATCAACACTAAGATGTTAATTTTGAACATTTTAGCCTGCTCCCGACACCGACACTAAACAAGTTGTAGCGTCGGTTTTTTGGCGCTTAGCATCGAAAAATGATCGACGCTAAATTTTGTTTTTCTAGTAGTGGATAGCTCCAAGACTTCTTGAAACAATGATTCATAAGGCTGCAACATCTTTGATATATTTCTGCCATGGTTTATACATTTCAACATCAGGAGCGTCTCAATCCATAGGCTAGTAAAACCCTCACTTTAGGCTCCAGACTTTTTTTTACACAAAAACGAACTCTTTCTTATAATTTAAAAACTGCAATGTATGGCAATTGATTGATGCTATATATATATATATATATATATATATATATATATATATATATATATATATATATATATATATATATATATATATATATATATATATATATATATATATATATATATATATATATATATATATATATCAAACAATTATCACACATTGCAATTTTTAAATTATAAAAAAGAGTTTATTTTTGCGTCAAACAAAGTTTGCCGATTATTATTAATTTAAAAAATAATTAATTTTGTTAATTGCACTGCTTAATTATGTTGTCGATTGTCGTACCTTATACATTTCAATTTTTCAACATTAGCGTTCACAATTTTCATTTCATCTTTTATTAACATTGTTATTCACATCACACTCTTGTAAGTTATACTTGATTGTATTCCTGATATAAGTCATCAAGAACAAATGCCTATTATAGTGTAATGTGTGGATATTTCTTTAACCTGAATGAAAATATTAGAATATATTTTAGAATTTCTGAAGGTAGATGATACATTTGGAAAAAGGTATTTTTGATGCTACAATAAATGAAAACTATTAGACTTGATATTAGTAACACTAAAGGATAATGTTATGATAATGGATCCAATATGAAAGTAAAATATCAAGGTGTGCAAAAAAAAATAGACCTTAATCCTAGATCATTTTTGCTCCATGTAGTTATCATAGTATAAATCTAGTGCTTTGGACATGACTAATTGTTGTTCTAAAACTACATCTTTTTTGGAGTGCTACGACGAATCAATACAATATTTTCTTCTTAATTCTATGTCACAAACGCGTTGGGAAAATCGTATTGAAAGTGTAAAATCTTTGAGATTTCAAACTTCATAATTAAGAGAAGCTTTATTGAAATTAGGTGGATTTAACGACAAGGCTAAGATAAAGAGTGAAGTTAAGTGTTTAGTGTGAGCTTGAAAATTCTAAAGTTTTGTTAGGAATTGCCTATTTGGTATGAGATATTGTTTGTCATAAATTCAGTTAGTAAAAATTTTCAATATAAGTATAGGTGTATTTATGTTGCTATAGAACAATCGAAAGATCTAGTTACATTTAAAAAAAAATACAGGGAACTGATGACACCAAATTACATCTTTTATTTGACTTGATTTATACATGTTTGATTGTCGTTTCGTTTTCATTTCCACTATGTGATACGGTGGGAGAACTGTCTTGGTTGTTTTGCATTTGATCGCAAATGTTGCGGTTAGTAAGAGTCGCCACCGATTTTTCTTTTATCCAAAAGGAAAGGTGAAAAAAGCATAGGAATGACATTTGAGATTGTTTCTTGAGTTCGGGGAGTATATTATGAAAAGAGAAGGTATTAGCACCCTTTTCATCCATGGTTTTCCATGCGCTCTTAGTTACTTGCTAGATCACGTGCTTTTGTTTGAAAATGTGCTTTGTGTGGTTTTTGAAAGTATTTTGTAAAGAGGTCTTTGTCTAGGCAAACTTTGTAATGATTCTCGTTCGTAAGAATGTATACAAAGGTGTTGATCTTTTGAAAATATTTTCAAGTTTTGAAAGATGTTTTGGAAGTGTTGGTGTTTGTTTTGAAAATAACAATGATGTTTTTGTTTTGAAATTGAGCAAGTAACGAGGAACGTTCTACCTACTCAAAAGTCTTTCATGTTCATTTCCTCTTTCCTTTGACATTGTTATCTTACCATTGATTTGGTAAATAACTCTATCTTTGAATGTAAAAGGGACGGGCAAGGGTCATCGTATAACCATAATTAGCAATGTTGAAACGTATCTTAGCATTTTTCTTTAGGTACTAAGATCATTTTGAAAAGGCAACATAGATAGTGTCATCGAGGGACTATGATCTTGTATTTTGCCTGTCTTTGCTAAGATACCTCACATGCGTAATATGACCATTTTTGTAAGGCAACCAAGTGGATTTACCCTAGGGGTGTTTGTGTGCAAGTGTATTGGTTTTCATGCTTGATTTGTCTTTGATTAGGGTTTTCTATTGATTGGTTTTAGTCTTTCCATACAAAACCCTAATTACTAATATTTGTATATAAAACGATAAATTGCCGAATTTAAAATTACTATGCTATTACATCATTTAGGGGAGGGGGTGTACTATTGCAAGAAATTAAATCTAAATAATTATTACAACCATATTGAAATTGAATAAATGTACAAAATAAAGATAAAAATGCAAGAATATAAATGTAAAGAAATATAACTTTTGTTTGGTTTTTTATGAAAAGGGTTTTCTAACCTAATTAATTAAAATAAAATGATTAACTAAAAATAAGAAAATTAAGATTAAGTTAGTAGAATAAATTAATTTAAAGAAAACAAGTTTTTTAGGGTTTTTGTGTGAATTTAATTAAACTAGTAAAATAAAAAATGATTAAATAAAAAATCTTAAGTTCTAAATTGATTTTAATTTTACAAGAAAAATAAATAATACAATATAATAATTAAAATTAAATTATCTAATTAAAAAAAAAGAAATTAATTAAAGAAAAGGTTTTTGTTCTTTTATTTTTGAAAAGAAAAATAAACTAAATTTATATAAATAATAAAAATAATTTTTTTTGGATTTTCATGATTAATGAAAATAATAATAACAATAATAATAATAATAGTATTAATAATAATAATAATAAAAAAAAGATAAAAAAAGTAAAAAATAAATAAAATAAATAAAAATAAAGTCAGGGAGGTTGATAAGTGAAACAGGGGGTATTGTGAGAAGAAAAAAGTCAGGCCCAAAGGATGGCCCAAACGCTGCAAAAAAGTGTAAAAAATGTGAGAAAATGTAAAAAAAAAAGCACAAAAGGTCACGCTGGGGCTTGAACCCAGGACCTCATAGTGACAGGCGCGCACTTTAACCACTGAGGTGGTGATACATCCGTTAACTTATGTCAAATCATAAATATATAACACAAATCTTGCCCTAAATATACTTCATCTTCAACCTCCATCCAGAAGCCCTGCAACTTGTTCATTTCTAAACCATTTGCAAAAATGTAAACAGGAAAGTTGCTCCATTTTTTCATACGAATCCAACCATATAAATATCATGAACTATAAATCAAAGATGAATGAGAATTTTTGAAAGTACCAAATTCTGACCTAATTATTTTCAGATATTCAATCCTAAAATTCTCCTAGCTCAACCAAATTCTCCTAAAATCACACGATGATCAAGGTGCTGCAATGATCAGGTTAGCTTCCTCAAGTCCCCAGGAAGCTAATGCAATGGTTTGCTTGAGCAATGGATAGCTGGAATGACTTGGAGAAGTCAATGTGCAATGCTATGTTTTTGGTTATGGAGGATATGGTAAATGATGTTACAGTAATGAAACAGGTACATGGATAGGTTAAACTTGATGTAAGGAAGCTTTAGGAACCAAAAGGCCAAGAAACACACGAGGGAAATATGAGTTTGATGTTCAAGGTTAGAAACTGTGCAACAATGGTGTTTTTGGGAAATTTATAATTTGAGAGAGTTTTGGTATATTTCAGGGTGCTTAAGCTTATCATTTAGCTCACAAATAGTGCCTCTATTTATAAGCAACAAGTATGGAGGCTTGTATCTGATCAGAATTCAAAATCACATGTTTAAGCTCATTGTGTGATTTTTTGAGAAATCAAGTTTCAATGCCTTGTGTACTGGCTAAGATAGAGTGGTTAAGCTTTAAACACATTGCTTATGACTTTGTAGATGGAGTGTGATCAGAGGGAACAAGTTAGAGGCTCAAGAATTGACTTTGCACAAAAAGCTTGCTTTTCAAAAATGGAAGTGTTCACTTTGTGCCATTAATGGAAATGTGGATTGGATAAAGCTTAAATCACTTGGATTAAAGCTCAAAAGTTTGTGTAATCTATTAATGATGGATAAATACACAAGTTAGAAGGCCAACAAAGCAAGATTATGCAGCCTAACATTGAAATTGCATTTTTGTTCATCATGAAAATGACCTATAATTTTAGTTTGAAACCCTAACTTCCTCTCTTCGATTCTCCCTGCTCAAGAATGATCTCAAGGAGTTCTTAGACATTTTGGAAAGCTTGTAATGTGATCTACAACCCCCATTTGAATCACTTTTGAAAATTCTCCTTGGAACTATATAAAAAAGTGCCATGAAGTTAGGTCAAAATCCTGCCTAAACTAGGGCAAAATTTCAGTAAGTGTTTAGTTTCAAGACTATGACTTCATGAATTAATAACTTGAGATCCAAGCATTTCTATAATAAGTTGTGTAAAGAAATATTGTAGATCTCACGGAGATCTACAACTTTCATGTTGAAAGTTTCTTTTGAATCATCTTGCATCATGGTGAAATATTTGCTCAAAGTTGTGAAAAAACATGAAGTTTTCAACACTTAGAAAAATTTCTAAGTTTGAAAACTTTGACTTTTCAAAATGAAATCTTGAATTTTTGATTTCTTGATGAATAAGTTTTATATTTTGACATGTTTTGATGAATTGTGATCTTTGACACTTGATGTTGACCAAAAAGTCAAAGTTTGACTTTTCAGTGTATAGTTGACTTTTGACCAGTTAACTGAAAATTCACTATCAATCCAATTGATCTTGAGCAATGTTTTGGGTCATGCCATTAGGTCAAAATGATGCAATTGAAGTCTTGAGATCATGCCTCACACCAATTAACCATTTTCTAGGTCAAAAATCAGAAATTGCCCTTTCTCAATCAAAACTCTAATTTTGACCATTTTGCCCTTTTGATGATTTGATCAAATTTCTTGAGGAATTATGGTCCAAACTTGATCAAATGATACATATGAGCTTATAATGTTGATGTGGATTAAAAATTATGAAGTTTGACTTTAAATTGGCCATAATTGACTTTTTCTTCAACATAGTTGATTTTTAGGTGAACTGCTCAATTGACTGAGCAAAAATGTGATCCAAGGCTTGAAACTTAACATGAGTAATATTAGGGGTCCATAATGATCCATGAAAGTCATATGAAGCATTTAAAGTTCAATTATCCTTGTGCAATCTCAAACCCTAATTTTGTCAGCAGTGCTTAAGGAGGTGTCTTGAGTTGATCAACCCTAGTGTAGTCTTGAACCAAGAGAGATCTTTGTGAGAAAATATTTTATAAGTGAGAGGGAAAATTTTGGGGTACAACAGCTGCCCCTGTTCAATCTTCTTAAACCTGAAGAGTTAGATTGGTGAGTTTGTCATTCGTGACTTGAAGGTGGAAGATGATTGGACACTAGAGTGCCCATAAATTTGCACTCGAGGATGTGATGGTTGATGGTATAAGGAATGGGATTAAAGATTCCATTTGGAGAGGAGACGAGAAGTTGTTGGAGAGGGGCTTGTAGATGCCATCCAAAACGATTGCTGGTAGGAATAGAAGAAGTGGCATAATAAATCTCTGGTTGATTTACACTAGAATAGTGGATGTGTTGGGTTTAGCATCAGAATAATATCCATAAATGGATTGTATCTGACTCTTTTCTGAAACTTGAATTTGAATGAGTATCAGAATGGCGTCCGTGTCTGGAGCGTATCTGAACTGTATCTGAAAGCTGAATCTGAATGAGTATCAGAATGACGTCCGTGTCTGGAGCGTATCTGAACTGTATCTGAAAGCTGAATCTGAATGAGTATCAGAATGGAATCCGTGTCTGGAGCGTATCTAAACTGTATCTGAAAGCTGAATCTGAATGAGTATCAGAATGGAATCCGTGTCTGGAGCGTATCTGAATTGTATCTGAAAGCTGAATCGGAATGAGTATCAGGATGGCATCCGTGTCTGGAGCGTATTTGAACTGTATCTGAAGGTTGAACCTGAATGAGTATCAGAATGGCATCTGTATCTGGAGCGTACCTGAACTGTATCTGAAAAGGTTGAACTGGTCGTGTATATAATTGTCTTGGCTTATTTTAGGTATCAATCTCTGACCTTTTTGTAAATTGTTGATGATAACCATTTGTTGACTGATCTTTCCTGAAGAGATGAAAGATTAGTTGTATGCGATGTCATGATGTATGAAATGCATTGTACAATGATGTTATATCAAATGAATGAAATTATGTTGCATGCATTTGTGTCATAGATGTTTACTACGTATGGATGTGATGTACGGGCATGTAAGCTATGTTGCTGTAATACTGTTGGATTAGGGAAAATAAATCCCTGACTGTTGTTGGGGACATGGAGTGTAGGTCTTCATGTTTTGAAGTGCTGATGAGTTGATGTACTTCTATTTGTTAGAGAAATAAACTCTGTTGTACGGGAAATGCCGTGTATTGCTTGTGAAATCCTGTTGGGGAATCCTGAGAAATTGGGCGACTTTTATTGGGGATTGATAACTGGAAGTTTTGTTCCACCGGGGATATGAGAGAGCTTGATATCATTAAGCTTCACACTGTGGGGAATTTTAAAGATATTATCCTATTTCTTAAATCCATTAGTGATTGTCTTTCTATTTTTGTTCATTTGTAAACAATAGTTACGCTCAAATGCATATGTTCAAAAATAAATTATTGGACGTTTTTGTAAACAAAACACAGAAATGAAGAAAGAAAAAAAAACATATGGTTTTTTCACTTCCAAAGGGGTATCTTTGTATTAGCTTGAATAAGTCTTTTTTGTACAATGAGACGAACATCCTAGTAAGAGAATGTTGTCGTAAAAAACGAAAATTTGATACAAATAAAAGATAGTTATGTGCAATAATCCCATGGGGTTCCCATTCTGCTATAGCCTTCGTGTCTCTGAGCATCTTGTCCACTTGCTGCCTTATCCGAAGTTAATTGGATTGATTAGACCCATTGAGTTTGTCAGTCAAAGCCAAAGATTATCTGCAAGGTGATCCAACGGGACATAGTCATACGCTTTAATTCCCTAACTTTTGCCTGGACCTCCCTTTCGAGTTTTCAGTCCACCGGGATACCCTTTTTTGCCCAAGTCGCCCTTTCGGGTTTTCGACTTGCCGGGTGTACAGATTTTTTTTGTTTTATCTCTAATTTTTTCCTGAACCTTTTTGGTTCGCCAGGATGCCCTTGTTTTTCCTAGGTGTGTCAACCTAGTGGGTCTCTTATGCATAGTATCTTTTGACTATGTCCGCGTTCACAGGGTGCGGCAGGTCGTCGCCATCCATAGTGGTTAAGATCATTGCTCCACCAGAGAATATGTTTTTGATCATAAACGGTCCTTCGTATGTAGGAGTCCATTTGCCCCTAGGATCGCCCTATGGCAGTATGATGCGCTTGATCACCAGATCCCCGACTTAATACACTTGGCGTCTGACCTTTTTATTAAAAGCCTTGATCATCCAATTTTGATACATTTGACCATGACAGACAGCAGTAAGCCTTTTCTCATCAATCAAGTTCAGTTGATCAAGACAAGTTTGGATCCAATCTTCTTCATTCAGCCCTGCATCCTTCATAATTCTCAGAGAGGGGATCTGGACCTCAATAGGCAAGACAACCTCCATGCCGTATACCAGAGAGTAAGGTGTTACCCTGGTTGATGTGCGTGTCGTGGTACGGTAACCGTGGAGAGCGAATGGTAGCATCTCATGCCAGTCCTTGTAGGTTATTGTCATTTTCGGTATGATCTTTTTAATGTTCTTATTTGCGGCTTCGACAACACCATTCATATTTGGCCGGTAAGGGGAAGAATTGTGGTGCTGGATCTTGAATTGTGCACACAGTATGGTGATCATAGTATTGTTGAGATTCATACTATTGTCTGTGATGATTCTCTCTA
Source organism: Vicia faba (assembly GCA_948472305.1). NCBI lineage: Eukaryota > Viridiplantae > Streptophyta > Magnoliopsida > Fabales > Fabaceae > Vicia > Vicia faba. Next base: position 1,034,387,009 of record OX451738.1, on the reverse strand, counting down.
GGATACCATACCGACATATGAGATTTTATTTGATGAACCAGGCAACAACATTCTTGGTGACGGAAGCGAAAGAAGCTACCTCAACCCACTTTGTGAAATAGTCAATGGCTACCAAGTTGAAGCGGTGTCCATTAGAGGCTGTGGGATTGATTTCTCCAATCATAACAATGCCCCACATCGCGAATGGCCGGGGAGCAGTCAGGACATTCAGAGGAACTGGAGGTACATGCACTTTGTTAGCATAAATCTGAAACTTATGACAAGTTCGAGAGTTCTGATAGCAATCTACTTCCATGGTAGACTAGTAATAACCTACCCGTAGGATCTTCTTTGCCATCGTATGCCCACTAGAATGGGTGCCAAAAGTGCCTTCATGTAGATCATCGATGATCTTTTCTTCCTTAACCTTGTCTACGTAACTAAGCAATACAGAGTCATGGTTGCATTTGTAGAGGATTCCATTACTAAGGAAGAACTTAGCAGAGAATCTCCTTAAGAACTTCTTATCATTGAATGAAGCTCCTTCCGGATACTCTTGAGCCTCAAGATACCTCTTGACTTCGTGGAACCAAGGCCGGTCCACTACTTCATCAGTATTGATCTCATGACAGTGAGCTGGTTCATCCATTCGTTCAATGGTGATCTAGAGAGACTCGTTATCCCATTTGATTTTAAACATGGATGACATTGTGGCTAGCGCATCTTCTAGTTGATTTTATTCTCGCGGGAAATGCTCGAAGGTAATCTTCTCAAAATGTGGGATTAATGTCAACACATGTTCTTTGTAGGGGATGAGGTTTGGGTGCTTCGTGTCCCATTCTCCTTTTATCTGACTGATGACCAAGGCTGAATCTCCGAATACACTTAAGGACTTGATCCCCAAATCTATGGAAGCTTTGAGACAAAAAATGCATGCTTCATACTCTGCCAAGTTATTTGTACAGTTGAAGCAGAGTCTTTCCGTGAAGGGAGTGTGACATCCTTCAGGGGATATGAGTATAGCACCAATGCCATTGCCGAGTGCGTTGGACGCCCCATTAAAAACCAGGGTCCATCGGGATCCTTGTTCAGGTCTGTCATATGGTCTGAGTTCTTCACGGTTGTTTACCATCATGATGTCTTCATCTGGGAATTCGAACTTCATGGACTGGTAGTCATCCACAGCTTGATGAGCAAGGTGATCGACTAGTACATACCCTTTATTGCTTTTTAGGTAGTATATTGAATGTCATACTCCGTCAAGATCATCTTCCATCTCGCTATTCTCCCAAAGAGGACAGGCTTCTCGAACATGTATTTTATTGGATCCATCTTGGATATCAATAAGGTAGTATGGGTCAGCATATACTGTCTTAGCCAGCGAGCAACCCAAGCCAGAGCGTGGCAAGTTTTCTCGAGCAGTGAATATCTTGTTTCACAGTCGGTAAACTTTTTGCTCAGGTAATAAATAGCATGCTCTTTTTGGCCAGACTTGTCATGCTGCCCTAGCACACACCCCATTGAATTTTCCAAAATAGTTAGATACATGATCAATGTTCTTCCCTAGACTGGTGGCATCAAAATAGGAGGCTCTTGTAGGTACTCTTTGATCTTGTCGAAGGCAGTTTGGCACTCATCATTCCATTTGACTAATTGATCTTTCTTCAGTAATTTGAAGATTGGTTCACAAGTAGCTGTTAAGTGAGAAATGAATCAGGAAATGTAGTTTAGCCGTCCTAAGAATCCTCTGACTTCTTTCTCGGTGCGAGGAGCAGGCATTTCTTGTATTTCTTTCACCTTGGCAGGATCCACTTCGATACCTTTACCACTGACGACAAAGCCTAGGAGTTTACCGGACCTCACCCCAAATGTGCATTTATTCGGGTTCAACCTCAGCTTGTATTTCTTTAGTCTCTCAAACAGTTTCTACAAATGGTCAAGATGTTCTTCTTTAGTTTGAGATATGGCTATCATATCGTCCACATAAACCTCTATTTTGTGATGTATCATGTCGTGAAACAAAACTACCATGACACGTTGATAGGTTGCCCCAACATTCTTCAACCCGAATGGCATAACCTTGTAACAGAATGTGCCCCACTGTGTGACAAAGGTCATTTTCTCCATGTCCTCAGGCGCCATTTTGATTTTGTTGTAGCCTGAGAAACCATCCATGAAGGAAAACACCTTATGTTGTGTTGTATTGTTAACCAGAATATTGATGTGGGGAAGTAGGAAATCATCCTTAGGGCTTGCCCTATTCATATCTCGGTAGTCCACGCACATTTGCACTTTGCCGTCCTTTTTAGGCACGAGAACGACATTAGCGACCCATTGTGGATAGGAGGTGACGACCAAGAATCCGGAGTTGAATTGTTTCATGACTTCAACTTTGATCTTCTCTGACATGTCTGGTCGCATGCGACGGACTTTCTGTTTTACCAGAGGGCAGTCTTCTTTTGTTGGTAGACGATGGACCACGATATCAGCATCAAGTCCTGGCATGTCTTCATACAACCAGGAAAAGACCTCAACATAATCATGTAGCAACTAAGTCAGACGCTTCTTGACATTGGGTTCCAGATTGGCACTCACCTTGACTTCTTTCTTGTCCTCTTTGGTACCTAGGTTAACTGTGCCCACTGGTTCTTCATGGGGTTGTATGGTCATTTCTTCTTGTTGTAGTAACCTGGCTAGTTCCCCTGGCACTTCACAATCTTCCTCACCTTCGTCTTTGGCTCGGTAGATTAGATTTTTTCAGAGTCACAAAAGGCCATAGCAGAATTGTTACCCATAGGATCCCGAATGGATGTAGATCTGCATTTTGAATGTGAGTGCGTGTAAGAGTATAGCTATCTTTGAAAGAAATAAAAATGTAGAAAAGAAAGACAAAGAGCACAAAGTTTGTATGCAAAAACGTCCATGATTCATTGATGACATATGAAAACGAGGTAACAACCCTTACAAATGGACCGTTGTGCCTCGGGTAAGACACAAGGTTTTAAAAGTCTGAATTGTTTAATTATTATAGATCCGACAAAATTTAAAGACAATTAATGTTGGATAAAAGTAATTGGGACACAATATTTAGCTTCCCAGTTGTTGAGTCCTCCATTGACAGTTGGGAAAATCCAATCCTCCAGGTCGTAGCTATCCTCATCATCCTCCATTGCGTTGACTCCGTGGTTGCTGGTCTTCAAGGGTGGTCCCCCGGCACGAGCACGACATACAACTTTCTGGGCTCCTGAAGTGAAACTAAAACCAAATTTGTCAGAATTGTATGGGATATCCGGGAGTTGGCCCGAAATAGTACACCCACCTTCTTCGATCACTGCCTTGGCATCTTTCAAAGACGACATCTTTAGTGGAGGCCTTGTAATCTTTGGGACTTGGGAAATAACCTTGGTTACTGCCACAGTTTGTGGGACTTCCTTGAAATGCTGAAACGGAGTTTCAATGAATTCACCATCCAATTCCACGTATCTGTAGGAGTTCAAGTGACTGACCATATATTCCTCTTCTCCATGGACAATAATGATTTTCCCCTCGGTTGGATATTTCAGCACTTGATGTAATGTAGAGGTGACGACACCAACATTGTGAATCCATGGTCGGCCCAATAAGCAGGAATAGGAAGGGCGAATGTCCATCACGTAAAAAGTTGAATAAAAGGTTTGAGTTCCAACCTTAATAGGGATGTCTACCTCTCCATGCACCATTCTCTTTGAACCGTCGAAGGCCCTTACCACTATTTTGCTGGGTTTTATGGTCAAACCTTCACAGTCAAGTCTATCAAGAGCCTTCTTAGGCATCACATTCAAAGATGAACCGGTATCAACCAAAACATGGGCTAAAGTTGTTCCTCGATATTCGACAGAGACATGCAATGCCTCATTGTGCTTCCTCCCTCTAGGTTTCAAGTCAACATCAGAAAAGCCTAAACCATTGTCAGCGGTTAAACTGGCCACGCAGTCTTGGAACTAATCAGCAGAGGTTTCTTGTGGTACATGGGCAGTTTTAAGAAATTTCACCAAGGCCTTCGCATGAGCCTCGGAGCACAACAATAAAGCCATCATGGAAATCTTTGATGGAGTCTGCCCTAGATGTTCGACTATGTTGTAGTCGCTTCTCTTTATAATTTTCAGAATTTCTTCCATCTCCTTTTGGGAGGCCTCAGGGATAGATACGGTTTGCGCCTTCATTCGGACAGGCTCAACCAGAATGCCATTGCCCCGAGTCTCGGTCGACTCAGTGGTAGGAGTACCAACAGGTATAACTATATGGGTTATAGTAGTAGTAGTGTCAACAGGAATAGAAACAGGGATGATCACAAGACCGGTAACAGTTTTCGAAGGAGAAATCTCTGGGGAGAATACTTTTCCACTTCGGGTTATCTTGCTGGTTCCCGCAATGTTGCTGATGTCTGGGTCAGCCTTCTCAAAAATTGAGTCTTCAACAGCCGACCAATCCTGCTTGACGCCGTGATAGTAGACGCCGCCCTCATAATTCCATGGGATAGTTTTATCTGATGAGTACGGGATTGGTCCAGGCATAGTAATTATCAGTGGAGCCACTTTAGGAACTGATGTAATCCTAACGGGTCTTTTGGTGGAGACCCTGGAAGGATTGGCGGAAATGGTTACTATTGAAACATCTTTGTAATAAATGGTTGAAACGTGAGTCTTTTCAAACAAAATCTCTTTGTCATCCATTAGGCGTTAACACATGCTTTTAATAAATGACAGCCAGTTGGTAGGGATAAATAGAGGTGGCAACTTTCGTCACAGCCCGGAAATAAACTGACATTCAACAGGTTCTTCTTGATAGTCAGGAGAGGAGTAACGAGTTCATCAATAATAATAACAAACATATCATCTTCAACAGCGTTAACACCACGAACATGCTTGGGCATAGGAGAGGTGATAACATTTGGGATCTCAGGAGCATCAAACTCAATTTCTTTTGCTTCAAGAAGGTCTTGCACCATGTTTTTCAAAGCCCAATAGTTGTTAGTATCATGGCCGAGGCTTTCTGAATGGTAAGCACAACGAGCATTAGGATGGTAGTGAGGAGAGGTTGTGTTAGGATTCTTTAGGGCTTCCTTCAGAGTTACCAGATTAGCTCACAACAAATGTTGCAGGACTTGAGATAGTGTCATATTAATCCGGGTAAATTGTCGTACTGGTCTTTCTGTTCTAGGTTGATCGTTCCTTTGTTGAGTAGGTGCAGGCTTAAGGATCATGACAACCCCTACCATTGGTCGGTGTTCAGTTCTATCTTGATTCCTTTGAAGATACGCAACACCAACTTCTTTCTTTCCAATAAATAGTTTTCTTACAGCGACAGAGGATGCGTCTTTTTGGATCTTCCCACTCTTAATCCCGACTTCCACTCTTTCCCTAGTCAATATTAATTCATTGAAGCCTGCTGAGGAGCTTCCAATTAAATGATTAAAGAAAGGACCAGACAGGGTACCCAGAAACATGTCTACTAGCTTTCTTTCGGATAGGGGAGGTTGGAATCTTCCTGCTAAGTCTCTCCATTTCTGAGCGTAGTCTTTGAAACCTTCACTTGAAACCATAGCCATAATCTGGAGTTAAGTACGGGTGGGAGCAAAGTCTGTGTTGTACTGATATTGTTTATAAAAATAAGCAGAGAGGTTTTCCCAATTATGGATATTGGCCCTTTCCAGTTGATAGAACTAATCAAGCCGAGTTTCGGATAGACTGTCTTGAAAGAAGTGTACCCATAAATCTTTGTCAGCAGTGTGAAGCTGTATCTTCCTCACAGGATCAGAGATGCATCTTGGGATACGAAACTCCCTCATACTTAGAAAATATTGGTGCCTTGAATTTTGGTGGAATGACAATCCCAGACACCAAACCCAACTCTTCAAAGTCTAGCCTGGTCACTTTCTGAATTCCCATTGCGCTTAGTCGTTCTTCCAGATGTTTGTATTTGTCGTCGACCAGGGGATACTGCTCTTCAGAGTAATCTTCTTCTTCTTCCTCTTCAGATTCTGGTTGGACAACTTCTTCCTTGCCTTTCCCTTCTTGATTATCCTTTTCACCATATGACGTTGCAAAGTCTAGGGTCCATCTGGTTTGTCCTTGGAACCTTCTTCCCATATTCAGAACTCCAGTTATTTTCTTTGCCTTCTTCTTCTTTTCTTCAACTAGCAAAGTTTCAAATCCTCTTGTCCTTTGGCTAGAGTCAATAACATCTATTGAAACTGAGCATTATGTGCATGGAGGTCTTTTACTGTCTACTCGAGATCCATCTTACTGAAATAAACAGTAGAAAGATGAGGAGACTTGTTGTAAGAAACCTGCTTATGTTATGATGAATGATAAATGTATATGCAATGATTTCAAGGAAATTAGAGATTTAAATTTGCTTTAGACCAAAAAGGAACACACATTATATTAATAAATCAAAGTTTGAATACATCATGCCTCTTTGGGCTTACAAAGAAATACAAAAAACTCTAAGATAAAAAATTTGTACGCATCCTTTTCGGTGCGGTGTAGGCATTCAGGCTCCGCTCCTCATGAAGCTGCTTGGTGAGTTCCAGAACCTTCTTCTTGCTGGCATAGAATTGGGCCTCAAAAGTGTCTCGCTCCCCTTTAAGATGTATCCAATATCTTTGCAAGTCTTCAAGAGAGGTGGGCATGTTAGGATGCAGGATAGTGTACGGGACATCTTCTTCCATAATAGGCTCTATAATAACTGGGAGAATAGAGGGATAAGGAATCCTAAGACTTTGAGTACGAACTCGTACCAATTTGAGATAAGGCTCAAGAGGGATGAAATTCTTGTGCCCCAGTGTCTTGCTATCAACTCTATGTACCATGACCCAAGCTCTCATGAACCTTTTGCGGTAATCCTGAGCATCATTCTCGTAGTCAAAAATGATTCCTTGAATAAGTGCATCATGAGGACTATCCCTTATTGCGTATCCAAACTGTCATAGTTCCAAAACAAGGATTGTAAGTGATTCCTCCCCTAATGCCTAAGATATGGACATTAGGGAATTCACCACAACGATCGATAATGGTAAAATTCTCCAAGGATCGGGGACACCAATGAATGCCTGAATGTGTAAGAGTCATCAACCTTTGAGACCATATCAAACCTTGTTCATTCTTCGAGACGGATCGGGGTAGGTGAGAAATAAACCACCTGGCCAAAAGAGGTGTGCAACATATAAGGGTTCCTCTCCTCTTTAAACTGCGAGTATGCAACGAATGTATGATATCTCCAAGCAAAGTATGTACTGGATTACGTGACAGGAAAATCTTAACCGTATTCACATCTATGAGCTGGTCCGGATTAGGAAACAGTACCAAACCATATATGAGAAGGGATAACACCTATTCAAAAGCTTATAAGTCCAAGGTATCCCAGAAATGGTGAGCTTTCTCGAACAATAACTTATCCAAAAAGCCTTTGACACCTCTCCTGGTTTCCCAATTTGCCACTATGTCAGACCGCTGTAAGGATAAAGCTTTGGAAATATCTTTAGGTTTAGGGTATCTTTCCATACCATTGAAAGGTACCTCATTAAGGATAGGCACCCCCAACAACAGAGAAAACTCCTCCATAGTAGGCACTAACTGATAATCCGGGAAAGTGAAGCAGTGATGGAAAGGGTCAAAGAACTGAAAGAGCACTTTTAACATTTATTCATCAGGGTTTGAAGTGACTAAGTTGAGAAGTCTACCATGTCTTTCTGTGAATGGAGAGCTTTCGGGAACCCTTGATGCCAAATCTTTAAGTTGAGGAGGTACTTTTACCAGACCGATTTGGATAGTGAATCTGCGGGCGAGAGCCATGTCCTACAAAACAAAACAAAAATAAACCCTAAGAATCCTTGAAATGGTTAGTATGACATGCTATGTTATGATGTCATGACTATGCTCAGATATAGAAGATAAGCACAAGCAAATCACACAAAGACCTTAGGTTTAAGGCTTGCATGGATTTTAAGGTGATACCCTCTTGAAGTTGGATTGGTTCAACCTGTCCTAAATATAGTAACCAGGTTCTAATGGATCTCAATATCACTGGTCTTTCCCCCAATTCTCGTTTCGATAGACAATTGACTTGCCACCAAAAAAAATTCAAGGGTCAAACCTCGATGAGTGTAGTATCGAGTATCAACCGACTTTGGGTTTACACCAAAGACATCTATCTCACTACGTCCTAAAAGCCAAGTTGGTCAATTAAGGTGCTAAAGTCAGTTGATGCTTTATGAAACCACGTGGTGGACCCGTATTCTCCTTGATTTACTCAAGGGCTACCGAAACACACCAAAGTATCGCATTAACGTAGCTACTATTTCAATCGTGTTGGTATACCCTACACAGTTCCCTCACAGTTTATTGCTACTTACCTAAGAAAGGTTCCCCAAATTTGGGTGTAGATTAAAACAAACCCCAAACGAGGAACCATAATGTAAAGCATGCAAGTCAAACAAAGAGAGCAAATAAATATGTTCTAGACCTAAGGTAACCCCACTTTTATACATCCCCAGCAGATTCGCTAGTTCTGTGATACGATGGGAGAACTGACTTGGTTGCTTTGCATTTGATTGCAAATGTTGCGGTTAGCAAGAGTCGCCACCGACTTTTCTTTTATCCAAAAGGAAAGGTGAAAAAAGCACAGGAAAGACCTTTGAGATTGTTTCTTGAGTTCGGGGGGTAGATTATGAAAAGGGAAGGTATTAGCACCCTTTTCATCTATGGTTTTCCATGGGGTCTTAGTTACTTGCTAGATCACTTGCTTTTGTTTGAAAATGTGCTTTGTGTGGTTTTTGAAAGTATTTTGTAAAGAGGCCTTTGTCTAGTAAAACTTTGTAATGATTCTCGTTCGTAAGAATGTATACAAAGGTGTTGATCTTTTGAAAATGTTTTCAAGTTTTGAAAGATGTTTTGGAAGTGTTAGTGTTTATTTTGAAAATATCAAGGATGTTTTTGTTTTGAAATAGAGCAAGTAACTAGGAACATTCTACCTACTCAAAAGTATTTCATGTTCATTTCCTCTTTCCTTTGACATTGTTATCTTACCATTGATTTGTAAGTAACCCTATCTTTGGATGTAAAAGGGACGGGCAAGGGTCATCATATAACCATGATTAGAAATGTTGCAAGGTATCTTAGCATTTTTCTTTAGGGACGATCATTTTGAAAAGGCAACATAGATAGCATCATCGAGGGACTATGATCTTTTATTTTGCTTGTCTTTGCTAAGATATCTCACATGTATAATATGGCCATTTTTGTAAGGCAACCAAGTGGATTTACCCTAGGGGTGTTTGTGTGCAAGTGTATTCGTTTTCATGCTTGATTTGTCTTTGATTAAGGTTTTCTATTGATTGGTTTTAGACTTTCCATACAAAACCCTAATTACTAGCATTTGTATATAAAGCGATAAATTGCGAAATTTAAAATTACTACGCTATTACATCATTTAGGGGAGGGGGTGTACAAATTACAAATGGGGAATATTGCAAGAAATTAAATCTAAATAATTATTACAATCATATTGAAATTGAATAAATGTACAAAATAAAGATAAAAATACAAGAATATAAATGTAAAGAAATATGACTTTTGTTTGATTTTTTATGAAAAGGGTTTTCTAACCTAATTAATTAAAATAAAATGATTAACTAAAAATAAGAAAATTAAGATTAAGTTAGTAGAATAAATTAATTTAAAGAAAACAAGTTTTTTTAGGGTTTTTATGTGAATTTAATTAAACTAGTAAAATAAAAAATGATTAAATAAAAAATCCTAAGTTCTAAATTGATTTTAATTTTACAAGAAAAATAAATAATTCAGTATAATAATTAAAATTAAATTATCTAAGTAAAAATAAGAAATTAATTAAAGAAAAGGTTTTTGTTCTTTTATTTTTGAAAAGAAAAATAAACTAAATTGATATAAATAACAAAAATAAATATTTTTGAATTTTCATGATTAATGAAAATAATAATAACAACAGTAATAATAATAATAATAGTATTAATAATAATAATAAATAAAAGATAAAAAAAGCAAAAAAAATAAAAAATAACAAAAAATAAAGTCAGGGAGGTTGATAAGTGAAACAGGGGGTATTGTGAGAGAAAAAAAGTCAGGCCCAAACGCTGCAAAAAAAGTGTAAAAAATGTGATAAAATGTAAAAAAAAAAGAACAAAAGGTCACGCTGGGGCTTGAACCCAGGACCTCATAGTGACAGGCGCGCGCTTTAACCACTGGGGTGGTGATACATCCGTTAACTTATGTCAAACCATAAATATATAACACAAATCTTGCCCTAAATATACTTCATCTTCAACCTCCAGCCAGAAGCCCTGCAACTTGTTCATTTCTCAACCATTTGCAAAAATGTAAACAGGAAAATTGCTCCATTTTTTCATACGAATCCAACCATATAAATATCATGAACTATAAATTAAAGATGAATGAGAATTTTTGAAAGTACCAAATTCTGACCTAATTATTTTCAGATATTCAATCCTAAAATTCTCCTAGCTCAATCAATATAAATGAAATATATGGACATGTACAGCTTCAGGGAAATGATGTCTATATTTTATCTTCACAAATACAAGCCTAACAATGCCTAAGTAATGAGATAAAAGTTCAAGAAAAATACCTCAAAACTGGAAATCGTGAAATGCAAATGAGCTTGATTCAAAGTGCTGCAATGATCATGTTAGCTTCCTCAAGTCCCCAGGAAGCTAATGCAATGGTTTGCTTGAGCAATGGATGGCTGGAACGGCTTGGAGAAGTCAATGTGCAATGCTCTGTTTTTGGTTATGGAGGATATAGTAAATGATGTTACAATAATGAAACAGGAACAGGGATATGTTACACTTGATGTAAGGAAGCTATAGGAACCAAAAGACCAAGAAACGCACGAGGGAAATATGAGTTTGATGTTCAAGGCCAGAAACTGTGCAACAATGGTGTTTTTTAGAATTTTCTAATTTGAGAGAGTTTTGGTGTATTTCATGGTGCTTAATCTTGTCCTTTAGCTCACAAATAGTGCCTCTATTTATAAGCAACAAGTATGGAGGCTTGTATCTGATCAGAATTCAAAATCACATGTTTAAGCTCAACATGTGATTTTTTGAGAAATCAAGTTTCAATGCCTTGTGTACTGGATAAGATAGAGTGATTAAGCTTTAAACATACTTGCTTATAACTTTGTAGATGGAGTGTGATAAGAGGGAACAAGTTAGAGGCTCAAGAATTGACTTTGCACAAAAAGCTTGCTTTTCTAAAATGGAAGTGTTCACTTTGTGCCATTAATGGAAATGTGGATTAGATAAAGCTTAAATCACTTGGATTAAAGCTCAAAAGTTTGTGTAATCCATTAATGATGGATAGATACACAAGTTAGAAGGCTTGCAAAGCAAGATTATGCAGCCTAACATTGAAATTTCATTTTTTTCATCATGAAAATGACCTATAATTTTAGTTTGAAACCCTAACTTCCTCTCTTCGATTCTCCCTGCTCAAGAATGATCTAAAGGAGTTCTTCGAGTTTTTGGAAAGATTGTAATGTGATCTAAAACCCCTATTTGAATCACTTTTGAAAATTATCCTTGGAACTATATGAAAAAGTGCCATGAAGTTAGGTCAAAATCCTGCCTAAACTAGGGCAAAATTTCACTAAGTGTTTAGTTTCAAGACCATGACTTCATGAATTAATAACTCGAGATCCCAACATTTATAGAAGAAGTTGTGTAAAGAAATTTTGCATATATCATGGAGATCTACAACTTTCATGTTTAAAGTTTCTTTTGAATCATCTTGCATCATGGTGAAATATTTGCTCAAAGTTATGAAAAAACATGAAGTTTTCAACATTTAGAAAAATTTCTACGTTTGAAAACTTTGACTTTTCAAAATGAAGTCTTGAATTTTTTATTTCTTGATGAATAAGTTTCACATTTTGACATGTTTTGATGAATTGTGATCTTTGACACTTGATTTTGACCAAAAAGTTAAAGTTTGACTTTTCAGTGTACAATTGACTTTTGATCAGTTAACTGAAAATTCACTATCAATCCAATTGATCTTGAGCAATGTTTTGGGTCATGCCATTAGGTAAAAATGATGCAATTTAATTCTTGAGATCATGCCTCAAACCAATTAACCATTTGCTAGGTCTAAAATCAGAAATTGCCCTTTCTCAGTCAAAACCCTAATTTTGACCATTTTGCCCTTTTGATGATTTGATCAAATTTCTTGAGGAATTATGGTCCAAACTTGATCAAATGATACATATGAGCTTATAATGTTAATGTGGATTAAAAATTATGAAGCTTGACTGTAAATTGGCCACAATTGACTTTTTCCCCAACGCAATTGATTTTTAGGTCAACTACTCAATTGACTGAGCAAAAATGTGATCCAAGGCTTGAAACTTGACATGAGTAATCTTGTGGGTCCATAATGATCCATGAAAGTCATATAAAGCATTGAAAGTTCAATTATCCTTGTTCAATCTCAAACCCTAATTTAGTCATCAGTGCTTAAGGAGGTGTCTTGAGTTGATCAACCCTAGTGTAGTCTTGAACCAAGAGAGATCTTTGTGAGAAAATATTTGATAAGTGAGAGGGAAAATTTTGGGGTACATCTGTTTACCGTGGTTATTGGTAAACAACCGCTGATCCTCCAAATGGTTACTTATTTGGTTACTCGCAGGATCGATCAGATTGATCCTAGGACATAGGTTGATTTTGAGGTTTTGATTGAATTGGATAATGATTAAATGACAATAAAATAAAGAGGCTTTAAGTAAATTGCATGAAGACGTAGGCTTGGTAAAATAAATAAAAGCTTAACGTAAAGGATTTCGACAGGAAAGTAAAGAAGAAGGCAAGTAAAGTTTCTGGAAAAGTAAATGACTTTGATTAATAAAGTTGGTGTTTCACACATACATTTCTCAACAATTCTTTCTCACACGCTGGGTACTCGAATCTATATGAGTGACTTTGTATATAATCGTGAACACACGCGAGAAACTGCGTGAACTACTACTATTTATACTAAAACATCCCAAGTAACCGTCGGGCAGTTACACTGCTTCGAGATGATCCCACTTGGCACGTTCTCAACGTTCGACGCTCCAGATCTTTACACGTTGCACTTGGTAACCGCTTGGAAACCGTTTTCCCTCCAAATGCTTGAATTTCAAACCGTTCCACTCTGAACCATCGAACACCTTCGTCGAGAAGCATCTTCGACGAGAAACACCTTCGACATCGAAGGCAACCAACTTCTCCTTTGGAAGAAATCTTCTAAGTACAGTGCCATCTTTCGATGGGTCTTTCGACGAACTTAGCTGGTCGAAAACAACCTTCAGCTTCAATGACTAACATTAATAAAACAAGGGTGTCGAATTTAAGAGCCAACAAATTGCCCCCCAAGAATGCCTTATTTCGACTCTGAAAGAAAAAGGCATTCTTTGAAACACCATTCGACACCTGTCTTTTCATTCTTAGTCACAAATTAAATTGTGCACTTTTTGTTGTCTTCTACCAACCACTGACAATCCCAAGAAAAACCATCATTTATCCGTACCTAAGACGTCACCTCAGTACGGCGTGCAGTGTGCCAAACGTCATTTCAGAAATTGTCATCATGACAATTCCCAAAAACGAGGGCGCACGCTGCACCCTTCCATTTCTGCAGAACGGCTAAAACAACAGGGAGACGCCACGTGTCCCACTACCTTCTGCAACATTAAATGGCATTTAATGTCCTCGAATTTGGGGATTTCCCCCACTACTATAAATAGCAGTAAGTACCCATTGTGGGACTTTTTACGCAACCTTGCTTTTAGAATCCCTCATTTGCATTCAAACTTGTCAACTTTGCAAACCTATTTTTCTTCACTTCGTCTTCAACCTCACTACCAACAATGGCATCTGGTTCTTCCAACGCTCCTAGCGCCAACGCTCCCTCTAGAAATGTCAAGCCTAGGGTTTTCTCGACCGCTCCAGTAGTGACTCCCACGGGCCAACGAAGGGTCCCTGAACCTTTGGATATTGCTGTACGTGATGCTTACTCACGCCACCTTATGATTCCGGTTGGATATTCCAACCAGATCTTTGCTATGTCTGGCCCACTGTACCCAAGCATTGCTGAGGCCATGAAGATCAAAAGTTATTTTCTGGTAGTTGAGAGACTCAAACCGGTTGCATGCTCCAAGAAATATGCAGAGGATAATGAAGATCCTGCTAAAGAGAAAATCGACCTCCGTTTCTTCAACAAAGGTGTTAGGGCTTTCAGGTCTGGCCCTAGCCTTACTCCTGATTATAGTGCTTGGCTGGAAAAAATGGAGAAACGCCAAGCTTCGATCTGGAAAGACATGGGGATATTCGACCTGGTCATGCTGTCGAAGACAGGTCTTAACTATTCCCCAGAGATGTTGATAGCTTCTCTACTCTTCTGGGACTACACCCATTTCACCTTCCATCTTCCCTGTGGAATGCTGACTCCCACACTCTTCGATGTGGCCGCCATCACTGGCCTTCGACCCACCGGGGACTACTTCGACCCGGAGGAAATGTCGGAGGATCAGATTGGATTCTCTGCCACAAAACCAACCTACACCACCTTCATCAATCACTACCACGACAGGTCGACAGATGCTGTGTCGGATGTCGAACATATTGCGTTTCTAGCCTTATGGCTGACACGCTTTGTGTTTTGCTCCAAGTCCTTACAGGTGACCAAGAAGATGGTCACTCTCGCCACTCAACTCCATCATGGCCAAAATATCTGTTTGGCAGAATTGATTTTGGCTAGCCTGTATGAGTCGATTAGTAATGGAGCGACTCTTTTGAAGATTATCGAGAACAGGGCCAGTCTGCTGCTTGCTGGACCTTTTTGGCTGCTTCAACTGTGGCTCAATGCCACCTTCGAGTCTTTCTTGCCTAAGAAGATTCAAATAAATGAGCAGGCTCCAGAAATAGCGAACAGACGCGTCGAAGGAACCAGATTGGCTCTATTGACTCCAATGGAAGATGGGCTGGAGCTTCAGCAAACTTTTACAAACTTCGTTCTGATGTTTGCTAGAAGGAAAGAGTTTGCTTCGACTATGGCTCCATTTGCTCGACGGAAGGTTGGCCCAGAGTGGTTCACAAGGCCACATCCTAGGACGTCGAGTGGTCCTCAGGTTGACGAACATACAACAATGTGGGAGGCGTTCCTCACACCAAGAATCATGCCTCTTCGATTCAGGAGTTCTAAGACTCACTTGAGTATGATTGCATATCAACCAAATCTGGTGTCTCGCCAGTTTGGTATTATTCAAACGCTACCTTCCCCAATTTTTCCAAGGGAGAAGTCTATGTTATACTTCTGCAACGACTACACCGAAGAAGCTGCCACTAAGCATATCGGAAGATATGTTGGTCGAACAGTTCTTTCGTTGTTTGACTACCAACTTAACTTTCTTTGCTCACCATCCTTCGAGGAGTGGTGGAAAAGTTATTACGCTGAGGAGTATTTCGACGAGAAGGACTTCGTGGATGAGCTTCAGAAATATTTTGTCCTTGTCTTGGACAAAATAAAGAAATGTAAGTTCATCCTTTCAAATTACTTTGTCTTTCTCTTTCGACTGCTAGCCTGTTAATTATTTTATCTGCTTTCAGTTGTTCGAAAGCCTGCAGCCAAGAAGGCTGCAGAAGGCCAACAGGGAGGAGGCCCCTCAACAAAACCTCCACCGCCGGCGAAGACTATAGCGTCGGCGAAGACCACAACAAACCAACAGGGGGAAGGCCCTTCGAAAAAGGCTTCTGCACCGGTAACCAGACTTTCATTATTTTTCTTCTAGTTTTAATTTTGGACTTTCGATGCAACTGCTAAATCGAATTCCAATTGGTTCTTTAGGCACCTTCGCCCAAGAAACGGCCAGCACTGACGGTCGAATCCGGGAGCGACGAAGAAGATGATTCTCCCCCTGCTCCTCTAAAAAGGCGAAAGCTGAAGAAGGACGTTCCTCTTCCTGAGGCTGCTGGTCGAACAATTAGAATAAAGGTCGCTGGGAGAAAGCCCAGGCCACCTCCAAGAATCATTGAGGAGCCAACGGAGGAGGAATTAAACGTTCTTCTCAATAAGCCTGTCGAAAGCGACAATTCTAGCCCTGGGGCTGAAACTACTTTACAGGT
The DNA here is from genome assembly GCA_948472305.1 of Vicia faba. Taxonomy (NCBI): domain Eukaryota; kingdom Viridiplantae; phylum Streptophyta; class Magnoliopsida; order Fabales; family Fabaceae; genus Vicia; species Vicia faba. The sequence goes on along the minus strand of OX451738.1, from coordinate 1,034,370,832 downwards.
AATTTCTTTGATCCATTTGTAACTCAGGTGTCGATACCTACATTCGACTATGTCTTCTTTCGAATTTTAGAAGATTCTTCTTCTTCTTTTTTCCAGGACACCACTGAAAGCTCAGCGCCAAGGACTTCTGAAACATTGGAGTCTGCTGAACTCAGCAGGCCACAAGAAAAAGACTTGGCGAACGATGAGGCCCATACTGAAATAAATGAGGCCAATGCTGAGACAGCAGAAAAACCAGCAGAAGATCCACAAACAGAAGAGCAACAGCCAAAAGATATTCAGGTGGTGGATCTGTCGGAAGAGAATCGTGACGAAGGGGACCACGGCAACGCTGGCGAAGAGGATCAAGGTGCCGCTGGCGAAGAGAACCAAGATGACGCTGGCAAAGGGAACCATGATGACGCTGGTACTGCCGCAGTCCGAGTCGAAGAAAGTCAAGTCGAGGCAAATGCTACTCAACAGCCTCAAACCCAAGACAATGCTGTTGCAAAGGCTGTTACCTCAACAAAGCATAAGTCGAAAGAGGACTTAGAACTCTTGAAGCAAACTGATCCTGTTAGCTATCTGAACGCCATCATCGAGAGCAAAAGTTCGTCTGACGCTAGCCAGGAGGTTCCTACTCTGTCGGGGAAGTCCACTGAAACTTCTCCTCTCGATGAGGCTTTGACGAAGGTTAAGGCTCAGTTTTTCAAGAAGGACTTGATGAAAGCTTTGGAGGGGGACCCTACTGCTCCATCATATTTGGGGGCTGTTTTGAATGCCGTAGACTTGTTAGCTGTGCCTCCAGAAGTCTCAGGCTTTATCATGGAGTTACACTCCATTATTGATCAAGTCTCAGCAGATTATCGGCGACAAAGGGGCTTTAATAGCCAGCTTGAAGTGTTATATGGCAAAAGCTCTTCTGCATGGACTGCTGTAGCAGAGACAACTTCTCGAATTGCGGAGTTGTCGAAGCAAAAAGCATCTAAACAAGAAGAAGTGGATGCCATCGATCGAGAGAATGCCTCCCTCCAGGCGCAAATCGAAGAAATAGAGGCTAAGATAAATGCCAATACTAAGCGCAAGGAGGAACTTCTCTCGACCATTCCAGACACCGAAAGCCAAACTGAAATCACACAGGGCCTAGAATTTGCTGAGAAAGCTCAAGGCTTCGACGATCAGATTGCCAAGCTTGTGCAGGCGAATGCCTGGTGCAACAAAAGATTGGAGCTGCAGCAAATCAAATACCTTCGACTCAAGGACTCCATTCCCTTCTGATTGATTCAGCCTTTTAACCATATTTTGTAATATGTATTCGACAACATTGCCATCTTGGCTAAATTATAAAAATTTTCCATTTTGGCTTTTTTATGGTTAATTTAGTCATTACTTGTTATTTTATTTTTATCTCTTGGAGTGCAGGTTTGTACTTTTTTAAATATTTACCATTTACTCTCAAGAGCCTTTTATCTTCACCTAGCTCTTCGACTTCATAGGCTCCACCAGAAAAAGTCTGGATAACTCTGAATGGTCCTTCCCATTTGGGTGACCATTTTCCCATGCTTTGATCCCTTCGATCCATGGGAAGAATCACCTTCCAAACTAGTTCTTCAGGCGAAAATACCTTAGGTTTCACCTTTTTATTATAAGAGTCTTCTACTCTTTTCTTCTGAAGCCTGAGTAGGTCAAGAGCGCGCAATCTTTCTTTGTCTAAATCCACCAGTTCGTCTAACATCATATCCCAATAAATTTCAGAGGGAATATCATAATGTCTCTGAACCCTTGCAGATTGAAGATAAATTTCTGCTGGCAACACTGCATCATGGCCAAAAGTTAGCCTATATGGTGTTGTACCTATGGCTTCTTTTGGGGACGTTCGACAAGCCCACAAAATCTGGTCTAACGTCTTATGCCAATTTTTTGGTTTCTTCCCAACATGCTTTTTTATCAAGCCAATCACTACTTTGTTTGCTGCTTCGACTTGACCATTTGCCTGTGCATAATAAGGCGTTGATGTTAGGAGTTTGAAACCTGTTTCCTGAGCGAATTCCTGCATCTTCCGACCAGTGAAAACTGACCCTTGATCAGTAGTTATAGTCTCAGGGATTCCATACCTAAAGATAATGTTCTTTTGAATAAATTCAATGACATTTTCTTGGTCTACATTGACTAAAGGGATAGCTTCGATCCACTTAGTAAAATAATCAATGCCTACCAGTATATACTTCTGACTTTTTGATGATGCTGGTCGAATCTCTCCAATGAGGTCCAACGCCCATCCTCTAAAGGGCCAAGGTTTCACTATCGAGTGAAGTTCGCTTGCTGGTACATGTTGGATGCCTGTATGTACTTGACATTCTTGACAACCTTTGGCGAACTCAACACAATCTTTCAGCATAGTGGGCCAGTATAGTCCTTGTCGAAACAACATCCATTTCATCTTATGGCCTGCTTGGTGAGCCCCACATGCCCCAGCGTGCGTAGTCGAAAGAGCTATGTATGCCTCAGTTTCACTTAAGCATTTTAGCAATACCCCTTCAGGCGTCTTCTTGTATAACTCATTACCCATGAGTACATAACTCAACACCCTGTACTTTGTTTTTCGTTCTGTCGAAACTCCTAGATTTTGAAGATAATCCACAATGGGCTTCCTCCAATCTTGTTCTGACAAATTATCTGAACGAAATTTCGAAGTTACTTTGATAAGCATATCCTAGTCTTGTCGATTCCAAGTCTGTTGGTGATAGACAAGTTGCTTTTATCTTTTCTCGAACTTCGATTGCTCTTTGTAATCTCGTTTTTGAAATCTTATACCCAGATGCAATTTGGGCCAAGTCGTTGGCTATTTGATTTTCCACTCTGGGTATGTGTCGAATATTGACCATTTCAAATTTTTTCAATAAACGATTTGCTATCACAAAGTACATAATGAGATTTTCTCTTATGCATTTATATTCCTTTGTGACTTGCTTAATGACTAACTCTGAGTCTCCCATTATTTCGACTCGAGTTGCCCCCAATTCCAACAATATTTCAAGGCCAGTAATTAGAGCTTCATACTCAGCCTCATTGTTCGAACAAGAACCTGATATCTTGTACTTGAATGTTGTTGGAATTTTTTCTGGAGAAATGATCAAGACCCCTACTCCCGTTCCATCTTTATGGCTGGAACCATCGAAGTAGAATTTCCAAGGTTCTATCTCCACATAATTGATATCCTCAACTTGAATTGAGTGGTCGACTATAAAGTCTGCAACCACTTGTCCTTTCACTGCCTTAAGAGGCATAAAGGTCAAGGAGTATTCAGTTAATGCTAGTGCCCACTTGCCAATTCGACTGTGCAAGATAGGTTTCGACAACATATACTTGAAAACATCAAAATGAGACGAAACATACACATCAACTGGTTTTATATATTGCTTGAGTTTTGTACAAGAGAAATACAGACATAGACACAATTTTTCAACTTCACTATATCTAGTTTCTGCATCGTTCAAAACTCTACTAAGATAGTAAATGGGTCTTTCGACTCCATTCTCATCTTCTTGGGCTAACACGCTTCCCAAAGTTTTGTCGGATGCAGCTATGTACAATCTCATACTCCTATTGCTACAAGGAGGCACCAAAATAGGTGGCTTAGTGAGGTACCCTTTGATTTTGTCGAAGGCTTCTTGTTGCTCTTGCCCCCATTCGAACCCCTCTTTGTTCAGTCGAAGTAAGGGAGAAAAGGCCTGAGCTTTCCCACTTAGGTTAGATATAAATCTCCTTAAGAAATTTATCTTGCCTAACAGAGACTGCAGTTCCTTCTTATTCGATGGCGCTTTCGCTTCCAGAATAGCCTTCGTCTTGTTCTGGTTGATTTCGATTCCTTTCTTGTGGACAACGAAGCCCAAGAAATCTCCAGCTTTCACACAGAATGCACACTTCAAAGGGTTTATCTTCAGACCATGTTCTCTCATTCTTTCGAACGATTGTCGAAGGTGGTCAATATGATTCTTCCTAGAAACAGATTTTATAACAATGTCATCAATATATACTTGCATAAAAGTGTTAATAAAATCATGGAAGATAGTATTCATTGCTCGCTGGTATGTTGCCCCAGCGTTCTTTAGGCCAAAAGGCATCACTACCCATTCGTAAGTGCCTAGGGCCCCAGGGCATCGAAAAGCTGTTTTTGACACATCCTCTTCAGCAATGAATATTTGATTATATCCTGAATAACCATCGAGCATACTCAGGTATTCATAGCCAGCGGCAGAATCGACTAGCATTTCCGCCACAGGCATATGATATTCATCTTTGGGCGTAGCAGCATTCAAATCTCTGAAATCTATGCACACCCTTAATGTACCATTTTTCTTAATCACTGGCACAATGTTTGCAATCCATTCGACATACCTTGTAACGCGTATGAATTTGCATTTCAGCAGTCTTTCGACTTCCGTTTTGATCTTCGACAGTATTTCTGGAGCGAAGCATCTTGGACTTTGCTTGATTGGCTTCTTCCCAGGTTTGATTGGCAACTGAAGTTCTACCAATCCTCTGTCGAGACCAGGCATTTCGTCGTAATCCCATGCAAAACAGTCCTTGAACTCTTTCAATAATTGGATTACTTCCAACCTAAGTTCTGGGTCAATTTTGGCGCTGATGTAAGTTGGCCTTTTCTCTGACCCTTCGCCTAAGTTGATTTCTTCTAAAGGATCTTGCGCTAACATTTTAATGTTGTTCGCCAAGGGGTCCTTTTCGAAGCCTAAAGGCTCATCGTCATAGATGGCGTCGAGCCTCTGTTCCTGCATTTCTTCTGGCATGATATCAGGGGGTTCTGGATCGAAATCCTTTCCTGGACCTGCAGCAGATAACTGTTGATCATTGGCCTGTGTGGCCATGTACTTCACTTCGGCTTCGAGAGCCGTTATCATCTTTGTTTCGGCTACATAAGCCGAAATTCACTTCAATGATTGTGACTCAGTCATTATCACTGAATTCACTTCCCCAACCAGTTGGTTGGATATCATTTAACCCACTGAAGTCTATGTGGGACAAGTCTTCTCTGTCCCATTGGAAACCATGCTCAGGATGCAGGTATAGGGAACAAAAAGTGTTTGGCGCTGGCGCCAAGTCGAAGTCAGGTGTTGGACATGGCCCTATGTGAGCCAAGTTCTTGTCGAAATCTGCCAACCCTAGGTGATTCACTTCGCCCAGGTAATAGCTTTGATCTGCCTCTATGTTTTCGACCATCCCATCTGGACGCCATAGGAGCAGCCTCTGGTGCATTGATGATGGCACAGCTCCAACACCATGAATCCATTCACGGCCCAACAAAAGATTGTAGTTAGGTTTGGCCGATATGACCATAAACATTGTTGGTCGAAGGATAGACCCTACTTTGATATCTAGTTGGATCACTCCCATAGTGGTCCCTATGCCGCCCTCATAGTTCGACAGGACCATGTTGTGAGGCTTAATATCCTCATCCCTTTTGCCAATTTTCCTTAGCATAGAGTGAGGAATAATGTTGATGGTTGCCCCACAATCCACCAATATTTTATTCAATGTAGTTTCTTCGAGTTTAGCCCTTATAAATAAAGGCTTGAGGTGATTTTTCATCGCCTCTGTAGGTGGTTCGAAGAATCCATTTTGTTCCTCAGTGGTGCCATTGTCCATGACGAAATAGCACACTGGCCTATGTTTGGCCATTTCTTGCTCCACTTCCCAGTCACTTGCTTCGACCTCCACCTGTCGGTTGAATTATCTAGGCAGCATTGAGACTATATTCACCATTATGTCCAAAGTATCATCAGACTCAGAATCGTCTTCGTCTTTGATCTCACCTTGGTCAGGCCAAACTAGCCTGTTGGCTACTGGCTCTCTTTCTAGAGGTTTCCTTTGCTTCCTTAGAGGAACATTCGAATTGGTTTCTGCCTTTGGTTCATTGGCAGCCTCCCTCTCAGCTTTTCGTCTCCTTTGGTATCTCCTCCATTGAGATCGAGACATGGGATTTTTTCCTTTGTAGTTGCTTGACACTTGTGCAACTTTAGGTGCAGCAACTTGAGGCTCTTTCTTTTGTGTTAAGGATGAACCCCTTGGCACGTCGAAAGAGTGCCATCTCTCCTCACTTGGCCTCTTTCGACCAGAGGTTTTGTACCAGGTATCTACTGGCACATTTGTTGGAGGCCTGAAGGTCAATGGCCTCTTTTCTTGGTTTGAACCTCTTTGGGAGGCTCTTTTGGGGTCATGTCGAAGATCAACATTTTCCCTTCGCTTATTTGCTGCTCTTACGCCTTGAATGTGCTCAGCAGCTTTTTTGTCAAAGATCGAACTGCATCTTGGACACAGCATCACCTCTGACTTCTTTTTCTGGCATCTTTGCAGGAAATCTGCCAGATTTTCATTTTCCCGAGGGAAAGCAGTCTTATTAGCTTGTTCTTGCCTCATGACCTCTTCTGATGCTTTTGGGTCAGAGAGTTCGACCATGTTGATATTCATTGTATCCTTGTTGGCAAGAGTTAACTGCTTCATTTGTATCTCCAAATTCTCCGTCTGGCCTTGAACTGTGGCCAAGTGAGAACTGGGTTTTGGTCCAGTTTTTTGTGCTTCAACGGTCTCCAGCTTTGGGCTTTCGACCGCTTTCTGAACTGCTTCAATTGTCTTTCTGGATAAATTTCCAGAAAAACTGCCAAAGATTGGCATGTTGATATGGTCCTTTGAGACTTCGACCATTGTGATTCCTGGCCTCTTCGACTGGCTCTTGGTTGCCTCGATCACGTTCACCTCAGAAGGCTCAGCATAATGGGCTTCAGCCTGCAATGGATTTGAGTCGACAACCATGGGGGTTTTGTCGGCAAACTTCAACCTCCCTTCTTCGATAGCGTCTTGCACAAGATTCCTGAAAAGAAAACATTGAGAAGTTTTATGGCCCAAAAAATTATGATATTTGCAAAATCCTCTCTTCTTTCTTTGATCAAGAGGAGGCACTTTTACCCCTGGGGGTACTATCATTTGGCCATCTTTTACAAGCAAGTCAAATATTTCATCACATTTTGTGATGTCAAAACTATAAGTCTTTTTGGGGAACCTATCGTTGGTCCTTTCTAGACCAATGGGATTTTTCCCACTTGAGGGGACTAACAGTTTGCAAGAGTATGGTGGCCCTTGTTTTAGTTCCGCTAAATCGACTTCTCCTTCTTCGACAGTTATAGTATCGTCGAAGGATTCTGGATCTTCGTCATCCATCTCAACATACGCTATCCTCTCTCTCTTATGAGTTTTCGTTGCCTTTGCTTTTTCAGCTTTGAGGCGTTCTACCTGTCGAACTCTGTCGGCCAGTTGGGCCATGTCTCTCAGGTATTGGGTGTCTAACTTCTTCCTAATGGAATAATCTAAACCGCCTGCGGCTATTTCGACCAACTCATGTTCCGGCACTTGTGTAAAATATCTCGCCTTGAGCAGCCTAAACCTATTTAGATATTCGTCTATAGGTTCAGTGAAACGTCTCTTTACACTGGCCAATTCTTTCAGGCTTATCTTGGTTTGCCCCATGTAGAATTGTTCATGGAACAATCTTTCCAATTGGGTCCAATGATGGATCGAATTGGGGGGAGAGTTGTAAACCAAGTAAAAGCGTTCTTTGTTAAAGAACTTGGGAAGTACTTGATCCTCAGGTTTTCGTTATTCGAAATATCTCCTGCTTCGATCAAGTATCTCGCCACATGCTCGACAGTAGATTCTGTCGTGTCCCCAGAGAACTTAGTGAATTTGGGGACTTTGCATCTAGGAGGTAAGTCTGTTTGTAACACGTATTCTGACAATGGGGACGTAAAGTTGGGCCTTCGAAAGCCCATGTTCATCCCATTTTGAGTCATGATCCTTTCGATCATGGTTTCCAGATTATTTTCCAAACCCATGTTCTGGTATTGGATATGCTGAACTACTTCGTCAGCATTTTGGTTTCTGTTAACTAACCTTACCTATGGGGTTATTACCCTAGGTTCCTCGACGGGTTGCTCCAATCGTGCCCTAAGGTTTTCTTCGACAGGCTGTTGAACCTGGTTGATGGTGGTTTCTTCCTCTAGGAATATACCCTGGTTTCCCCTTATTAGCGCCCTTTGGGGCTGTCGAATAGGTTGGGGTACTCCAAAGAAATCAGCCAAACGCGTCATTTGCGCTGTCACCTGCTGATTCGATTGAGTAGTGTTTTGTATTAGAGGGTTCAACACTGTACTTAAAGTTTGTGCCAACATTTGCACCATATCATGGTTGCTTTCGTCCATTTGTTGCCTCAAGACTGCTGTCGAGGCATTTGTAAGGCCATGGGCTACTTGGGACGTTCCTCCTAAAAGTTGGGTCCTATTTCTATTCGCCATACCTACTCCAGAACCTTGGAGTGGCGAAGAGGCACTCACTAAAGGGTCTGAAAAAGTGGACGCAGCATTCGTCAGGCTAGCCAAGTCAGAAGTTGGCATGCCATAGAGTGGTTCTCGATTATGACCGCCTGTCACAAATCCTGGGGGAACAAAAGGCCTTGTGCCTAAATTTCCCCTTGGTGGGGGAGTTCCCAAAGGCACTCTGGGGCCTGTGAACGGAGGTAATGGCCCCGTTGCTGTGACCGTTACTGCTGGTGTCGAACCAGCGGTTATCGCTTCACTTACGGTCGGGATAACCGTTGCTCCCACATTCATTTGTGGGATTTCGTTATTGTTTGGCGGATTCGCCATCTCTTCCCTTCTTCTGGAAGTATTGGTATCGTTAGTGTATATTCTACCACTTCTCAATAACATGCAACACTCCTCGAAAAGATGAGATTATTTTCAACAATCAACACACAGTCCCACCAGGTGTGCCAATTTGTTTACCGTGGTTATTGGTAAACAACCGCTGATCCTCCAAATGGTTACTTATTTGGTTACTCGCAGGATCGATCAGATTGATCCTAGGACATAGGTTGATTTTGAGGTTTTGATTGAATTGGATAATGATTAAATGACAATAAAATAAAGAGGCTTTAAGTAAATTGCATGAAGAAGTAGGCTTGGTAAAATAAATGAAAGCTTAACGTAAAGGATTTCGACAGGAAAGTAAAGAAGAAGGCAAGTAAAGTTTCTGGAAAAGTAAATGACTTTGATTAATAAAGTTGGTGTTTCACACATACATTTCTCAACAATTCTTTCTCACACGCTGGGTACTCGAATCTATATGAGTGACTTTGTATATAATCGTGAACACACGCGAGAAACTACGTGAACTGCTACTATTTATACTAAAACATCCCAAGTAACCGTCGGGCAGTTACACTGCTTCGAGATGATCCCACTTGGCACGTTCTCAACGTTCGACGCTCCAGATCTTTGCACGTTGCACTTGGTAACCGCTTGGAAACCGTTTTCCCTCCAAATGCTTGAATTTCAAACCGTTCCACTCTGAACCATCGAACACCTTCGTCGAGAAGCATCTTCGACGAGAAACACCTTCGACGTCGAAGGCAACCAACTTCTCCTTTGGAAGAAATCTTCTAAGTACAGTGCCATCTTTCGATGGGTCTTTCGACGGACTTAGCTGGTCGAAAACAACCTTCAGCTTACATCACACTATTATGTTGGTATTTTGTCCATGTTTCAGGAAATCGACCATTTATGAGTCGCATGCGAAGAAACGAAGTAAAACGGACAAAATCGAAAGAAACTAAGTAGTTTGCACTCATGGAAACCACCACGACATTCACCATAGAGGTGGCAATGAGTGTTACACATTATAACAATAAAAAACCAAGTCCTTGACACTTAAAGAGCATGGCATTCGCCATGGAGGATGTAGCGGGTGCCACAGGATACGAAGATCAGGCAGTTTGAAAATGGGCTTTCTTGGTCAAGCATTCACTCCATTCTCTCCAGAATTTTTGCCCACAAAGTTAGAAGCCTTGTTGGTTGGTTTTAGGTTTTGGAACCCCATAAATACCATGCTATTATTCATTTTCAAGGGATCCAAGCTTAGTTACAAACTTAAGCCATATACTGACGAAATTTGTAAGCGATTAATTCTTCACATCAGAGAGTTATCGTACCCGTGATTTAGTCTATAATCGAGTTTGGAGCGACTTTTATCGAAGCATTAATCTTGTTGTCATTTACTTTCCACAATCAAGTTTTTAGCACTTTACTTCCTGTACCAGATTAAAGTCTCTTTGGAGCAGGTTTTTTATTTATCGCATTATATTTATTTTATTGTCTCTTTATTTAATTGAACGCTCTTATTCTACCTTTCTTTTAATTGCTTGTTTAAAGTTTATTTTAATATGTCTATTATGCTTTGTCACATGATCGAATCAATCGTTTTGGTTTATGTTATAATCATGTCTAGCTAAGTTTATAAGTGTTGGAATGTGAGGGTCATCGATTTCACGGTACTCTTAATTGTTGTTCTTTGAGAAATACTATAGGGGTTGTTTTGGTTTTAATCACAACATTTCTAAACTTAAATTTGTTGGTTACTACGGAAGTTGAACCATTTATATGTTGGGTAAGATTGAAAATTGTCTGGTGCAAAAGATTAAGGGTGTTTAGTTTTTAATTGATAAAAACCGTGGAATCTATTTTTCAATTAATTAGGAAATTAGTATTTAATAAAGTACTTTTGAACCTATTTTCATACGTGTTTGTTAGTTTAAGGTACGGTTGACCGAGCGAACGCCGGTAAACTTTTAAAATATTATTTTCCAATCAAAACAACTTTTCATTAGAGCAAAGGGATTTAATTTCTTAAAATAGGTTTTTACTACTTTAATGCATAAAGTGCCTCCCACCATGACAGTGGATGGTATAGTTTAGAGAGTGAAATTTGATTATGAATACGTGAAAGTGACAGTTCTTGTTCAATTAATTTTTTTCAAAGAAGAAAATATTGTCCCATAGTAATTCAACTTATGAACAACGAGAGTATCAACGAATCGGTGCAATCCATATTCCAACATTGCATTTCTGATATTTATTCAAGTCTTTTATTTACTTTCTTTGCACAACTCCAACCTTTATTTTATTAGCCTTAGATAAACATCATAACAATAGAAAGTGATAGCTTGACTATTAGGTATTTGTGGGTTCGACATCCTTTAAATTACTCTGATACATTTTGTGCACTTGCAAAATACCCCCATCAAGTTTTTGGTGTCGTTTTCGGGGACCAATTACGTCAAATATCATAACTCCATTGTTACATCGTCTAGACTAAGGCACACTTTTTGATAAATGCGAAGAACTCATAATACGAGAACTTTAGAAGATCCAATAGTCGAACTGGAAAGTAATGCACATGCGAGACTTTTGCTCTGACGAATCCGAAGAGCAGTGGCAGACAAACAAGACCACACGCCACTTAAGGATTTCACCTTACCTTCTAATGAAGAAACTCATTCAAGTATTCTCAACCCTACAATTCCGACTAACAATTTTGAATTGAAACCGCCTTGCTGCAAATCGTGCGACATAACCAATTTGTCGGTCTTCCGACTGAGAATCTAAACTAACACTTGAAAGTATTTATTCAACTAGCCGACACAAAAGCAATGGTGCTCCTTTTGAAGATATAAGTTTACGTTTATTCCCTTTCTCACTCTGAGATAGAGCAAGAACATGTCTAGACTCTCTCCCAGCAAATTCTATTACCACTTGGAATGACCTGAAGAAAGTATTCTTTGCTAGATACTTTCCACTAAGTAAAACCACTGTCTTGTGAAACTAAATAACCCGATTTACTTAAAAAGATGGTGAATCTCTTTTTGACGCTAGAGAAAGATAAAAGAGATGTTAAGAGTCTGTCCAAACCACAGACTAGAACAATGGCTAATCATCCATACCTTATATAATGAACTTCTCTACAAAACAAAGATGATCATTAACGGTGCCGCTGACGCTGCACTGATGAATAAACAATACCCCGAAGTCTGTGCACTCATAGAGGATATGGAACAAAACCATTACCAATGGGAAAATGAATGAATAATAGTAGAAAAGAAAGAAGAAAAATGAGGTATATACGAAATCAATAGCCTAGACCATATGAACGCTAAGATGGATGTAACACCCCAATTCTACCCGACAATTATAAATGTAAATTAGAGTTATAAAACATATGCAACTGAATCAGGATGCCACAAATTCAACTTAAAAACCATTGCATTCAACATGGATACATAACACTTTAAAACTTTGGATGAACCAACAGCAAAATAAAATAATCATTTAAATCAACAACTTGAAAAACTATGCAGCGGAATCATAATAACATCTTTATCCAACATTAAACAAATTCTGAATAACAAGTACTTAACCACAATCATCTTAAAGTTCAACAATTGAAATAATCAACAACTAAACATCAAGCGTTCATCCCCCGAGTGTTACGTATCAGAGCAATGACACCGACTCGAACTACTGAAGGTAAACCGCATTCACTCTGGATTACCTGCACGTTACCAACATCAGGGTAACATTCTAATAGAAGTGGTGAGATATCGAACATTATAATAAAACGTATGATAAATATTAGATTAGAATCAGTTCATACAAAAATCACCACTTCACAACAACCATCAGAATAGGATATCAACAAAATACAACAATTAATTCATCAACACAACAACTCAATCATACTACTTGGAATGCGACTCAATACTATACAAATGCATGTGGTACCTGTTGTACCCCAAAATTTGCCCTCTTATTTATCAAGTATTTTCTCACAAGATCTCCTTTGTTCAAGACTGCACAAGGGCTGATCAGCTCAGGACACCTCCTTAAGCACTGATGACTAAAATTAGGGTTTGAGATATCACAAGGATGATTGAACTTTTAATGCCTCCTATGACTTTCATGGATCATCATGGACCCTCAATATTTCTCATGTCAAGTTTCAAGTCTTCGATTACATTTTTGCTCCGTCAATTGATCAGTTGACCTAAAAATCAGTTGTATTGGGGAAAAAGTCAACTGTGGTCAATTTACAATCAAACTTCATAATTTTTATCCATATCAACATTTTGAACTCATATATGTCATTTGATCAAGTTTGGACCATAATTCCTCAAGAAATTTGATCAGATCATCAAAAGGGCAAAATGGTCAAAATTAGGGTTTTGACCGAGAAATGGCAATTTCTGATTTTTGACCTAGAAAATGGTTAATTGGTTTGAGACATGATATCAATAGTTCAATTTCATCATTTTTACCTAATGGCATGACTCAAAACTACCCTCAAGATCAATTGATTGATAGTTGATTTTCAGTTAACTGATCAAAAGTCAACTGTATACTAAAAAGTCAAACTTTGACTTTTTGGTCAAAATCAAGTGTCAAAGATCACAATTCATCAAAACATGTCAAAATATGAAACTTGTTCATCAAGAAATCAAAAAGTCAAGATTTCATTTTGAAAAGTCAAAGTTTCCAAACTTAAAATTTTTTCTAAGTGTTGAAAACTTCATGTTTTTTCACAACTTTGAGCCATTTTTTCACCATGATGCAAGATGATTCAAAGGAAACTTTAAACATGAAAGTTGTAGATATAAATGAGATCTAAAACATTTATTTACACAACTTCTCCTATAAATGCATGGATTTCAAGTTATGATTTTGTGAATACATGTTCATGAAACTAAACACTTAATGAAAATTTTGCCCTAGTTTAGGCAGGATTTTGACCTAACTTCAAAGAATTTTTTCACATAGTCCCAAGGGGAATTTTCAAAAGTGATTCAAATAGGGGTTGTAGAGAAAATTACAAGCTTTATAAAGTGTCCAAGAACTCCTTGAGATCATGTTTGAGCAAGGAGAATCAAAGGCATGAAGTTGGCATTTCATTCTTGAATTATAGGTCAATTTCATGATGAACAAGAATGCAAATCCATGCTAGGCTGCATAATATTTGCTTTGAAGACCTCAAACTTGTTAGGCACTCCATATTTAATGTTTTTTCACAGCTGTTAGAGGCTTCAACTCAAGCAATTAATGCATTGCCCATGCTTAATGCCATTTTGGGAAGAAAGTGCACATTGTCATTTTTGAAAAGTAGCTTTATGCACAAAATCAGTTCTTGAGCTTTGCACTTGTTCTCTTCTGATCACACACAACCTATAACCCAAAAGAAACTTGTCTCAAGCCTCTAACAAGTCAGCCCATGCTTGTACTATACCTTGAAACCATGTTCTCACTTTTCTTCAAAATCAAGTAACATAACCATAACTTGTACTTGTGTGATTCTGACCCTCTCAAGCCTCACAACCTTTTCCTTACTTATGCACAAGTCATTTGCATCAAAACACACGCATACCCAAGCCCTCAAACTCCTTAGAACTCAGAACTGTATCATAAATCACCATTGTTGCACATTCTGACCAAAAACTTGAAACTCATATCTCCCTCGTGCGTTTCTAAGCCCTTTGGTTCCTAAAGCTTCTAAACATCAAATAAACTCATCCCTGACCCTGTTTCATAACTGTAACACCTCCATCATCAAGTTCCATTTTCAAAAACAGAGCTCTGCAAGTGGACTTCTCCAGAACTCCCCAACTACTTTCAGCTCAAGCCAAGCATCACATTAGCTTCCTGGGAACTTGAGGAAGATAACCCAATCACTAGAACTCATTAAAAGATAATCAAACTCAAAACACGATACCCTTTTGCAAAGTGAGTTTTCTGACTTTTGAACTATTCATATAGGCATTGATATGATTGTATTTGTGAAGATAGAATGTAGATATCATTGCCCTGAAACTATGCATGTCCATAGATTTCATTTATGTTGCTTGAGCATGAAGAATTTTGAGTTTAAACTTGCTGAAACATTTAGGTCAGGATTTGGTACTTTCATAAATTCATCTTTATCTTTGAATGTTAGCTTAAATTAGTTACATGGTTGGATTCGTGGTGGAAAATACACAAGTTTCATGTTTACATTTTTGAAAATGGTTGAAGAATGAGCAAGTTACAGATCCTTTGGCTGGAGGTTGAAGATGAAGTATAGTCAGGGCAAGTTATGTGTTATGTATTTATTGTTGTGCCAATATTAACGGATATATCACCACCCTAGTGGTGAAAGTGCGCCCCTTTCACCAAACGGACCTGGGTTCGAGCCCCAGTGTCCGTTTTGCTTCTTATTTTCATATTTTTTCTGTTTCTTTTTTGTTTGAAAAGGTTAGAGGCCTCCAACATGGGCCTGATTACTTTTTTTTTCTCTTTCTAGCCCCTGTCTCATTTCAGCACCCCCTGACCCAAAATTCATTTTTGTTTTCTTTTTCTTATTATATCTTATTTCTTTTCCTTTATTATTATTATTATTATTATTATTAGTATTATTATTAATATTATTTTTTATTGTTATTAATAAAAACCCAAAACAAAAATATATTTTATTTGTTATTTTTACACTTATTTATTTTATTTTGTTTTATAAAATCAAAAGAACAAAAACATTTCTTAATAAATTAATTTCTTTCTTAATAATTAAATTTTAGGTTTAATTATTATATTATATTATTTTCTTGTAAATTAAAATCAATTTAGAACTTAGGACTTTTATTTAATTAATGTTATTTACTAATTTAATTAAATTCACAAAAACCCTAAAATACTTATTTTCTTTAATAAATTAATTTCTTTTATTAACTTAATTTTAATTTTCTTATTCTAGTCAATTATCTTATTTTCATTTAATTAGGTCAAAACTTTCAATACAAAAAAAAT
Source organism: Vicia faba (assembly GCA_948472305.1). NCBI lineage: Eukaryota > Viridiplantae > Streptophyta > Magnoliopsida > Fabales > Fabaceae > Vicia > Vicia faba. The sequence goes on along the minus strand of OX451738.1, from coordinate 1,034,355,125 downwards.
CATTCCTTATCTATTCATACTTGTACATTATATTCATTTCATTTCTTGTACATTTATTCAAATTTAATATAGTTGTAATAGATAATTAGGGTTTTAATTTCTTGCAATTCCCCATTTTTAATCTGTACACACCATCCCCTAATGATGTAATAGCTTAGTATTTTTATTTTCCGCAATTTAGTGCTTTATATACAAATGCTAGTAATTAGGGTTTGTATGGAAAGATAAAATCAATGCTTAGAAAACCCTAATTCAAGACAAAAACAATGCATGTAAATAATACACTTGCACACTTACACCCTTAGGGTAAACCCACTTTGTTTCCTTACAAAAATGACCATATTATGCACGTGAGGTGTCTTAGCAAAAATAAATCAAAATACAAGATCATAGTCCCTCGATGACGCTATCAAAGTTGCCTTTCAAAAATGATCTTAGTGCCTTAAAGAAAATGCTAAGATATCTTACAACATTGCTAATCATGACTATACGATGAACCTTTCCCGTCCCTTTTACATCCAAAGATAGGGTTACTTACCAAATCAATGGTAAGATAACAATGTCAAAGGAAAGAGGAAATAAACATGAAAGACTTTTGAGTAGGTAGAATGTTCCTAAGTTGCTTGCTCATTTTCAAACCAAAACATCCTTTCTATTTTTAAAAACAAACACCAACACTTTTAAAACATCTTACAAACTTGAAACATTTTCAAAAGATCAACACTTTGTGTACATTCTTATGAACGAGAATCATTACAAAGTTTGCATAAACGATGGAGCCTTTTAAAAATACTTTCAAAAACCACACAAAGCATATTTTCAAACAAAAGCAAGTGATCTAGAAAGCAACTAAGAGCCCGTAGATAACTACGGATGAAAAGGGTGACAATACCTTTCCTTTTCATAATCTACCCCCCGAACTCAAAAAAACATCTCAAAGGTATTTCCTGTTCTTTTCAGCCTTTCCTTTTGGATAAAAGAAAAGTCGGTGGCGATTCTTGCTAAATCACAAAAATTGCGATCAAACGCAAAACAACCAAGTCTGTTCTCCCACCGTGTTACAAAACTGGCGACTCTGCTGGGGAAAATTTTAAAAGTGGGGTTACCTTAGGGCTAGATCACATTTACTTGCTTTCCTTGTTTGACTTGCATGCTTTACATTATGGTTCCTTGTTTGGGCTTACTAAGGATCCTACACCCGGATTTGGGGCACCTTTTTTAGGTAAGTAGCAATAAATTGTGAGGGAACTATGTGGGGTATACCGACACGGTTGAAACAGTAGCTACATTGATGCGATACTTTGGTGTGTATCGGTAGCCCTTGAGTAATCAAGGAGAATACGGGACCGCTGTGTGGTATCATAAAGCGTCAACTGACCTTAGCACCTTAATTGGCCAACTTGGATTTTAGGATGTAGTGAGATAGCCGTCTTTGGTGTAAACCCAAAGTCGGTTGATACTCGATGCTATACTTATTGAGGTTTGACCCTTGATTTTTGTTTGGTGGCATATCAATTATCTATCGGAACGAGATTTAGGGGAAAGACCGGTGATATTGAGATCCCTTAGAACCCGGTTACTATATTTAGGACAGGTTGAACCAACCCAACTTCAAGAGGGTATCACCTTAAAATCCATGCAAGCCTTAAACCTAAGGTCTCTGCGTGATTTGCTTGTGCTTGCCATATCTACTATATCTGAGCATAATCATGACATAATAACATAGCATGTTATACTAACCATTTCAAGGATTCTTAGGGTTTATTTTTGCCTTGTTTTGTAGAACTTGGCCCTCGCCCGCAGATTCACTATCCAAGTCAGTCTGGTAAAAGTACCTCCTCAACTTAAGGAGTTGGTATCAAAGGTTCCCGAAAGCTCTCCGTTCATTGAAAGACATGGTCGACTTCTCAGCTTGGTCACCTTAAACCCTGATGAAGAGATGTTAAAAGTGCTCTTTCAATTCTTTGACCCTCTACATCACTGCTTCACTTTTCCGGATTATCAGTTAGTGCCTACTATGGAGGAGTTTTCTCTATTATTGGGGGTGCCTAATCTTAATGAGGCACCTTTCAATGGTATGGAAAGAGACCCTAAACCTGAAGATATTGCTAAAGCTCTGTCCTTACAACAGTCTGACGTAGTAGCCAATTGGGAAACCAGGAGAGATGTCAAGGTTTTTTTTGGCTAAGTTCTTGTTTGAGAAAGCTCATCATTTTTGGGATACATTGGACTTGCAAGATTTTGAGGAGGTGTTATCCCTTCTCATCTATGGGTTGGTACTGTTTCCTAATCTGGACCAGCTCATAGACGTGAATGCGGTTAAAGTTTTCCTGTCACGAAATCTGGTACCTACTATGCTTGGAGATATCCTACATTCGTTGCATACTCGCACTATAAAAAGGAGAGGAACCCTTATGTGTTGCACACCTCTTTTGGCTAGGTGGTTTATTTCTCACATACCCCGATCCATCTTGAAGAATGAACAGGGCTCGAGATGGTCTCATAGGCTGATGACTCTTACACATTCAGGCATTCATTGGTGTCCCCGATCCTCGAAGAGTGTTACCATCATTGATCGATGCGGAGAATTCCCTAATGTCCCCCTTTAGGAATTAGGGGAGGAATCACTTACAATCCTTGTTTGGCACTGCGACAGTTTGGATATGTGAGAAGGGATGGTCTCCACGATACACTTATCCAAGGAATCATCTTCGACTACAAGAATGATGCTCAGGATTACTGCAAAAGGTTCATGCGAGCTTGGGGCATGGTACATGGAGTTGATAGCAAGACACTGGGGCACAAGAATTCCATCCCTTTTGAACCTTATCTAAAATGGGTGCGAGCTCGTGCTCAAAGTCTTATGATGCCTTACCCTTCCATTCTCCCAGTTATCATAGAGCCTATTGTAGAAGGAGATGTCCCATACACTATCCTTCATTGCAACATGCCCACCTCTCTCGAAGACTTGCAAAGGGATTAGATGCAGCTTAAAAGGGAGCGAGACACTTTCAAGGCCCAATTCTACGCCAGCAAGAAGAAGGTTCTAGAACTCACCAGACAACTTCATGAAGAGCAGAGTCTGAACGCCTACATCGCACCAAAGAGGATGCGTTCAACTTTTTTGTCTTAAAATTTTGTATTTTATTTCTTTCATTGTAAGCCTAAAGAGGCACGAGGTACTCAAACTTTGATTTATTAATATGACGTGCGTTCCTTTTTTTTCTGAAGCAAATATAAATCTCTAACTTCCTTGAAATCATTTGCATATGCATCTTCATTCATCATAACACAAGCAGGTTTCTTACAACAGGTCTCCTTATCTTTCTATTGTTTATTTCAGTAAGATGGATCTTGAGCAGATAGTAAAAGATCTCCAGGCGCAGAATGCTCAGTTTCAACAAATGTTCCTGACTCTGGCCAAGGGACAAGAGGATTTGAAAACTTTGCTGATCAAAGAAAAGAAGAAGAAGGCAAAGAAATCAACCGGTGTTTTCAATATGGGAAGGAGATTCCCAGGGCCAGCCAGACGGACCCTAGACTTCACAACATCATCAGGTGAAAAGGATAGTCAAGAAGGGAAAAGAAAAGAAGTGATTGATCATCTAGAATCTGAAGAAGAAGAGACCTATTACTCTGAAGAGCAATATCCTCCGGCTGACGACAAATAAAAACATTTGGAAAATCGCTTAAGTGCAATAGAGATTCAAAAAGTGCCCGGGCTAGAATTTGAAGAGATGGGTTTGGTGTTTGGGATTGTTATTCCACCAAAGTTCAAGGCACTAGTGTTTGCTAAGTACGATGGGGTTTAGTGTCCCAATATGCACCTGCAATCTTATGTAAGGAAAATACAACCTCAAACTGCCGACAGAGATTTGTGGGTCCACTTCTTTCAGGATAGTCTGTCCGGGACTCAGCTAGATTGGTTCTATCAACTGGAGAGGACCAATGTCCATAATTGGGAAGACCTGGCCGCTGCTTTTTATAAACATTATCAGTACAACACAGACCTTGCTCCCACCCGTACTCAACTCCAGAGTATGGCTATGGGTTCAAGCAAAGGTTTCAAAGACTATGCTCAGAAGTGGAGGGACTTAGCAGAAACAGTCCAACCTCTCCTATCTGACAGAGAGCTAGTGGACATGTTTCTGGGTACCCTGTCCGGTCCTTTCTTTAATCATCTAATTGGAAGCTCCTCAGCAGGCTTCACTGAATTAATCTTGACTGGGAAAGAGTGGAAGTTGGGATTAAGAGTTAGAAGATCCAAAAGGACGCATCCTCCAGTGCCGTGAGAAAACCATTTATTAGGAAGAAAGAGGTTGGTGTTGTGTACCCTCAAAGGAATCAGGACAGAACTGAACGTCGTCCAATGGTAGGGGTCGTCATGATCCCTAAGCCTGCACCTACTCAACAAAGGAATGACCAGCCTAGAACAGAAAGACCGGTAAGACAATTTACCCGGATAAATATGACGCTGTCTCAAGTACTGCCACATTTGTTGAGATCTAATCTGGTAACTTTGAAGGAAGCCCCGAAGAATCCCAACACCGCCTCTCCTCATTACAACCCTAATGCTCGTTGTGATTACCATTCAGAAAGTCCAGGCCATGATACCAACATCTGCTGGGCTTTGAAAAACAAGGTGCAAGACCTTCTCGAGGCAAAAGAAATTGAATTTGATTCTCCTGAGATCCCAAATGTTATTGCCGCTCCTATGTCCAAGCATGGTCGTGATGTTAACATTGTTGAAGATGATGTGTTTGTTATTGTTGTTGATGAACTTGTTACTCCTCTCCTGACTGTCAAGAGGAACCTGTTGAAGGCCGGTTTATTTCTGGGCTGTGGCGAAGGCTGCCACCTCTGTTTATCTCTACCAACTGGTTGTCATTTATTGAAAGTAGGTGTCCAACGCCTAATGGATGACAAAGAGATTTTGTTTGAAAAGACTCCCGCTCCAACCATTGCTTACAAAGATGTTTCAATATTAACCATTTCCGCCAATCCTTCCAGGGTCTCCACCAAAAGACCCGTTAGGATTACATCTATTCCAAAGGTGACTCCACTAATAATTACTATGCCTGGACCAATCCCGTACTCATCAGATAAAACTGTCCCCTACAACGTAGTCGAACAGCTAAGGAAGACTCCGTCGAAGATTTCTATGCTAGCCTTACTGTTGTGCTCCGAGGCTCATGCGAAGGCCTTGGTGAAATTTCTCAAAACTGCCCACGTGCCACAAGAAACCTCTGCTGACCAATTCCAAGACTGTGTGGCCAGTTTGACCACTGATAATGGTTTTGGCTTTTCTGATGCTGATCTTACACCTAGAGGGAGGAAACATAACAAGGAATTGCATGTCTCTGTCGAATGCATGGGCACTACTCTGGCCCATGTCCTGGTAGAAACAGGTTCTGTTAGAACAAAGTTTGAATCTACTACCCTAAGTTTAAGTTTTGATGATAACAAAATGCATAGATATATTAATTGTATGATTCATGTAAGACAAATATGCTATCTAAAAATTACATTCTATTTTACAGAAACTCTGATGGATATCAGCAAGAGAACATCATCATCAGCATCAGAAGATGTTATATCAGATACCAGAATCAGAAGATCAACTTGTGCTTACGCTGAAGCTTGATGAACAGATCTGCGCATAACAATCTGAACTCTGATCAAGGAAACAACAACTCATCAGCACCTAGCAGCGTCAGAATGAGCCAAAGCCAGAACACGCTTAAGTGGCAACGGTACTGTGCATTCAAGATGCTTTATTAACAACGACATCATTCCAGACAAGATCTTATCAAATTGGAAAGAATGTTATTGGCATTGAAACAGAATTAACGGACTCCAACGTACCAATTTTCCAATGCTATTTAAACAAGTCAGTGAAGATTGAATTGGCTAATGCTCTACAACACTCTACACGCCTAAAGCTATTCATCATCTTCCTCACTCTCAGTTTGCTAAAGCTCTCAAATTCTTTACTCAATTAATTTAGCAATCTAGTATCATAAGCTTAATGTGTGTAGTATCACAGTTGTGATAAATAGTTTTTGTAGAAAACATTCAACACACTAGATTTCAATTCTTTGTAAGAAAGTATTTCCTTGAGAAACCGGTTTGTGGTTTGACTCAAGAAGGCTTTAGAAGTTGTTAAAGCAGTTGTAATATTCAGTTGAATATAGTGGATTAAGACCTCGTTGGAGAGAGGCGAAATCACCTTGACGGGTGGACTGGAGTAGTTTTAGATCAAACGAACCAGGATAAAAATACTGTGTTGACTGCAATTGATTTCAAGTTTTTACAATTCAACCCCCCTTCTTGTGTTTTTCACTTCTTCAATTGGCATCAGAGCGCCTGGTTCTGAGCTAAAACACTTAACCGTGTCAGTACAAGATCCAGCGTCAGAAAAACACAATGGTAGGAACTTATCAACACACCAGCAATGACAACAATGAAGACATAGACAGATTCAACGGCAAACCTCCAGTCTTTGATGGAGAAAATTTTGATTACTGGAAAGACAGAATTGAAAGCTTCTTTCTGGAACATGATGCTGATCTGTGGGATATGGTGACAGATGGATACACGCACCCAGTGAATGCAAGCGGTCAAAAGATTGACAAGAAAGCACTGTCTGATCAACAAAAGCGTGACTTCAAAAATCACCACAAGGCCAGAACCATTCTTCTCAGCGCCATCTCTTACGCTGAATATGAAAAGATCTCTAACAGAGACACAACAAAGAACATGTTTGACTCACTCAGAATGACGCATGAAGGCAACGTTCAGGTCAAAGAAACTAAAGCTCTTGCGCTCATTCAGAAGTATGAGGCATTCAAAATGGAAGAAAGTGAATCCATTGAAACAATGTTCTCAAGATTCCAAATTCTGGTGGCTGGTCTCAAGGTTCTGGACAAAGGATACTCTACTGCTCATCATGTCAAGAAGATCATCAGAAGCTTGCCAAAGCAGTGGAGGCCAATGGTTACAGCGCTGAAGCTAGCTAAAGATCTCAACAAAATTTCTCTGGAGGAACTTATCAGCTCCCTCAGAAGTCATGAGATAGAGCTGGAAGCTGATGAACCTCAGAAGCAAGGTAAGCCATTAGCATTAAAATCTAACAAAAAATCTGAGTCTAAAGTTTTGCAGGCAGTTGAAGAAACATCTGATGGATCCTCATCAGAAGAAGACGAACTTTCCCTCCTCTCCAGAAGAGTGAATCAACTATGGAAGCAGAGGCAAAGGAAGTTCAGGAATCCCAGAAGATCTGATCAGAATGAGTCTTCTTCCAGATACAGAAGGTCATATTCTTCCTCTGGATACAGAAGATCTGAAGGATCCTCAGGAAGCAGAAAGCAAAACACCAAGGACATCATCTGCTATGAGTGCAATGAGCAAGGACACTACAAGAGTGACTTCCCAAAGCTTCAGAGGGAAAAGCCCAAAAAGAAGTTTGGAAGAGAAAAGAAGAAAAGTCTCATGGATACATGGGATGACTCTGACTCGTCTGAAGCTGACTCAGAATCAGACGATGAGAGAGCAAACATAGCTCTCATGGCCAACATTTCAGAAGACAGTAAAGCTTCTGAATCAGACTCAGAATCAGACACTGAAGAGGTATTTCCTGACTTTGCAATTAATTTTACTAAGGCTGAACTTGCTGAAAGCCTTAACGAAATTCTGGAAAGATACCAGCAGATTAGAGTTAAATTCAGAAACCTGAAAAGGAATCTTGAATCTGACTCTGATAAGACTGAGAGTCTTAAATTGGAAAATTCTGAGCTGAAAAACAAAATTTCAAAGTTAGAAAATGTTTTACAAAACTCTCAGAAGGAAACAATTTCTGAGACTCCCAGCAACGCTGATGAGATCATCAAGGAGTATGATCATAGCTTTCAGAAGTTCCTTGCTAAAAGCATAGATAGAAGCAAAATGGCTTCAATGATCTATGGAGTTAGCAGAAACGGCAGAAAGGGAATAGGATACAAAGGTAAGGTTCCTACACCAAATAATGCCATGGATTTAATTATTAAACACACTCCTCTGAACTCACATTTTGTGTATGGTCACACACATGATATTAAATATACTAGCAGTAAGTATTCTGTGAGACCAAAATTCAACCAGAGTTTTGGTCAATCTAACAAATCAGTACCCAAGAAAATCTGGGTACCTAAGGATAAAATAATACACGTTGCAGATATCTTTAGCAGCAAATCAGAAACACCAGTCATGGTACCTGGACTCTGGCTGCTCGCGACACATGACGAGAAGAAGGCATATGTTCCAAAGCCTGGAACTTAAGCCTGGAGGCCACGTTGGCTTTGGAGGCAATCAGAGGGGAAAGATCATTGGCTCTGGAACTGTAGGTAATGGAAATCTTCCCTCTATAAATAATGTTCTGCTAGTAGATGGATTAATGCATAATCTGTTATCCATAAGTCAATTAAGTGATAACGGTTATGATATAATCTTTAATCAAAAATCATGTAAAGCTGTTAGTCAGAAAGATGGGACTATCCTATTTAATGGAAAGAGGAAAAACAACATTTATAAAATCAAACTTTCTGAACTGAAAAGTCAGAATGTAAAGTGTCTTCTGTCTGTTAACAACGAGCAATGGATCTAGCACAGAAGATTGGGGCATGTTAGTATGAGAAGAATATCTCAGATTAACAAACTCAATCTGGTCAGAGGACTTCCTAATCTGAAGTTCAATTCAGATGCTCTGTGTGAAGCATGTCAGAAAGGCAAGTTTGCAAAACCTTCTTTCAAATCTAAAAATGTTGTTTCTACCTCTAAGCCATTAGAACTTCTGCACATTAACTTATTTGGACCAGTTAAAACTGCTTCAGTCAGTGGCAAGAAGTATGGGTTAGTAATCGTAGATGACTATAGCAGATGGACATGGGTAAAGTTCTTAAGACACAAGGACGAGTCACACTTTATGTTTGTTACCTTCTGTAACAAAGTTCAGAATGAAAAGGATCTTAGAATCGTTAAAGTCAGAAGTGATCATGGTGGAGAGTTTGAAAACAAAGATTTTGAGTCATTCTTTAATGACAGAGGCATTCTGCATGATTTCTCTTGTCCTAGAACTCCCCAACAAAATGGAGTTGTAGAACGAAAGAACAGAACATTGCAAGAAATGGCCAGAACCATGATCAATGAGACAAACGTTGCTAAGATCTTCTGGGCAGAGGCAATAAACACAGCGTGCTACATTCAGAATAGAATCTCAATAAGACCTATTCTGGAAAAGACTCCATATGAATTGTGGAAGAACAGAAAGCCCAGCATTTCATATTTTCATCCATTTGGATGTACTTGTTTTATGTTAAATACAAAAAATTATTTGAACAAGTTTGACTCTAAAGCACAGAAGTGTATTATGTTAGGATACTCTGAACGCTCAAGAGGATACAGAGTATACAATACAGAAACACAGATTGTGGAAGAATCAATCAGTGTTTGTTTTGATGATAAGCTTGACTCTGAAAAGTCAAAGCAGAATGAAGTTTTTGCAGGTATGGAAGTTGAATTTACAGGTTCTGAAGACAAGTCATCAGAAGCTCTCAACAAAGACACTCCTTCAACATCTGAAAGGAGCACTGCTAGCAATCCTACAACAGCTGCTGATCAACCTCAGAAGAGACTACCCAGAAGCAGCTTGGATCACCCAAAAGAAACTATCTTAGGAAGAAAGGAAGATCCAATCAGAACAAGAGCCAGCTTCAGAAACTCTGAAGAATCCCTCATGGGACTTGTGCCTCTGATTGAACCTTCTTCTATTGATGAAGCACTTCTGGACAACAACTGGATTCTAGCAATGCAAGAAGAGCTGAATCAATTCACCCGAAATGACGTATGGGATCTTGTCCCCAGACCAAAAGGATTCAACGTAATTTGAACAAGATGGGTGTTCAGAAATAAGCTGAACGAACAAGGTGAAGTTATCAGAAACAAAGCACGACTGGTAGCACAAGGTTATAGTCAGCAAGAGGGGATAGACTATACAGAAACCTTTGCTCCAGTTGCCAGGTTAGAATCTATCAGACTTTTAATTTCATTTGCTGTCAATAAAGGCATCACTCTGTATCAGATGGATGTCAAGAGTGCATTCTTAAATGGTTACATAGAAGAAGAGGTTTATGTGCACCAACCCCCTGGTTTTGAAAGTACAAAAAATCCAGAATATGTTTTCAAACTAAAGAAGTCACTATATGGTCTTAAACAAGCTCCCAGAGCTTGGTATGAAAGACTAAGTAACTTTCTGCTAGAAAATGAATTCACCAGAGGGAAGGTGGACACTACCTTATTCTGTAAGTCAGTTAAGAATGACATCTTAGTCTGTCAAATTTACGTTGATGATATTATTTTTGGATCTACTAATCCTTCTCTTGGAAGAAAATTTGCTAAGTGTATGCAGGCAGAATTTGAGATGAGCCTCATGGGAGAACTGAAATTCTTTCTGGGAATTCAGATCAATCAAAATCCTGAGGGAACTTACATTCATCAGAGCAAATATGTCAGAGAACTTCTGAAGAAATTAGACCTCTCAGAATGTAAGTCATCAAAGATTCCAATGCATCCCACGTGCATTCTGGAAAGAGAAGAGGTAAGCAAAAAGGTAGAACAGAAGGTCTACAGAGGTATGATTGGTTCTCTCCTTTATCTGTCAGCTTTAAGGCCTGATATCTTATTCAATGTATGTATTTGTGCTAGATTCCAATCAGATCCTAGAGAATCTCACTTAACAGCTGTTAAGCGAATTTTCAAGTATCTGAAAGGTACTACTAATCTGGGTCTATTTTATAGAAAATCTAGTGATTACAGCTTAGTAGGCTACTGCGATGCTGACTTTGTTGGAGACAGAGTAGAGCGTAAAAGTACTTCTGGAAGCTGCTAGTTTCTGGGAGAAAATCTGATCTCTTGGTCCAGCAAAAGGCAATCCACAATTGCGCTATCAACAGCAGAAGCTGAGTACATAGCAGCAGCAGGATGTAGCACACAAATGCTCTGGATGAAAAGTCAGCTTGAAGACTTCCAGATTTTTGAGAGTAACATCCCTATACTCTGTGACAATACCTCTGCCATTTGCTTAAGTAAAAATCCTATTTTGCATTCTAGGGCTAATCATATGGAAATAAAACATCACTTCATTAGGGACTATATTTAGAAAGGAATTTTGAACTTAAAATTTATTGATACAGACCATCAATGGGCTGATATCTTCACTAAACCCCTTTCTGAAGATAGGTTCAATTTCATTCTGAAACATCTCAGCATGAAACTCTGCCCAGAGTGAAAATGTTTTAATTCCATATATTAACCTTCAGAATGTGTTTTCTTTTTACTGTGAACTTCTGATCAATCTCCTTTCAGAAAGATAGACATGCAGATTGTATCAGATTCTATTCTTAAAGATCTGAGCGTTTCAGCTCAAGGATAAACGTGCTGCTCACTAAATCAAACAAGTGTCATCCAATCATCAGCAAATCTCTGAAGCAGAACACGCGTGCACGCTTCTGATAAGGCAAAACGCTGATTGGGTGCATTGAGACACATGTCTGGTAACCGTTTCAAGTATCTTTCTCAAATCCCCCAAAATCAGCAAGCATTAAATGCACGTAATCATGAGTTTAAACTGTAATCATGAATTAATTCTCTTTCTTAAAACCGTTTACGTTTTATAAACATATTTTGAAATCTATTTAAGCACATTAACATCATTCATTAAATTTGTACCGTCTCCTACATTCATACAAATATTTTCTGCATTCTTCTTGTGTGTTCATCCCTTTTCAAAAGAAACCCTTTTCTCAAATTTTTTTCAGAAACCCTAAGTGTGAACATGGAAACCTCTAGCAATGTTTCTGCAGGTTCTCAGAAGGAGGCTTCATCTTAACAATACAAAATTCCCTTCAGAACTCTCCTTACACCAGTGAAGAACTTGGAAGTTCTGTCTGAACTGATTGTTGATTTCTCCAGTCTGAAAGAAAATGGATTCGATTTGACAGAAGAAGTTAGGGCTCAAGGATGGGAGAGATACTTTGATAGGTTGGTGGGTCCAACGTTCCCAGTATTGGTCAAGGAATTCTGGATTCATGCGTCTTCATCAACACATCAAGTTACCTCCTACACAATGGGAAAGAAGATTGTGTTCACTAAGGATCACATTGCAAGATTGATTGGATACAACGGTGGTGGCATCCGCTGTATCGACATGGCAGAAAGATGCTCAGATGCTGCTGTCATTGCAAGAGAGATTTTCACCCATGGGGTTCCCAGCAGCAAAATCAGAGACTTGAAGGATCAACACAGAATATGGGCGAAGATTATTCTGGGGTGCTTCAATCACAGGAAGCCCACAAGCTCTCCTGATTATATAAACATAGATCAGCAGTTTCTGATCTATTTTATTAATCAGAAGGTAAAGATTAACTTGGCTCATCTTCTGTTTAATCACCTCAGGACCAGCGTCAAGGAAACAAGGGAAGAAGAAAGGACAAAAAGGGACTGGATACCCTTTGGCAGGTTAATATCAGATATTCTGACTGAGAATAGGCTGATAGAACACCTTACAGAAGCTCAGGAAGTAAGCTCTATTGAACCTACTGTTGGCAAGCCTCTGAACGCCAAGAATCTGAAGAAAATGAAACTGATAGAGAATATCAGAAAGGAGCCCAGCGTCACTCCTCTGGCTGACATCACCAGCAGAAGAGTCCCTCTGGACGACTTTCCAATATTTTCTGAGATTGACTATAAACCAGTCATTGTTCTCAGATACTTGGACGCTTGCAAGGCTGATGGCACAGATCCTACTCTGAACATTAAAGATCTGCACCAGCAAAATCCAGAAGTTACTGTGAAGAAGACGAAGAAAAGAAAGGCTACTTCAGAAGGACCATCCCAGCAGACCCCTAAGAAGAGAGGTAATTTATCTGCTACTAATGTTTTAAATTCTTCTGCTATTCCAACATCAATCCCAACCCCAGCTGCATATGAACTTCCAATCCCCATACCAACCATTGATGAAACCGAACCAGAGGCTAACCCTTCTGAGTCACTAACTCTCAGGAGATCCCGCAACAAAAATCTAAAACCCACAACATCAACAGAATCAGAACTTGACAAAGTTCTTTCTGAAATTGATCAACGTTCTTCCGCTCCCCTCTCAGAAAATCCAAACACCCAACCAGAAACTTCCCATTCCCCACAACCAGCAACCACACTATCCCCAATACCAGAACAACCAGAAATTCCTCCTCCCTCTCCACAACCAGAACTTCATCCACTTTCACCTCAACCATCACCTCCACAACCTGAGTTTCAACACTCTCAAACTCCATCACCTGAACCTCAAACCCCTGAACCTTATTCTCCTCAATCCTCTGAACCTCAACCCTTGGCAATTCAGCTGCCTTGTGGTACAACTATAAACATACCCCAGCTGCCATCCTCACCAGAAACTACCCCTCCAAATACTCCAAACAGTCCAATTATCATTTCTGACTCTCCCACTCCATCTCCCAAACAAGCTACAGAAGACCACAACAGGACCTTCATTGATTTAACAATCCTTGACCATCTTGTTGACCTCAAAAATAAAATAGCCATCCCCAAACCCAAATAACTAGATGTTGGTGCTGGCATTTTGAATTTTGAAACAGGCTTGCAGAATTGGATTGCTTCTCTAAAGCAGGTTTGTCCTGGAATGATTGATCCTGCTGCCTTAGACCAACTCTGGACACATTTCAGAATGTGGGTACGCACTGAAGCCCTCAAGCTGCAAGACATCAATTATGAACAGGCACAACAGAACTTCAGCAAGCTGCTGAAGGAAGTTGAAAGTCAGCTACCGAAGGAGGAAGTGCTACTTCTGGATAGTGAGCCATGGTCTGAGAAGCATCCAGCTTCAAAAGTGCAGCCAGCAGAAGATCAGACAACTCAAGCTAAAGAGGTTAGTCAAGATGAAGATGTTGCAGAAAGCTCTCAGAAGCTTCCTGCTTCTGACGTTTCTCAAGCTGCCTTGGACAGGCAGACTCTGGAAGAGTTGAAGCAGAATGATATTCGTCTGCAGCAAAGAATGGATGAGAATGATCAGAAGATGAAGGAAAGGATGGATGTGCAAGACAACAAGATTGATACAGTAGTCAACATGGTGCACAAGCAGAATGAAACTGCTGATCAGATTAAGACAATGCTAGAGACTCTGTTCACACGCTTTCCACCCCAACCTTAGTTTTTCATTCATGATATTTTCACTGTTTTCTTTGCATATCATTTGTACTGTTTGTCTAGCTCTGAATTAAATATAACAATTTTTCTGCTCTGATCATTTTAGCTTATATTACTTACACTTTTTGATTGCTGACAAAAAGGGGGAGAACAAGAATGATATTTTTCAATAACGGATTACCGAGACAAAAAGTCTCAAACATTCTAACACTCTGATATACTTGAATGTTTTCTGTTTTTGCATAAGGCTACAAGTACAAGAAGTTAATCATCTCTGATACACTGAAGCTCTGATATTCTGATCTGATACACTAAAGCTCTGACATTCTGATGTTCAAAGAAAGTCAATAAAGATCTAATCCTGAAGAACTCTTGGAATTAAAAAGGGAAGTAATAAATTCAGGGGGAGTATCTCTGATCTAAACTCTGATATCTCTTTATCCTTTATCTTTGATAACTTCCTATTTAATTCTGATACTCTTTACTATTTAGTTATCTCTGATACTTTTCACGTTAATTCTCAATTAAAAAATATCTAGTTTTTGTCATCATCAAAAAGGGGGAGATTGTTAGAACAAAGTTTGAATCTACTACCCTAAGTTTAAGTTTTGATGATAAAAAAATGCATAGATATATTAATTGTATGATTCATGTAAGACAAATATGCTATCTAAAAATTACATTCTGTTTTACAGAAACTCTGATGGATATCAGCAAGAGAACATCATCATCAGCATCAAAAGATGAGATATCAGCATCAGAAGATGTTATATCAGATACCAGAATCAGAAGATCAACTTGTGCTTACGCTGAAGCTTGATGAACAGATCTGCACATAACAATCTGAACTCTGATCAAGGAAACAACAACTCATCAGCACCTAGCAGCGTCAGAATGAGCCAAAGCCAGAACACACTTAAGTGGCAACGGTACTGTGCATTCAAGATGCTTTATTACCAACGACATCATTCCAGACAAGATCTTCTCAAATTGGAAAGAATGTTATTGGCATTGAAACGGAATTAACGGACTCCAACGTACCAATTTTCCAATGCTATTTAAACAAGTCAGTGAAGATTGAATTGGCTAATGCTCTACAACACTCTACACGCCTAAAGCTATTCATCATATTCCTCACTCTCAGTTTGCTAAAGCTCTCAAATTCTTTACTCAATTAATTTAGCAATCTAGTCTCATAATCTTAACGTGTGTAGTATCACAGTTGTGATAAACAGTTTTTGTAGAAAACATTCAACACACTAGATTTCAATTCTTTGTAAGAAAGTATTTCCTTGAGAAACCGGTTTGTGGTTTGACTCAAGAAGGCTTTAGCAGTTGTTAAAGCAGTTGTAATATTCAGTTGAATATAGTGGATTAAGACCTCGTTGGAGAGAGGAGAAATCACCTTGACGGGTGGACTGGAGTAGTTTGAGATCAAACGAACCAGGATAAAAATACTGTGTTGACTGCAATTGATTTCAAGTTTTTACAATTCAACCCCCCTTCTTGTGTTTTTCACTTCTTCAGGTTCATCTTTGAATGTGCTGCCTAAGAAGGCTCTAGATAGACTAGACTATGAAGGTTTGACCTTAAAACCCAACAACATAGTGGTAAGGGCCTTCGAAGACTCAAAGAGAATAGTGCATGGGGAGGTGGACATCCCCATTAAAGTTAGAACTCAAACCTTTGATTCAACTTTCTATGTAATGGACACTCGCCCTTCCTATTCATGTTTATTAGGCCGACCTTGGATTCACGATGCTGGTGATATCACCTCTACATTACATCAGATGCTAAAATACCCAACCAAGGGAAAAATCATTACTGTCCACGGAGAGGAGGAATATATGGTCAGTCACTTGAACTCCTTCAGATACGTAGAAATGGATGGTGAATTCATTGAAACTCCATGCCAGCACTTCGAGGAAGTCCCACAAACAGTTGCGGCAACCAAGACTATCTCCAAAGTTCTGAGGATCACCAGATCCCCGCTGAGGATGGCTTCTCTGAAATATGCCAAGGCAGTAGTCGAAGAAGGTGGGTTTACTATTTGGGGCTAGCTCCCAGACATTCCCTACAAGTCTGACAAATTTGGTTTGTGTTTTACTTCAGGAGCCCAGAAAGCTGTTCGTCGTGCTCGTGCTGGGGGACCACCTTTGAAGATTAGCAACCTTGGAGTCAATGTAGTGGAGGATAGTGATGATAACTGTGACCTGGAAGAATGGATTTTCCCAACTATCAATGGAGGACTCAGCAACTGGGAAGCTAAATAATTTGTCCCTATTACTTTTATCAAACAATAATTGTCTTTAAATTTTTGTCGGACTTGTAATAATCAAACAATTTAGACTTTTAAAACCTTTTGTCTTACCCGAGGCACAACGGTCCATCTGTAAGGATTGTTACTTCATTTTCATATGTCATCAATGAATCATGGATGTTTTTGCATGAAAACTTTACGCTCTTTGTTTTTCTTTTTCTACATTTTTATGTTTCAATGATAACTATGCTCTTACACACACTCACATATCAAAATGCAGATCCACATCCACTCAGGATCCCATGGGTAATGATTCTACTATGGCCTATTATGACTTTGAAAATCTGGTCTACCAAGACGAAGACGAAGGTGAGGAAGATTATGAAGTTCTAGGGGAACTAGCCAGGTTACTACAACATGAAGAAAGGACCATACAGCCCCACGAAGAACAGGTTGACACAGTTAACTTAGGTACCGAAGAGGACAAGAAAGAATTCAAGGTGGGTGCCAATCTTGAATCTAGTATCAAGAAGCGCTTAACTCAGTTACTACATGACTATGTTGAGGTCTTTGCCTGGTCATACAAAGACATGCCAGGACTTGATGCTGATATCATGGTCCATCGTCTACCAACTAAAGAAGACTGCCCTCTGGTAAAACAGAAAGTCCGTCGCATGTGGCCAGACATGTCGGAGAAGATCAAGACTGAAGTCATGAAAAAATTCAACGCATGATTCTTAGTCGTCACCTCCTATCCACAATGGGTCGCCAATGTTGTTCTAGTTCCTAAAAAGGACGGTAAGGTACGTATGTGTATGGACTACAGAGACTTGAATAGGGCAAGCCCCAAGGATGACTTCCCGCTTCCCCACATTGATATTCTGGTTGACAACACCGCGTAGCATAAAGTATTTTCCTTCATGTATGCTTTCTCAGGCTGTAATCAAATCAAAATGGCACCTGAGGACATGGAGAAAATGACCTTCTTCATACAGTGGGGCATATTTTGTTACAAGGTTATGCCATTCGGGTTGAAAAACGCTGGGGAAACTTATCAGCGCGCCATGGTAGCTCTATTTCACGACATGATCCATCATGAAATAGAGGTCTATATAGAGACATGATAGCCAGATGTCAAACTAAAGAGGAACATCTTGACCATTTGCAGAAATTGTTTGAAAGGCTAAAGAAATACAAGCTAAGGTTAAACCCGAATAAATGCACATTTGGGGTGAGGTCCGGTAAACTCGTAGGCTTCATCATCAGCGGTAAAGGTATCGAAGTGGACCCTGCCAAGGTGAAAGCAATACAAGAAATGCATGCTCCTTGCACCGAGAAGGAAGTCAGAGGATTCTTAGGACGGCTAAACTACATCGCCAGATTCATTTCTCACTTAACCGCTACTTGTGAACCAATCTTCAAATTACTAAAGAAATATCAAGTAGTCATATGGAATGATGAGTGCCAAGCTGCCTTCGACAAGATCAAAGAGTACCTTCAAGAGATTGATGTTTTGATGCCGCCAGTCGAGGGAAGACCTTTGATCATGTATCTAACAGTCTTGGAAAATTCAATGGGGTGTGTGCTGGGGCAGCATGACGAGTCTGGATGAAAAGAGCATGTTATTTACTACCTGAGCAAAAAGTTTACCGACTGTGAAACAAGATATTCACTACTCGAGAAAACTTATTGCGCTCTGGTATGGGATGCTCGCTGGCTAAGACAGTATATGTTGACCCATACTACCTTATTGATATCCAACATGGATCCAATTAAATATATATTCGAGAAGCCTGCCCTCTTGGGAAGAATAGCAAGATGGCAGATGATCCTGACAGAATACGACATTCAATACACTACCCAAAAAGCAATAAAGGGCAGTGTGCTGGCCGATCACCTTGCTTATCAGGCTGTGGATGACTACCAGTCCATGAAATTCGAATTCCCAGATGGAGACATCATGATGGTAAACAATTTTGAAGAACTCATACCATGTGACGGACCTGAACAAGGATCCCGATGGACCTTGTGTGATACGGTGGCAGAACCGACTGTTTAATACTGGTTTGCGTTTTGAATTTTTTATTCACAAAATGTCGCGGTAAGCAAGAGTCGCCACCGACTTTTATTTTATCCAACTGGAAAGGAGAAAAGCATAGAAAAATTCCTTTTTCGAGATTTTGAGTACGGGGGGTAGATTATAGAAAGGGAAGGTATTAGCACCCTTTCTATCCGTAGTTTTCTACGGGCTCTTAGGTACTTGCTCATCATTTTAAAAATTGCTTCCGTGTTTGTCTGTTTTGAAATTTTTTTGTTTTACTTCGTTTTAACCCTTGCTTCTGTCTTCAAGAGTGTTACAAAGTGTCTTTGAAAACTTTGTTTGAAAAGAGTGTACGTGTGGAAAAGTTTAATTCTGAGCAAGTACCTACTAGCATCTACCTACTCGAAAGAAGAATGTTTCTGTTCTTGTTTCCTTTAGACAACACTATCCTACTATTAGTGAGTAGGTAGCACCGTTGTTAGAGTTGTAAGGGTCAATTCGAAAGGGATGTACGATCACTAAAGCAATGTTAGGACGTCTTAGTAATAACCCTAATGTCTTAAGATCATATTCGAGGCAACATTTCCGAGGCAACATTTTCGAAAGGGACATTTGATCTTTGTTTAGACAAAAGAGCGGTCACTAAAACACCCTATACTTAATGATCGTTTACCGAAGGAAACCGAAGTGAGAGTATACCCTAGGAGTGCGCATGTGCGAGTGGTTTTGATTTCAGTTATTATCTTTGCACATTTAGGGTTTGTTAACCATTTTAAAATTAACATACATTCTTGTCATGCAATCCTATTATCATACATCTAACATTTAATATTTGCGAAAATTAAAACGCGTAAAATAAAACTACGCTATTACAAGGCTTCGGGGAAGAGGATTAATTACATAGCCAAAAACCCGTAAAACGATAAATAAAAGGAAAATCCTAATTAAACTATTACATCCCATGAGCAGTTACATTAATATTTGCAAAAATAATAAACGTGCGCGATAAATTAAGAACGAGAAAAAGTTAGGGTTTTGTTCCCGTCTAAACCTAATTGAAAGAAAAATCATTTTTTGTTGTTTTTTATTATTTTGAAAAAATAAGGTTTTAATTAAATAAGTACAAACCTAATTACTAATCAATTTAAATTAAGAAAAAATAATTAATTTTGACCTATTTTTATATTTTTGTTATTTTAAGAAAAGAAAATAAAAATTAAATCAAATAAAACCTAATTTTCTAATTTGTTTTAATTTATTTACAAAAAGGTTAAAATTACCCTAAAATTTAATTAAACTTATTATTAAAAAAAATTTGTATGGTTAGCAAAAATGCAATTAGTTATTACCATTAGCTTGCAAATGTCTCAAAGATTCAGAATATATCCATAACATATGCTAACAATGCCAAATTCATGAGATTCGATTTCAAAAAAGTAAGGATGTCGTGAGGCACTTACAATGCGTTTTTGGGCATGAAAATACCTGTTGATGATTGGGATAAACTCCTTGAATACTCAGCAAGCGAATGAGATAGCTGGGAAGGCTCGAGATAGCCTGGAACTATGAAATCAGATTTCCACTTTTTCTTGATTTTTTGAAAGTTTTCCTTCTCTTTTCACGCCTCTAACCCTTGTGCTTTTGGTCTGGATTTGTTCTATATGTACCCTTGAGTGAATTAGGTTTACAAATTTGCTCCAAATCTTTTTCAATTAAGGTGATTGAATCATGATTTGATTCTTATTCAAATATTTCTAAATCAAGCAAAACTCAATCTTTTTGTATACGAACAAGCCTTGCATGATTTGATCTCATTGCCAGCTATTCATGGACCTAAAATATGCACAAAATCTCAAGGTTTAAATGATTTTTATATTTTTATGATTTTATTTTGATTTAATTTGATTTAATTGAAATAAAAATCAAAATAAATGACAAAAATAAAAATAAAGGCAAGTGGGAAGGATCATGTGTCTTGGATTATGTTACAAATTAAATACAAGCACAAAAAGTTGGGCCCATTTGATAAAAATTGCAATTTGAGGCATATTTGACTTTTGGCAATTTTGCAAAATGGTCAACTTCAACAATGTATAACTCCTACAATTTTGAATTTATAGATGTGTTCTTGGACTTTTTATAAATCTCAAAATGTCCTATAAGCAACCCTTTTGGTCTCATCTCAATTGAGTCTTCCATGTTCATGTATGAAGCTTTGACAAAAAGGTGTTTTTGTTGACTTTTCAAATTGACCTATAAAGTCCAAATTTATATCTTCTTGTGAGTGCATATTTTGAACTTGGGAGATGAAGATGAATTGTAGGTCATTGCATCCTCTTCAAAATTAGCTTTTGATGGGTCATTCTTGATAAAGTATGAGAAAGTTATGCTTGGTCAAAGTTAAGTTGACTTTTCCTACAAAACCCTAATTTAGCAACTTTTGGGTTTTGATGAATTGTGAGTGATCCTTGAGGAATCATGATCAACCCTTGATCAAATGATAAATAACACTTAAAAATGAGGGTGTTGACCAAAAATATTTAAGCTTGATTGTATGTGGGCCACAATTGACTTTTGCCCTAGCACAGTCGATTTTCAGGCCTTTGAGCAATTGACTGAGCAAATTTTCTCTGCAAGGCTTGAAACTTGACATGGATGATCTTGGGAATATATTAGGACAATAGTGAGAATTTGTGACCCTTTGGACTCAAGTATCTTGATGCAACATGAAGCCCTAATTTGAGGTAGACTGCCTTAGGAGAGAGTTTGTCTAGTCAACCCTTGGACTTCCTTGAGCAATTTGAGGACCTCATTTGAAATGTTTTGAGAAATATGGGAGGGAAAATTTTAGGGTACAACAGCTGCCCCTGTTCAATCTTCTTAAACCTGAGAATTTAGATTGGCTTGTCTGCCTTTCGTGATCCGAAGGTGGAAGATGATTGAACACTAGATTGCCCAGAAATTTGCACTCGCATGAAGTGATACTTGTCTTGTGATGTCGGGAATGGGCTTATAGATGCCATTTGGAGATTGATGACGGAGGATGAGCTTAAAGATGCCATCCGAAGGAGTATCAATCGCATAAGAGATTCCTTTGCGAGAGCTTGTATACCTATTATTGAGGAGGACTTCGATGGGGAATGCTGGTCTCTGTCTTGGTAAAAGTTGAATTTTAGGAACTTCGGTCGTCCGTTATTCTACCGGGGAATCGTCTCTTGGTCGAAGAGATGAAAATGAAGTACTATCTGGTCATGATCCAAGCTTCATAGTGATAAGATCGACTGCTATCTGGCTGTGCTCCAGGCTTTACAGCGACTTACTGGGGAGATGAGATTAAGCTTGCTATTCGGTTGTCTTCCAGGATTCACAATTTCTTAATTCTTATCTGATCGTACTCCAGGCTTCAGAAGGAATTAAGTTGTTATCCGGTCGCATCCGGGCTTCAACTTGAATTAAGGGCACACCAATATCCGATCAATTCCGGGCTTCTTAGTAATTGTCCAGGTAAATTGCTATTTCGTCAAAATCCAAGCTTTACAGTGTGTTGTACTGTTATCTGGTCGATTCCAGGCTTCAGTCTTTTGCCGCTATCTGGTTGTAATCCAGGCTTCATGATGTTTCATACCATTATCTGGTCGAATCCAGGCTTCATGGTGTCCTGTACTGCTATCTGGTCGATTCCAGGCTTCACAATACCTTACTTCTTATCTGGTCGTATTCCAGGCTTCAGAAGAAATCAAGTGGTTATCCAGCCGCATCCGGGCTTCCATTTGATTTTTAGGCCTACTAATATCCGGTCGATTTCTGGACTTTATAGTAATTGGCCAGGTAGACTGCTATTTGATCGAAATCCAAGCTTCGTAGTGTCCCTTACTATTATCTGGTCGTAGTCCCAGGCTTCAGTGTCTTTTACCGCTATCTGGTCGTAATCCAGGCTTCATGATGTAATATACCATTATCTGGTCGAATCCAGTCTTCATGGTGTTTGGAGAAATCAAGATATTATCCGGTCGAATCCGGGCTTCATAACTTGTATTAAAGATATACCACTATCTGGTCGACTCCAGGCTTCGTAGTATTCTTGGCTGCTATCTAGTCGTAATCCAGGCTTCACAACATCTTACATTATTATCTGGTCGAGTCCAGGCTTCATGGTGTCTTGTATTTCTATCTAGTCGTTCTCCAGGCTTCACAATAACTTGCTGGGGATTAAACTATTATCCGGTCGAACCCGGGCTTCATAGCTTAAATTTAAGATAAACCACTATCTGGTCGACTCCAGGCTTCGCAGCATTTGATACTGTTATCTGGTAGTTCTTCGGGCTTCACAATATGATGGGGAAATCAAGATACTATCCGGTCGGATCCGGGCTTCATAGCTTGAATTGGAATAGAAATCTTTAGCATTGATTTGACTGAACCAGAGAAAACTTGCAAGAATTTGGATTGTACCTTTCCCTGAAAGGTAAAGAGTTAGTCGTATGTAATGTCATGATGTATGAAATGTATTGAGCAATGATGTTCTCAAAATAAATGAGACTGTGCTGTATGATGCGTATGCGCATGCCATGATATATGGATATGCAATGTTTTTATGATGTTCTCTAGATGGGGAAAATAAATCCCGGACTGCTGCTGGAGAGTGCAAGGAGTTGAGTTCTTCGTTCTCGCTGGGGATAACGATCGAAGATGATTTGAGAATAAATTGGCGCGAGAATAACTCGGCTGGAGAATAAACTGGCGAGAAAATGACTCTGTGGGGAAGAGAGATACTCTGCTAGAAGATCTGCTGATTTGGAGAAATAACCTCGGCTGGGGATGAATTACCGTTGCTGGTGATAATGAACCCTGTTGGGGATTGAATTTCTGCTTGTGGAAGAAATAAACTCCACTGGGGATAGTCTTCCATTGTTGGTGATAAATGAACTCTGCTAGGGGAGAATTAACACCACTGTATTTGGGTACCTCTTACTCTGCGGGGAGTGTAGGTACTTTTAGTCACATTCTCAGGCTGGCTCTGTCCCGGTACCTGGTGGGTAGAGAAACTATCAGGTTTGGGCACTTCTGTTTGCACCTGTTCCTGAAATTACCAGTAATCGTCTTTTGTTTCACATGTAAATATTTATAAGCAACAATTATTTTCAAATGCATATATAAAAAATGAATCATTGGACGTTCTTGCAAAACAAAACAGGAAAAGAAAAACAATTTTGAAATTTGTTGTAAAACGAATTGTATTGATTTTGAAGTTGGCCTATAATAGGTATTTTGTACAAGAGGCTGACGTCCTAGTAAGAGAACGCCGCCGAAAGATAGAATTTATACAATTTGTGAAAAACAAACAAAAACAACTATGTGAAAAATTCCACTGGGTTCCAACTCTGCTATTGCCTTTATATCTTCGAGCGTCTTATCACTTTGCTACTTGGTTGAAGGTAGATCAGATTGATCGGCGCCGTCCAATCTTGATAGTCGATACCGAAGTCTGGTTGCAAGATGATCCAATGAGACATAGTGTTACACTTTGATCCCTAATTTTTGCCTGAACTGCCCTTTCATGTTTTCAGTCCACTGGGATACCCTTTTTTGCCCAAGCCGCCTTTTCAGGTTTTCGACTTGCCGGGTGCACATATTTTTTCATTTTCATCCCTTACTTTTGCCCGAACCCTTTTGGTTCGCCCGTAAGCCCTTATTTTTTCCTAGGCTAGTCAACCTAGCGGGTCTTTGATTATGTGTAGTATTTTTTCACTATGTCTGCATTAATGGGGTGAGGAAGGTCGTCACCATCCATGGTGGTTAAAATCATAGCTCCTCTCGAGAAAATGTTCTTAACCACAAATGGCCCTTCGTACGTAAGGGTCTATTTTCCCCTGGGATCACCTTGTGGCAGTATGATGCGTTTGATCACCAGATCCCCGACTTGATACTCTTGTCATCTGACTTTCTTTTTAAATGCCTTGATCATTCTCTTTTGATACGCCTGACCATGACAAATAGCAGTAAGTCTCTTCTCATCGATTAAGTTCAGCTGATCAAGTCGGGTCTGGATCCAATCGTCCTCGTTTAAACCTGCATCCTTCATAATCCGAAGAGAGAGTATGTCGACTTCAATGGGTAAGACTGCCTCCATGCCATACACCAGAGAGTAGGGTGTTTCCCCTGTTGATGTCTGCACTGAGGTGAGGTACCCATGAAGAGCGAATGGTAACATCTCGTGCCAGTCTTTGTACGTCACCGTCATCTTCTGCACAATTTTCTTAATGTTCTTATTAGCCGCTTCAACAGCCCCATTCACCTTCGGCTGGTAAGGAGAAGAGTTGTGATGCTGTATCTTAAATTGTTTGCAGAGCTCGGTGATTATTGTATTGTTGAGATTTGTACCATTGTCCATAATGATCCTCTCCGATACACCGTATCGACAGATCAAATTATGTCGGATAAATCGCGCCACGACGTTCTTGGTTACTGTAGCGAAGGAAGCTGCCTCAACCCACTTCGTGAAATAATCAATAGCTACCAGGATGAAATGATGCCCGTTAGATGCAGTAGGTTTGATCTAGTCGATCATATCGATGCCCCACATTGCAAAGGGCCAAGCTGCCGTCAAAACAATCAGAGGAACTGGAGGTACATGCACCTTATCAGCATAGACTTGGCACTTATGACAGGTCCGAGAATGTTGATAACAATCGGCTTCCATGGTAGACCAATAATATCCAGCCCGTAGGATTTTCTTTGCCATGGTGTGTCCATTGGAATGAGTTCCGAAAGTACCTTCATGTAACTCTGCCATAATCCTTTCTGCCTCGTTCTTGTCTACACACCGTAGTAGGGTTGAGTCATGGTTACGCTTGTAAAGGATACCATTACTAATGAATAACTTTGCAGCGAACCTTCTCAGGAACTTCTTATCATTAACAGATGCACCCTTGGAGTACTCTTGAACCTCAAGATACCTCTTTACCTCGTGAAACCAGGGTTTATCTGCTACCTCTTCAGTCTCAATATCACAACAATGTGCGGGTTCTTCCAACCTCTCAATGGTAATCTGGGGAGCTTCATTGTCCCACTTGACCTTGAACATAGAAGACATGGTAGCTAGCGCGTCCGCTAACTGATTCTCCTCTCTCGGGAAGTGTTCAAAGGTTATCTCCTCAAAGTGCGGAAGCAATGTCAATACATACTCTTTGTAAGGAATAAGATTTGGGTGTTTCGTATCCCACTCGCCTTTAATCTGACTGATCACTAGAGTGGAATCTCCAAATACACTCAAAAACTTAATCCTCAGGTCAATAGCTGCTCGAAGACCCAAGATGCACGCTTCATACTCCGCCATATTGTTGGTGCAATTAAAACATAATCGGGCGGTGAACGGAGTATGACAGCTCTCAGGAGATATGATCATGGTGCCAATGCCATTACCCAATGCGTTTGAGGCTCCATCAAAATACATAGACCATCAGGATCCCTCCTCAGGTCCTTCATCCGGTCCAGGTTTTTCACAGCCGGTCACCAACATGATGTTCTCATTCGAGAACTCGAAATTCATGGATTGGTAATCATCCACGGCCTGATGCGCCAAATGATCCGCCAATACACTCCCCTTGATTGCTTTTTAGGTTGTTTATTGGATATCATACTCAGTTAAGATCATCTGCCATCTTGTTATTCTTCCGGAAAAGACAGGCTTTTCGAAGATATACTTGATTGGATCCATCCTTGATATCAATAGAGTAGTGTGAGTCAGCATATACTGTCTCAGCCGGCGAACATCCCATGCCAAAATGCAGCAAGTTTTCTCGAGAAACGAGTATCGGGTCTCGCAGTCGGTAAACTTTTTGCTAAGGTAGTAAATAACGTGCTCTTTTCGGCCAGACTCGTCATGCTGCCCTAGCACACACCCCATTGACTTATCCAGTATTGTCAAGTATAAAATCAAAGGTCTTCCTTCAACTGGAGGCATCAGAATAGGTGGCTCTTGGAGGTATTCCTTGATCCTTTCGAAAGCGGTCTAACATTCATCATTCTAGCTTACCACTTGATCTTTCTTCAGCAGCTTGAAGATTGGCTCACAAGTAGCGATCAAATGTGAAATGAATTGGGCGATGTAATTTAGACGTCCCAAAAAGCCTCTAACTTCCTTTTCTGTGCGGGGAGCTGGCATCTCCTGTATAGCCTTCACCTTTGCAGGATCCACTTGAAGGCCTTTATCACTAACAAAGAAACCCATCAGCTTAGCAGACCTTACCCCGAAGGTGCACTTGTCCGGGTTTAACCTCAGCTTGTACATCTTTAACCTGTCGAACAATTTCTGGAGATGGTCAAGATGTTCTTCTTCAGTATGGGACCTTACAATCATGTCATCAACGTAAACAATCTCATGGTGAATCATGCCGTGGAACAAAGCGACCATGGCGTGCTGATAAGTTGCCCCAGCATTCTTCAACCCGAAAGGAATTACCTCGTAACAGAAGGTGCCCCACTGTGTAACAAAGGTTGTCATCTCCATGTCTTCGGGAGCCATCTTGATCTGATTGTAACCAGAAAAACCATCCATAAAGGAGAATACCTTATGCTGCGCGGTGTTGTCTACCAAAACATCAATGTGAGGAAGCGGGAAATCATCCTTGGGGCTCGCCCTATTCAGATCTCTATAGTCTACACACATTCGTACCTTACCATCCTTCTTAGCTACTAGAACAACGTTGGAAACCCACTACGGATAAGAAGTAACAGCTATAAATTCAGCATCAAACTGTTTCATGACCTCAACTTTGATTTTCTCAGACATCTCGGGGCGCATACGGCGAACCTTCTGCTTTACCGGAGGTCAGTCTTCTTTAGTCGGCAAGCGGTGAACCACAATATCAGTGTCTAAACCAGGCATATCTTCATAAGACCAAGCGAAGATCTCAACATAGTCGCGTAGCATCTGTATCAACCGCTGCTTGACACTAGGCTCCAGATTCGCACCTATCTTGACCTCTTTCCTATCTTCCTCTGTACCCAAATTCACTGATTCCACTAGCTCTTCATGAGGTTGTATGGCCCTCTCTTCTTGCAGTAACAGTCTATAAAGTTCCCCAAGCACATCACAATCATCCTCACCTTCGTCCCCGGCTTGGTTGATCGGTTTTTCGAAGTCATAACTGGCAATAGCAGAGTCGTTATCAATGGGATCTAAAGTGGATATGGATCTGCATTATGATACGTGAGTGTGTGTAAGACAATAGCTGTTTTGATAAAGTTTGAGATAGAAAGGAAAAACAAGGAGCGCAAAATTTGTAATGCAAGAAAACGTCCAATGCTTTATTGATGATATATGAAAATGACAAATAATAAGCCCTCACAAACAAAAGCCAAAGTGTCTCGGGCAAGGCACCGGGCCGTAAAGTTTCAAACTGTTTGTTACAATTCTTAAAACAAAAGTCAATTACTGTGTAATAAAAGAAACGGGCACGAAGTCCTTCGCCGTCCAGTTGTTCAATCCACCGTTGGTAGTTGGGTAGATCTAGCTGTCGAAATCTGAATCTTTTTCACCATCTTTAATTGCATTCACTCCCTAATTACTGATATGCAGAGGAGGTCTTCCAATCCGAGCACGCCGAACAGCCCTTTGAGACTCTGCAGTAAAGCCCAAACCAAACTTGTCAGTTTTGTATGCAAAGTCAGGGAGCTGACCCTAATTTTCACACCCACCTTTTTCAATTACAGCCCTGGCATCCTTGAGGGAAGCCATCTTCATCAGAGGTTTGTCAGCAGCAACTTCAGTCGACGCCAGAGTCTGGGGGACCTCTTCAAAGTTCTGACACGGGGTTTCGATGAACTCCCCATCCATCTCCACATAGCAAAAGGAATTAAGATGACTCACCATGTACTCCTCCTTACCTCGTACCGTGACGATCATCCCCTTCACTGGATATTTCAACATTTGATGGAGCATAGAAGTCACTGCCCCAGCCTTATGAATCCAAGGGCGACCCAACAAGCAAGAATAAGATGGTGGGATATCCATCACATAGAACATAGATGCAAAAGTCTGAGAGCCAACTTTAACAGGGAAGTCCACTTCCCCGTGCATCATCCTTTTTTACCCATCGAAAGCTCTAACCATAATATTGCTCGGCTTCAGAATCAAACCTTCATAGTCCAAACGATCTAATGCTTTCTTTGGTAAAACATTCAACGAGGACCCGGTATCCACCAGTATGTGGGCTAAAGTAGTGCCCCTACACTCGATCGAGATGTGCAGAGCATCATTGTGATTTCTTCCTTTGGCAGTCAGATCTGCGTCTAAGAAACCTAACCCGTTGTCGGCAGTCAAACTAGCTACAAAATCTTTGAATTGATCAGCAGACGTTTCCTGCGGCACATGCGCAGTTTTGAGGAAAGCAATTAAAGCCTTTGTATGGGCTTCCGAACACAATAACAAGGATAACATGGAGATTTTCGACGGGGTCTACCCCAGTTGCTCGACTATGTTGTAGTCGCTCTTCTTGATAATCTTCAGAATTTCCTATATCTCCTTCTTAGAGGTTTCTACAATGATCTTCTTAGGTGCCTCCGTCCGGACAGGCTCACCTGTGATTTCTTTGCCCCGAGTGCCAGATGGCTCAACGACAGGGGTGATAACTGGAATAGGAACTGGGACAGTAGCTGATGTACTAGAAGATGGGATGGCAACAGGTTTATGAACAGTCGGAGGGGAAATCTCGGGAGAAAATAGTCTTCCACTTCTGGTGACCTTGCTATCCCCGACAATATTGCTGACATCAGCTTCTTCAATCTTTAAGTCTTTCTTAACTCCATGGTAATACACATCGGCCCCATAGTGCCAAGGGACAGCCTTATCCGAAGTGTAAGGGATAGGACCAGGGATAGTAATGATTAACGGAGCGATTCTTGGAACAAATGTAATCCTAATAGACTTTCTCGAGGAAGCCTTGGAAGGATTGGCGGAAATGGTTATGATGGCAACATCTTCAATTGGAACTAACAAAATCAAAGTCTTCTTGAACAGGATCTATTTGTTATCCATCAGGCGTTGAACACCTAATTTCAATAAATGGCAACCAGCAGGCAGGATTGAACAAAGGTGGCAACCTTCGCCGTAACCCAGAAATAAACCGGCCAACAGTAGATTCTTCTTAACTGTCATCAAAGGACTAGAAATGTCTTCCACAGAGGTCACAAATAAATCATCATCCATAGCATTTACACCATGACCATGCTTGGTGTTGTACCCCAAAATTTTCCCTCCCATATTTCTCAAAACATTTCAAGAAAGATCCCTAAGTTGCTCAAGGTAGTCCAAGGGTTGGCCAGACAAGCTCTCTCCTAAGGCAGTCTACCTCAAATTAGGGTTTCATGTTGCATCAAGACACTTGATTCCAAGTGATCCCAAATGCTCACCATGTCTTAATATGTTATCAAGATCATCCATGTCAAGTTTCAAGCCTTGCAGAGGAAGTTTTCTCAGTCAATTGCTCAAAGGCCTGAAAATCGACAGTGCTAGGGCAAAAGTCAACTGTGGCCCACATACAGTCAAAATTCCAGATTTTTAGTCAACATTCTCATTTTGAAGGATATTTCATCATTTGATCAAGGGTTGATCAGGATTCATCAAGGATTGCTCATAATTCATCAAGAACCAAAAGTTGCTAAATTAGGGTTTTGTAGGAAAAGTCAACTCAACTTTGACCAAGCCTAACTTTCTCATAGTTTATGATAAATGGCCCATCCAAAGCTCATTTTGAATAGGATGCAATTCTCTACAATCCATATTCATCTCCCAAGTGCAAAATATACACTCACAAGAAGTTATGAATTTGGACATTATAGGTCATTTTGAAAAGTCAACAAAAACACCTTTTTTGTCAAAGCTTCATACATGATCATGGAATATAAAAATGACATTATACCAAAAGGGTTGCTTAGAGGACATCTCAATCTTTCTAAAAAGTCCAAGAGCACCTCCGAAGAGTCAAAATTGAGGAAGTTATGCATTGGTGAAGTTGACCCTTTTTGCAAAATTGCCAAAAGTCAACTATACCTAAAACTTCAAATTTTGCCAAATGGGCCCCATCTTTTTCACTTGTTTTGAGTTGGCAACATAGTCCACGAGCTTTAGCCCTTTCCACTTGTCCTTATCATGTTTTTATTATTTTTTTTTATTTTTATTTGAATTATTTCAATTTAAATCAAAACAAATCATATAAAATCCAAAATATTGAAAACAAAAGATTTTGTGCTTGTTTCAGGTCTTAAATTACAGCTAGCAAGTATTCAAATTCGTATCAAGGTATGGTGTGTACAAAAAGATTGAAATAGACCATTTTTGGAAAGATTTTTAAGGTGTATCAAATCAAGATCCAAATTATTGATGGAGGAAGATTGAGATCAGTTATCAACCCTAATCCCTTCCTTGATACATATAGAACGTGTGCAGACTCAAAAACTAGGTTAGAAGAAGGCGCAACATCAAGAACACAAACTTGAAAAATCAAGAAAAAGTGCAAGATCGAATTTGGTGTTCTAGGCATCCTCAAGGCCTTCCAGCCATCCCAATCGATTCTTGGGATTCTCAGCAAGCCAAAGCAATCAAGAGAAATCATTTTCAAGCCCTATATTGCACTGTAAGTCAGTCACGATACCTCACTTTTCTTGAAATCGAATTCCATGATTTAGGCATTGATAGCATGAACTAATGATATATTCATGATCCTTAATACATATGCAAGCTTTCTGTGTTGTTTAATTTCATTTATATGGCCTGTATTGGAATGTGCCATTGTTAGGGTTTCATAGCTCGCTTTGGGGTTTTTGAATCCAGGCAAAATTGGGCCATGAAAGTGCCACCAATAATCTCAGCAGGTCCAGACGAATCTAACCATGGCTTTGGTTTCTATTTATCATGTTTGTATTTGATTTTAAGAATGACAGGGGCTGTAGCGACGGACAAACGTCCGTAGGTAAAAGTGTTCCACTTTTACCAACGGAACAAGGTCAGGGATGACCTGCGTGTCACATCTCCATTGGCCCATTCAAACTGGCGCGCGTTTTTTGACATCCTCCACTAGTTCTTGTTTTTATATATTATTATTATTATTATTATTCATTATATAAACAAACAGAAACAAGTGGCGTAGTGGCAATGGAGTGTATGGAACATGCCTCAGGACCTGGGTTCGAATCCCAGGTCCCCCAAAATATTTCATGTATTTTTTCCTTTCAGATTCAGATGCGCACCAAGAACCAAGATCCACCATACGTCCTCATTATCCAGGTTGCCAAGTGGCTTGAGATTCAGATCCAAGAGCCAGCAATGGAGGAGCACCATGAAGCCTCAGTCAAAGCAACAAAATGGATTCACAAAGTCAAATCGACCTCCTTGTTTTTGGGCCCAGAATTCTGATTCTTGCACCCCCATTTTTGCTCAGGCCCAATTTCTTTCTTTATTCTTTTTATATTTATTTGTTTTATTTAATTTATTTATTTTATTTACTAACACAAATAATTATTTTCTTTTATCAAAAAATCACAAAAATATTATTTTTCACCAATTAGATTTAGGTATATTTTTTATCAATAAATTTATTAATTTAATTAGGTTTATTAATTTAGATAACTTTAATTTCTTTTTAAATTAAAACTAATTAGAACAATTAGGTTTTATTTCTAATTTAATTATATTTACTTTTTCCTAAAAATAACAAAAAAACCAAAATAGGTCATGTAATTATTTTTATTAATTAATTTAATCACTAATTAATTTAGTATTTATTTTTAAAAAACCTAATCTTCTTTTCTTTAAAAAATATTAAAAACAACAAAAACATTTTCTCTTTTAATTAGGATAGAAGGGTCAAAACCCTAGTTCGCATTCGATCTTAATTTTTCTCCCGCGTTTTATTTTTATTATTTATCTTATTGATGTAACTGCCTACAGTTTGTAATAGTTTAATTAGGACGTTTATTTACATTTATCGCTTTAATTTCAAAGGGTTTGTTTTTGACTATGTAAATACCCGAAGCCTTGTAATAGCGTAGTTTAATTTCAGCATTTTAAATTCCGCAAATATTTAACTGTTAGATGTATGATATTAGGATGCATGACAAGAATGTATATGGTTAATTTTAAAACAGTTAGATAACCCTAAACATGTGCAAAGATAAATAATCTGAAATTGAATCACTCGCACATGCACACTCCTAGGGTACACTTCCACTTGGTTGCCTTCAGTAAACGGTCATTGAGTATAGGATGCTTTAGTGGTCGTCCTTTTGTCCAAAGATCAAAGTTGCCTCGGAAAAGTTGTCTCAGATATTTTTGCCTCAGATAATTGATCTAAGACATTAGGGTTACTACTAAGACATCCTAACATTGCTTTAGTGAGCGTACGTCCTTTTTCGAATTGACCCTCAAACTCCAACGACGGTGCTACCTACTCACTGATAGTGGGATAGCATTGTCTAAAGGAAAAGAATACAGAACGATTCTTTTTTCGAGTAGGTAGATTAGTTCTTAAGTACTTGCTCAATCAAAATAAACTTTTTCACACTTACACTTCTTTACAAACAAGTTTTCAAAAAGACACTTCATTACACTCTTGAAGACAGAAGCAAGAGTTAAATCGAAGTCAAAACAAAAACTTTTCAAAGCACACAAACACAAAGAAAACAATTTTGAAAATGATGAGCAAGTACCTAAGAGCCCGTAGATACTACGGATAGAAAGGGTCCTAATACCTTCCCTTTCTATAATCTACCCCCCGTACTCAGAAATATCTCGAAAAAGGAATTTTTTTTGTGCTTTTTCCCTTTCCTTGTTGGATAAAATAAAAGTCGGTGGCGACTCTTGCTTACCGCGACATTTTGCGAACACAAACGCAAAATGCAAACCAACAATTCCATAAAAAAGGGAAACGCGTCCCGGTTCTGGCCACCGTATCACAGAACTGGCGACTCTGCTGGGGAATTTATAAGTGGGGTGTACCTTAGGAATAGTTCATCATATTGTTTTCAATTGTTTGATTTGTCTGCTTTATCTTTGTGGGTTTTGTATCGGAGTTACTATAGATCCTAACCCGGATCTGGGGATACCTTTTAGGTAAGTAGCAATAGACTGTGAGGGAACTGTACGGCGTAGACCGATACGGTTGAAGCAGTAGCTACGTTGGTGTGATACATTAGTTGGTACCGATATCCCTTGTGGAGGAGCAAGGAGAGTATGGGGCTGCTAATGGGTCATTAAGCATCAACTTACCTTAGAACCTATAATTGACCAACTTGGCCATAGAAAAGTAGCAGTATGCTACACTCATTGAGACCATACTCTCACGATGATTCCGGCTGCAAGAAAAGATTGCTAAACTGGAATTATAACCGATCGAGGATGGTCAGTGATATTGAGAACCTCTAGAACCCGATTACTATTATTAGGACAGGTTGAACCAACTAAACTGCAAGTGGGTAGTACCTAGACTCCATGCCAGCCTGGAATTTAAGGGCTATTGTGTGACTTGTTTTCCCTTACCATGTTTGCTATCTGTGATACCTGTGGTGTGTTTTTATCATGACATCATGCATCATGACATCACATGCATATTTCATTAGACTAACCATTTCAAAGACCGATGGGATTCATCTTTGTCCTGTTTTGCAGATCATGGCTTCTATGCGCAAAAATACCATTCGAATCAGCTTCGTGCAGATACCTGTTCAGCTTAGAGAGTTGATTTCAAAGGTTCCTGATACTTCTTCCTTTGTTAGAAGACATGTTCATCTCCTTAGTTTGGTCACTTCCAAGTTGGATGAGCAAATGATGAGCGTCTTGTTCCAGTTC
This sequence comes from Vicia faba, assembly GCA_948472305.1. NCBI lineage: Eukaryota > Viridiplantae > Streptophyta > Magnoliopsida > Fabales > Fabaceae > Vicia > Vicia faba. The sequence goes on along the minus strand of OX451738.1, from coordinate 1,034,320,727 downwards.
TTTGACCCGTTGCACCATTGTTTCACCTTCCCGAACTATCAGCTAGTCCCTACTTTGGAGGAGTTTTCTGATTTACTTGGCATATCTATTCTAGAGAAGACACCCTTTACAGGTTTGGAGATATCTCTTAGGCCAGAGGATATTGCTTCAGCCCTACATCTAACAATGGCTGATGTAGTATCTAACTGGGAGATTCAGAGTGGGGTTAAAGGTTTCTTGGCTATATTTCTGATTGATCAAGCTCAACAGTTCTGGGATAGTTTGGAATTTCAAGCATTTGAAGAGATCCTGGCTCTCCTCATCTATGGCTTGGTTCTGTTCCCTAATTCAGATTCTTTTGTCGATGTGAACACAGTCAAGATCTTCATGTCTCGTAACCCAGTGCCTACACTCTTGGGTGATATTCTGCATGCTCTTTATACCCGTACTATCAGGAGAAGGGGAACTCTCATGTGCTGTACACTGCTGCTGGCGAGGTGGTTTATTTCTCACCTCCCCAAATTTGTATTGAAGAATGAGGAAGGTATGGGTTGGGCTTATAGAATCATGTCCCTTGCTCATACGGACATCCTTTGGAGTACTAAAGATATGGAAAAGGTAGCTGTCATTGATCACTGTGGGGAATACCCCAATGTTCCATTGCTGGGAATTAGAGGAGGAATAACCTATAATCCTTGTTTGGCCTTTCGACAGTTTGGACGAGCTCGAAGGCATGGTCCTCAAGAGTTGCTGCTTCTAGACATTGTCTTTGACTTCAAGGGGGATGTTGAGGGACATCGCCGCAGATTTATACGAGCTTGGGATAGGGTGAACAAGTCTGATCCACATGAGCTAGGAATGAAGACTTCTCTCCCGATGCAACCATATCTCCAGTGGGTTCAAGCCCGTGCTCAAAAGCTGGTGCTGCCATATGAAGCTGTTTTGTCGGTGATTGTGGAGCATACTGGTGAAGAAGGTGTTCCTTATACAATTCTCCATCCTCGTATGCCTACTGATCTGGGGGTATTGAAGAGGTCTTGGATCCAGTTAAGGGAAGAAAGTGATACCTACAGAGAGAAGTATAATGAGCAGGAACAGAAGATCCTAAAGCTTACAAGGCAGCTGGAGACTGAGAGGACAATCAACGATTATGTCAGCACGAAAGGAAAACGACCATGGGAATTCTGATGTCTTTTATTGTTTCTAGTTTAGATTTGCTTTTCAGTATTTCTTTTGTAACGCCTTAAAGGCATTTGTTAAACATTATTTCGAGTTTTAATCTGATAAAGTGTGTTTTATTTTGGTTTACAAATTTGAATCTCCCTAAAGTCTTTGAAATCATTTCATACGCATTCCATTATCATGCACCTCATTACAGGTACCCTTACAGGTTTCTTATCTTCTTCGCTATTTATTTCAGCACAACATGTCTTCTGAAACATCTACTGATCAAGCCATCAAGGCTCTTCAAGCTCAGAATGCTTAGTTCCAAGAAATGTTCTTGAACTTGGCCAAGAGTCAACAAGATCTGAAGACTCTTATCTTGAAGGACAAGAAGAAGAAGAAGAAGAAGAAGAAGAAGGTGGTCCTCCTGAATATGGGTCACAGATTTTGGAACAGGTTGAGACAGGAAGTTGATTTATCTCATTCATCTGGAGGGGGAGAGAATCAAGAAGAAAGGAAGGGTCCTAGCCCTGTGGTTTTTGAAAATGACACAGATTTTGATGAAGACCAGTATCCTCCGGCTGAGGATAGGTATAAGAAACTTGAAGACCGGTTAAGCATAATGGATATCCAGAAAGTCCCTGGTTTGGACTTCGGAGATTTGGGTTTGGCGTGTGGGGTGGTGATCCCCCACAAGTTTAAAGCTCCTGTCTTTGCTAAATACAATGGGGTATCCTGTCCGAAGTTACACCTCCGCTCGTATGTGAGAAAGATTCAACCATATACTGCTGATAGGAACCTCTGGGTTCATTTCTTTCAAGATAGTCTATCAGGGACTCAACTTGAATGGTTCTATCAACTGGAAGGAGCTAACGTCCGCGACTGGGAGGACATTGCTGCTGCTTTTTACAAGCAATACCAGTATAATGCCGACCTTGCTCCCACACGTACTTAACTTCAAGGTATGTCTATGGGTGCGAGCGAAGGTTTTAAGGACTACGCTCAGAAGTGGAGAGATCTTGCTGGAAGAGTCCAACCTCCTCTGGATGACAGGGAGTTGGTGGATATGTTTATGGGGACTTTGTCTGGTCTGTATTTTAATCATTTGATCGGTAGTTCATCGTCTGGGTTCACTAAATTGATTATGACTGGGGAGAGGGTTGAAGCTGGTATTAAGAGCGGAAAGATACAGAAAGGTGCTTCATCAAGTACAGAGAAGAAGCCTTTTAAGAAGGAGTCTAGTGCAGTTTACAGCCCGAGGAGCCAAAATCGACCCAAACACCGCCAAGCAGTTAATGCGGTAGTTATATCAAGACCTGCTGTTACCCCACAACGCAACACACAACAAAGAGTGGAGAGACCGCAAAGGCAGTATACTCGGCTCAGTATGACCCTATCTCAAATTCTACCACAATTGTTGAAGAATAACTTGGTGACTCTGAAGGAGGCTCCAAAGAATCCCAGTACTACATCACCGCTGTATAATCTGAATGCCCACTATGCTTATCACTCTGATAGCCCAGGGCATGATACCAACAACTGTTGGGCTTTGAAGAATAAAGTGCTGGATCTGATTGAAGCTAAGGAGATTGAGTTTGAAGCTCCGGAGAAACCCAATGTCATAACAGCTCCTATGCTAAAACATGACGTGGGAGTAAATGAAATTGGAGATGATGATGAAGAGTCAGATTTCGACAGCTGGATTTACCCGACTACCAACAGTGGCTTGAACAATTGGACGGCGAAGGACTTCGTGCTTGTTTCTTTTATTACACAGTAATAGACTTTTGTTTTGAGACTCGTAACAGACAATTTGAAACTTTTACGGCCCGGTGCCTTACCCGAGACACCGTGGTTTTGTTTGTGAGGGCTTATCATGTGTCATTTCCATATATCATCAATAAAAGCATTGGACGCTTTTCTTGCATTACAAATTTTGTGCTCCTTGTTTTTCTTTTCTATCTTACAAAACAACTATTTGTCTTACACACACTCACATATACAGGTCTACATCCACTCTGGATCACACTGATAATAACTCTGCTACTTGCAGTTATGACATTGAAAGTCCGATCAACCAAGCCGAGGAAGAAGGTGAGGATGATTGTGAAGTGCCTGGGGAACTTTCTAGACTGTTCCTTTAGGAAGAGAGGGCCATACAGCCGCATGAGGAGCCAGTGGAAACAGTAAATCTGGGTACGGAGGAAGACAAGAAAGAGGTCAAGATCGGTGAAAATCTGGAGCCTAGTGTTAAGCAACGACTGATACAGATGCTGCGTGACTATGTTGAGATCTTTGCCTGGTCTTATGAAGATATGCCTGGGTTGGATACTAATATTGTGGTTCACCGCCTGCCCACCAAGGAAGACTGTCCTCCAATGAAACTGAAAGTTTGCCGAATGCGCCCAGAGATGTCTGATAAAATCAAGGCTGAGGTTATGAAACAATTTGATGCTAGTTTTCTAGCAGTTACTTCTTACCCGCAGTGGGTTGCCAAAATGGTTCCGGTGCCGAAGAAGGGTGGTAAGGTTCGTATGTGTGTGGACTATAGTGATCTGAACAGGGTGAGTCCCAAAGATGATTTCCATCTGCCTCATATCGATGTTCTGGTTGACAACACCGCACAACATAAGGTCTTCTCCTTTATGGATGGTTTTTCTGGTTACAATCAAATTAAAATGGCTCCGGAAGACATGGAGAAGAAAACGTTCATTACACAGTGGGGTACCTTTTGCTATAAAGTCATGCCTTTCGGATTGAAGAATGCTGGGGCAACATATCAGCGCGCCATGGTCGCTTTGTTCCACGACATGATTCATCATGGGATTGAGGTATATTTCGACGATATGATTGCAAGGTCCCATACTGAAGAAGAACACTTTGACCATCTTCAGAAGCTATTTGATAGGTTGAAGTTGTATAAGCTGAGGTTAAACCCGAACAAGTGCACCTTCGGGGTGAGATCTGGTAAGCTGCTAGGCTTCGTTGTTAGTGATAAAGGTATTCAGGTGGATCCTACAAAGGTGAAGGCTATACAGGAAATGCCAGCTCCCCGAACAGAAAAAGAAGTTAGAGGCTTTTTGGGACGTTTGAATTACATTGCCCAATTCATTTCACATTTGACTGCTACTTGTGAGCCAATCTTCAAGCTGTTGAAGAAAGATCAAGTGGTAAGATGGAATGATGAATGTCAAGCCGCTTTCGAAAGGATCAAAAAATATCTCCAAGAGCCACCTATCCTAATGCCTCCATTTGAAGGGAGACCTCTGATCTTATACTTGACAGTACTCGACAATTCAATGGGGTGTGTGCTGGGGCAGCATGACGAGTCTGGCCGAAAAGAGCATGATATTTACTACCTTAGCAAAAAGTTTACCAACTGTGAGACCTGATACTCACTGCTTGAGAAAACTTGCTGCGCTTTGGCATGGGCTGCTCGCCGGCTGAGATAGTATATGCTGACTCACACTACTCTATTGATATCAAAAATGGATCCAATCAAGTATATGTTCAAGAAGCCTGCCTTATCCGGAAGAATAGCAAGATGGCAGATGATCTTGACCGAGTATGACATCTAATACACGACCCAAAAGGAAATTAAGGGAAGTGTGTTGGCAGATCATCTGGCACATCAAGCAGTGGACGACTACCAATCCATGAACTTCGAATTCCCGGATGAGAACATCATGTTGGTAACTGACTGTGAAGAACCTAGACCGGATGAAGGATCTGAGGAAGGATCCCTATGGTCTATGTACTTTGATGGAGCTTCAAACGCTTTGGGTAATGGAATTGGCGCCGTGATCATATCTCCTAAAGGCTGTCATACTCCGTTCACCGCCCGACTATGTTTCAACTGCACCAACAATATGGTGGAGTATGAAGCGTGCATCATGGGTCTTCGAGCAGAAATTGACCTAAGGATTAAGTTCTTAAGTGTATTCAGAGATTCCGCTCTCGTGATCAGTCAGACCAAAGGCGAGTGGGATACGAAACACCCAAATCTTATTCCTTACAAAGAGTATGTATTGACTTTGCTTCCACACTTCGAGGAGATAACCTTTGAACACTTCCCTAGAGAGGAGAATCAGTTAGCGGACGCGCTAGCTACAATGTCTTCTATGTTCAAGGTTAGGTGGGACAACGAGGCTCCCCAGATTACCATTGAAAGGTTCGATGAACCTGCACATTGCTGCGACATTGAGACTGAAGAGGTAATAGAAAAACCCTGGTTTCATGAGGTAAAAAGGTATCTGAGGCTCAGGAATACCCCGAGGTTGCATCTGTTAATGATAAGAAGTTTCTGAGGAGGTTTGCGGCGAATTTCTTCATCAACAATGGTATCCTTTATAAGCATAACCATGATTCGACCTTACTACGATGTGTGGATAAGAGCGAGGCGGAAAGAATCATGGCGGAGTTGCATGAAGGTACTTCCGAAACTCATTCCAGTGGACACACCATGGCAAAGAAGATCCTACGGGCAGGATATTATTGGTCCACCATGGAAGCCGACTGTTATCAGCATTCTCGTACCTGTCATAAGTGCCAAGTCTATGCTGATAAGGTGCACATACATCCAGTTCCTCTGAATGTTTTGATAGCTCCGTGGCCTTTTGCAATGTGGGGCATCGACATGATTGGCAAGATCAGACCTACTGCGTCTAACGGGCATCGTTTTATCCTGGTAGAAATTTATTACTTTACGAAGTGGGTTGAGGCAACTTCCTTTGCTACTGTAACCAAGAATGTCGTGGCACGGCTTATTCGGCACAATCTGATTTGTCGATACGGTGTACCAGAGAGGATCATTACGGACAATGGTATAAATCTCAACAATACAATGACCACCGAGCTCTGCAAGCAGTTCAAGATACATCATCACAACTCTTCTCCCTACCGGCCGAAGATGAATGGGGCTGTTGAAGCAGCTAATAAGAATATCAAGAAGATTGTGCAGAAGATGACGGTGACATACAAAGACTGGCACGAGATGTTACCGTTTTCTCTTCATGGGTACCGTACCTCAGCGCGGACTTCGACTGGGGAAACCCCCTATTCCTTGGTATATGGTATGGAGGCAGTCTTTCCTATTGAAGTTCAGATACCCTCTCTTCGGATTATGAAGGATGCAGGTTTGAGCGAAGATGACTGGATCCAGACCCGGCTTGATCAGCTGAACTTAATCGACGAAAAGAGACTTACTACTATTTGTCATGGTCAAACGTATCAAAAGCGAATGATCAAGGCATTTAACAAGAAAGTTAGACGACAAGAGTATCAAGTTGGGGATCTGGTGATCAAACGCATCATCCTACCACAAGGTGATCCCAGGGGCAAATAGACCCCTACTTACGAAGAGCCATTTTTGGTTAAGAACATTTTATCAGGAGGAGCTATGACCACCATGGATGGTGACGACCTTCCTCACCCCGTCAATGCAGACATAGTGAAAAGATACTCCGCATAATTAAAGACCTACTAGGTAGACTGGCCTAGGAAAAAATAAGGGCTTCCTGGTGAACCAAAAGGGTTCGGGCAAAAATAAGGGATGAAAATGAAAAAATATGTACACCCGACAAGTCGAAAACCTGAAAAGGCGGCTTGGGCAAAAAAGGGTATCCCGGCGGACTGAAAACCCGAAAGGGCGGTCCAGGCAAAAATTAGGGATCAAAGGGTAACACTATGTCTCATTGGATCACCTTGCAACTAGACTTCGGTATCGACTATCAAGCTCGGACGACACTAATCAATCTGATCTACCTTCAACCAAGTAGAAAATTGATGAGATGCTCGAGGATATAAAGGCAATAGCAGAGTTGGAACCCATTGGGATTGTTCACATAGCTGTTTTTCTTTGTCTTACACAAACTGTATAAATTCTATTGTTCGGCGGCGTTCTCTTACTAGGACGTCAGCCTCTTGTATAAAAACGCCTATTTACGGGCCAAATTTCAAAGTCAATACAATTCATTTTCACAAATAAATTTCAAATGGTTTTTCTTTTTTCTGTTTTGTTTTACAAGAACGTCCAATGTTCATTTTTTATATATGCACTTGACAATAATGGTTGTTCATAAATATTTACACACGAAATAAAAGACGATTACTCGTAATATCAGGAACAAGGGCAAATAAGAATTGTCCAGACCTTACAGTTGCTCTATCCACCAGGTACAGGGATAGATTTAGCTGAAGAATATGACTAAGGTACATTCACTCCCCGCAGAGTAAGAAAAAGACAGTAGTGTTAACTCTCCCCAGCTGAGGCTCGCAACTGCAAATGAGTCGGTAAAATTCTCGCCAAGCAGAGTTTATCTACCATCAGCACTGGAAAATTATCCCCAGTGGAGTTTGGAGAATTATCCCCAGTAGAGACTGGAGGATTGTCCCCAGTAGAGCCTAAAAGGTTATCCCCAGTGAAGTCGCAACTGGAAAATCATCCCCAGCGGAGTTCATTCCTTTCACAAACATAAATTCAATGCCCAACAGAGTTTCATTATCGCCAACAACGGTAATCCATCCCCAGCTGAGGCTATTCTTCCAAATCAACAGATTTTCTAGCAGAAACATCTCTTCCCCACAAAGTCATTTCCTCATCATTTTATTCCCCAGCAGAGTTATCCTCTCCCACAGGTTTATTTTCACAATCATCTTCATTCACTATCCCCAGCGGAAACGAAGAATTCAACTCTTTTCTCCAGCAGCAATCCAGGATTTATTTTCCCCAGCTAAAAACATCACATTTCCATACATCATGACACATGCGTATACGCATCATATAAACACAATCTCATTTATTTTGAGAACATCATTGCTTGATACATATCATGCATTACATACAACTAACCTTTACCTTTCAGAAAGGATACAATCAAATTCTCACAAAATTCAAGCTATGAAGCCTTTACCTCAGTTGAATAACGAACGACCGAAGTTCCTAAATGTCAACAGAGATGATTCCTCGGTAGAATACGGACGACCAAAGTTCCTAAAATTCAACAGAGATGTTTACTCAGTAGAATATGAACGACCAAAGTTCCTAAAATTCAACAGAGATGATTCCTCAGTTGAATAACGGACGACCGAAGTTCCTAAATGTCAACAGAGATGATTCCTCAGTTGAATATGGACTACCGAAGTTCCTAAAATTCAACAGAGATGTTTCCTCAATAGAATACGGACGACCGAAGTTCCTAAAATTCAACAGAGATGATTCCTCGGTAGAATAAGGACGACCGAAGTTCCTAAAATTCAACAGAGATGTTTCCTCAGTAGAATACAGACGGCCAAAGTTCCTAAAATTCAACAGAGATGTTTCCTCAGTAGAATACGGACGACCGAAGTTCCTAAAATTCAACAGAGATGTTTCCTCAGTAGAATACGGATGACTGAAGTTCCTAAAATTTAACAGAGATGATTCCTCGGTAGAATACGGACGACCGAAGTTCCTAAAATTCAACAGAGATGATTCCTCAGTTGAATATGGACGACCGAAGTTCCTAAAATTCAATAGAGATGTTTCCTCAATAGAATACAGACGACCGAAGTTCCTAAAATTCAAATAGAGACGACTCACCAACAGAATAACGGACAACGATGCTCCTAAAATTCTACTTCTCTCAACAAAGATCAGCCTTCCCCAGCGGAATCGTCCTCAACGACAAGTATACAAGCTCTCGCTAAGGAATCCCTTATGCGATCGACACTCCTTCGGATAGCATCTTTAAGCCCATCTCCCGTCATCGGTCTCCAAATGGCATCAATAAGCCCATTCCCGACATTACAAGACAATTACCACTTCATGCGAGTGCAAATTTCTGGGCACTCTAGTGTTCAATCATCTTCCACCTTCAGATCACGAAAGGCAGACAAGTCAATCTAAATCTTCAGGTTTAAGAAAATTGAAAAGGGGCAGCTGTTGTACCCCAAAATTTTCCCTCCCATATTTCTCAAAACATTTCAAGAAAGATCCCCAAGTTGCTCAAGGTAGTCCAAGGGTTGGCCAGACAAGCTCTCTCCTAAGGCAATCTACCTCAAATTAGGGTTTCATGTTGCATCAAGACACTTGAGTCCAAGTGATACCAAATTCTCACCATGTATTAATGTTATCAAGATCATCCATGTCAAGTTTTAAGCCTTGCAGAGGAAGTTTGCTCAGTCAATTGCTCAAAGGCCTGAAAATCGACTATGCTAGGGCAAAAGTCAACTGTGGCCCACATATAATCAAACTTCAAGATTTTTAGTCAACATTATCATTTTGAAGGATATTTCATCATTTGATCAAGTGTTGATCATGATTCATCAAGGATTGCTCATAATTCATCAAGAACCAAAAGTTGCTAAATTAGGGTTTTGTAGGAAAAGTCAACTCAACTTTGAACAAGCATAACTTTCTCATACTTTATGAGAAATGACCCATACAAAGCTCATTTTTAAGAGGATGCAATTCTATACAATCCATATTCATATCCCAAGTTCAAAATATCCACTCACAAGAAGTTATGAATTTGGACATTATAGGTCATTTTGAAAAGTCAACAAAAACACCTTTTTTGTCAAAGCTTCATACGTGAGCATGGAATATCAAAATGATATGAGACCAAAAGGGTTCCTTAGAGGACATCTCAAGATTTTTAAAAAGTCCAAGAACACCTCCAAAGAGTCAAAATTGTGGAAGTTATGCATTGGTGAAGTTGACCCTTTTTGCAAAATTGCCAAAAGTCAACTATACCTAAAACTTCAAATTTTGCCAAATGGGCCCAATATTTTTCACTTGTTTTGTGTTGGCAACATAGTCCAAGAGCTCTATCCCTTGCCACTTGTCCTTATCATGTTTTTATTATTTATTTTGATTTTTATTTGAATTATTTCAATTTAAATCAAAACAAATCATATAAAATCCAAAATATTGAAAACAAAAGATTTTGTGCTTGTTTCAGGTCTTAAATTACAACTAGCAAGTATTCAAATTCGTATCAAGGCATGGTGTGTACAAAAAGATTGAAATAGGCCATTTTTGGAAAGATTTTTAAGGTGTATCAAATCAAGATCCAAATCATTGATGGAGGAAGATTGAGATAAGTTATCAACCCTAATCCCTTCCTTGATACATATAGAACGTGTGCAGACTCAAAAACTAGGTTAAAAGAAGGCGCAACATCAAGAACACAAACTTGAAATATCAAGAAAAAGTACAAGATCGAATTCAATGTTCCAGGCATCCTCAAGGCCTTCCAGCCATCCCAATCGATTCCTGGGATTCTCAGCAAGCCAAAGCAATCAAGAGCAAGCATTTTCAAGCCCTATATTGCGCTGTAAGTCAGTCACGATACCTCACTTTTATTGAAATTGAATTCCATGATTTAGGCATTGATAGCATGAACTAATGGTATATTCATGATCCTTAAGACATATGCAAGCTTTCTGTGTTGTTTAATTTCATTTATATGGCCTGTATTGGAATGTGCCATTGTTAGGGTTTCATAGCTCGCTTTGGGGTTTTTGAATCCAGGCAAAATTGGGCCATGAAAGTGCCACCAATAAACTCAGCAGGTCCAGACGAATCTAACCATGGCTTTGGTTTCTATTTATCATGTTTGTATTTGATTTTAAGAATGACAGGGGCTGTAGCGACGGACAAACGTCCGTAGGTAAAAGTGTTCAACTTTTACCAATGGAACAAGGTCAGGGATGACTTGCGTGTCACATCTCCATTGGCCCATTCAAACTCTGGCGCGCGTTTTTTGACATCCTCCACTAATTCTTATTTTTATATATTATTATTATTATTCATTATATGAACAAACAGAAACAAGTGGCGTAGTGGCAATGGAGTGTATGGAACACGCCTCAGGACCTGGGTTCGAATCCCAGGTCCCCCAAAATATTTCATGTATTTTTTCCTTTCAGATTCAGATGCGCACCAAGAACCAAGATCCACCATACGTCCTTATTATTTAGGTTGCCAAGTGGCTTGAGATTCAGATCCAAGAGCCAGCAATGTAGGAGCACCATGAAGCCTCAGTCAAAGCAACGCACTGGATTCACAAAGTCAAACAGACCTCCTTGTTTTTGGGCCCATAATTCTGATTCTTGCACCCCCATTTTTGCTCAGGCCCAATTTCTTTCTTTATTCTTTTTTATTTATTTAGTTGTTTTAATTAATTTATTTATTTTATTTACTAACACAAATAATTATTTTCTTTTATCAAAAAATCACAAAAATATTATTTTTCACCAATTAGATTTAGGTATATTTTTTTATCAATAAATTTATTAATTTAATTAGGTTTATTAATTTAGATAACTTTAATTTCTTTTTTTTAATTAAAACTAATTAGAACAATTAGTTTTTATTTCTAATTTAATTATATTTCCTTTTTCCTAAAAATAACGAAAAAACCAAAATAGGTCATGTAATTATTTTTATTAATTAATTTAATCACTAATTAATTTAGTATTTATTTTTAAAAAACCTAATCTTCTTTTCTTTAAAAAATATTAAAAACAACACTAAAATTTTCTCTTTTAATTAGGATAGAAGGGTCAAAACCCTAGTTCCCATTCGATCTTAATTTTTCTCGCGCGTTTTATTTTTATTATTTATCTTATTGATGTAACTGCCTACAATTTGTAATAGTTTAATTAGGATGTTTATTTACATTTATCGCTTTAATTTCAAAGGGTTTGTTTTTGGCTATGTAAATACCCGAAGCCTTGTAATAGCGTAGTCTAATTTCCGCATTTTAAATTCCACAATTATTTAACTGTTAGATGTATGATATTAGGATGCATGACAATAATGTATATGGTTAATTTTAAAACAGTTAGATAATCCTAAACATGTGCAAAGATAAATAATCTGAAATTGAATCACTCGCACATGCGCACTCCTAGGGTACACTCCCACTTGGTTGCCTTTGGTAAACGGTCATTGAGTATAGGATGCTTTAGTGGTCGTCCTTTTGACCAAAGATCAAAGTTGCCTCGGAAAGGTTGCCTCGGATATTACTGCCTCGGATAATTGATCTAAGACATTAGGGTTACTACTAAGACGTCCTAACATTGCTTTAGTGACCGTACGTCCCTTTTCGAATTGACCCTCAAACTCCAACGACGGTGCTACCTACTCACTGATAGTGGGATAACATTGTCTAAAGGAAACAAATACAGAACGATTCTTTTTTAGAGTAGGTAGATTAGTTATTAAGTACTTGCTCAATCAAAATAAACTTTTTCACACTTACACTTATTTACAAATAAGTTTTCAAAAAGAAAATTCATTACACTCTTGAAGACAGAAGCAAGAGTTAAATCAAAGTCAAAACAAAAACTTTTCAAAGCACACAAACACAAAGAAAACAATTTTGAAAATGATGAGCAAGTACCTAAGAGCCCGTAGATAACTACGGATAGAAAGGATGCTAATACCTTCCCTTTCTATAATCTACCCCCCGTACTTAGAATTATCTCGAAAAAGGAATTTTTCTGTGCTTTTTTCCTTTCCTTGTTGGATAAAATAAAATTCGGTGGTGACTCTTGCTTACCGCGACATTTTGCAAACACAAACGCAAAACGCAAACCAACAATTCCTTAAAAAAGGGAAACGCGTCCCAGTTCTGGCCACCGTATCACACTTGAGCATATGAGCAGTTATGACGTTGGGTTTCTCCAGAGCGTCAAACTCAATCTCTTTAGCTTCAATCAAATCTTGCACCTTATTCTTCAGGGCCCAACAGTTGTTAGTATCATGACCTGGGCTATCAGAGTGATAGACACAGCGGGCGTTCGGATTATATAACGAAGATGTGGTGTTGGGATTCTTCGGGGCTTCCCTCAGAGTTACTAGGTTGGTCTTCAACAATTATGGTAGAATTTGAGACAAGGTCATATTAAGCCGAGTGTACTGTCTCTGCGGTCTCTCCATCCTTTGTTGATTGTTGCATTGTGGGGCAACAGTGGGTCTTGATATTACTACCATATTTACTGCTTGACGGCGTTCAGGTCTTCTTTGGCTCCTCGAGCCGTAGACTGCACTAGCTTCTTTCTTACCGATGAAGGGCTTCTTTTCTGCACTTGATTAAGTACCTTTCTATATCTTACCACTTCGGATACCAGCTTGTACTCTCTCCCCAGTCAAAATCAATTCAGTAAACCCAGATGACGAACTGCTGATCAGATGATTGAAAAATAGACCAAACAACGTCCCTAGAAACATATCAACCAACTCCCTGTCAGACAAAGGGGGTTGGACTCTTCCAGCCAAATATCTCCACTTCTGAGCATAGTCCTTAAAACCTTCACTTACACCCATAAACATACTCTGAAGCTGAGTACGAGTGGAAGCAAGGTCGGTGTTATACTGATACTGCTTGTAGAAAGCAACAACGAGGTCCTCCCAGTTTTGGACATTAGCTCCTTCCAATTGATAAAACCATTCAAGCTGAGTCCCTGACAGACTATCCTGAAAGAAATGTACCCACAAATTTCTATCAGCAGTGTAAGGTTAGATTTTTATGATGTATGAGCGGAGATGGAGTTTTGGATAGGATATTCCATCGTACTTGGGAAAAACTGGAGCTTTGAACTTGTGATGGATCACCACTCCAGATGCCAGTCCCAGATCTCCGAAATCCAAACCAGGGATCTTCTGAATCTCCATAGCACTCAGACGGTCTTCAAGTTGTTTGTACCTATCCTCAGCAGGAGGATATTGCTCATCATCAAAATCAGTATCATTATAAGAGACCACAGGACTGGGACCCTTTTCTTCCTCTTGGTCCTCCTCTCCTTTGGATGAAAGAGACATATTAGCTTCCTGTCGCAACCTATTCCCAAATCTGTTACCCATATTCAGAAGAACCACCTTATTCTTCTTCTTCTTCTTCTTCTTCTTCTTCTTCTTCTCCTTCAGGATGAGGGTCTTCAAATCTTCTTGCCCTTTATCCAAGTTCAAGAACATCTCTTGGAATTGGGCATTCTGTGCCTGAAGAGCTTTGATGGCTTGATCGATAGGTATTTCAGAAGATATTCCATGCTGAAATAAACAGCGAAGGAGATGAGAAACCTGTAATGATACCTGTAATGATGTGCATGATAATGGGATGCGTATGTAATGATTTCAAAGACCTTGGGATATTTAAATTTGCAAACCAAGAAATAAACAATTTTCATTAGATTAAACTTGTAAAAGGTTCAACAATGCCTTTAAGGCGTTTACAAAGAAGTAAATGAAAAACAAATCTAAACTAGAAAAAGAAAAATCAGAAATCCCATGGGCGCTTCCCCTTCGTGCTGACGTAGTCATTGATCGTTCTTTCATTTTCAAGTTTCCTGGTGAGCTTCAAGATTTTCCTTTCTTGCTCATGATACTTCTCCCGGTAGGTATCCCTCTCCTCTTTCAGTTGAATCTAGGATCTCTTCAATGCCCCAAGATCGGTGGGCATGTAAGGATAAAGGATTGTATAAGGAATGCCCTCTTCATTGGTAGGCTCCACAATCACTGGAAACACAGCTTCATAAGGCATCCCAAGCTTCTGAGCACGAGCTCGGACCCACTGGAGATAAGGTTGCATAAGGATAGAAGTCTTTGGTCCTAGCTCTTGAGGGTGAGACCTATTCACCATGTCCCAAGCTCGTATAAACCTTCAGCGATGCTCGTCCACGTCCTCCTTGTAGTCAAAGGCAATATCTGTAAGAAGTAGCTCATGAGGACCGTCTCTCCGAGCACGACCGAATTGTCGCAAAGCTAAACAAGGACTATAGGTTATTCCCCCTATAATTCCAAGAAACGGGACATTAGGGTATCCCCCATATCGATCAATGACAGTAGTACTTTCCATAGCCTTAGAACTCCAAAGAATGCCTGTATGGGCAAGGGACATTATTCTGTAAGACCACCATAAACCTTCCTCATTCTTCAGCACAGACTTGGGGAGGTGCAAAATAAACCACCTCGCCAACAAAGGCATATAACACATGAGAGTCCCTCTTCTATGCACAGTACGAGTATAGAGGGCATGCAAGATATCACCCAGAAGAGTAGGTACCAGATTGCGAGACAGGAAGATCTTAACCGCATTCACATCTATGAAGGAATCTGGATTCGGGAAAAGGACCAAATCGTAGATAAGGAGAGCCAAGATGTCTTCAAAAGCCTGAAAATCCAGGTTATCCCAAAATAGTTGAGCTTGATCTATCAAAAACTTAGCTAAGAAACCTTCAACCCCGCTTCGTGTCTCCCAGTTGGATACTACATCAGCCCTTTTTAGATGCAGGGCTGAAGCAATATCTTCTGGTCTAGGAGTCTCTTCCATACCTGTGAAAGGCATCTGCTCAAGGATGGACATGCCCAATAAGTGAGAAAACTCTTCCATAGTGGGAACTAGCTGATAATCCGGGAAAGTGAAGCAATGATGCACCGGATCGAAGAACTGGAAAAACACACTCATCATTTGCTCATCAAACCTTGAGGTAACCAAGCTAAGAAGCTGACCATGTCTCTTAATGAATGAAGAAGTATCAGAAACTCTCGAGGCTAAATCTTTGAGTTGAGCAGGTATTTGCACAAAGTTAACTCGGATGGTGTTTTTGCGCACGGAAGTCATAATCTGCAAAACAGAACAAAGATAAATCCCCTCGGTCTTTGAAATGGTTAGTATAATGAAGTATGCATGCTATGTTATGATGCATGATGTCATAATAAAACACACAACAGGTATAGAAGATAACAGACATGGTAAAGGCAAACAAGTCACACAAAAGCCCTTAAGTTTCAACCTTGCATGGGGTCTAGGTACTACCCTCTTGAAATTCACTTGGTTTCAACCTGTCCTAATAATAATAAGCGGGTTCTAGAGGTTATCAATATCATTGACCATCCTCCATCGATCATGGTTTCAGCAAACACAATCTTTTCTTGCGGCCGGAACTATATCGAGAGTATAGTCTCAATGAGTGTAGTATCGAGTATCAACCAGTTCTCAGCTTTACACCGAGGCCGGCTATCTCACTACTTCCTAATGGCTTGGTCAATTATGGGTTCTAATGTCAGTTGATGCTTAACGACACACATAGCAGCCCCGTATTCTCCTCGTTTCTCCACAAGGGATACCGGCACTAACCAATGTGCCACATCAACGTAGCTACTGCTTCAACCGTATCGGTCTACGTCGTACAGTTCCCTCACAGTTTATTGCTACTTACCTAAAAGGTGTCTCCCAGATCCGGGTTAGGATCTATAGTAACTCCCAATACAAATCCCTCAAAAGTAAAGCAATCAAATCAAACAAGAGAAGCAATTTATGATGAACTAATCCTAAGGTATAACCCACTTATTAATCACCCCAGCAGAGTCGCCAGTTCTATGATACGGTGGCAGAACTAGACTGTTTTAGGAAAATGCTGGTTTTCGTTTTTCATTTTTTATTCGCAAAATGTCGCGGTAAGAAAGAGTCGCCACCGACTTTTATTTTATCCAACTGGAAAGGAAAAAAGCACAGAAAAATTCCTTTTTCGAGATTTTGAGTACGGGGGGTAGATTATAGAAAGGGAAGGTATTAGCACCCTTTCTATCCGTAGTTTTCTACGAGCTCTTAGGTACTTGCTCATCATTTTAAAAATTGCTTCCGTGTTTTTGTGTTTTGAAAAGTTTTTGTTTTACTTTGTTTTAACCCTTGCTTCTGTCTTCAATAGTGTTACGAAGTGTCTTTGAAAACTTTGTTTGAAAAGAGTGTACGTGTGGAAAAGTTTGATTATGAGCAAGTACCTACTAGCATCTACCTACTCGAAAGAAGAATGTTTCTGTTCTTGTTTCCTTTAGACAGCGTTATCCTACTATTAGTGAGTAGGTAGCACCGTCGTTGTAGTTGTAAGGGTCAATTCGAAAGGGACGTACGATCACTAAAGCATTTTTAGGACGTCTTAGTAATAACCCTAATGTCTTAAGATCATATTCGAGGCAACATTTTCGAGGCAACCTTTCCGAGGCAACATTTTCGAACGAGACATTTGATCTTTGTTTGGACAAAAGAGCGGTCACTAAAATACCCTATACTTAATGATCGTTTACCGAAGGCAACCGAAGTGAGAGTATAGCCTAGGAGTGCGCATGTGCGAGTGATTTTGATTTCAGTTATTATCTTTTCACATTTAGGGTTTGCTAACCATTTTAAAATTAACATACATTCTTGTCATGCAATCCTATTATCATACATCTAACAGTTAATATTTGCAAAAATTAAAATGCGAGAAATAAAACTACGCTATTACAACGCTTCGGGGAAGGGGATTAATTACATAGCCAAAAACCCGTAAAACGATAAATAAAAGGAAAATCCTAATTAAACTATTACATCCCATCAGAAGTTACATTAATATTTGCAAAGATAATAAACGCGCGCGATAAATTAAGAACGAGAAAAAATTAGGGTTTTGACCCCGTCTAAACCTAATTGAAAGAAAAATCATTTTTTGTTGTTTTTGATTATTTTGAAAAAAATAAGGTTTTAATTAAATAAGTACAAACCTAATTACTAATCAATTTAAATTAAGAAAAAATAATTAATTTTGATCTATTTTTATATTTTTGTTATTTTAAGAAAATAAAATAAAAATTAAATCAAATAAAACCTAATTTTCTAATTTGTTTTAATTTATTTACAAAAAGGTTAAAATTACCCTAAAATTTAATTATTAATAAAAATTTGATAAAAATAAAACCTAAATCTAATTTGATGAAAATTGATTTTATGAGTTTTTGTAAAAAAAAATTAAATTTGTGTGAGAAAATAATTAATCAAAAATAAATTAAATAAAGAAAAATATATAAAAGAAAAGAGAGAATTGGGCCTGGTATCAAAGCAAAAGGGGGGTCTCCATAGCATATCTGAGCCCAAAAGCCTTGGTCCACGTTTGACTTCTCATGATCCAATGTTGCACGTTGACTAGGGTGCATTGTAGACCTTCAAAGGATGGCTCTTGGATCCAGCTGGTTGGAGATCTGGTGGTTGAATATTGAGAGCGTATGGTGGACCCCTTATCTGTACACATGCTTGATTATACAAGAAAAAATATTATGAAATAATACGGGGGACCTGGGATTCGAACCCAGGCCCTTTGGCTTTTCCACATGCCTCCTAACCAACTGAACCAACGCGTTTTGTTGTATATGGAATATCAAATAAACATTATATTGGAAATAAGCAAAGTGATATATTAAACGCGCGAATTTTTGAATGGGCCAGTCAGGCCACGCCACGCCATCATCTTCTCCAGCATCTGTCGTCTTAGGTAAAACGACTTTTACCTACAGACGTTTTCTGTAGGTACAGCCCCTGCATATTTCCAGAACCTCATACAAGCATGATAAATGAAAACTAATGCTACAGGCCAGTTCGTCTTGGCCTTGTGAACACCATGGTACCCCTTTTTTGGGCCAATTTTACTTGCATGAGAAAACCCTAAAACGAACAAAGAAAACCTAACAATGGTGGATCTTTGTATGGTTAGCAAAAATGCAATTAATTATTACCATTAGCTTGCAAATGTCTCAAAGATTCAGAATATATCCATAACATATGCTAATAATGTCAAATTCATGAGATTTGATTTCAAAAAAGTAAGGATGTCGTGAGGCACTTACAGTGCATTTCTGGGCACAAAAATGCCTGTTGATGATTGGGATAGACTCCTTGAATACTCAGCAAGCGAATGAGATAGCTGGGAAGGCTCGAGATAGCCTGGAACTATGAAATCAGATTGCCACTTTTTCTTGATTTTTTGAAAGTTCTCCTTCTCTTTTCACGCCTCTAACCCTTGTGCTTTTGGTCTGGATTTGTTCTATATGTACCCTTGAGTGAATTAGGTTTACAAATTTGCTCCAAATATTTTTCAATTAAGGTGATTGAATCATGATTTGATTCTTATTCAAATCTTTCTAAATCAAGCAAAACTCAATCTTTTTGTGTACAAACAAGCCTTGCACGATTTGATCCCATTGCTAGCTATTCATGGACCTGAAATATGCAAAAAATCTCAAGGTTTAAATGATTTTGATATTTTCATGATTTTATTTTGATATAATTTGATTTAATTGAAATAAAAATCAAAATAAATGACAAAAATAAAATAAAGGCAAATGGGAAGGATCATGGGTCGTGGATCATGTTACAAATTCAATAAAAGCACAAAAACTTGTGCCCATTTGACAAAAATATCAATTTGAGGCATATTTGACTTTTGGCAATTTTGCAAAAAAGGTCAACTTCAACAATGCTCTAAGCAACCCTTTTGGTCTCATCTCAATTGAGTCTTCCATGTTCATGTATGAAGCTTTGACAAAAAAAGTGTTTTTGTTGACTTTTCAAAATGACCTATAATGTCCAAATTTATATCTTCTTGTGAGTACATATTTTGAACTTGGGAGCTGAAGATGAATTGTAGGGCATTGCATCCTCTTAAAAATGAGCTTTGGATGGGTCATTCTTGATAAAGTATGAGAAAGTTATTCTTGGTCAAAGTTAAGTTGACTTTTCCTGCAAAACCTTAATTTAGCAACTTTTGGGTTTTGATGAATTGTGAGCAATCCTTGAGGAATCATGATCAACCCTTGATCAAATGATGAATAACACTTCAAAATGAGGGTGTTAACCAAAAATCTTGAAGCTTGACTGTATGTGGGCCACAGTTGACTTTTGCTCTAGCACAGTCGATTTTCAGGCCTTTGAGCAATTGACTGAGCAAATTTTCTCTGCAAGGCTTGAAAGTTGACATGGATGATCTTGAGAACATATTAGGACAATAGAGAGAATTTGTGACCCTTTGGACTCAAGTATCTTGATGCAACATGAAACCCTAATTTGAGGTAGACTGCCTTAGGAGAGAGTTTGTCTTGTCAACCCTTGGACTTCCTTGAGCAATTTGAGGACCTCATTTGAAATGTTTTGAGAAATATGGGAGGGCAAATTTTAGAGTACAACACCTTGGTTTTTGACAGAGCCTCTAACGCACTTGGAATATGCATAGGTCCTGTAATCATATCCCCTGAAGGATGTCATACTCCCTTCACTGCAAGACTTTATTTCAACTGTACTAATAATATGGCAGGATACGAAGTATGTATTTTCAGTCTCAAAGCTACCATAGATTTGGGAATCAAATCCTTAAGTGTATTTGGAGATTCAGCCTTAGTCATCAGTCAGATCAAAGCAGAATGGGACACGAAGCAACCTAATCTCATCCCCTATAAAGAACATGTGTTGACATTAATCCCACATTTTGAGGAAACTACCTTTGAGCATTTTCCACGAGAGGAAAATAAACTAGCGGACGTGCTAGCCACTATGTCATCCATGTTTAAACTCGAGTGGGGTAACGAGGCTCCCCAGATCACCATTGAGCGGATGGATGAACCAGCTTACTGTTACGAAATCGATACTGAAGAAATAATGGACAAGCCCTGGTTCCATGAAGTCAAGAGGTATCTCGAGGCCCAAGAGTATCCGGAAGGAGCTTCATTCGATGATAAGAAGTTCTTAAGAAGATTCTCTGCTAAGTTCTTCCTTAGTAATGGCATTCACTACAAGCGCAACCACGACTCTGTTTTGCTTCGTTGCGTAGACAAGGTTGAGGCAGAAAAGATCATGGCTGATCTATATGAAGGCACTTTTGGCACCCATTCTAGTTGACATACGATGGCTAAAAAGATCCTACGGGCAGGGTACTATTGGTCTACCAAGGAAGCAGATTGCTATCAGCATTCACGAACCTATCAAAAGTATCAGATCTATGCTGACAAAGTACATGTGCCTCCAGTTCCTCTAAACGTCTTGACTGCTCCTTGGCCATTTGCAATGTGGGTCATCGACATGATTGGAGAAGTCAAACCTACAACTTCCAATGGATACCGCTTCATCTTGGTGGCCATTGAGTATTTCATGAAGTGGGTTGAGGAAACTTCTTTCGCTTCCGTTACCAAGAATGTTGTGGCCCGATTCATCAAACAAAATCTCATCTATCGGTATGGTATCCCAGAGAGAATCATCACCGACAATGGTATCAACCTCAACAATACTATGATTACTGCACTATGCGTGCAATTCAAGATCCACACCATAATTCTTCCCCTTACCGGCCAAAGATGAATGGCGTTGTCGAAGCCGCAAATAAGAACATCAAGAAGATCATACAAAAAATGACAGTAACATACAAGGAATGGAATGAGACGTTACCATTCGCTCTCCACGGTTACCGTACCACGACGCACACGTCAACAGGGGCAACTCCCTTCTCCTTGGTATACGGCATGGAAGCTGTTATACCAATTGAAGTCCAAATACCTTCTCTGAGAATCATAAAGGATGCAGGACTGAATGAAGATGAATGGATCCAAACTCGACTTGACCAGTTGAACTTGATTGATGAGAAGAGGCTTACAGCTGTCTGTCATGGTCAGATGTACCAAAAACGTATGATCAAGGCTTTTAACAAGAAGGTCAGACGTTAGGTATATTAGGTTGATGACTTGGTAATCAAGCGTATCATATTGCCACAAGGTGATCCCAAGGGAAAATGGACCCCTACATACGAAGGACCATTTGTGATCAAAAGCATATTCTCTGGTGGAGCAATGATCTTAACCACTATGGATGGCGACGACCTTCCACACCCTGTGAACGCGGACATAGTCAAAAGATACTACGCATGAATAAAGACCCGCTAGGTCGACTGACCTAGGCAAAAATTAGGGCATCCCGGTGAACCAAAAAGGTTTAGGAAAAAATTAGGGATAAAATACAAAAAAATCTATACACCTGGCAAGCTGAAAACCAGAAAGGGAGGCTTGGACAAAAAAGGGTATCTCGGTGGACTGATAACCCGAAAGGGCGGTCCAGGCAAAAGTTAGGGAATTAAAGCGTATGACTATGTCCCGTTGGATTACCTTATAGACAACCTTTAGTATCGACTGACAAGCTCAAACAGATCTAATCAATCCAATCAACTCCGGACAAGGCAGCAAGTGGACAAGATGCTCAGAGACACGAAGGCTATAGCAGAATGGGAACCCCATGGGATTATTTCACATAGCTATCTTTTCTTTGTATCAATTTTCATTTTCTACGACGACATTCTCTTACTATAATGTTCGTCTCATTGTACAAAAATACTTATTCAAGTTAATACAAACATATCCCTTTGAAAGTGAAAAACTATCTATTTTTCTTTTATTTCTGTGTTTTGTTTGCGAAAACGTCCAATAATTATTTTTGAACATATGCATTTGAACATGACTACTGTTTACAAATTAACAAAAAAAGAGGAACAAAAAATAGAAAGAAAATCACTAATGGCTTTAAGAAATAGGATAATATCTTTAGACTATTCCATAAAGTCCCCCACAGATACTTTTCCAACAAGAGCGGAAAACGGGATATCCCACTACAGGATCGCTAACGTATCTCCAGTATGCAGCTTAATGATATCAAGCTCTCTCACATCCCAGACAGAATAAAACTTCCAGTTACCGCTCCTAAGATTCCCCAGTGAAGGTCGCCCAGTTTCTCAGGATTCCCCGGCAGGTTTTCACGAGGTCTACAAGTAATGCACGGCATTTCCCTTCCACAACAAAGTTTATTTCTCTAACAAATGGAAACTCATCAACACTTCAACTTCAAAACATGAAGACTTGAACTCCTCATTCTCAGCAATGCTCAGGGATTTATTTTCCCTGACTCTAGTAATATTGCGGCAGAACAATTAATGTGTCCATACATTACATCCATACGTCATAGCATTTACAACACATATGCATACAACGCAATCTCATTTATTTTGAGAACATCATTGTACCATGCATTTCATACATCATGACATTGCATACAACTAACCTTTCATCTTTTCAGGAAAGATTAATCAACAGAAAATTATCGTCAAATTTTCAACAAGTCAATTACAGATCAATTCCCAGGAAAGGACTGGTCAACCATCTACATAACATATATTTATTTCAGACCCCTTCCAGTTCAGTTTAAATCTCTCAACGGTTTATTCTGATTCTTTCCCGGAAACATCTTCTCTGGTTCAGATAAATCTCCCAACAATTTATTCTGATTCTTCTCCAGATCCCTGCCAGTTCAGTTTAAATCTATCAATGGTTTATTATAATTCTTTCCCGCAGATGTTTCCTCTAGTTCAGATAAATCTCTCAATGATTTATTCTGATTCTTCTCCAGATCCCTGTCGGTTGAGTTTAAATCTCTCAATGGTTTATTCTGATTTTTTCCCACAGATTTTTTCTCTGGTTCAGATAAATCTCTTAACGATTTATTCTGATTCTTCTCCAGACCTCTATCGGTTCAGTTTAAATCTCTCAACGGTTTATTCTGATTCTTTCCTGCAAACGTCTTCTCTGGTTCAGATAAACCTCTCAACAATTTATTCTGATTCTTCTCCAGATCCCTTTTGGTTCCGTTTAAATCTCTCAACGGTTTATCCTGATACTTTCCAAAGAAACATTTCTAGTTCAAATAAATCGCTCCAAGATTTATTCTGATTCCCCCCAGTCAGACAACATACAAGACTTCTGCTAGTTTCAGACAAATCGCTCCAAAGATTTATTCTGATTCTTTTCCAGTTGAAATCAAGTTCAGACTTCGTCCATTCTCTGTCAATAGTCACACTTGGATGGCATCTACAAGCCCATCTCCGACAAATCTCCATCATTCCTCCAAATGGCATCTATAAGCCCATTCCCATTTCATCTTTGAGTGCAAACTTCTGGGCACTCTAGTGTCCAATCTTCTTCTACCTTCAAGACACAAATGACGAATCCTCCAATCTAACTCTTCAGGTTTAAGAAGATTTAACAGGGGCAGTTGTTGTACCCCAAAATTTGCCCTCTCATTTATCAAGTATTTTCTCACAAGATCTCCTTTGGTTCAAGACTACACAAGGGCTGATCAGCTCAAGACACGTCCTTAAGCACTGATGACTGAAATTAGGGTTTGAGATTGCACAAGGATGATTTAACTTTTAATTCCTCCTATGAATTTCATGGATCATCATGGACCCTCAAGATTGCTCATGTCAATTGATCTGTTGACCTAAAAATCAGTTGTATTGGGGGAAAAGTCAACTGTGGTCAATTTACAGTCAAACTTCATAATTTTTTATCTATATCAACATTATGAAATCATATATGTCATTTGATCAAGTTCGGACCACAATTCCTCAAGAAATTTGATCATATCATCAAAAGGGCAAAATGTTCAAAATTAGGGTTTTGACTGAGAAAGGGCAATTTCTGATTTTTGACCTAGAAAATGGTTAATTGGTTTGAGACATGATATCAAGAGTTCAATTGCATCATTTTAACCTAATGGTATGACTCAAAACTTCCCTCAAGATCAATTGATTGATAGTTTATTTTCAGTCAACTGATCAAAAGTCAACTGCATACTAAAAAGTCAAACTTTGACTTTTTGGTCAAAATCAAGTGTCAAAGATCACAATTCATAAAAACATGTCAAAATATGAAACTTGTTCATCAAGAATTCAAAAAGTCAAGATTTCATTTTGAAAAGTCAAAGTTTCCAAACTTAGAAATTTTGGTAAGTGTTGAAAACTTCATGTTTTTTCACAACTTTGAGCCATTTTTTCACCATGATGCAAGATGATTCAAAGGAAACTTTCAACATGAAAGTTGTATATCTCAATGATATCTAAAACATTTCTTTATGCAACTTCTCCTAGAAATTCATGGATTTCAAGTTATGATTTTGTGAATACATGTTCATGAAACTAAACACTTAGTGAAAATTTTGCCCTAGTTTAGGCAGGATTTTGACCTAACTTCATGGCATTTTTTCACATAGTCCCAAGGGGAATTTTCAAAATTGATTCAAAGATGGGTTGTATAGAACATTAAAAGCATTCTAAAATGTCAAAGAACTCCTTGAGATCATGTTTGAGCAAGGAGAATCGAAGGCATGAAGTTGGCATTTCATTCTTGAATTATAGGTCAATTTCATGATAAACAATAATGCAAATCCATACTAGGCTGCATAATATTTGCTTTGCAGGCCTCAAACTTGTTAGGCACTCCCTAATTAATGTTTTTGCACAGCTTTTACAGGCTTGAACTCAAGCATTCAATGTATTGCCCATGCTTAATGCCATTTTGGGAAGAAAGTGCACATTGCCATTTTTGAAAAGTTGCTTTATGCACAAAATCAGTTCTTGAGTTTTGCACTTGTTCTCTTCTGATCACACATAACCTATAACCCAAAATAAACTTGTCTCAAGCCTCTAACAAGTCAGCCCATGCTTGTACTATACCTTGAAACCATGTTCTCACTTTTCTTCAAAATCAAGTAACATAGCCATAACTTGTACTTGTGTGATTCTGACCCTCTCAAGCCTCATAACCTTTTCCTTACTTATGCATAAGTCATTTGCATCAAAACACATTGTGATATGGTGGCAGAACCGACCGTTTGACGCTGGTTTGCGTTTTGTGTTTTGTGTTTGCAAAATGTCGCGGTAAGCAAGAGTCGCCACTGACTTTTAATTCATCCAACCGGAAAGGAAAAAAAGTACAGAAAAAAATCCTTTTTCGAGAAATTCTGGGTATGGGGGTAGATTATAGAAAGGGAAGGTTTTAGCACCTTTTCTATCCATGGTTTTCCATGGGCTCTTAGGTACTTGCTCGTCTTTTAAAATTGCTTGTGTATGTGCTTTTTTTGAAAAATTTGACTTCGTGATAACCCTTGTATCAGTCCTCAAAGGTTTGACGAAGTTATTTTGAAAATTGTTTTGAAAATGTGTAAGTGTGAAGAGTTTTGATTTGAGCAAGTACCTAAAAGCATCTACCTACTCGAAAAAAGATTGTTTCTATTCTCGTTTCCTTTAGACAACACTATCCTACTATTGAGAAATAGGTAGCACCGTCGTTGGAGTTGTAAGGGTCAATTCGAAAGGGACGTATGATCACTAAAGCAATGTTAGGACACCTTAGTAATAACCCTAAAGTCTTAAAATCATATTCAAGTTAACATTTCTGAGGCAACATTTCCGAGGCAACGTTTGATCTTTTTAGACAGGAGGGCAACCACTAATACACTCTATACTTAATGACCGTTTACCGAAGGCAACCGAAGTGTGAGTATACCCTAAGAGTGATATGTGCAAGTGATTTGTTTTCAATTATTTAGTCTTTACACATTAGGGTTGTCTAACTGTATTAATTTATCATGCATTCTTGTCATACAATCCTATTAGCATACATCTAAACAGTCAAATATTTGCGAGAATTAAAATGCGAGAAAGTAAATCTATGGTATTACAAGGCTCCGGGGAGGGGATTAATTACATAGCCAAAAACCCGGGGAAAAACAATAAATAAAAAGCCCTAGATTAAACTATTACAAACCATGAACAGTTACAACAATATTGACAAAAAATAAATAACACGTGCGCGATGAATCGAATACGAGACAACTAGGGTTTTGACCCTTGCCTAAACCTAATTGAGATTAATTAAAAATGTTCTTTTGTCATGTTTTGTTATTTAAGAAAATAGAGAAATTACTAAATTAAAAAGAAAATCCTAATTCTAATTGATTTTAAATTAAAGAAAAAAATGAATTAATTTAACATAAAACCTATTTTTGTATTTTTATTTATTTGAGAAAAAGAGCAAAACAAAATTAAATCAAAAGTTTAACCTAATTTCTATTTGATTTTATTTTTTTGAAAACAAATTACAATTTTCCTAATTTAAACTAAATTAAATTAATTTTGATAAAATAAAAACTAATCCTAATTTTTGGTGAATTATTGATTTTATGGTTTTTGTGAAAAAATAATTAATTTGCCAATTAAATAAATAAAGGAAATTTAAAGAATAAAAAATAAAGAAAAGAAAAGAAATAGAAAAAGTACTAAATGGGCCTGGTGATATTTAGCAATTGGGGGGGGGGGGGGGTGGAATATGAATTTCTGGGCCCAAGGTTGATGGC
Source organism: Vicia faba (assembly GCA_948472305.1). Taxonomy (NCBI): domain Eukaryota; kingdom Viridiplantae; phylum Streptophyta; class Magnoliopsida; order Fabales; family Fabaceae; genus Vicia; species Vicia faba. Next base: position 1,034,293,566 of record OX451738.1, on the reverse strand, counting down.
CCGTTTTGACTTTGCCTGATCTGATGTGCATGTTGACTTGGGGCGTATGGTGGTCCTCCAAGGGTAGCACGTTGATCTAGGCCAGAGATGCGTTTGATGGCCAGATGCTGATGGTACATGGTGAACTTCTTGATTTGCAATGCGCTTGATTACCTATTGAAAATATTATGAACAAAGGTTGAGACCTGGGGATCGAACCCAGGTCCTTAGGCACTTTTCCAATGCACGCTTGCCATCTGTGTTGCACTTGTTATTTGTTTATATAATAAAAACAAAATATGGTATATGAAAAGTAATGGCTATTAAAAAAGCGCGCTGAAATTCAAACTACCCAACCAGGGAGCTCCACGCATCATCTTCTTCCTCCCAACCGTCGTTTTAGCCCAAGATGCCTTTACCTATGGACATGGCGTTGTAGCTACAAACCTGTGTATTTAAAAAATTGTCCACATGCAATATAAATGACCATGGTTAGTACCAATCAACTCATCTCATCCTCACGAGTATCATGGTACCAGAATCAACATCCAATTTTACCTGTATTGCAAAGCCCTAAACCTAAACAAGAAACCCTAGCCATGGCAGCTTTTCATACAATCACCAAAAACGCAATTGAATATAATGGTTAGCTTGCAAATTTATTAAGGAACAAGAATATGTAATCAAAACGTGCAAATGATGCATAAATCCATGAAAACGAAAACGAATTTTTTGAACAAAACTTGACTTCTGTACCTTTGATTCCAGGCATGAGAAAGCTTGCAATTGGTTGGAATTCATTCTGGAGATGTCCATGAATCTGTTGGTATCGTGAGAATGGCTCGAATTGGCCTCTAGGATGGAAATTGGATCACCACTTTTTCTTGAATTTTTTGAGTTTTGTCTGCCTCTTTCACGACTGCTCAACCTCTTCTCATGCCTTGCCTTGCTTCTGTATATGTAATACAACATGTTAGGTCAACAAAAACGACCTCAATTTTGCCCATTATGAAGATTTGATTTAGTCTTTCATGGCATATGATATCTTTCCAAATTTTCTCAAATTCAATCTTTTTCCAAACAAATTATTCTTGCACGAATTGATTCTCAATTGACAGCATATAAGATCCTCCTTCAATGCAAAAATCATCCCTAAAACACAATATTTGATTTATTTATATTTATTTGATTTTATTTGAATTTTATTTGAATTTTAAGTGAATAAAAATCAAAATAATTGAATAAATAAATAAATAAATCATGGAGGGTCCCATAGATCGTGGACTATGTTATCATTGAAGTGAAAGCATAAAAAGTTGGGCCCATTTAGCAAAAAGTGCAAATTTGAGCACATTTGACTTTTGGCAATTTTGCAAGAAAGGTCAACTTGGCCAATGCATAACTCTCTCAATTTTGACCCTAGAGAGGTGTTCTTGGACTTTTTAGAAAGCTTAATATGTCCTCTAAGAAACCATTTTTGTCTCATCTCAATTGAGTCTTCCATGTTCATGTATGAAGCTTTGACCTAAAAGGTGTTTTTGTTGACTTTTCAAAATAATCTATAATGTCAAAATTTATATCTTTTTGTGAGTACATTTTTTGAGCTTGGGATATGAAGATTAATTGTAGGTAATTTCATCCTCTTCAAAATGAGCTTTGAATGGTTCATTTATGATAAAGTATGAGAATGTTATGCTTGGTAAAAGTTGAGTTGACTTTTCCTACAAAACCCTAATTTAGCAACTTTTGGGATTTTGATGAATTGTGAGCAATCCTTGATGAATCATGATCAAACCATGATAAAATGATTAACAATACTTCAAAATGAGGATGTTGACCAAAAATCTTGAAGTTTGATTGTATGTGTGCCACAGTTGACTTTTGACCTAGCATAGTCGATTTTCAGGCCTTTGAGCATTTGACTGAGAAAACTTCCTCTACGAGGCTTGAAACTTGACATGGATGATCTTGAGAACATATTAGGACAATGGTGAGCATTTGGGATCCTTTAGACTCAAGCATCTTGATGAAAAATGAAACCCTAATTTGAGGTAGACTGCCTTTAGGAGAGAGTTTGTCTGGTCAACTCTTGGACTTCCTTGAGCAATTTGAGGACCTCACTTGAAATGTATTGAGAAATATGGGAGGGCAAATTTTTGGGTACAACAACTTCCCCTGTTCAATCTTCTTAAACTTGAGGATGTAGATTGGCTTGTCTGCCTTTCGTGATCTGAAGGTGGAAGATGATTGAACACTTGAGTGCCCAAAAATTTGCACTCGTATGAAGAGCGATTTGTGATATCGGGAATGGGCTTGTAGATGCCATTTTGTAGCTGCTAGAGAATTGTCGGAGATGGGCTTAAATATTCCATCCTTTGCGAGAACCCGTATACCCGTTGTTGAGGAGGACTTCACTAGGGAATGCTGGTCTCTGTCTTGAGAGGAATAAAGTTTTAAGAACTTCAATTGTCCATTACTCTACTGAGGAATAATTCCGATTTGGGGAGCGAAAGTTAACTGTGTGTTTAGTCGGGGCATGTGTTGCACCGCGACTTTCTGGGGAAATGTGAAATTAATTGTGTTTGATTAGGTCCAGGTCTTACAGTGTTATGGACTGTTGTTTGGGGATAAGAGAGAAAGAAACCAGGTAGTAAGGTTATGAGAAGGAATCTGGATAGTAGGATTACTTCGAGATGAAAGCCTGGATAGTAGGGTTGTAAGAAGGAACCTGGATGGTAGGGTTACTTCGATATGAAAGCCTGGATATTAGGGTTGTGAGAAGGAACTTGGATAGTAGGGTTACTTCGATATGAAATCCTGGATAGTAGGGTTGTGAGAAGGAACCTGGATAGTAAGGCTACTTCGATATGAAAGCCTGAGTAGTAGGGTTGTGATAAGGAACCTGGATAGTAGGGTTACTCCGATATGAAAGCCTGGATAGTAGGGCTGTGAGAAGGAACCTGAATAATAGGGTTACTTCGATATGAAAGCCTGGGTAGTAGGGCTCTGAGAAGGAACCTGGATAGTAGGGTTACTCCGATATGGAAGCCTGGGTAGTAGGGCTGCTTTTGTCGCTGATGATTACTCTGTTTAGCTTCGAGTGTTGATCATGTACCTGCTGGAAATTGTTGATAATAACTGTCTTTTCCTGAAATAAATATAGGGTTAGTTATGTGTGATGCATGAAATGCATTGTATGCTGACGTTCTCAAAATAAATGAGACTATGTTATATGTGATGTATGCACATGTCATGATGTATGAACATTAAATGCTGACGTAATAATCTGAATCTGGGAAAATAAATCCCTGATTGCTGTTTGGAGAGTATGAGAAATGGTATTCTTGACTGCTACTTCTGTTAGGGATGGTGAACAACAATGACTATGCTGGGGATTTACTCCTTGGATGGTAAATATTATGCCGGATAAGACTCTGTCTGAGGATAACTTTGTGGGGAATAACTCTGTTGGAGAGGAGATACTCTGTTGATAGATCTGCTGACTTGGAGAAACAACTCATCTGGGGATGAATTACCGTTGCTGGTGATAATGAATTATGTCGAAGATTGAATTTCCGCTTGTGAGAGAAATAAACTCTGCTTGGGGAATAATTTACTGACTCGCTTGCGATTGTAAACCTCAACTGGGGAGAGTCATGTCTTGTTCGGGAAAGCTAACGTCACTGTCTTTGGATACTTCTTACTCTATGGGGAGTGTATGTACCATTGCTCATGTTCTCAAGCTGGCTCTATCCCTGTACCTGATGGGCAGAGTAACTGTAAGGTTTGGGCACTTCTTATTTTCCCTGTTCCTGGAATTACGAGTAATCATCTTTTTTTTCATGTAGATATTTATGAGCAGCAATTATTTTCAAATGCATATATAAAAAATGAACCATTGGATGTTCTAGCAAAACAAAACAGGAAAAATAAAATAAATCAAAGCTTTGTGAAAATGACTTGTATTGATTCTGAAGTTGGCCTGTAATAGGCGTTTTTGTACAAGGAGGCTGACGCTCTAGTAAGAGAACGCCGCCGAAAGATAGAAATTACAATTTGTGTTTAAGAAAGAAAAAAAGCTATGTGAAATAATCCCATTGGGTTCCAATTCTGCTATTGCCTTTATATCTTCAAGCATCTCATCGCTTTGCTGCTTGGTCGAAGGTGGATCAGATTGATTGGCGTTGTCCGAGCTTGATAGTCGGTACCAAAGTCTAGTTGCAAGATGATCCAATGAGACATAGTGTTACGCTTTGATCCCTAACTTTTTCCTGGACCGCCTTTTCGGATTTTCGGTCCACCGGGATACCCTTTTTTGCCCAAATCGCCTTTCCAGGTTTTTGACTTGCCAGGTGTACATTTTTTCATTTTCATCCCTTACTTTTGCCCGAACCCTTTTGGTTCGTCGGGAAGCCCTTATTTTTGCCTAGGCCAGTCAACCTAGCGGGTCTTTGATTATGCGTAGTATCTTTTCACTATGTCTGCATTTATGGGGTGAGGAAGGTCGTCACCATCCATGGTGGTTAGAATCATAGCTCTTCCCGAGAAAATATTCTTAACCACAAATGGCCCTTCGTATGTGGGGGTCCATTTTCCCCTTGGATCACTTTGCGGTAGAATGATGCACTTGATCACTAGATCCCCGACTTGATATATTTGACGCTTGTCTTTCTTGTTAAAAGCCTTGATCATTCGCTTTTGATACGTCTGACCATGACAGATAGCAGTAAGTCTCTTTTCATCGATCAGATTCAGCTGATCAAGTCGGGTTTGGATCTAGTCGTCTTTGTTCAAACCCGCATCCTTCATAATCCTGAGAGAGGGTATCTGGACTTCGATGGGTAGGACTGCCTCCATGCCATATACCAGAGAGTAGGGTGTTGCCCTTGTCGACGTCCATGCTGAGGTACAGTACCCATGAAGAGCAAATGGTAACATCTCATGCCAGTCTTTGTATGTCACTGTCATCTTCTGCACAATCTTCTTGATGTTCTTGTTAGCCGCTTCAACAACTCCATTCATCTTTGGCCGGTAGGGAGAAGAGTTATGATGCTGTATCTTGAACTGTTTGCAGAGCTCGGTGGTCATTGTGTTGTTGAGATTTGTACCATTGTCAGTAATGATCCTCTCCGGTACACCATATCGATAGATCAGGTTGTGTCGGATGAACCGCGCCACGACGTTCTTGGTTACTATAGCAAAGGAATCCGCCTCAACCCACTTCGTAAAGTAATCAATTGCTACCAGAATGAAACGATGCCCGTTAGATGCAGTAGGTCTGATCTCGCCGATCATGTCAATGCCCCACATTGCAATGGGCCAAGGAGCTGTCAAAACATTCAATGGAACCAGAGGTACATGCACCTTATCAGCATAGATTTGGCATTTATGACAGGTTCGAGAGTGCTGATAACAATCGGCTTCCATAATAGACCAGTAATATCCTGCCCGTAGGATTTTCTTCGCCATGGTATGTCCACTGGAATGAGTTCTGAAGGTACCTTCATGTAACTCTGTCGTGATCCTTTCTGCCTTGCTCTTGTCTACGCACCACAGTAAGGTTGAATCATAGTTACGCTTATAGAGGATACCGTTACTGATGAAGAACTTCACAGCGAATCTCCTCAGAAACTTCTTATCATTAACAGATGCCCCCTCGGGGTATTCTTGAGCCTCAAGATACCTCTTCACCTCGTAAAACCAGGGTTTATCTGCCACTTCTTCAGTCTCAATGTCACAGCAATGTGCGGGTTCGTCCAACCTTTCAATGGTAAACTGGGGAGCTTCATTGTCCCACCTGACCTTGAACATAGAATACATGGTAGCTAGCGCGTCCGCTAACTGATTTTCCTCTCTTGGGAAATGTTCAAAGGTTATCTCCTCAAAATGCGGGAGCAATGTCAGTACATACTCTTTGTAAGGAATAAGATTCGGGTGCTTCATATCCCACTCGCCTTTGATCTGACTTATCACTAGAGCGGAATCTCCTAATACACTCAAGAACTTGATCCTTAGGTCAATAGCAGCTCGGAGCCCCATGATACACGCTTCATACTCCGCCATATTGTTGGTGCAGTTAAAACATAATCGGGCGGTGAACAGATTATAACAGTCCTCAGGAGATATAATTACAACGCCAATGTCGTTACCCAAAGCGTTTAATGCTCCATCAAAATACATAGACCATCGGGATCCTTCCTCGGGTCCTTCATCCGGTCCAAGTTCTTCGCAGTCGGTTACTAACATGATATTCTCATCCGGGAACTCGAAATTCATGGACTAGTAGTCATCCACAGCCTGATGCACTAAATGATCTACCAATACACTCCCCTTGATTGCTTTTTGGGTTGTGTATTGGATGTCGTACTCGGTTAAGATCATCTGCCATCTCGCTATTCTTCCGGATAAGGCGGGCTTCTCGAAAATATACTTGATTGGATCCATCTTTGATATCAACAAAGTGGTGTGAGTCAGCATATACTGTCTCCGTCGGCGAGCAGCCCATGCCAAAGCGCAGCAAGTTTTCTTGAGCAATGAGTATCGGGTCTCACAGTCGGTAAACTTTTTGCTAAGGTAATAAATGGCGTGCTCTTTTCGACCAGACTCATTATGCTTCCCCAGCACACACCCCATTGAGTTATCTAGCACTGTCAAGTATAATATCAAAGGCCTTCCTTCAACTGGAGGTATCAAAATTGGCGGTTCTTGAAGGTATTCCTTGATTCTTTCAAAAGCTTTCTGGCATTCATCATTCCACTTTACCACTTGATCTTTCTTCAGCAGCTTGAAGATTGGCTCACAAGTAGCAGTCAGATGTGAAATGAACCTGGCGATGTAATTTAGACGTCCCAAGAAACCTCTAACTTCTTTCTCTGTGCGGGGAGCCGGCATCTCTTGTATGGCTTTTACCTTTGCAGGGTCCACCTTAATACCTTTGTCACTGACAACAAAACCCAGAAGCTTACCAGACCTCACCCCGAAGGTACACTTGTTCGGATTCAACCTCAGCTTGTACGTCTTCAACCGATCAAACAATTTCTGGAGATGATCAAGATGCTCTTCCTCAGTCTGTGACCTAGCTATCATGTCATCAACATAAACCTCAATCTCGTGGTGAATCATATCGTGGAACAAGGCGACCATGGTGTGTTGATAAGTTGCCCCATCATTCTTCAACCCAAAAGGCATTACCTTGTAACAGAAGGTTCCCCGCTGTGTAACGAAGGTTGTCTTATCCATATCCTCAGGAGCCATCTTGATTTGGTTGTAGCCAAAAAAACCTTCCATAAAGGAGAAGATCTTGTGCTGCGCGGTATTGTCGACTAGAACATCAATGTGAGGAAGTGGGAAGTCATCCTTGGGGCTTGCCCTATTCAGATCTATGTAGTCCACACACATCCGTACCTTACCGTCCTTCTTAGGTACCAGAACGACGTTGGAAACCCACTGCGGATAAGAGGTGACAACTAAGAACCCTATGTCGAACTGTTTCATGACCTCTGCCTTGTTTTTCTCTGACATTTCAGGGTGCATACGGAGGACCTTTTTCTTTACCGAAGGGCATTCTTCTTTGGTCGGCAGGCGGTGTACCATAATATCAGTGTCCAAACCAGGCATATCTTCATAGGACCAGGCGAAGATCTCAACATAATCGTGAAGCATCTGTATTAGCCGTTGTTTGACACTAGGCTCCAGATTTGCACCTATTTTAACCTCCTTCCTGTCTTCCTTTGTATCCAAATTCACTGACTCAACTGGCTCTTCATGAGGTTGTATGGCTCTTTCTTCCTGCTGTAGTAGTCTAGCAAGTTCTCCAGGAACCTCACAATCATCCTCACCTTCGTCCTTGGCTTGGTTGATTGGATTTTCCAAGTCATAACTGGCAGTAGCAGAGCTATTATCAATGGGATCCATAGTGGATATGGATCTGCAGCATGATATGTGGGTGTGTGTAAGAGAATAGCTGTTTTGATAAAGCGAGAGACAGAAAAGAAAAACAAGGAGCGCAAAATTTGTAATGCAAGAAACGTCCAATGTTTTATTAATGATATATGAAAATGACAAATAATAAGCCCTCACAAGCAAAGCCCAGGTGCCTCGGGCAAGGCACCGGGTCGTAAAGTCTCAAACTGTTTATTACAAATCTTAAAACAAAAGTCAATTACTGTGAAATAAAAGAAACAGGTATGAAGTCCTTCACCATCCAGTTATTCAATCCACCATTGGTTGTTGGGTAGATCCAGCTGTCGATGTCTAAATCTTCTTCACTGTCCTCAATTGCATTAACTCCCTGATTGCTGATGTGTAGAGGAGGTCTTCCAATCCGCGCGCGCCTAACAGCCCTTTGAGCCCCTGTAGTAAATCCCAAACCAAATTTGTCAGTTTTGTGAGTGAAATCAGGGAGCCGACCCCAATTGGTATACCCACCTTCTTCAACTACATCCCTGACATCTTTGAGGGAAGCCATCTTCAGCGGAGGTTTGTCAGTAGTAACTTCAGTTGACGCCAAAGTCTGAGGGACCTCTTCGAAGTTCTGACAAGGAGTTTCTATGAACTCCCCATCCATCTCCACATAACGGAAGGAATTGAGATGACTCACCATGTACTCTTCTTCACCTCGTACTGTGACAATTTTCCCCTGCACTGGATACTTCAGCATTTGATGGAGCGTAGAAGTAACTGCCCCAGCCATATGGATCCAAGGACGACCCAGCAAGCAAGAATACGACGGCCTGGTGTCCATCACATAAAAGGTGGACCCAAAGGTCTAAGAACCCACCTTGACAGGGATGTCTACCTCCCCGTGCACCATTCTTTTTCACCCGTCAAAAGACCTCCCCACAATGTTACTCGGCTTTAAAGTTAAACCCTCATAATCTAAACGGTCCAACACTTTCTTCGGCAGAACATTCAGCGAAGACCTGATATCCACCAGCACGTGAGCCATAGTGGTGCCCTGCACTAAATCGAGACATGCACAACATCATTATGATTCTTCCCCATAGCAGTCAGATCCGCATCTGAAAATCCTAGCCCATTGTCAGCAGTCAGGCTAGCCACACAATCTTTGAACCAATATGCAGAAGTTTCCTGCGGCACATGCGCAGTCTTGAGAAAGGCAATCAAAGCCTTCACATGGGCTTCAGAACACAATAGCAGAGACAACATGGAGATCTTTGACGGGGTCTGCCCCAGCTGTTCGACCACATTGTAGTCGCTTTTCTTGATAATTTTTAGTATTTCCTCTATCTCTTATTTAGAGGCTTCCACGACAATTTTTCTAGGCGCCTCCGTCCGGGCAGGCTCACCTATGATTTCTTTGCCCCGAGTCAAAGATGGATCGGCGACGGGGGTGATAACTGGAGTAAGAACTGGAACAGTAGTTGATGTACTAGCAGATGGAATGACAACAGGTTTGTGGACAGTCGGAGGGGAAATCTCGGGAGAAAAGAGTCTTCCACTTCTGGTGACCTTGCTAGCCCCAACAATATTACTGACATCAATATCAACTTCTTCATTATTCAACTCTTGCTTAATGCCATGATAATACACATCGGCACCATGGTGCCATGGGACAGCTTTGTTTGAAGTGTACGGGATGGGACCAGGAACAGTGATTATTAGTGGAGCAATTCTAGGAACAGGTGTAATCCTAACAGGTTTTCTTGAGGAAACCTTGGAAGGATTGGCGGAAATGGTTATGATGGCGACATTTTCATTGGGAACAACAGGAATCACAGTCTTCTCAAACAAAATCTCTTTATTATCCATCAGGCGTTGAACACCCGACTTCAACAAACGGAAACCGTAAGGTAAAATCGAGCACATGTGGCAACCTTTACCATAACCCGGAAATACACCGGCCAACAGCAAATTCCTCTTAACAGTCATAAGAGGAGTAGAAATTTCTTCAACAGAGGTCACAAACAAATCATTGTCAACAACATTAACCCCACGACCATGTTTGGGCATACGAGCAGTTATTACATTCGGCTTTTCTGGAGCATCAAACTCTATCTCCTTAGCTTCCAACAAATCTTGTACTTTGTTTCTCAAAGCCCAACAGTCATTGGTATCATGGCCAGGACTCTCAGAATGGTAGGCACACCACACGTTGGGATTGTATCTAGGAGAGGTAATGTTTGGATTTTTGGGAGCCTCCCTCAATATGGTCAAGTTGGATTTCAGCAGGTGAGGTAACACTTCAGCCAATGTCATGCTAATGCGGGTAAACTGCCGCTGTGGTTTTTCCACCCTCTATTGATTTTTGCATTGTGGAGCAACAACGGGTCTTGGTATCACTACAACATTTACCAATGGACGGTGTTCAGATCTGTTTTGGTCCCCCGGGCTATAAACTGCACTGGCTTCCTTCTTACCGGTAAAGGGTTTCTTTACCGAACTCGAAGAGACATCCTTCTGTATTTTACCACTTCGAATTCCAACCTCCACTCTTTCTCCAGTTAAAATCAACTCGGTGAAACCATACGACGAGCTGCCAATTAAGTGGTTAAAAAATGGACCAGACATCGTCCCCAAAAACATATCAACCAGCTCCCTATTAGAAAAAGGGGGTTGAACTCTGCCAGCCAAATCTCTCCATTTCTGAGCATAATCTTTGAAACCTTCACCTGCACCCATGGACATACTCTGGAGTTGAGTACGAGTGGGAGCAAGGTCGGCATTGTACTGATACTGCTTGTAAAAAGCAGCAGCAAGATCTTCCCAGTTTCGAGCATTGGTCCCTTCCAACTGGTAGAACCATTCAAGCTGAGTCCCTGACAGACTATCTTGAAAGAAGTGCACCCACAAATTTCTATCAGCAGTGTGGGGTTGAATTTTCCTGACATAAGAGCGGAGATGGAGTTTTGGCAGGACACTCAATCATACTTAGCAAAAACTGGAGCCTTGAACTTCTGAGGGATGACCACTCCAGATACCAGTCCTAGTTCTCCGAAATCCAAACCAGGTACCTTCTGAATTTTCATAGCACTCAGACAGTCTTCTAGCTGCTTGTACCTATCCTCGGCAGGAGGATATTTCTCATCATCAAAATCAGTATCATTATTAGAGACTGCAAGACTGGGGTCCTTTTCTTCTTCTTGGTTCTCCCCTTCTTTGGATGAAGAGGTCAGATCAGTTTGATGCTTCAACCTTTCTCCAAACCTTATACCCATATTCAGAAGATTGACTTTCTTCTTCTTCTTCTTCTTCTTCTTCTTCTTCTTCTTCTCTTTCAGAATGAGAGTTTTCAGATCCTCTTGCCCCTTAACCAGACTTATGAACATCTGTTGGAACTGAGTGTTCTGTGCCTAAAGCTATTTGATGGCTTGATCAGAAGACATTTCTGCTGAAATAAACAGCGAAGAAGATAAGAAACCTGTAGCGGTACCTGTGATGATGTGCTTGATAATGGGATGCGCATGTAATGATTTCAAAGAATTTGGGAGATTTAAATTTGCAAACCAAAAATAAACAAAACTTTATTAGTTTAACTTTGAAATGTTCAACAATGCCCTTAAGGCGTTACAAAGAAGTAAATAAAACAAATCTAAAACTAGAAAAGAAAAATCAAAAGTCCCATGGACGCTTTCTCTTTGTGCTGATGTAGTCATTTAGCACTCTTTCCTCCTTGAGCTGCCTGATGAGCTTCAACACCTTCCTCTCTTGTTCATGGAACTGCTCCCTGTAAGTATCTCGCTCATTCTTCAGTTGAATCCAAGACCTCTGTAGCTCCCCAAGATCAGTGGGCATGTAAGGATAGAGAACCGTGTAAGGAATGCCATCCTCAGTAGTGGGTTCCATGATCACTGGTAATACTACCACATAAGGCATCACAAGCTTCTGGGCACAGGCTCGGACCCATTGGAAGTAAGGGTGTATAGGAAGGGAAGTCTTTAGTCCTAACTCATGGGGGTCAGATTTATTGACCATTCCCCAAGCTCGTATGAACCTCCGGCGATGCCCTTTAACATCCTCTTCATAGTCGAATGCAATATCCTCGAGAAGTAACCTATGGGGACAATCTCTTCAAGCACGACCAAATTGTCGCAAAGCTAGACAAGGATTGTAAGTTATACCTCCTCTGATACCAAGTAATGGGACATTAGGATACCCCCCACAATGGTCAATAACAGCAACGTCTTCCATAGCCCGGGAACACCAAATAATATATGTATGAGCAAGTGACATTATTCTATGTGACCAACCCAAACCTTCTTCGTTCTTCAACACAGACTTAGGGAGGTGAGAAATAAACCACCTCGAAAACAATGGAATGCAGCACATAAGAGTCCCTCTTCTCCTCGTGGTGCGAGTATAGAGAGCGTGCAAAATATCTCCAAGCAAGGTAGGTACAGGATTGCGAGAAAGGAAAATCTTGATAGCATTCACTTCTACAAAGGAATCAGGATTAGGGAAGAGAACCAAACCATAGATAGTAAGAGCCAAGACATCTTCAAAATCCTGAAAATCTAAATCATCCCAGAATAGTTGAGCTTGGTCTATCAGAAATTTGGCTAGAAAACCCTCGACTCCGCTTCGAGTTTCCCAATTGGATACCACATCGGCCCATTTCAAATGCAAAGCTGAGGCAATGAATTCTGGTTTAGGAACTTCTTCCATACCTATGAAGGGTACATGTTCAAGAATGGATATGCCCAATAGATGAGAGAATTCCTCCAAGGTGGGTACCAACTGATAATTCGGAAAAGTGAAACAATGATGCTCGGGATTGAAGAACTGAAAAAGTACACTCATCATCTGTTCGTCAGGGTTTGAAGTGACCAGGCTGAGAAGTTGACCATGTCTCTTAATGAACATAGAAGTTTCAAAAATTCTTGACACTAGCTCTTTGAGTTGGAATGGTATCTCCACAAAGTTGACTCAGATAGTCTTTCTATGTACGGAAGCCATGATCTGCAAAACTGAACAAAGATAAATTCCCTTGGTCTTTGAAATGGTTAGTATAATGAAGCATGAATGTTATGTTATGATGCATGATGTCATGATAAAAGACAGGTATAGCAAATAACAGGTATTACAAACAAGTCACACAAAGCCCTTAGGTTTAAGGCTTGCATGAGGTCAAAGGTAATACCCTCTTGAAGTTAAATTGGTTTCAACCTGTCCTAGAAAAAGTAACCGGGTTCTAGAGGATCTCAATATCACTGACCATCCTCCATCGGTCATGGTTTCAGCTCACGCAATCTTTTCTTGCGGCCGAAACTATCTCGAGAGTATGGTCTCAATGAGTGTAGCATCGAGTATCAACCAGTTCTCAGCTTTAGATCGAGGCCGGCTATCTCACTACTTTCTAATGGCCAAGTTGGGCGATCAAAGGTTCTAAGGTCAGTTGATACTTAACGACACCAAGCGGTAGACCCGTATTCTCCTCGTTTCTCCACAAGGGATACCGGTACCAACCAAAGTGTCACACCAACGTAGCCACTGCTTCAACCATATTGGTCTACGCCATATAGTTCCCTCACAGTCTATTTCTACTTACCTAAAAGGTATCCCCCAGATCCGGGTTAGGATCTATAGTAACCCCAACAAAAACCCTTAAAAGTAAAGCAGGCAAAACAATCAAGAGAAGCAATTATGATGAACTAGATGCTAAGGTATACCCCACTTACTAACGTCCCCAGCAGAGTCGCTAGTTCTGTGATACGGTGGCAGAACTGATCGTTTGACACTGGTTTGCATTTTACATTTTGTGTTTGCAAAATGTCGCGGTAAGCAAGAGTCGCCATCGACTTTTATTTCATCCAACCGTAAAGGAAAAAAAGTACAGAAAAAATCCTTTTTCGAGAAATGCTGAGTACGGGGGTAGATTATAGAAAGGGAAGGTGTTAGCACCCTTTCTATCCATGGTTTTCCATGGGCTCTTAGGTACTTTCTCATATTTTAAAATTTCTTGTGTATGTGCTTTGTTTTGAAATTTTTTGACTTCGTGATAACCCTTGTATCAGTCCTCAAAGGTGTGACGAAGTTGTTTTGAAAATTGTTTTGAAAATGTGTAAGTGTGAAGAGTTTTGATTTGAGCAAGTACACTAGCATCTACCTACTCGAAAAAAGATCGTTTCTATTCTCGTTTCCTTTAGACAACACTATCCTACTATTGAGAAATAGGTAGCACCGTCGTTGGAGTTGTAAGGGTCAATTCGAAAGGGACGTACGATCACTAAAGCAATGTTAGGACACCTTAGTAATAACCCTAGAGTCTTAATATCATATTTGAGGCAACATTTCCGAGGCAACGTTTGATCTTTTTAGACAGGAGGGCAACCACTAAGACACTCTATACTTAATGACCGTTTACCGAAGGCAACCGAAGTGTGAGTATACCCTAAGAGTGATATGTGCAAGTGATCTGTTTTCAATTATTTAGTCTTTGCACATTAGGGTTTTCTAACTGTATTAATTTGTCATGCATTCTTGTCATACAATCCTATTAGTATACATCTAAACAGTCAAATATTTGCAAGAATTGAAATGCGAGAAAGTAAATCTACGCTATTACAAGGCTTCGGGGAGGGGATTAATTACATAGCCAAAAACCCGGGGAAAAGCAATAAATAAAAAGCCCTAGATTAAACTATTACAAACCATGAACAATTACAACAATATTGACAAAAAATAAATAACACGCGCGCGATGAATCGTATACGAGACAACTAGGGTTTTGACCCTTGCCTAAACCTAATTGCGATTAATTAAAAAAATTTTTTTGTCATGTTTTGTTATTTAAGAAAATAGAGAAATTATTAAATTAAAAAGAAAATCCTAATTTTAATTGATTTTAAATTAAAGAAAAAAATGAATTAATTTAACCTAAAACCTATTTTTGTATTTTTATTTATTTGAGAAAAAGAGCAAAACAAAATTAAATCAGAAGTTTAACCTAATTTCTATTTGATTTTATTTTTTTGAAAATAAATTACAATTTCCCTAATTTAAACTAAATTAAATTAATTTTGATAAAATAAAAACTAATCCTAATTTTTGGTGAATTATTGATTTTATGTTTTTTGTGAAAAAAAATAATTAATTTGCCAATTAAATAAATAAAGGAAATTTAAAGAATAAAAAATAAAGAAAAGAAAAGAAATAGAAAAAAGTACTAAATGGGCCTGGTGATATTTACCAATTGGGGGGGGGGGGGGGGGGGGGTGGAATATGAATTTCTTGGCCCAAGGTTGATGGCCCGTTTTGACTTTGCCTGATCTGATGTGCATGTTGACCTGGGGCGTATGGTGGTCCTCCAAGGGTAGCACATTGATCTGGGCCAGAGATGCGTTTGATGGCCAGATGCTGATGGTACATGGTGAACTTCTTGATTTGCAACGCGCTGGATTACCTATTGAAAAATATTATGAACAAAGGTTGGAACCTGGGGTTCGAACCCAGGTCCTTAGGCACTTTTCCAATGCACGCTTGCCATTTGTGCTGCACTTTGTTGTACCCCAAAATTTTCCCTCCCTTTTTCACAAGAAATCCCAATCCTAGGGTCTCCTCAAATTTTCAAGATTTGGCTCAGGAATCGATCAAACAGACTTTTCTTTGGCAGCAGATTAAGAATTAGGGTTTCTCTCGCATTTCTCAAAAGAAATATAATTCTCAGAAATTCCATTAACTGTCACATTGTTTTCACACTTTTTCAAGTTTGCAGAAAGGTTACTGGTTGTTCTCAAGGCCTGATTATCTGGGATAAGAGATAGGAGTTGAGACTGTTATTTGGAATATTCAGTTTTTATCTGATCCAGATTAACCAGATGATGTGCGTTTGTTAAGATATTTGCTTATTAATGGAATTCATGTTTGCTTGATTGTTGGAATGCACAATGCGTATTTTGATTAGAATGATGTTGCAAAGTTATGAGATTGCAAAGTTCTTGGGATTAATTGGAACTTAAGTTATCTGTATTAAAAATATTAGAATGCAATTTCAATTATTTTTATCTGAGAATCTTAAAGGGTTAAGTGAAGATGCAGAGAGAGAATCGCAAGATATTTAACAGTAGAAGAGTTTTATTGGATAAATACTTTTTTATTCATTTCAAATGTTGTTACAAAAATAATTTGTTATTCATATACTTTAAGTTTTACAACTTATAGTACTTGGAAAAATAAGTTATTACAATAAATGAAAAAATCTAAGTCTAAAGTCTAAGCTCCATTGCTCCCATGCTCAAAGTCTCCGGCTTCTACTGCTTTGTCACCGTCTAAGTTGCACTCACATGAAAAAGACAAAGAAAAGAGGATTACTACAGTTAATTTTTCAAACAGAAAAAGAAAGGAAAAATTCATCATTAAAGTTTGTCGTCCGGAATCAGAATGTTATTGTTCATCATGTTTTTATTTTTCTCTTTGCAAATCACAAGAAGATTGCTCTTCTTGGTTCACAAAGACAAAAGTAAAAGTGCAAATGCAAGCATGCAAAAGCAATTGGTTCAAATGCAAACATGGACCAAACTGAAACATGTTGTACAAAGTAAACTTGCAGCAAACTGTACAAACCTGCATAACCAAACAATGCAACAACTAAAAGCAAACTAGATGCAAATTGTCTAAACATTGCAAGCAAAGCAAACTGTACTAAGCAAACTGAGTTACAAGCCAACTAGATGCAAACTGTACAAGTGCAGAAAGTACAGCAGGCCAAAAGTAAACAGCAGGCAAATGCAGCAGGAAAACCAATTTACAAGTCAAAGCTTGTCATAGCTATCATCATTTTCCAGACATAGGAAACTTTTCAGAAAATAAAATCAAAAGCAAAAATGCTCTGTCATAAAGAGAGAAAGAGAGAAAAGGATATCACCTTTTTGAAGAGTACAGTTTGGCAAATCAGGCTATCACAAGTTGCAAACAAAAAAAGCTAAAGAGATATAAAACTATCAGACTGCATAACAATTGGAAAACACTTGGTCAAAACCACAAAAATCTCAAAAACTGTACAAGCTAGCCAAGCCTGTAAAAACCACAAGCTAGCCAACCCTGTGAACCATAACCAAACCTACAGTTCCAAACTACAAAACAAAAACAGTCAAAACCTGCTACTCAAAAAAACTGCACAAGCTGCAAAGCTTGCCCAAACCACAAAGCCAGCCAAAACTACAACAAAAAATACTCAAAATCTTGCAACAGTTATCACTACCAAAACTGCAGCATAACTTCCAAAACCTGCAGTTTCAAACTCAGAACATTTATCCAAGGCCTAAAAGCTCCCAAGCCTGCTATCAAAAACTGTAACAGCCAAGCAAACAATTTCAAACAAATATCCAAGCAAACCGTTTCAAACAAACAGCCAAGCCTGCTATCAAAAACTGCACAAGTTGCAAGCTTGCCCAAACTACAATAACCTGCAAAGCTTGCCAAACTGTAACAAGCTTGCAACTCCAAAACCTGTCCAACAATCACACAACCTGCAGAACCAAGCTGCACTGCCAAACAAACTTCCAAAACCCTGTGAACCTTAACCAACAACCAAGTTTCAACAAGAAGCAACCACAAAAATCAGTCTCAGAATCTATTCTCATCATCAACCTTCGAACTTCAAGAAGAGAGGAAAGAGTTTCAAAAAACAACAATCAAAGTTTCAGAAGTGAAACAATCAAGAGCGACCAAAAGTTTCAAGAACAAGTTTCAGATAATCATCATTACCTTTCAAAGCCAAGAAGAGAGGAAAAGAGTTTCAGAAGCATACAATCAGAGTTTCAGAATCATCATCATAAGCAATCAACCAAAAGTTCCAGAAATCATTCACCAACAACAAAAAACAAGAAGTTTCAGAACATTGAATCATCAACAATCAACATCAAAATCAGAGTTTTCAGAACATCATCATCAACAAAGAGGAAGAGAATTTCAGAAGCAACTACCAACAAAAATCAATTTCATAACACTCATCATCAACAAAATCAAGAAGCAATCAAGTTTCAGATAATCATCACCAACGAAAAAACAACAATAGCAAAGGTTACCAACAAACCAGTACGCTTGGTCATCACCTCCTCCTCCGCCTCTAAGCCACCAAGGAAGCGCCTCCGTCTCACACTTTTATCCTCTCCATTTTTCTTTCCAGAAAATCCCAAGGTACGTTTTTTCTTAAACCCTTACTGCATCTCAGACATAAGCACCATGGGTTAAAACAAAGAAAAATGAAGCAAGCTTAATCAAACAAACTGTAAAAATCAAACAAAAATAACCAACTGTAAAACTCAGAGAGAAAACGAACCATACCCTTTGCAACAAAGGCCTTTGTATATTAGGAAGAGGATAGAGAGTGAAGGGGTGGCGCTCCGGCGGCCTAGGTAGGAAGAGATCATAAGCGTTTGATTGAGGAAGATGAAGATTGGAAAACAAGAGAAATGGTGCCGCTGTGAAGAGAAGCCACAAACCCTAAATCGTCCAAACCCCTAACAAATTGTACAAACTTTTCATTTGGGCCTAACCCCAAACAATTCCATAAGCCCACATGCGTTGCTGGCTTGCACCCCCTTCCCTTCTATTCTGATTTTTATTCTTTTGGGCCTAATCTCCATATCACACTTTAAGCCCACCTATTAACTCATTTCATTTTATTTTCTTTTGTTTAAAATACTTTTTTTAATTAATTCATTTTCACTAATTTGTTTTCTTTTCTCTTTGTTAAATAATAACACTAATAATAATAATAATAAAATTTTGATTTTTCTTAATTAATTTTAATCATTTCCCCTTTTATTATTTTCCTTACATTTAACAAGAAAACACCAAAAAAATAATAAAGAGCATTAATTTAATTAATCTTGTTTCTTTAAACCCTTTTCATTAATAAAATACACAAATAAGAATAATAATAATTTTTAATCTTTCTTTTTAATATAGATTTTTATTTATTTATTTTTAAGTAAATACATGCATTTCATAATTGATTGATTTTCTTTTATTTTATAATTTGTTATGGATTTACTTTGAATTGCGACAATTCGATTTGGTTGTAACACTTGATATTTGGACATTGTTATCCTTGTGAGATTCATCCCCATTTGTAATAATTTGTATCCCCATCCCCGGATACTATTGTAATAACTTAGACTTTTAATTCCCGCAATTTATTTCTTTCAATATACTTTATAGTAATTAGGCGTGTATGGCAAGATTCAAAATCAATCACTAGATGACCTAATACAAAGACAAAACGCATGAAAATGACAAACACAATGCACACTTGCACCTCTACGGTAACCTCGCTTGTTGCCTCGGAAATGCAATCATGTCCCTCAAATATGAGACACTCTAGCAAATTCCCCTTCGATAAACAAAGATCGTAGTCCCTCGATGACCCTCTATGTTGCCTTTGATAAAACGATCTCTTCCCTTACAAAATTGCTAGAGTGTCTCACAAGTTGGTTTCAATGATTGTATGCGATGACCCGCGCCTGTCCCGTTTAACATCCTAATACAAGGTTATTCACCAAATGCAATGGTGAAACAACACTGTCAAAAGGGTTAAAAACACATAGGAAAGATATTTGAGTAAAATAGGGTAGACAACTCTTAGTTACTTGATCAAAAGCTTGCAAAACATCCTTGCTATTTTCAAAACACACTTCACAAAACATTTCCCAAATCAAACTTTCAAAACATTGAAATATCTTTTCAAAAGACAAACACCTTTGTATATATTCAAACAAGAATCATTACAAAGGTTGCCTAGACAAGGCCCCTTTTTCAAAGCATTTTCAAAACCACACACACAAAGCACCATTTCAAACAATTGAAAAGCAAAAGCAAGTGATCTAAACAATTAACTAAGAGCCCATGCAAAACCATGGATGAAAAGGGTGCTTGCACCTTCCCTTTTCATAATCTATCCCCCGAACCCAAGAAAACATCTCGAAGGTCTTTCCTGTGCTTTTTGACCTTTCCTTTGGATAAAATAAAAAGTCGGTGGTGACTCTTGCTAAAACGAACAATTGCGAACACAAACGCAAAACCTCAAGTCAGTTCTCCCACCGTATCACATAACTGGGGAATCTGCTGGGGAATTATCTTTAAAAGTGGGGTTACCTTAGGGTTTTAGATCACCTTTACATGCTTATCTTATTTGACTTGTATGCTTTACTTTTGGGTTCCTTGTTTGGGTTTGTTTTAAATCCTACACCCGGATTTGGGGGCACCTTTTAGGTAAGTAGCAATAAACTGCGAGGGAACTGTGTGGGGTATACTGACATGGTTGAAGCAGTGGCTACGTTAGTGCGACATATTTATGGGTACCGGTAGCCTTTGAGTCAATCAAAGAGAATGCGGGGCCGCTGAGTGATGTCATGAAGCACTAATGAACTCTTAGAACCTTACTTGACCATCTTGGCCTTTTTAGGGGTAGTGAAATGACCGACTTTGGTGCAGTCCGAAGTTGGTAGATACTCGATACTGCACTCATTGAGGATTGTTTTCTTGGAATATTTCGGTCTCCATTAAAGTGGCTAAACTGAAACAATGAACACAGAAAATAATCCAGTGATATTGAGATCCTTAGAACCCGGTTACTATTTCTAGGACAGGTTGAGCCAACTAACTTCAAGAGGGTACTTACCTACCAACCCCATGCAAGCCTAAACCTAAGGACTTGTCTGCTTTGTGTGAATGTGGTTATCTGTATATACACTTTCTTATTTTTGCATACTTGTACATAACATTATAACATCATACCATAGCATTTTCAATAACCATTTCAAGGATCTCGAGGGTCTTTGATGCAGGGTCACATTGAACCAGACGTCTACCAAAGGGAAAGAGGATTCATTTTCCTCTAAACAAACGCCGTCAAAGATCAAGTACAACAACTTGAATCGAGGGCTATGACCCACTTGACATGGTGAGCTTGATTCTCGTGGAAAGACATCCACCAATACAAAGTTCTCCAATCAAAGATGTTGATCGAAGTTCAACCTCTAACATTTTCTTGTGTTTACCCCGCGAGATCCTTGAAAACAGGCATCCACATATCATGCATCGCATCATGACAGGTTTTCCCCTTTTCAGGTCTCCTTATTTTCCTACTGTTTATTTCAATAGAGATGGCTCTAGAGAGGACTGTCAAAGATATCCAGGCTTAAAATGCTCAACTTCAAGAAATATTCTTGAACCTGTCCAAGGGGCAAGGAGAAGTGAAATCTCTCCTCACAAGGGGCATGGTCCTAGGGAATCCAGGGGGCATCATAAATGATCAGTTGGAAGGACTACAGATTGAGTTGGCAACAATGAAAATCCAAATGACGGGACAACTGGTGGGCCAGATGGCTCTCATCCAAAACCTGGCTCAAGGACAAGAAGAGCTAAAGGTCCTCATCAACAAACTGCTTCAAGATGGATGTAACCAAGTGGAGAAAACAACTAGGGTTGAGGATCAAGTCATCATTCAGCAAGAAGCCAAGGGAAAGTCTCCCCAGTGTGCTTCAGGGTCACAAGCCCAACAACAACCTCACCAACATCAACGGGGTAATCAGCGTAAGCAAAATACATCTGGAAGGCGCTTCACTGAGATTGATATGCCATTATCTCAAGTACTGGAACACTTGTTGGAGGTCAATCTGACTGTATTAAGGGATCCTCTTCGGAATCCCAATATCTCTGCTCCTGGCTATCACCCCAATGCATTTTGTGCATACCACTCCTATAGTCCTGGACATGACACCGACGACTGTTGGGCTTTAAAAAATAAGACCCAAGACTTGATTGACAGAGGAGTGCTGGAATTCACACAGGATGGCCAGATGAAGATCTTCCGCTGAGGGTTCTCCACCTGAAATGACAAGTCAAATTAAGAGGCTTTTGTTTCATTTGAATTTTCAAGTTGTAATTTCTTTTGTTATTCAAACAATTATTTGTTGATGTCAAACTCTGTTTCATTAATGCATTGCATATGTTTGTCTTGAATTTATCCATTCTTTTTCACTATTCTTGAATTATGCTTTCTACTTTCTTTATGACATTTAACTCTTGCTAAAAGTTACAAGCCTTTAGAGGGAGGATGACGAAAACAATGTCATAATCTCATACAGTATGCTTTTGGACAGACCTTGCTGACGATGTACATGCGTTTATTTAAAATCCTAAACACTGGAGTTATAAGGAAGATAATCCCTATTAAACCCCTTCGAGCCAAAGAAGTAGATGTTTTCTGTTTTAACACAAATTGAAACCTTTAATCAAACCTGGGGCAGGGTAGTCTCTCAGTTAATTCAAAATGCGCGTTGAAGCCGCAAACTCTCAGTTCATAATACAATGAATGACATCAAAAACATTCCTTTGGAACCAAAAAACAGTGATGGTTCCTTATCTCATAGGCAGTCATTATCTCTCAAAGAGAAAAGCCCACTGAGTCAAAACCTACAAAGGAGACTTGCAAAAGCTGGGGCATCCCGCTGACTGTAAATCTCAAAACAGGAACAGTCAGGCAAAAATTAGGGATAAAGAAAAAAAAAGAAGGAGAAAACAAGGTCACTACAAATCCTCAACAACATGAAAAATGTTGCAAAAATGATTGCCTTCCAACAAATTCAACTTGTGTGAACCATCACCAAAAATGTCGTTCCAGACTCATTTGGAGTTCAAAATGCACAATTAACTGAGTTTAGGATTGAAGAACATCACAAAGAGCGGGTGGGTACAAATATACTTTGAGCCTTTATCCTTTGTTTCTTAAACCGTGAACCAAGCCACGTTACAACCCTTTAGAAGTCCTAATTGAAGCATGGGTTAGTTCGAAAGCATACTGTTACAAAAGGTATCCTGACTCCTGTAAGACTTTGCTCTAAATCTTGTGTTAAATTTGTCTTATAAGAAGTTTTCTGCTAAAAAACACATTTTTCAGAAATTTGAAGACAAGCATAAACTTTGCATTATTTGAATATCGTTTTTTTCATATGGCTATTTGTTTGACAGCGAAGAAATTCACACAGTGAAAGTTCCGATGAACGAAAGCTCTCTCAGTGAACAAAATCACTTCAAGTGGAATGACACTTCCTTTGCAAAAATATCCTATCAACAAAATGGGACTTGGCATGGCATTGTCCAGTTAACCTGGGGCAGTCCAGTCAAGATTTCAAGAAATCTCTCAAGTGCAGAGAAGACAGAGGCAAGTCTCCATCTCCATCTCTTGGGGCATTAAGCGTCAATCTCATCAAAGGGTTACGTCCAATCCAAATTTCCTGGTAGTGTCACAAACATTTGATACTAGGGGCAATGATGAATCTCTCCAAAATCCTTCTGAAAAGAAATTCAAGAATCCTCGAGAAGTTCATCACCTCTCTAGCAGACCAACAGTCAGGGGTTTATTTCCTCAAACTTGTCAAGGATTTATTCTCCAAAATAAAATTACATTTCAACAACATTCATAACATATGCAGATTGATCGGCAGGTAAAGATTCCTTCATTACCTTTTGGAGATGTAGTCGTCAAAGATTCCTTCATTACCTTTTGGAGATGTAGTCGTCAAAGATTCCTTCATTACCTTTTGGAGTAGCAGTCGTCAAAGATTCCTTCATCATCCGGTTGGGTCAAAGTTAATCCGAGACTTTCTCTGGCTCAGTCAGATCAACACTAAGATCTCCCTGATTCTTATTCCAGTGGAAGATATTCCGGGTTTTGCTATTTCAGATAAATCCCTCAACAATTTATTCTGATCCACTTCTAGATTTTTCACTATCAGAGATGAAGAGTCCAACTCTTTTCTCCATCACCAGTTTGGGATTTATTTTCCCCAGCGAGAGGTTGTCTTGAAAAACATTACACATCCGTACATCAGGACATCATACAACGCAATCTCACTTATTTCGAGAACCTCATCGCTTGATACATGTCATACATTACATACAACTAACCTTTACCTTTCAGGAAAGATTCTCACAAATTCAAGCGACAAAGCTTTTCTTCAGTCGAATTACGGATAAGTTCCTAAATCTCGACAAAGCTGTTTTCTCAGTTGAATTACAGACAAGTTCCTAAATCTCAGCGGGGATGTTTTCTTCAGTCGAATTACGAACAAGTTCCTAAATCTCAACAAAGTTGTTTTCTCAGTTGAATTACGAACAAGTTCCTAAATCTCAGCAGGGATGTTTTCTTCAGTCAAATTACAGACAAGTTCCTAAATCTCGACAAAGCTGTTTTCTCAGTTGAATTACGGACAAGTTCCTAAATCTCAGCAGGGATGTTTTCTTCAGTCGAATTACGGACAAGTTCCTAAATCTCGACAAAGCGGTTTTCTCAGTTGAATTACGGATATGTTCCCAAATCTCAGCATAGACGTTTCCTCAGTTGAATCACGGACGAGTTCCTAAATCTCAGCAGAAACGACCCACCAGCAGAATAATGGACAACTGAAGCTCCTAAAATTCTATTACTCAAAACCCCAGAAGATTGGTATACTCCTAACCTCCTGACCCAAACGCCTGAATGAAGATTCTCATCCTTAAAACCTCAGAAGATTGCCATACACCCAAGCTCCTGATACCGTTAACAGAATGAAGATTCTCATCCTTAAAACCTCAGAAGATTGGTATACTCCCAAGCTCCTGATACCGTTAACAGAATGAAGATTCTCATCCTTAAAACCTCAGAAGATTGGCATACACCCAAGCTCTTGATATTCCCGACAGAATGAAGATTCTCATTCTCAAAGTGGCATATAACCTGAGTTCCTGATATTCCCGACAGAATGAAGATTCTCATTCTCAAAATGGCATACAACCTGAATTCTTGATATTCCTGACAGAATGAAGATTCTCATTCTCAAAGTGGCATATAACCTGAATTCCTGATATTCCCGACATAATGAAGATTCTCATTCTCAAAGTGGCGTATAACCTGAATTCTTGATATTCCCGACAGAATGAATATTCTCATTCTCAAAGTGGCATATAACCTGAATTCCTGATATTCCCGACAGAATGAAGATTCTCATTCTCAAAGTGGCGTATAACCTGAATTCTTGATATTCCCGACAGAATGAAGATTCTCATTCTCAAAGTGGCATATAACCTGAATTCCTGATATTCCCGACAGAATGAAGATTCTCATTCTCAAAGTGGCGTATAACCTGAATTCCTGATATTCCCGATAGAATGAAGATTCATATTCTCAAAGTGGCATACAACTTTAACTCCTGAACTTCTTACAAACAGGAATCAACTTTTCCCCATAGTCCTGAGCTCACTCTACAGCAGGATAGCTACTCCGCAACAGTATATCTATTCCCTACAGAGTTTTTACTCCCAAACGAAATCAAGGGTCTCATCCTCGATTCTCCAGTGAAATTGCCAAAACCTTCTTTACTCTCAGCATAAGTTTGTCAGAATTTTTAATCCCCTGCAGATCGAAGATTCTCGTTCTTGACTCCTCAACACAAATTCCCCTAGCAGAATGAAGATTCTCATTCTCATTCTCCACGGAGTTTTCAAATATTCCCCAGCAGAGTTTTCCTCAAACAATAAAACAGGAATCCCCAGTAGATTGGCATACAACCCAAACTCCTGATTTTCCCCAGCAGTATAGCTTCTCCCCACAAAGGTTGTCAAAAATTTTGAATTTTCAACAGTGGTCCAGGATTTATCTTCCCCGATGGCAGTCAAAGATTTTATTATCTCCAGCTATCCAGGATTTATCTTCCTCAGCAAGACAGGTCATCAGCTTACATGCGCATACATTACATTCATATATCATGAACATTGGTAAAACACATATATTGCATCATACATATCATGCAACATAACTTTGTGTTTTAGCTAATATTTTACCTTTTTCAGGATAAGATTAACAAACTATCAACCTCAAGAATCATGAAAACAGTTTATGGGTGCTTCCAAACATGGATGTCAATTTATCGCTTGTTCAGATTCAACTTTTGAAAACAGTTTACGGATTCTCCAAACATGGATGTTAATCTATTGCTTATTCAACTTCAAAGATTTCTGAAAACAGTTTACGGATGCACCAAACACGGATGTTAATCTATTGCTTGTTCAACTCCAGAATCATGAAAACAGTTTATGGATGCTTCCCAACATGGATGTTAATCTATCGCTTATTCAGATTCAGCTTATTGAAAACAGTTTACAGATGCTTCCAAACACGGATGTTAATCTATTGCTTGTTCAACTCCAGAATCATGAAAACAATTTACGGATGCTTCCCAACATGGATGTTAATCTATCACTTGTTCAAATTCAGCTCATTGAAAACAATTTACGGATGCTTCCAAACACGAATGTTAATCTATTGCTTGTTCAACTCCAGAATCATGAAAACAGTTTATGGATGCTTCCCAACATGGATGTTAATCTATCGCTTGTTCAGATTCAGCTCATTGAAAATAGTTTACGGATGCTTCCAAACACGGATGTTAATCTATTGCTTGTTCAACTCGAGAGTCATGAAAACAGTTTACGGATGCTTCCAAACATGGATGCTAATCTATCGCTTGTTCAGATTCAGCTCATGAAAACAGTTTATGGATTCTCCAAACACGGATGCTAATCTATTGCTTATTCAAACCCCCAGCTCAGAGATATTCCAAACATGGATACCTTTCTGATACTCATTCTTTCACCTACAACATACAGTTCAATAAACATTCTTGGATGGCATCTTTAAGCCCATCTCCGACAAGATTCTATCACATCTCCAAATGGCATCTTTAAGCCCATTCCCTCCACTATGCTTTGACGAGTGCGAATTTATAGGCACTCTAGTGTCCAATCATCTTTTACCTTCGAGTCGCGAATGGCAAACTTGCCAATCTAACTCTTCAGGTTCAAGAAGATTGAACAGGGGCAACTGTTGTACCCCAAAATTTGCCCTCCCCTTTTCACAAGAAATCCCAATCCTAGGGTCTCCTCAAAAATTCAAGATTTGGCTCAGGAATCGATCAAACAGACTTTTCTTTGGCAGCAGATCAAGAATTAGGGTTTCTCTCGCATTTCTCAGAAGAAATATAATTCTCAGAAATTCCATTAACTGTCACATTGTTTTCACACTTTTTCAAGTTTGCAGAAAGGTTACTGGTTGTTCTCAAGGCTTGATTATTTGGGATAAGAGATAGGAGCTGAGACTGTTATTTGGAATATTCAGTTTTTATCTGATCCAAATTAACCAGATGATGTGCGTCTGTTAAGAAATTTGCTTATTAATGGAATTCATGTTTGCTTGATTGTTGGAATGCACAATGCGTATTTTGATTAGAATGTTGTTGCAAAGTTATGAGATTGCAAAGTTCTTGGGATTACTTGGAATTTAAGTTATCTGTATTAAAAATATTAGAATGCAATTTCAATTATTTTTATCTGAGAATCTTAAAGGGTTAAGTGAAGATGCAGAGAGAGAATCGCAAGATATTTAATAGTAGAAGAGTTTTATTGGATAAAGACTTTTTTATTCATTTCAAATGTTGTTACAAAAATAATTTGTTATTCATATACTTTAAGTTTTACAACTTATATTACTTGAAAAATAAGTTATTACAATAAATGAAAAAATCTAAGTCTAAAGTCTAAGCTCCATTGCTCCCATGCTCAAAGTCTTCGGCTTCTACTGATTTGTCGTCGTCCAAGTTGCACTCACATGAAAAAGACAAAGAAAAGAGGATTAGTAAAGTTAATTTTTCAAACAGAAAAAGAAAGGAAAAATTCATCATTAAAATTTACCGTCCGGAATCAGAATGCTATTGTTCATCATGTTTTTATTTTTCTCTTTGCAAATCACAAGAAGATTTCTCTTCTTGGTTCACAAAGAGAAAAGTAAAAGTGCAAATGCAAGCATGCAAAAGCAATTGGTTCAAATGCAAACATGGACCAAACTGAAACATGTTGTACAAAGTAAACTTGCAGCAAACTGTACAAACCTGCATAACCAAACAATGCAACAACTAAAAGCAAACTAGATGAAAATTGTCTAAACATTGCAAGCAAATCAAACTGTACTAAGCAAACTGAGTTACAAGCCAACTAGATGCAAATTGTACAAGTGCAGAAAGTACAGCAGGCAAATGTAGCAGGAAAACCAATTTACAAGTCAAAGCTTGTCATAGCTATCATCATTTTCCAGACATAGGCAACTTTTCAGAAAATAAAATCAAAAGCAAAAATGCTCTATCATAGAGAGAGAAAGAGAGAAAAGGATATCACCTTTTTGAAGTGTACAGTTTGGCAAAAAAGGCAATCACAAGTTGCAAACAAAAAAAAGCTAAAGAGATATAAAACTATCTGACTGCATAACAGTTGGAAAACACTTGGTCAAAACCACAAAAATCTCAAAACCTGTACAAGCTAGCCAAGCCTGTAAAAACCACAAGCTAGCCAACCCTGTGAACAATAACCAAACCTGCAGTTTCAAACTGCAAAACAAAAACAGTCAAAACCTGCTACTCACAAAAACTGCACAAGCTGCAAAGCTTGCCCAAACCACAAAGCCAGCCAAAACTACAACAAAAAATACTCAAAAACCTGCAACAGTTATCACTACCAAAACTGCAGCAAAACTTCCAAAACCTGTAGTTTCAAACTCAGAACATTTATCCAAGGCCTAAAAACTCCCAAGCCTGCTATCAAAAACTGTAACAGCCAAGCAAACAGTTTCAAACAAACAGCCAAGCAAACAGTTTCAAACAAACAGCCAAGCCTACTATCAAAAACTGCACAAGCTGCAAGCTTGCCCAAACTACAATAACCTGCAAAGCTTGCCAAACTGTAACCAGCTTGCAACTCCAAAACCTGTCCAATAATCACACAACCTGCAGAACCAAGCTGCATTGCCAAAAAAACTTCCAAAACCCTGTGAACCTCAACCAACAACCAAGTTTCAACAAGAAGTAACCATAAAAATCAGTTTCAGAAGCTATTCTCATCATCAACCTTCGAACTTCAAGAAGAGAGGAAAGAGTTTCAAAAAACAACAATCAAAGTATCAGAAGTGAAACAATCAAGAGCGACCAAAAGTTTCAAGAACAAGTTTCAGATAATCATCATTAACTTTCAAAGCCAAGAAGAGAGGAAAAGAGTTTCAGAAGCATACAGTCGGAGTTTCAGAATTATCATCATAAACAATCAACCAAAAGTTCCAGAAATCATTCACCAACAACAAAAAACAAGAAGTTTCATAACATTGAACCAACAACAATCAACATCAAAATTAGAGTTTTCAGAACATCATCATCAACAAAGAGGAAGAGAATTTCAGAAGCAACTACCAACAAAAATTAGTTTCAGAACACTCATCATCAACAAAATCAAGAAGCAATCAAGTTTCAGATAATCATCACCAATGAAAAAACAACAATAACAAAGGTTACCAACAAACCAGTACGCTTGGTCATCACCTCCTCCTCCGCCTCTAAGCCACCAAGGAAGGGCCTCCGTCTCACCCTTTTCTCCTCTCCATTTTTCTTTCCAGAAAATCCCAAGGTACGTTTTTTCTTAAACCCTTACTGCATCTCAGACATAAGCACCATGGGTTAAAACAAAGAAACATGAAGCAAGCTTAATCAAACAAACTGTAAAAATAAAACAAAAATAACCAACTGTAAAACTCAGAGAGAAAATGAACCATACCCTTTGCAACAAAGGCCTTTGTATATTAGGAAGAGGATAGAGAGTGAAGGGGTGGCGCTCCGGCGGCCTAGGTAGGAAGAGATCAGAAGCGTTTGATTGAGGAAGATGAAGAGAGGAAAACAAGAGAAACGGCGCCGCTGTGAAGAGAAGCCACAAACCCTAAATCGTCCAAACCCCTAACAAATTGTACAAACTTTTCATTTGGGCCTAACCCCAAACAATGCCATAAGCCCACATGCGTTGCTGGCTTGCACCCCCTTCCCTTCTATTCTGATTTTTATTCTTTTGGGCCTAATCTCCATATCACACTTTAAGCCCACCTATTAACTCATTTCATTTTATTTTCTTTTGTTTAAAATACTTTTTTTTAATTAATTCATTTTAACTAATTTGTTTTCTTTTCTCTTTGTTAAATAATAACACTAATAATAATAATAAAATTTTGATTTTTCTTAATTAATTTTAATCATTTCCCCTTTTATTATTTTCCTTACATTTAACAAGAAAACACCAAAAAAAATAATAAAGAGCATTAATTTAATTAATCTTGTTTCTTTAAACCCTTTTCATTAATAAAATACACAAATAAGAATAATAATAATTTTTAATCTTTCTTTTTAATATAGATTTTTATTTATTTATTTTTAAGTAAATACATGCATTTCATATTTGATTGATTTTCTTTTATTTTATAATTTGTTATGGATTTACTTTGAATTGCGACAATTCGATTTGGTTGTAACACTTGATATTTGGACATTGTTATCCTTGTGAGATTCATCCCCATTTGTAATAATTTGTACCCCCATCCCCGGATACTTTTGTAATAACTTAGACTTTTAATTCCCGCAATTTATTGCTTTCAATATACTGTATAGTAATTAGGCGTGTATGGCAAGATTCAAAATCAATCGCTAGATGACCTAATACAAAGACAAAACGCATGAAAATGACAAACACAATGCACACTTGCACCTCTAGGGTAACCTCGCTTGTTGCCTCGGAAATGCAATCATGTCCCTCGAATATGAGACACTCTAGCAAATGCCTCTTCGATAAACAAAGATCATAGTCCCTCGATGACCCTCGATGTTGCCTTCGATAAAACGATCTCGTCCCTTACAAAATTGCTAGAGTGTCTCACAAATTGCTTTCAATGATTGTATGCGATGACCCGCGCCTGTCCCGTTTAACATCCTAATACAAGGTTGTTCACCAAATGCAATGGTGAAACAACACTGTCAAAAGGGTTAAAAACACATAGGAAATATCTTTGAGTAAAATAGGGTAGACAACTCTTAGTTACTTGATCAAAAGCTTGCAAAACATCCTTGCTATTTTCAAAACACACTTCACAAAACATTTCCCAAATCAAACTTTCAAAACATTGAAATATCTTTTCAAAAGACAAACACCTTTTTATATATTCAAACAAGAATCATTACAAAGGTTGCCTAGACAAGGCCCCTTTTTCAAAGCATTTTCAAAACCACACACACAAAGAACCATTTCAAACAATTGAAAAGCAAAAGCAAGTGATCTAAATAATTAACTAAGAGCCCATGGAAAATCATGGATGAAAAGGGTGCTTGCACCTTCCCTTTTCATAATCTACCCCCCGAACCCAAGAAAACATCTCGAAGGTCTTTCCTGTACTTTTTGACCTTTTCTTTGGATAAAATAAAAAGTCGATGGTGACTCTTGCTAAACCGAACAATTGCGAACACAAACGCAAAACCTCAAGTCAGTTCTCCCACCGTATCACACACTTGTTATTTATTTATATAATAAAAACAAAATATGGCATATGAAAAGTAATGGCTATTGAAAAAACACGCTGAAATTCAAACTTCCCAACCAGGGAGCGCCACACATCATCTATTTCCTCCCAACCGTCATTTTAGCCCAAGATACCTTTACCTACGGACATGGCACTGTAGCTACAAACCTGTGTATTTCAAAAATTATCCACAAGCAATATAAATGACCATGGATGGTACCAATGAACTCGTCTCATCCTCACGAGTATCATGGTACCTGAATCAACGTCCAATTTTACCTGTATTGCAAAGCCCTAAACCTAAACAAGAAACCCTAGCCATGGCAGCTTTTCATACAATCACCAAAAACGCAATTGAATATAATGGTTAGCTTGAAAATTCATTAAGGAACAAGAATATGTAATCAAAACGTGCAAATGATGCGTAAATCCATGAAAAAGAAAATAAATTTTTTGAACAAAATGTGACTTTTGTACCTTTGATTCCAGGCGTGAGAAAGCTTGCAATTAATTGGAATTCCTTCTGGAGATGTCCAGGAATCTGTTGGTATCGTGAGAATGGCTCGAATTGGCCTCTATGATGGAAATTGGATCACCACTTTTTCTTGAATTTTTTGAGTTTTGTCTGCCTCTTTCACGACTACTCAACCTCTTCTCATGCCTTTCCTTGCTTCTGTATATGTAATACAACATGTTAGGTCAACAAAAACGACCTCAATCTTGCCCATTATGACGATTTGATTAGGTCTTTCATGGCATATGATATCTTTCAAAATTTGCTCAAATTCAATATTTTTCCAAACAAATTATCCTTGCACAAATTGATTCTCAATTGACAGCATATAAGATCTTCCTTAAATGCAAAAATCATCCCTAAAACACAATATTTGATTTATTTGATTTTATTTGAATTTTAAGTGAATAAAAATCAAAATAAATTGAATAAATAAATAAATAAAGCATTTAGGGTCCCATAGGTCGTGGAATATGTTATCATTGAAGTGCAAGCATAAAAAGTTGGGCCCATTTAGCAAAAAATGCAAATTTGAGCATATTTGACTTTTGGCAATTTTGCAAGAAAGGTCAACTTGGCAAATGCATAACTCTCTCAATTTTGACCCTAGAGAGGTGTTCTTAGACTTTTTAGAAAGCTTAAGATGTCCTCTAAGCAAAAATTTTGGTCTCATCTCAATTGAGTCTTCCATGTTCATGTATGAAGCTTTGACCCAAAAGGTGTTTTTGTTGACTTTTCAAAATAACCTATAATGTCAAAATTTATATCTTTTTGTGAGTGAATTTTTTGAGCTTGGGAGATGAATATGCATTGTAGGTAATTGCATCCTCTTCAAAATGAGCTTTGAATGGGTCATTTCTGATAAAGTATGAGAAAGTTATGCTTGGTCAAAGTTGAGTTGACTTTTCCTACAAAATCCTAATTTAGCAACTTTCTGGGTTTTGATGAATTGTGAGCAATCATTGATGAATCATGATCAACCCTTGATCAAATGATGAACAATACTTAAAAATTAGGATGTTGACCAAAAATCTTAAAGTTTGACTGTATGTGGGCCACAATTGACTTTTGACCTAGCACAATCGGTTTTCAGGCCTTTGAGCATTTGAGTGAGCAAACTTCCTCTGCAAGGCTTGAAACTTGACATGGATGATCTTGAGAACATATTAGGACAATGGTGAGAATTTTAGATCCTTTAGACTCAAGCATCTTGATGAAAAATGAAAAATGAAACCCTAATTTTAGGTAGACTGCCTTTAGGAGAGAGTTTGTCTGGTCAACTCTTGGACTTCCTTGAGCAATTTGAGGACCTCACTTGACATGTATTGAGAAATATGGGCGGGAAAATTTTGGGGTACAACACACACGCATACACAAGCCCTCAAACTCCCTAGAACTCAGAAATGTATCATAAATCACCATTGTTGCACATTCTGACCAAAAACTTGAAACTCACATCTCCCTCGTGTGTTTCCAAGCCTTTTGGTTCCTAAAACTTCTAAACATCAAATACAACACATCCTTGACCCTGTTTCATAACTGTAACACCTCCATCATCAAGTTTCATTTTCAAAAATAGAGCTCTGCAATTGGACTTCTCCAGAACTCCTTAGCTACTTTCAGCTCAATCCAAGCATCACATTGGCTTCCTGGGAACTTGAGGAAGCTAACCCAATCACTAGAACTCATCAAAAGCTGCTCAAACTCAAAACACGATACCCTCTTGCAAAGTGAGTTTTCTGACTTTTGAACTATTCATATAGGCATTGTCAGGCTTGCATTTGTGAAGATAGTGTAAGTGTTTGTTTGTTGGCATTATTTTTGGTAAAACCAGATTTGCAAATGTCGTGACTGATTTCATAACATTCTGGGATAAAGGTACATTATGCAGAAGGATTGTTCTACAGGAACTACTCAGTATGAGTGATTATCATGATCATTAAGCTATGATCATATGTACTGAATTCTACCAAAATCAGTGAGCAAGATACTTGATGTCATAACCAATGTTAAGACATCTTGTACTGATCTAGTTGTTGTGCAGATTTATTATTCCTGAGAATTTTCAGGAAACTGGTGTGCTACTCTAAGTTGAAGAATTATTGTCCAGATCAGCTGCTCACGTGGACATTAGGTTAACCTTGCTTAACTCTAATCTGTTATGAAAAAGTCATAGACTAAGTCTTTAGGTTAACTTTAGTTAACCCTAGATATTTTTATGGAAGCCCTAAAAGAGGAATAGTCTGCTTATATATTTCTCACGAAGCCTAATGGACTGGATCACTTTTGACAGAAGATCAATAAGGCATTGTATAGTTGTAACTACTGTGATCCAAGCAATTATCGTTTTAATAAGTGACTTGGAGTAGGATTTGATTGTAAGGGTTGTTTATCACTCAAATATTTGAAGCACGGGTGTTTGTGTCTCTTGATTAAAGCTTTGAAGCAAAATCAAGTGTGTGTATTGAAGAATGTCTTCATAATCTCATTAATCAATAGATTAGTATCACTGCTGTGATTGAGGGGGAGTGAGTAGGAACTCAGGTTTAAGTAGGACTTAGATTGAAGTTGCATTGGGTAGGTCTTAAGTGAATGAGATAAACTGGTTGGTTTATTCCTAAATTAACACCTCTTATAGTGAATTTCCTCCCTGGCTTGGAAGCCCCCAGAGTGGGTGTTGTTACACAATGTACTGGGTTAACAATTGATTGTGTTCTTTACTGTTTTTTTTAAATTACTGTTTGGAGTGTGTACAAGTTTGTCAGATACGGTGTCATAACATTCACTGTGACATTAAGTATCTGTTGCCAGAATTTCAATTGGCATCAGAGCAGGCACCCTGCCTGTCTTTCTGGGTGAGATCTAGGGATATTATTTTCTGGCGCTATGGACAAGGAAGGAGGATTTGGGAACAGACCACCTATTCTGGATGTATCAAATTATGACTACTGGAAACCTCGTATGATTGCCTTCTTGAAGTCACTGGACAAAAAGGCTTGGAGAGCTGCTGACAAAGGATGGAACCATCCCACCATAATTGGGAAAGATGGGACGACCAGTCTGAAACTTGAGGAAGAATGGAGCAAAGAAGAAGTTGAGTTAGCCCTGGGTAACTCTAAAGCATTAAATGCCTTGTTCA
This sequence comes from Vicia faba, assembly GCA_948472305.1. NCBI lineage: Eukaryota > Viridiplantae > Streptophyta > Magnoliopsida > Fabales > Fabaceae > Vicia > Vicia faba. Next base: position 1,034,258,565 of record OX451738.1, on the reverse strand, counting down.
ATGGAATTGATAGAAACATATTCAGACTAGTACATCAATGTGAACTGGCCAAGGATGTTTGGGACACTCTCAAAACCACCCATGAGGGTACATCCAAAGTAAAAATGTTAAGACTTCAGATGCTCACTACCAAATTTGAGAACCTAAGGATGATGGAAGATGAGACCATTCATGAGTTTCACATGAACATCTTGGAAATTGCCAACACCTCAGGAGCATTGGGAGAAAAGATGTCATAAGAAAAGCTGGTGAGAAAGATTCTCAGATCCTTGCCTAAAAGGTTTGCAATGAAAGTGACTGCTATAGAGGAAGCTCAGGATATCTGCAACTTGAAGGTTGATGAACTCATTGGGTCACTTCAGACTTTTGAGATGGGGATCAGTGACAATGTTGACAAGAAAAACAAGAGCATAGCCCTTGTATCCAATACTGAAGATGAAAGCAAGGAGAGTGATGAAGAGAATATTTCAGAAGATATAGCTATGCTTGGAAGGAAGTTCAACAAACTCATCAAGAGAATGGACCCAAAGTCAAGGTCAAATGTCAAGAACATTCCCTCTGACATTAGCAGATCCTATGACTCCAGAAGAAGAACTAAGTCTGAAGAAAAGGGAAATCAAAGCAGAGGAATCCAATGCCATGGATGTGAAGGATATGGGCACATTCGAGCTGAATGTCCTACCTTTCTTAAGAAACAAAAGAAAGGAATGTCTGTTACTTGGTCTGATTGTGACTCAGAAAGTAACTCTGAAGAAGAATCTGCTAAACTAGTTACTGCACTATCTGGTATTTGTAACTCTGATAGTGACTCTAGTGATGAGGAAGTGACATTTGAAGAACTTGCTGACTCCTACAAGAAGCTATGTATCAGAAGTGCTGAAGTCTATCAGCAAAATGAGAAACAAAAAAAACTCATAGTGAAGTTGGAGGCTGAGAAGAAGGCAGACACTGATACTATAAGCCATCTCGAAGGTGAAGTTCAAATGCTGAACTCCAAACTAGATCAAATGACTAAGTCTGTCAAGATGTTGACAAATGGAACTGACAAGTTAGAAGAAATCCTTCAGGCTGGACAAAATGCAGGAAACATGTCTGGTCTAGGATTTGTGGCTGCAAAGAAATCTGTTGTTGACAAGAAGAAGACCAGGCCTGATAAACAAATGTCAAAGCAGATGTCACAACATAGCACTCAACATCAAGAACAAAGAAATATGAAGAAAAAGTATCAAAGATGGAGATGTCATCATTGTGGAAGGTTTGGTCACATAAAGCCATTTTGCTTCAGATTATATGGATATCCTAATCAGACCCCATATGTCAAACCTAAGACTAACAAGGCACCATATACTCAATAGTGGAAGAAAAAGCCTGCAGCCCTGATAGCTCACACCTCCTTTAGAGTTTCTGCCAAGGAAGATTGGTACTTTGACAGTGGATGCTCTAAACACATGACTGGAATCAAGAATCTGCTGAATGATGTTAAACCTCATACTACTAGTTATGTCACTTTTGGAGATGGTGCTAGAGGAGAAATCAAAGGAGTTGGAAACTTGGACTGCTCTGGAGTTCCAAACCTAAATGAAGTGTTGCTTGTAAATGGTTTGACTGCTAATCTCATAAGTATCAGTCAATTATGTGATCTAGGATTCAAGGTCAACTTCACCAAGTCTGAATGTCTTGTAACTAATGAAAAACAAGAAGTTGTAATGAGAGGAGTCAGATCAAAAGACAAATATTACTTATGGGAGTCTGAGAACACTAACTACTCTTCTGTATGCTCTATAGCCAAAGAAGAAAAGGAAGTGAAACTGTGGCACCAAAAACTTGGTCATTTACATCTAAGAGGGATGAAAAAGATCATATCCATGGAGGCAGTCAGAGGGATTCCAAGGCTTCAGATTGATGAAGGGAGAGTCTGTGGTGAATGTCAGGTTGTAAAGCAAACTAGAATGTCACATCCAAAGACAAGACATCTGACCACCTCTAAGGTGCTAGAACTTCTACATATGGATCTGATGGGTCCAATGCAGGTGGAATGTCTTGGTGGAAAGAGATATGCCTATGTTGTTGTGGATGATTTTTCCAGATTCACCTGGATAAATTCATTAGGGAAAAGTCTGATGTATTTGATGTATTTAAGGAACTGTGCAAAATAATTCAAAGAGAAAAAGAAGGATGCATTGTCAGAATCAGAAGTGATCATGGTAAGGAATTTGAAAACAGTAAGTTTGATGAGTTCTGTTCCTCAGAAGGAATCAATCATGAGTTCTCTTCACCCATAAATCCTCAACAAAATGGAGTTGTGGAAAGGAAAAACAGGACTATACAAGAATCTGCCAGAGCAATGATACATGCCAAAAGGCTTCCTATTCATTTTTGGGCTGAAGCTATGAATACAGCCTGTTATGTCCATAACAGGGTCACCTTGAGAAAGGGAACATCATCCACCATTTATGAACTATGGAAAGGAAGAAAGCCTACAGTGAAGTACTTCCATGTCTTTGGGAGCAAATGCTATATTCTGACAGATCGTGAATAAAGGAGAAAGATGGACCCTAAAAGTGATGAAGGAATATTCCTAGGATACTCTACCAACAGAAGAGCATATAGGGTATTCAACTCCAGGACCAAAGTTATGATGGAATCTATAAATGTCATAGTTGATGATCACCATGAGGAAACAAATGTCCCGTATGATGTTGAGACATTCTTTGAGACTTCAACTCAAGTGTCTAAAAAGGATGATGTGCCTAATCCTACTCCATCAGAGTCTGAATCAAAGGAAGCTAACAAAGATCCTTCCATCAGAATTCAGAAAGATCGTCCTAAGGAACTCATCATAGGAGATCCTAACAGTGGAGTCATTACAAGATCTAGAGAAATCATCACAAACTCTTGCTTTGTGTCTAAGATTGAACCAAAAATTGTTAAAGAGGCTTTGACTGATGAATACTGGATTGGAGCAATGCAAGATGAATTAAACCAATTCAAGCAACATGAAGTATGGGAGTTAGTTTCTAGACCAGAAGGAACAAACATCATTGGCACAAAGTGGATCTACAAGAACAAATCAGATGCTGAAGGAGTTGTCACCAGGAATAAGGGAAGGCTTGTTGCTCAAGGATACACTCAAGTTGAAGGGGTTGATTTTGATGAGACTTTTGCTCCTGTAGCCAGACTGGAATCAATCAGACTTCTATTGGGAGTTGCTTGTCTCCTTAAGTTCAAGCTATTTCAGATGGATGTGAAGAGTGCCTTCCTAAATGGGTACTTAAATGAGGAAGTATATGTGGAACAACCTAAAGGATTTGTGGATCCAAACTGTCCTGATCATGTCTAAAAATTGAGGAAAGCTTTATATGGTCTGAAACAAGCTCCTAGAGCTTGGTATGACAGGTTGACAAAGTTCCTCACTGACAAAGGATACAGGAAAAGAGGTTTGGATAAAACTCTTTTTGTCAAAAATGAAGAAGGAAAGATAATGGTAGCTCAAATTTATGTTGATGACATAGTGTTTGGAGGAATGTCATATACAATGGTTAAACATTTTGCTAACCATATGCAAGCTGAATTTGAAATGAGCCTCATGGGAAAATTGACCTACTTTCTTGGACTGCAAGTCACACAGATGGAAAACTCAATTTTTCTGTCTCAAAGCAAGTATGCAAAAAATATTGTCAAGAAGTTTGGAATGGAGAATGCCAGTCACAAAAGGACTCCTGCACCTGCTCATTTAAAGTTGTCCAAAGACACAAGTGGGGCAAATGTGGATCAAAGCTTGTACAGAAGCATGATAGGAAGTCTGCTATACTTAACATCCAGCCGACCTGACATTGCTTTTGCAGTTGGAGTATGTGCAAGATACCAGGCTGAACCCAAAGTAAGTCACATCAACCAGGTGAAAAGAATTCTGAAGTATGTGAGTGGAACTTACAATTATGGCATGCTGTACTCTCATGGATGTGAACCAATTCTGTCTGGTTACTATGATGCTAATTGGGCTGGTAGTGCTGATGATAGAAAGAGAACCTCTGGAGGATGCTTCTTTTTGGGAAATAATCTTGTCTCCTGGTTCAGCAAGAAACAAAATTGTGTGTCTGTATCTACTGCTGAAGCTGAATACATAGCAGCTGGTAGCAGCTGTTCTCAAATGATCTGGATGAAACAAATGTTGACTGAGTATAATGTCACACAAGATGTCATGACATTGTACTGTGACAATCTGAGTACTATTAACATTTCCAAGAATCCTATACAGCACAGCAGGACTAAGCATATTGACATTAGACATCACTTCATCAGAGATCTTGTGGAGGAAAAGGTGATTAAGCTGGAACATGTTGCCACTGAACTACAACTGGCTGACATTTTTACCAAGGCACTTGATGCTAGTCAGTTTGAAAATTTAAGGGGCAAGCTGGGTATTTGCCAATATGAAGAGATGTAGCAATTAATTTTGCTTAAAACAAGGGATGAAAGAGATATTTTAGTCAAGTCTATTCTGATTGGGCTAATCATTTGTTTCCCTCTTTCTTTCCAAAATTTTAAGAAGTGGAATAGACATACTTATATCTCCCTCTTCTTTTTTTTCTGCAACATTCTCCATTCCCTCAAAAGAAGATTTCACACACGCTATCACTTGTTTTCTCAATCTCTCAAGATGTCTTAACAATCTATGTCATCATCTTCATCAAAGGCAACTGCATCTTCCTCACCCTCTGACACCGAACCTAGGGTAATCGTAAACTGCATGGATGCTGATGTTCTTGAGATAACTCCACTTCGTGAAATGGCAGCTGATCCTACTAAGGTCAAGAAGCTGCGAACCAGACATGCAAGAAGATCACAAGATTCTCCATCTGGTAAATCTTCTCAACCATCATCTTCTGTTCCTCCGGAGATAGCTAATAGGGAAGGTTCTACTTATGTGCATCAAGCTATTTCCAGACTAGTCACTAGGATTCTTAATGATAATCACTCTGTTCCTGGCATATCTATACCATTGAACCAAGAAACTACTAGCCCTAATGTAGAAAGGGATCCAGATGTCACTCAGAATGTTGAGACACCTGATGACAACATTGGGAAATCTCCAGAAAAACCTGATGGTCACCAGACCCCTACTGACAAGGTTGTTGAACCTCCTGTCATTGATGTTGATGAAGAATTCTATGACAATGATTTAATTTCCAATATCAACCCTAGCATAGCTAGAAAGATGATGCGTAGAAAAGAGAAGAAGAATGCTGCCCAAAGCCCCTCCAAAGAGAAGGCTACTGAAGTTGTTCATGAGAAGACGAGGCCTGAGAACAAGGCTGAGAAGGATGGAACTTCGAAAGGGAATGGTAAGGTAAAAGCTAGGGTATATGTTGGTAGTCTCTCAAAACCCTTGAGACAACCTATAGCCAAGAAAAGAAAGGCTCCTGAACCCTCTGAATCTGATGAGGAATCAGACTTTGATTTTGATGTTGAGAGCAATGTTACAGACATTCCTCTTAGGAAGAAACCCTCTTCTAGCAAACTGCCTAAGGTTCCTGAAGTTGCCATTGACAACATCTCCTTTCACCATCCAGAAAATGCAAGCAGGTGGAAGTATGTGTTTCTGAAAAGGATTGCCTTGGAGAGGGAGCTGAACAGAAGTGCTATTGAGTGTAAGGAAGTCATGGATCTAATCAAAGCTGCTGGCCTGATGAAAACAGTGGTCAAGTTTTCCAACTGCTATGAGATTCTTGTCAAAGAATTCATAGTAAATTTGTCTGGTGGTTGTGCTGATGGAAAGTCAGCTGATTTTAAGAGTGTTTATGTGAGAGGAAGGAAGGTAAATTTCTCTCCTACTGTGATAAACAAATACCTAGGGAGGCCTGATGATGCTCAACCTGAGCTTGAAGTTACTGACAACCAGGTTTATCAAACCATCACTGCCAAGCAAGTCAAGCACTGGCCCTTGAAAGGGAAGCTAACTGCAAGCAAGTTGAGCATGAAGTTTTCCATACTGCACAAAATTGGTGCAGCTAATTGGGTTCCCACCAACCACAAATCCACCATTTCCACAGGTTTGGGAAGATTTATCTATGCTGTTGGAACCAGAACAAACTTTGATTATGGCAACTACATCTTTGATCAAACATTGAAACATGCTGAGAGTTGTGCTATTAAATGCCCTATTGCTTTTCCCTCTCTCCTGTGTGGTATAATCATTAATCAGTATCTTGATATCCTGGTTGAAAAAGACTTTGTGTGCAAAAGAGCCCCTGCACTTGGTTTTCACTATAAGCTGTTTCAGGGAACACATGTCCCTGACATTGTCATGACATCTGCTGAGACATCAAATGTCAAAACTGATGTTATAGTTGTTCTAAAAGAAACTTGCAGAGAGCTTGATGCAAGAAAAAGGACTCTTGAAGAGTTGATTGCTAGTCTGGAACAAGAGGAGAATGACGAACAAATGAGGGAAGAGGATGCTGATGAAGAACAACATGATGCTGCTGAAAATAGTGCTTCCTCAGGGGATAACAGTACCTGAAGGTCTATGATTGATGAAAAGATTGGTGTTGGAACTTGTTGCTGCTAAATGATACCTTCTCTCTGTTTATATTTTTTTGAATTTCCTTTTGGATGACTGTATAACTTAAAGTACTAGTACCTTTGGCTTCTTTATGGATAAAAAGGGGGAGAAGAAATTGTGGTAATTTTGGTAGAATTAGATATTGGTAGTTGTTATTTAAAAATTTTGCTGCACTCTAATCTCTGATTGTTTAGGGGTTTTAGCCAAAAATTTGCCAAAGGGGGAGTTTGTAAGTGTTTGTTTGTTGGCATTATTTTTGGTAAAACCAGATTTGCGAATGTCATGACTGATGTCATAACATTCTGGGATAAAGGTACATTCTACAAAAGGATTGTTCTACAGGAACTACTCAGTATGAGTGATTATCATGATCATTAAGCTATGATCATATGTACTGAATTCTACCAAAATCAGTGAGCAAGATACATGATGTCATAACCAATGTTAAGACATCCTGTACTGATCTAGTTGTTGTGCAGATTTATTATTCCTGAGAATTTTCAGGAAACTGGTGTGCTACTCTGAGTTGAAGAATTATTGTCCAGATCAGCTGCTCACGTGGACATTAGGTTAACCTTGCTTAACTCTAATTTGTTATGAAAAAGCCCTAGACCAAGTCTTTAGACAGAAGATCAATAAGGCACTGTATAGTTGTAACTACTGTGAGCCAAGCAATTATCGTTTTGATAAGTGATTTGGAGTAGGATTTGATTGTAAGGGTTGTTTATCACTCAAAGCTTTGAAGCACGAGTGTTTGTGTCTCTTGATTAAAGCTTTGAAGCAAAATCAAGTGTGTGTATTGAAGAATATCTTCATAATCTCATTAATCAATAGATTAATATCACTGCTGTGATTGAGGGGGAGTGAGTAGGAACTAAATTTTAAGTAGGACTTAGATTGAAGTTGCATTGGGAAGGTCTTAAGTGAAGGAGATAAACTGGTTGGTTTATTCCTAAATTAACACTTCTTATAGTGAATTTCCTCCCTGACTTGGTAGCCCCCAGAGTAGGTGTTGTTACACACTGTACTGGGTTAACAATTGATTGTGTTCTTTACTGTTTTTTTTTAATTACTGTTTGGAGTGTGTACAAGTTTGTCAGATACTGTGTCATAACATTCACTGTGACATTAAGTATCTGTTGCTGGAATTTCAGATAGAATGTAGATATCATTGCCCTGAAACTATACATGTCCATAGATTTCATTTATGTTGCTTGAGCATGAAGAATTTTGAGTTTAAACTTGCTGAAATATTTAGGTCAAGATTTGGTACTTTCAGAAATTCATCTTTATCTTTGAATGTTAGCTTAAATTAGTTAGATGGTTGGATTCGTGGTGGAAAAATACAAAAGTTTCATGTTTACATTTTTTAAAATGGTTGAAGAATGAGCAAGTTACAGATCCTTTATCTGGAGGTTAAAGATGAAGTACAGTCAGTGCAAGTTATGTGTTATGTATTTATTGTTGTGTCAATATTAACGGATGTATCACTACCCCAGTGGTTAAAGCGCGCTCCTTTCACCAAACGGACCTGGGTTCGAGCCCCAATGTCCGTTTTGCTTCTTTTTTTCATATTTTTTCTGTATCTTTTTTGTTTGAACAGGTTTGAGGCCTCCAACATGGGCCTGGTTACTTTTTTTTCTCTTTTTGACCCCTGTCTCATTTCAGCACCCCCTGGCCCAAAATTCAATTTTATTTTCTTTTTCTTATTTTATCTTATTTCTTTTCCTTTATTATTATTATTATTATTATTATTATTATTATTATTATTATTATTAGTATTTATATTAATATTATTTTTTAATGTTATTAATAAAAACCCAAAAAAAAATTTATTTGTTATTTTTACACTTATTTATTTTATTTTGTTTTATAAAATCAAAAGAACAAAAACATTTCTTAATAAATTAATTTCTTTCTTAATAATTAATATTTATGTTTAATTATTATATTATATTATTTTCTTGTAAATTAAAATCAATTTAGAACTTAGGACTTTTATTTAATTAATTTTATTTACTAATTTAATTAAATTCACAAAAACCCTAAAAAACTTATTTTCTTTAATAAATTAGTTTATTTTATTAACTTAATTTTAATTTTCTTATTCTAGTCAATTATCTTATTTTAATTTAATTAGGCCAAAACTTTTAATACAAAAAAATCCATTCCTTATCTATTCATACTTGTACATTATATTCATTTCATTTCTTGTACATTTATTCAAATTCAATATGGTTGTATAGATAATTAGGGTTTTAATTTCTTGCAATTCCCCATTTGTAATTTGTACACCCCTCCCCTAATGATGTAATAGGTTAGTATTTTTATTTTCCGCAATTTAATGCTTTATATACAAATACTAGTAATTAGGGTTTGTATGGAAAGATAAAATCAATGCTTAGAAAACCCTAATTCAAGGTAAAAACAATGCATGTAAATCAATACACTTGCACACTTACACCCTTAGGGTAAACCCACTTTGTTTCTTTACAAAAATGGCCATATTATGCATGTGAGGTGTCTTAGCAAAAACAAGTCAAAATACAAGATCATAGTGCCTCGATGACGCTATCAAAGTTGCCTTTCAAAAATGATCTTAGTCTCTTAAAGAAAATGCTAAGATATCTTACAACATTGTTGATCATGACTATACGATGACCCTTGCCCGTCCCTTTTACATCCAAAGATAGGGTTACTTGCAAAATCAATGGTAAGATAACAATGTCAAAGGAAAGATGAAATAAACATGAAAGACTTTTGAGTAAGTAGAATGTTCCTAAGTTGCTTGCTCATTTTCAAACCAAAACATCCTTTCTATTTTCAAAAACAAACACCAACACTTTCAAAACATCTTACAAACTTGAAACATTTTCAAAATATCAACACTTTGTATACATTCTTACGAACGAGAATCATTACAAAGTTTTCCTAAACGATGGCGCCTTTTCAAAATACATTCAAAAAACACACAAAGCATATTTTCAAACAAAAGCAAGTGATCTAGCAAGCAACTAAGAGCCCATAGATAAATACAGATGAAAAGGGTGCTAATACCTTCCCTTTTCATAATCTACCCCCTGAACTCAAGAATACATCTCAAAGGTCTTTCCTGTTCTTTTCAGCCTTTCCTTTTGGATAAAAGAAAATTCGGTGGCGACTCTTGCTAAACCGCAACAATTGCGATCAAACGCAAAATAACCAAGTCAGTTCTCCCATCGCTTTACAGTACCATTGGAGCAGAACTACCATCTTAAAAATGAAGCAGAACTCCCATCTTAATAATTGCCAATTAATAGAGGCATCAACAAGGCATAAGCCTTCTTCGCAGTTTGCCAATCCAGGCCACCACAGAGTATGCAAACGTATATGAATGCACTATCACATACTCACAACAATCATCATTCATTGCAAAGGCCTAAGCCCACATCACCATTATAACCAATAAATAGAGGTAATTCATCATCATCTAAAATTCTTGGCAACCTCGCATTATCAACAAGATTTCACAACAGCAATCATAACATCACAACAAGTCAACATAAATCAACATTAATCAATGATGCAGTCAGTAACATCATCAAACAACAACTTACCAATAATTTCACATATCATTGGTAACGACTAAAACACAGCATGTACAGAAAAAAGGGATAGGGAACTACGTGCCCCTCGACATGCACAACAACTAGGACATCATGGCAACTAAATCACACTCCTTGACACGCACAGGGAAAATAGGGTAACGACCAACTTATGCTCCTCGACATGTCCTGCAACCTAATACTTCTCGAAAATGCAGCACATACCATCCCCGACACGCCTTGTAGCCTAATATGTCGCTCGGTACTTAACACCATTAGCATCCTCCTCAACAACTAATTTGGCCAGCATCATATATACAACACAACTTCTGAACGACCACACCACTATAATTCCTAACATTCGGACAACCGCTCAGAATAACGCAGCAATGGGCAACTGTATTACTATCGACAGATTCATCAACATACAAGACAGTCACACCGAACCTCCCTAAAACAACCACTTCAATAATTATCAACTTTTCCTGCCAATCGCTTGGAATAACCTAGTGTCCTAACGACCAGAAATCAACTATCCTAACCTATCCATTGATTAACCGGGAAGTCACACAGATACACCATACATCTACAAAACACAATTGGGTAACTCCCTGTAACATCTCCATTAACCAGTCATACAGTATTCTTCCCAACGATTACAACATGAATAAAACAGGCAACTTTGATAGCAATTCAGAAACATCAATGCACATCATGTTTAAAAATGGCCAATTCCCACATAATACGCATCATAAGTCCCATTATAAGGTCAGAACCCCACCCTTACCTGGATTGAAGGTTGCTCAACCAAAGCTTCGGCCGTAATCCTTGAAACATCTTGCAACTTGCAACTAATAATCCAAAAATAATAATTTAATTAAATAATTAATTAAATTACGAGCATTACAATGGACGCCTTAGCACAAAAAGTTGAAAGCTTAGTCATCAATCCTACAACTACCGCAGCTGCAGTACAAATTGGATGAGAAATTTGTGGAACTCAAGCACATATCATAGCTGACTGCAGTCTAATGGTTGAACCAAGCCCATATCAGGTCAATTATGCCCAAGGAAACCCATATTCGAATGCATACAACCCTAGATGGAAGAACCACCCAAATTCTCTTATAAGAATAAAAATCCTATCCAAAAAAACTTGACTGCAAAGACCGCAATGTTTTCAAGCTAAAAGACCAACACAACCCACTCAAGTTGTACCCTATAAATTAAACCTATATAAGATTATGGAAAACTTCATTTCATCTCAGACTCAGCAAAACAAAGAATTTATGAATCAACATGTGCATATAAATGAGTTGAAAGTTGATTCAATGGTAACCCATAACAAGATGCTTGAAATCCAAATCTCACAGGTAGAACAATAACAAGTTGCTCAAGCTACGCCAGGAGGATCATTCCCTAGACAACCTTAACGTAACCCTAAAGGGAATGCTAATGTTATTTCACAACAAAGTGGAATTGCATATGATAGACATGTAAACCCTAGGTTAAATACCAAACTGACAAAGAAACCCGATCTACCAAAAGAAAATGTCGTGACTACACCATATAATCCAGTGGTAGAGAAACTAGGTCGAGCTAGAGAAACAAAGAAAAGAAGAAGACAAAGGAATTGAGAAGGATAACCCAACTTATGTATCACCTCCTCCATATAAGTCACTAATCCCATATCCACAAAGGTTAAAACAAACCAAGCATGATTCCCAATATAAGAAGTTTGTGAAAGTAATTGAAAAACTCCATGTCAAAATACCTTTCATTGAAGATATAACCCATATCCCATCTTATGCTAATATCCTGAAGGACATCTTGACAAACAAGCGCAAGCTTAATAACCCTAAACCATTAGAATGCAATGCTATCACTAAGAACAAACTAGCCAAAAAGTAGAAAGATCATGTAAGCTTCTCCATACCATGTGTGGTAAGAAGACATATCATTGACAATGTACTATTGGATTTAGACGCAAATGTAAGCTTAATGCCACTAGCCATTTGCAATAGGTTAAATCTGGGAGATGTACAAATAACGAGCATGTCCCTCCAACTGGTTGATCGATCAGTTAAGTATCAAATCAGTATATTAGAAGATAATATAAGTATTCATGAAAGATTTCTCGGTATGTGGTTCTAATTTTAAAAACTGTCTTGATAACTTAGAAATTTTTTTGGAGAGATGCATACAGGTTAATCTCGTTCTGAACTGGGAGAAATGCCATTTTATAGTAACATAAGGTATAATTTTAGGACACATAGTATCAGAAAGAGGAATTGAGGTTGAAAAAGTCAAGATTGAGGTAATTGAAAACCTTCACCCACCCAGAACAGTTAGAGAAGTCATCAGTTTTCTTGGACATGTCGGTTTCTACCGACATTTTATAAAGGACTCCTCTAAAATAACTAACCCTTTAATCGGTCTCCTCATGAAATACGTCGAGTTCATTTTCAACGAGAAGTGTCTTGGAACATTTAACCTTCTAAAGAGAGCATTGATCATCGCACCCATTATGCAACCACCAGATTGGAACCAACCTTTCAAGATCATATACGATGCAAGCGATTTCATTGTTGGTGTTGTTTTAGGTTAGCGTAAAGACAAAAGAACGCACGTGATATACTATGCTAGAAGAACTTTGGATGCAGCTCAACTAAATTATGCCACTACGGAAAAAGAACTCCTAGTTGTAGTATTTGTAATAGACAAATTTCCTTCTTATTTAGTTGGAGCCAAAATCATCATATACACTGATCATGTTGTAATTCGATACCTTCTAAGAAAAAATGATGCAAAACCTAGGTTACTTTGCTGGATCCTTTTGTTACAAGAATTTGATCTGGAAATCCGCGATAAGAAAGGAACCGAAAATGTGGTAGCTGACCATCTGTCAAGGCTCAAATATCTTAAACCAGACCTTATTCCCATTAACGATGATTTTACCTATGATAGATTAATAACATATGTCGTAAATAGGACAAATAACGAAAATGACTCCAATGAGTTTACATGTAAATATTGAAGCTGCTCTGGTCATAACTAATATACCTTGGTATGTAGACTTTGTCAATTACCTTGCAAAAAATTTCCTACCTTCTAATCTGACCTACCAACAAAGAAAAAGTTTTTCCATGATGTTAAAAAGTTCTACTGGGATGAACCCCTCCTTTTCAAGAGAGGAGCCAACAAACTTTTCAATTGTTGTGTTCCTGAAGAGGAGGCTGAAAGCATTATTGCCACTCTACACCATATGGAAGACATGCAAGCACATCTAAAACTAGCGAAAAGGTCCTTCAAGCAGGAATATACTAACCAAACCTTTGGCGCGATGTTCATGCTTTCATAGTCAAATGTGACTGGTGCTAGGGCACTAGAAACATTTTTAGGCGCATGAGATGCCCTTTAGGAACATCTAAGAAGTAGAGGTATTTGACGTCTGGGGAATTGACTTCATGGGTCCATTTACACCATCCATGGGAAATAAATTCATACTCGTGGATGTTGATTATGTATCTAAATGTATTGAGGATATTGACTCACCCACTAACGACACACAAGTAGTTATTCGAATGTTTAAAAATTATATTTTTCCAAGGTTCGGAGTTCCTCGCCTTGTCATAAGCGATGGCGGATCCCATTTCATTTCTAGGATCTTTGAGAATCTCCTGATCAAGTATGGCGTAAGACAGAGGGTAGCTACACCATATCATCCTCTAACTAGTCAACAAGTAGAAGTATCAAATAGAGAAATCAAGCAGATTTTAGAAAATATTGTCTCCTTATCCAGAAAAGACGGGTCCTCTAAGTTGAATGACATGTTGTGGGCTATAAAATCTCAGAATATGGATTATCTAAAAGTTGGTAACAAACGCATCCTTGACATCCATAAATTAGATGAACTTCGAGGCAATTCCTATGAAAATGTTATAATCTACAAGGAGTGTACAAAAACATGGCACGATAAACGAATTGCGTGAAGATATTTCACTGTAGATGATCTAGTACTCCTATTTAACTCTAGATTACGCCTTTTTCCATGTAAATTACGCTCCAGATGGTCTAGACCGTTCAAATTCACAAAGGTAATGCAATCTGGTGCCGTTGAGATTAAGAGTAAATCATCTGCCCCTTTCATTGTGAATGGGCAGAGATTAAAACACTATAGCAGTGAAGATATCCTTATTACCTATGATCGCCTTACTTTAACAGATCCACCAATTGTTACAGCCAGAACTTGATCCTACATTTTTACATTCGTCGAGCTATCGACGTTAAATAAAGCATTATGTGGGAGGCAACCCACAAATTTTATTTTACATAACTGGTTTATTTCGTATTTTAGCTAATAAATATCTAACTTGTGCATGTTTTCTTTTCAGGGCCACTGCATTCTACTTAGCCAGATTTTATCCACTAACATTATTTCATGATGTAGACGGTCGGTGATATGAAGATTATTTTCAGATATAGATTCCAAAGAAGGAGCTACAAAGTCTTGACAAAAAGAACCATTTCACCAAACAAATATCCTGACTTCCAATGCTTAATAGCCTTAGGACTTTGTGACAGTGTGAAGTACATGTTTAACCAGATTAGTTGGGATCGTTTCTTTGTGCATAAACACCCAACTTATAAGAACCTGGCCCTGGAATTTCTCAATTCATACCATTAAAGCCCTCGTGTAGGAATAAACCAAGTCAAAGGTCTAGATTACTTCCGACTCTTTGGGAAAAAGTACCAACTCACGCATGATGAGCTAGCCAGAATTTTAGCATTTCAATATAGACCCCAAGCCTACACAGAAGTGTCGAATGGTAATGATATGTAGTGGGAGTTGGAATTTTTTTGGGGAAGAATTATTGAGGATTACCCCCTGACCATGAAAGGATGAACCCTCTGTAATACCCCAAATTTGTCCTACCCTTCTATGGGGATCGTCTGATTTATACTTTTCATAAATTTCATTTGCATACTTTTACATTAGGTCATCTAACACATCATGCATGATCAATAAAATTGGCATTGGGACCAAGAACTTTGCAAATTAGGGTTTTGGTTCATTGTTTATGGATTTCTTCTGCATCAAGATACAAGGTTTTTCCATCCAAATTCATTTAGGCCAGAGATTAGGGTTTAAACTGAGTTTGCTTACATCAGGGTTTTGTTTCTCCGTCATCATGAGGTCTTCTCTTCAACATCAAGGGTTTTGAGCGAGTTCATCGTTTTATTGTGCCTAGGAATTGAGGTTTATTTCCTTAATTTTGTGGCATTCAAGAGGGTTTCAATTATTAATTGAAATGCAGGTTTTTGAAGGGATCTTGAGGTATTTATGACACACTAAGGTTCCGACTCAAGGGTGCATCATCGTGCTATACAAGGAGGATATCTTTTGATAAGATTTTGACCATTACAAGTTAGGGTTTTCGATTGACCTTCTTCCATCAAGAGAAACTTAAATTGTTATTTGAATTGGTGTTTGAATTACATGACGTAAAAGTCAAGATAAAGGTGCTCATGATGTTTAGCCTTTTCCATAAAGTTCAAGGTTCTCTACAAGGAAGACTTCAAGTTTCATCATATGATCATTTTTAGCTTCACATTATCAAGCCAGCTAAAATGAAGTTTCATAAAAAAAACAAATACTTCGTTCAAAAAAATTCAAAGTCACATATGGTTGAACTCTCGTTCAAAGTGCATTCGAAATTTCATCATTTATTCAAGTTTATTCAAATAATACACAAGGCCTTATGGAGTTATTCAATAAATGTTGGAAATTTAAAATAAGCTTTTAAAAGGAAAAGATTACAAGATACTGTTCAGATCACAAAATACTATTCTACAAAATATGGGCAACAAGTCGTTAAACATCATGTATAACTTCGTGTTTCTTCCATTCTAAACTACATAGTCTTCATGCCCCTGACTTTTATCCTCTTGATTAAGTCTTCATTCTTCATGACCAAAACTCAAAACATGTCGCATCCTTATCTCATCAATATGCTCAACTATGAATTGTCAATGCTTTCAAATTGCTCCAAATCTGCCTACTGTACCAAACAACCAAAAGAAAACATCAAAATCCATCCATGGAATTATCTAAAATCAGAAGATTAATATACACGATCATCACATATCAGTCAAACAAGCTAGGAAATCCTCAATTCAAGCAAGGAAAGTCGTTATGGAAATTAGAGCAGTCAGTTATAAATTCAGTACACCAGATGCGACATGTGCTATAGTAGGGTGTAACTCAAAATAATTCCAGGCCAACTATGTGCTACTAAAAATGTAGAGGCAGAATGCTAAAGAGCATGTTTTCCAGTATGGAGGAGATTTTTGCAAGTTTCGATGACGAAATGATTTCATTTCACTTGACACTCCAAAAATTCTCTCTTATCTTTCACTAGCCCACATAATTAACAAACTGCCCGAATGAAAAACAAGCTGTCCGAGTCGGTTACTTCCCTCCAGTTTTCTAGTTTCAAGATAATACATTAAGATCTCACTCCTATCATCAAATTCTCTCTATTTCTTTACAACAAAAATCCAGCTCACCTATAACTGTCTACAGCCCTCTAACTAACTAGTTCTTTTCTCCATAATAGAATTAAACTACCCTGCATAAACAGAACCAACTAATTTCCAAAACAACCAAACAACTTTCAACCAAATTTCTAAACAGAAGACAAAACAAATTTTCACTAACAGAAAACTAAACATAATAGTTAACAACTTCCCCTAACTGAAGTCTAACAGAATTCCAATTTCCCAAAAGAATTTCTAACTTCCTTTAACCATAACTAACTGTCAAAACAGCCTGTAACTAACCCTGACTATTTGTAACCAATTTCTAACTAATTCAACCAACTGTCAAAACAGAATAACCCTCTCAAAAGCCCTGCATAACTGAATCCTAATTTCCCAACCTAACAAACTCTAATTAACTTTTTTTCTCCATAACAGAAAATAGCCCTGCAAACTGTCAGCTGAATTCCCTAATCAATCATAACAAAAATTCCCAAAACTAACTCTAACCAACCTATAACCAACCGCATAATAGAAAACATAATGACTATCTTCTAACAGTTTCAATCTCCTTCTAACCAACTTTTCCAACTAAAAGCCTAAGCCCCTAACCTCTAACCAATTCCCTAACATCACCTAACCAATTCCATATTGCCTCAACAGAAAATTTATAACAGCACACCAGAAAGAAAATGGGGAGGGATAATAGATTGTTAACAGAAGAGTAAGGAGAGAGTTTTCACGATAAAATTATACACATCACACATAAAAACTCACCAGAATCGATTTCATTCTTCAACAGTCTGAGGATAATCACCAAAACCAAAGAAAAAGCTTCTCTGACAATCATACTTCTCTGTATCCGCGGTTGCTGCAACATCTTCGTCATTTTTCTGAGAACTTTCTCAAGAAGTTGGAGGTGTCTTTTCTCATCCTCAACCTTTATTCTTCATTGCACATCAAATTGTGTCATATCCATACACCTTCGATCTTCGCACAATTCAAGCAACCGAATCTGTAACAACAACTCATATGCAACAATACCTCAACATCAAAATAAAATTCATCAAGAATTCAGAGATGCAACAACGATATCTGAAACAGAAGCAGAGATCATGAAAGGCAAAGAATATGTGAAAGCGCAAAAAGAAGGGAAATTCGTACCTGATTCAGATTAGTTCTCCGGTCTTCCACTAGGCTTCGTCAGCATAGAAGAATCGCATGAACGTCTTCGGCCAAGTAGAGATGACAGAAGATCTTCGCAAGCTAATGGGGGATACATGGCCATGGTGTTCAAAATTGATAGAGGATTGAACAATTTAAAGGGAGATCAGAGGATATGATGACCATGGCAGCAGGGGTTTGAAGAAGAAGAGACCGTGGCGGTTAGGATCGAATCGGCGGTGAAGAAGTTGGTCGCGGCACCATTGGTTGAGAGGAAGGAGATGACCGGTGCCCTGATTTGTTTTGAAGAAGAAATGAGTTAAGTTATTGAGGGAGCTGAACATCCATTTGATTTTCAACCCTAGCATCTCTACCAAAAGCACCGTATCCTCCCTTTTGATTCTTTCTTTTTTTATAATTATTCTTGTAACCTTTTTTTGGTATAAAATATTAGATTTGCTAAAAGTGAAGGGACCTTGGTATGATTGGTGGGCCGAGCCATGTTCTCTTGAGGCCCATAGCCATTTTTTAAAGTTTTTTTTATGGCACAAGCAAAAAAAATTGTATTGGACCTTCAGCTTGGACCATAGCGCTTAGCTCTTACTTTGCTTCACCATGTCTCCTCTTTTCGCACTCCCTCTATGTAGAATGTTATAAAATTATTTTTCATAATTTTGATGACGAAAATGATACAAAATAGTAGCATGTATTTTAGAATTCTTAGGCTTCCTCTTTAGAATTTTATTAGAATTTTCTATTATTACTTTTATGTTTAACAATCATTTTCGTTATCATTTTTAGCTAAGATTTTGTGATGGAATATTGATGTAACTTTTGCAATGGGGAATGCTTGGAGATTAATTTTTCGATGGCTTGTGTGAAACAGCTTCTGTAGAGTTTTCTTATCACTTGTGTGGTCTTGAAGAGGAAACGGACCTTCTTTGTTCGGTATCATCGTGACCATATTTTATTCCTCATTTTCACACTTTATTGCATTTCATTACCACTTTTCTAGATACCATGAGAAGTAGGAAATAAAGAGCGTGCGCTCGAAGTCGCTGTTTAAAGACTTGTAGCAGGCATTCCGCACTTCATTTGTTATATGTGTTGTGCTTGTGTTTTTTTCATTGGTTGTTGATCGATGAGTCACTCAATTCAGGAATTGAGATCACGACTTCACTCTCAGTGCATGCTCCCTATAGGATTTTATCGCTTTCCTTTATTTCTTGTTGATCGATGAGTCACTCAATTTAGAAATTGAGGTCACGACTTCGCTCTCATTGCATGTTCCCTATAGGATAGTTTTGTTAGACTTTCTTTGACATGCTAACTTAGATAGGATCTTTCTAGGTGTGCTCTCTTGAGCTTATTAGCTTGTTTTCTTTATCCTTGTACATACAATGTTCCCTTAGGACGTGCTTGCTCCCTTCAGATGCAAGTTAGACCTTAGGTTTCAAACAATGCATGCTAACTTTAGATAGAAATTTCCCCTTTCATCCTCGACGTAGGGATACCATTGTATGATAACATTATGTTAGAATAGGCTAGTCTCCCTTAGACTCTTTTCTTACCTTTTTGCGTCTTTGCATCTAAAACTTCTTTTCTTAGCAAATCATAAAACATGTTAATCACACTTAAAACTTTTTTCAAGGTAACAAAAATACAAACCAACTTAAACCATTTTGTGCGCTCGAGCACCTTTTCTCTAAAACCCTTTTTAGGTAAGGACATGAATAATTTATATCTGTACCGACACATAAGTCTCCAAAGGTCGAGCTATGGCAGAAGGCGGAATTAACATTGTCCATAAAAAACACAAAACAAACAAACATGTGAGCCGAACTATGGTAGCTCTGATTCCTCAAAAAGGATACGTAGACATTGGGGTAGGGCCCAAGCGAGTACAAATTTATTTTTCTTACATTCTTTTCTCCTTTCTTTTGCATGCATTCTCCCTTAGAAATAAACAATAAGCATATATTACACACACCCATAAGATAGACAGCAAGAGTGGATACCGTAGAGTATTACGGGCGTGTGGGGTGCTAATACCTTCCCCTCGTGTAACAGACTCCCTTAACCGATCTGTCGGTCGCAAGACCGTGACTTCTCCCTTCTCAAGTTTTGTTGATGTTTACCTTTCCCTTCATGTGGGATAAAATACGTTCGATGGAGACTTTATTTTTTGATGATTTTCAGCCGGTTATTTCAGCTGGCGACTTCACTGGGGATAGGTCGACCAAATGTTGGTCCGTCCCGGAGTTGCTCCTAGCTCTTATTTTCTTCTCTTTGGGTGTTTATTTATATTCTTCATGACTTATTCATTTTGTATATACCTGAGAATATGTATGCATTACATTTTATTGTTTTCCATATACTACTGTTGTATTGGATCTGCTTCTTGATTGGGTTGGGATGTTACTATTGAGGTAAAAGGCCCAGTACCCCGGCCAGAGTGCACTAGGACACTAGGAATAGAGTGGGGGCATAACGACTATAGGACGTGGTCTGATTAGTGCAGTCATGTCATATACCATGCTCAGATGAGATTCAATTGGAGGTACTTTCATCATACACGTCCGTGTTGTGGTGATTTTACTTTCAAGCGAGCCTGTGATTTTCGAGTTACCTTTGCCTTACCCTGACCTAGTTTTCACCTCTGAGTGGGGAGGGAATATTTATCACAGGTACAAATGGTGACTATGTTCAGATGGTTACTCATGTTCAGATAGTGATTATTGGTTCTAATGATTATGTTCTGGATTTCTGTTGGTAACTTATTCAGATGCTATATTCTATTGGTGACTATGGGGTGCTCGAATTTATTTTCTGAGTTCCTAACTTGTTTGTTTGGAGGTTCATTCGGGCCTTTGAGCTTGGTATTCCCCAACATTTTCACAAAATGCTTAGCAATATTCGGTGTTCCAGAAGCCTTGATCCCATACAATTGATGATCTACATGGTACTTGGTTCTTGTATGTGCAGAAGCTATGCCATACCTTTAATTTGATAATATCCATATGGTTCAGAATAGTGCAACAATCATATTAATAAATGATGGAACTTTGATCCCATGTCTTTGCATACATAGCATGGTTACCACATGTTTAACATACATGTTCTGTATTTCCAAGGAATCGTATTTGTAAGTCCTGTGCTAAACTCTTACATCCTTTTACTTCCGTAAAATAAAAATCAAAGCACGTAAATTACTGGAAATAATAGAACATGACATGACATCCATTCATGCACCCATTCATATTCGTGCATCCATAACAGGTATTCGAAGATTGGGGATTCTTATTCAGACTTCGTGCTCTCCTCAGAGGTTCAACTTTATTTCTTACTGCACATGCTCAAAGACTAGTTATGGAATAACTCTGTGTGGTATACATGCAAGCTTTGGCCCGTGGTTTTAGATCCTTCAAGAAGGAAGACAATTGATTGAAGACTCAGATAAGCCATGCCATAAAATCTCTGATGATGATGTCAAAAATCTTGCACCTACTACCGCAGTAGATGTTCTCTCTTCTCCTCATCTTTTGGGGATTGCTTTCAACCATGGAGTGCTACATAATCTTGAGTTCTTTGAGCATCTTATCAGCAGATGGTTCACATTTACTGTGGGGTCTTATATCAATTCTTCATTCTTGTTGACCAACGTCAGATATGGTTACCACACCAAGCCATCCGACTATTCAATCAGGGGCACTCTCTACAGCTTTGCATTCCCTGATTTGTTCGACAACAACCATTCTTTGTCCCCCTAGTAAATTCACGGAAAAAATAGAAGAAGCCTGATGAGCATGCTGATACAAGCCCAATGCATTACATCCCGTTGTTTCCAGCTCTGATTTTTGGGGTCCTCCTCCCACCAACATCTCTTCTGATTGCGATACACCGGCTAGATGCATCTCTTATTCTGGGACACTCGATTTTAACATTGAAGACTGTAAATGGGTTGAAGTATAAAGATGAGAACTTGTCTGGCGTCTCTTCCAAAAGTCTAATTCCTATTTGGCCAACTGTCAGACTCTTTCTCACCAGCTGGATGTCTCTGTTGTTCTGATAGAAGATGAACTGTATTATTTCTTTGTGGCGTAATATGCTTGGTGATGCATTTTGTACCGTTTCGCTTGGTAAAGAATTCATTCGCTCTCCTGAAAGGATCTTCTATGCATATTATTCTGGGGCATCTGGCCATTCGATTGAAGGTAATACGTCATCCAGAGACAATGTCCAAGACAGGCTCAATCTAGAGACTATTGTGTTAACATCAGATCAGAAGGAGAATTCTCTCGCCTATTCAAACATCGAGACTGCAGAAAGTAGTCAGAATGAAGAAATCCATACAGAGTTAAGTCTCCTCAATGATGGCAAACATTGGTTTCTTTATTGCATTTTCATTTGAATTCTTGCTTGTTTGCTTAAACATTGCTTGTATATAGAAACTTGTCTATTTTTGAATGAAAATCTTAACGCAATAAGTATGCTTGTCTTGAAGTGTTCTTTTCGTTTTTATTCGTCCATTCGTTATAACTCTTAAATGTTTTACTTGCATATTGATGCCAAGTTTCCAAGTCTTGTGCCTAGGTAAATATTGGAGGGAGGATGATGATAATCTAAGAACGCAAAAATCTCTGGTTGGTATGCTTTTGAGTAAGACCATGCTGACGATGTACATGCCTTGTTTTAATTCCTAAAAACTGGAGATATAAGGGAGATAGACCCTTGTTAACCCCTCTGAGCCTTCAAAGTAGGAGTTTCTTTTCTGTTCAGGAAAAACCCTCATTTTAACCCTAGGGCGGGTAGATTTCAGTTAATCTGATCAAGCATTCAAAATTCATCAAGAGTGTGCATCCAGGGATACAACAATGGTTATCCATCAAAAGGTTGAGGAAAGTCAAAACCACAATGGTTAAACCTCACTTGTGAAGAGTGTGTATTTAAGGATACAATAATGGTTATCCATTAACGACATCTCAATGGGTATCTCTCGCACATCAGGAGGTCAACTGATGATGATACAATAATGGATATCCCTCATCTACCAAAGACTCAGATAGTCACGGTCACTTCCAACAAATCATAGACAACGTAAAGATCAACGACTTATTCAGAACAAAAATTATGAATAAGAAAGAAACAAAAATCCCGGCTAAGTCGAAACTTGAAAACAAGTCGCTTAGGCAAAAGTTGGGGCATCCCGCTGGACTTCCAAATCGAAATTAAAAAGAATTTGTCCAGGAAAAAATTAGGGAAAGCAAGAAAGAAGCTGAAAAGCCTAAAAGGAGATAAAAGGATTACCAATGAAAATCCCTATTGAGAGAACAAGGTTGTGTGATCAGACACCAAAATAAAAAGTTAGTGACTGTTGCGTCCAAGAAACCACAATGGTTCCTCAACCATCGCAAACTCTTCTCGAGAGATGAATGCTTGTATCAGGTCAACTGGACATAGGAATGGAGAACATCATGGAGAATGGGTGGGCACCAAATAATTTTGAGCCTTAAATCCTTTTCTCTTAAACCGTGAACTAGGCCACGTTACAACCCATAAAAGTCCTAACTGAAGCATGGGTTAATTTGAAAGCGTGCTACAACGAAATATTGTTTAACTGACTCCTAAGAGGTATGTTTGAATATCTGTGTTGGCATCGTATGCTTGCATTATCTTTCATAAAAAAGGATTTGCAAATTTCGCTCTCTAGCTAGTGACTCGTTCACAACAAAGTTGTGACATTATTTCACTCAAAGTTTTTTCAAACTTCAAGACTTACATATGTGTTGCACTAGAATTATCATTCTCATAATAAACATTCTTCTGCATACAAAACAACTGATTTACATCAAGTAATTTTACACAATGAACAATCGGTAAAGATCTCAATCTTGTCAGAGAAGAGAAGCTTGAATACTCTATTGAAGAAAGAGTCAGTTGTCACAAAAGAAATGACTTATCCAGGGGCATGTTAACCAGTGATTCTGTCAAGAGAAAGCATCTTGCTGCTTCACAGTCTGAGTACCCTTTGTAGCGATAAAAAATGTAGCGGGGTAAATCGGAGATCGAACTATTAATTAATTCGTCTCACAAAAGTAAGAGTTGCCACCGCGCTTTATTATTTCCAAGGGAAAAGGGAAAAGAGAGAAATAAAACCCTAAAATATGCAATGTAAAATAATACTTTAAAAGTAATGAAAATACAAGGCGTTTTTGAAAAGAGGTCTAAGGTTTTGGGGTTGGTTATACAATGGGAAGGTATTAGCACCCAATGTATCTATAGTATTCTATAGGAACCTTTTGAAATATCTGTTTTATTAAAATGTTTGTTTGATTAAAAATAAATTGTTTTGGCCAAAAATGGGTATGGACGAGTTTTTGAAGATACGACGACCTAATGTCGAAGTTTTGACTTAAAGGGTGTGAGTTTTGAAAAATTGAATATTTGGGAAAGTTATCTTAAGTTTTTAATGAAATGAGGGTATTCGCACGATTGTATAAGGTATATTTGATGACATGAAGTCAACAAATTTAAATCTTTCCCTTGTATTTTTGCAAGCAACATGAAGATTAAAACTAAAAGTATAAACACTCCAAGATTTTAAAAGAAAACCAAAAGAGAAGCCATGGAATTAAATCGAAATTATCACAAACTCAACCAACATGTATCATGGGAGGAACATCATAAGGGGGAATGAATTCAAAGAGATAACTTACAAACTCATCAATAAAAGACTAGTTAAAAAACTAACAAAATTTACTAACATACTGACCAAACGAAATATCAAGATTTAAATAAATTATAAAACTAAACTAATTAATTGGGTTTTGTCTAAAACTATGTAATTTTTTAATTTTTTAAACCAAAAGATCTAAGGAAATCAAAAGAATAAGAGGGTAAATTAAAATATATGGTAAGCATGAAGTATTGGGCGCTAAAGCCTAAATGAAATGAGACCCAAGGTTTTGTTTTGGTTACAGCCAGCTCCAGATTTACAATTAACAAGATATTTGGGAAATGAGCTGAAAACGAAATAAAAAGGTCCAGCATGGGATTAAAATCGAAATCGAACAACACTCCTGGTTTCGAACTCTCTTTTTTTCTCTTTGAACTCCCTCTTTCGAACTCTGCTTTTCTCTCTTCAAACTCTCTCTTTGAACTATCCTTCGAACTCTCTCTTCGAACTACCTCTTTCGAACTCTGCTTTTCTCTCTTCGAACTCTCTCTTTAGAACTCTACTTTTCTCTCTTCGAACTCTCTCTTTCGAACTCTCTCTTTTCTCTCTTCGAACTCCCTCTTAAATCAAAAACGAACAACACCCCTGCTACTTCGAACTCTTCCTAAAACGAACAACAATACTGCCACTGGTTTCGAATTCTTCCTAAGTCAGAATAAACAACACCACTGTTTCTAGTTTCTAATCCTTCCTAAATCAGAACGAAAAACACCACTGCTACTGGTTTCGAATCCCTTCCCAAATCAAAAACGAACGACAACACTGCTACTAGTTTCGAATCCCGTCCCAAATCAAAAACGAACAACAACACTGCTACTAGTTTTTTCATGCAGTTAAACATCAAATCAACAAGGCAACAAATATTCATGGCAAGAGAAACAACAATAACAAACTCAAGGGGTTCTGATTTATTGAAACATCAACAACAACAAAAATGACAACTAGTTCACAGCATATATCATGATAACAAGCATGAACATATTTTGAGAAAAGTAGTGAGACTTACAAGATCAGAGCAAGTCTGATGGTTTCGATTTTGACAATGAAATAATAAAGAAATCCAGAGATGAGGTAATATGATTTTTTAATTCCTTCTGCTTCCAGAAACCGACTCGAAAATATGGGTGTTGTTGAGCTTGCTGGTATGATTGGAGCTTGGTTTGAAATAGGCTTTAAGTTTGTGGTCGTGCCTGAAGTTCGAAACATGCTTTGAGTTTGTGGGCTTGGAGGTTTTTTTTACTGGTTTTAGGCAGGTTGGAGGAGCTTCTGTTTACAGTTTGTGGTTTTGGTAAGGAAGGCAGGCTTTGGTTTATGCAGGTTAGTGCTGGTTCGAAACAGGTTTTGCAAGTGTGAGAACTTGCAGTTTGACAAACTTGCAGGTTTTTGCTTGCAGTTTTGTGTTTTTCTCTTTTGTGAACTATATCTTTTCACCCTCTCCCCCAAACGATTGCATAACTGCCTGCTTTTATAGTGAAAGAAGAAGGAGGTTTTGGGAGGGAATTTTGGTGAGTTTGAACAAATAGAATAATCTGATTTAATGCTTTTTGATGCAGTTTTGGTGTGTGCCATTTGAGGCAATTCCTAGACTGATGTGCACAGGTTTTTGGACTGGTGTTCAACAGTTTTTTGGTGGTGGAGGCAGCAGATGTAACCGTTGCTTGGGCAGTAGGGACCAGCAGAATTGAGCAGTAACATGGGGACAAACTTATATGGCCATATTTATAATAATCATATTAATAAAAAACAACAATGACAATAATAATAAAATAACTGTTAGTAAAACTAAACTGAAAATATAAAAGTGAAATAAAAGATATTAATTTTTTGGTTTTTTTCAAATAAAGTGATGCAAAATATATAAATTATATGTAACTAAGATTTTTTTGATAATTTTAAATTAACATAAAGAACTTGCAAAATAAAAATAAAAGAATGTGAAATTACTATTTTTGAGATTTTTTTACTAAATTAAATCTAAAAGACTATAATTTAACTTAGATGATACAAGAACAAAAAACTAAATGAAACTTAAGGAAACTAATTTTTTTGTATTTTGAATATTTTGAATAAAAACATAAATAAAATGAAAATAGCATGAACTAAATATTTTTAGGGATTTTCTTTTTTTTAATGAAAATAAGAATAAAAGAAAGATGATAAAAAAAATGAAAAAAAAACATGATTTAATAAAGTCAGGCAAAACCAGTTAAATTTCACTAAATTCACAACAATTTCTAACGTTTCTATTTTTTCGTGGATTTTCAAAGCATAATCATCTCTTGACTTGTAAAGAAAAGTTGGAGTTGTTGCAGAGGAGAATCATATGTAAAAGAACCACTAAAAAAATTTCGAAATTTGAAGAAGTTATGAATTTTTTGAAATCTGACTTGAGAATTGACAAAAAATGGTTGAAACGCTTGTGAACGCTTGCTATGTAACAATGCAGATGGGAGGTGGTATCTTAGGTCAAAATTTGGGGTATGACAGCTGCCCCTATTTAAGTTTCTTCTATCCGAAGATATGAAGATTAAAATCTTCGTCTCGACGAGATTGAAGGTACTTAAATACATAATACGCAAATTTTGCCCTAAGATTCCGCCATTATGTTTGTGATATGAATGTAGTATTTAAATTCACAGAGAATGATATTGTATGGGACAAGATAATGCTGGAGCAACCGAACACCAACAAAACACAGGAGCATAGATTATACACTACTGGGGAAATGAGCCATCGACTTCAAATGATAGACTCTTGACGGCGAATGAAATTTGAGAGAAAACGACCTCTGACCCTAACAAGGAAGGCATCTTGCATAGGCCACAAAACAGATTATTGACCCAAAAATAACAGTGAGTTCCCAACTCAAGGTCAAAGATAGACAAAAGATGTATCAAGTTTGTTGATAATGGATTACCGACTTCTGAAGGTAAAGATTCATAACAAACTTCTCTGCTAGATTTCCGGAGAGATACCAATTAATGCTGAAATAATAATATGGTTGTAGATACACAAGCTGCTCAAATAAAGAAGCTGCCACTTGCTATCTTCCAAAAAACTATGACATGCAAGCTGCTCAAATAAAGAAGCTGCCACTTGTTGTCTTCCAAAAATAGCCAATAACATACAAGCTGCTCAAATAAAGAAACCGCCACTTGCTGTAATAATAATACTATGACATACAAGCTGCTCAAATAAAGAAGCTGCCACTTGTTGTCTTCCAAAAACTATGACATACAAGCTGCTCAAATAAAGAAGTTGCCACTTGCTGTCGTCCAAAAAATAATAACGTGCAAGCTGCTCATGAAGAGCTGCCACTTGTCGTTTTCCAAACAAATAATAACGTGCAAGCTGCTCATGAAGAGCTGCCACTTGTCGTTTTCCAAACAATAATAACGTGCAAGCTGCTCATGAAGAGCTGCCACTTGCCGTTTTTCGAAGAAAAATAACGCACAAGCTGCTCATGAAGAGTTACCACTTGTCGTTTTCCGAAGAAAAATAACGCACAAGCTGCTCATGAAGAGCTGCCACTTGTCGTTTTCCGAAGAAAAATAACGCACAAGCTGCTCATGAAGAACTGCCACTTGTCGTTTTCCAAAAGATAATTCAGAAGAAAATTGCGATAACACTGTCAGAGAATAAAATCTTCGTCAAAGGGAACCATGAATAGATCCTTCCTGAGGAGATCAAATAATTAAATGTGCAAAATAAATGCATCATTCGTCTAGGTTGCCTGGCTTGGAGAAAACCACGAGATAACCTATGCAAGAGGCGACAAGACTCCACCCAATGAGAAAATAACTTGATTGGGGATTCATCCTATCTAGAAACGGACAAGGGAGGCTAAATCAAAAAAAATCATCCACGAGGATTAGCTAAGTTGGGAAATTTAGAAAGGAAGCACATTTTCTGCCTAAGCTAACATTCTACTTGAAAGAACATGTACATTGTCTTAATAAACATAAACAAGGTATACGACCCAAAATCAACGACAAATGTGAATATGCATGCGTGATGTAAATGAATGAATGAATGTTATGCTGACGAAACAGGCATAAGGAATATCTTGAAGATGATAAGATATCACCAAATAATAGATACTCGGCCAATCTTGAAAAGATGGAAAATAACTGGAACTGGAACCAAAAAGCAACGTCAGAGCGTATCACGCTACAAGGTTCAAATCTTATGGGAAGAAAAGTAATCAAAACCAATCTTCTAACACCAATAAACCAATGGCATGAGACAAAGCGTACCCCACTTCAGAAATCTGCTCGAATAAAGATAACCAAAACAACGCTTAACTGGAAATGCTGGGGAGTCACCAAACTTAGTACCACTAGGAACAAAAGTTTACACAACCAACACCTCGTGACGATTTTGACAAGGAAACATGTTCATCATGCAAGGATAAATTGTTTTGCATTTCATGGCTTGACCATCCTCGGAACAACTGTTAATATTCCTTTCATTATTCACGACACATTTTTTAAAAAAATAAGAATACTTTAAATAACTTTGTTTCAAATATTGCCGTAAAAAATTAAAATTTTGCCCACAAAAGGTAAATGCTCAAATTTCATTAATGAGATGGTAGTTCGCTAACAACGCGACTCCAACGGTTTACAAAAGTTTGGGAAATAGTACATGAAAGAAAGGGTTACATAAAAACAATGATCACTATTCTCCCTAACAACTTCGAATTCCGAAATATGCTCAAATGCCACAGCCGGTCTGACCAAAAGCCTGCCTAAGCCGCCCCTTCGGGTTTTCAACTTAGCAAACTGACAACTCAAACCTAGGAGAAATACTTCTTGACTGCGTCGGAGTTCACGGAGCGCGGGAGCTCTTCACCGTCCATATTTGTGAGAATCATGGCACCTCCAGAGAAAACTTTCTTAACGACATACGGTCCTTCATAATTCGGAGCCCACTTGCCCCTAGAATCAGGTTGGAAAGATAATATGTTCTTGAGCACAAGGTCACCTTCTCTGAACTCGCGTGGTCGAACCTTCTTATCAAAATCCTTCTTCATTCTCTGCTGATATAATTGACCGTGACACAACGCTGTCAATCTCTTTTCTTCAACTAAATTCAACTGATCATATCTACTTTGACACCATTCAGCCTCAGAAAGTTTAGCTTCCATCAACACTCTCATAGACGGAATCTCAACCTCCACGGGGAGTACTGCTTCCATACCATAAACTAGGGAAAATGGGGTTGCACCTGTTGAAGTTCGAACTGAAGTACGGTATCCATGTAAAGAAAACGGAAGCATTTCATGCCAATCTTTATAAGTTACCACCATCTTTTGGACAATCTTTTTGATGTTCTTGTTAGCAGCTTCAACTGCCCCATTCATCTTCGGCCTGTAAGGATATGAATTATGGTGTTCGATCTTGAATTCTTCACAAAGCTCTTTCATCATCTTGTTATTCAAATTCGAGCCATTATCAGTGATGATCTTGCTCAAGATGTCGTATCGACAAATAATCTGATTCTTGATCAATCTGACTACCACCTGTCTGGTTACATTATCATAAGATGCTTCTCCCACCCATTTAGTAAAATAATCGATCGCTACCAAGATGAAACGATGACCATTTGAAGCTTTGGGTTCAATCATTTCAATCATATCAATGCCCCACATAGAGAAAGGCCAAGGTGAAGAGATAACATTGAGGAGGGTCGGAAGCACATGTATCTTGTCCACATAAATCTGGCATTTATGACATTTCTTCATATATTTGCAGCAATCCGATTCCATTGTCATCCAATAGTAACCAGCTCTCAACATCTTCTTAGCCATTGCATGTCCGTTGGCATGGGTGTCAAAGGATCCTTCATGTACTTCTTGCATCAGCATATCTGCTTCATGTCTGTCTACACATCTGAGCAAGACCATGTCGTAATTCCTCTTATACAATACTTCTTCATTGAGGAAGAAACTGCTTGCCAGTCTCCTCAACATCTTCCTATCTTTATTGGATGCCCCAGGCGGGTACTCTTGAGTTTGAAGAACACATTTAATGTCATAGAACCACGGTTTGTCGTCGGTGACCTCTTCTACTGAGAACACATGAGCAGGTCTATCGAGACGCATAACTCTGATTGTAGGCACATCGTTCCAACCATTCACTTGAAACATTGAAGACAAAGTAGCTAAAGCATCAGCCATTTGGTTTTCATCTCTAGGGATATGATGTAATTCCACTTTGTTGAAGAAGGTTAACAATCTTCTAGCATAATCTCTGTAAGGGATCAAACCAGGATGACGAGTCTCCCATTCTTCTCTGATTTGATTAATTACCAATGCCGAGTCTCCGTAAATATCAAGAATCTTAATCCTTAGATCCACTGCCTCTTCGAGACCCATAATACATGCCTCATATTCAGCCATGTTGTTCGTACAGTCGAACTTCAATCTCGCCGTGAACGGGATATGAGTACCTCGGGGAGTGACGATGATTGCCCCAATTCCATTTCCATAAGAGTTCACATCTCCATCAAATATCAAACCCCAACGGGATTCGGGATCAGGTCCTTCTTCAGGTAACGGCTCTTCACAATCTTTAGCTTTCAAGTACATAACATCTTCATCTGGGAAGTCAAACTTGATGGATTGATAATCGTCAATTGGTTGGTGAGCCAAATGATCGGCTAAAATACTCCCTTTGATTGCTTTCTGAGTGTGATACTCAATGTCATATTCAGATAACAACATCTGCCAACGGGCTATTCTTCCAGATAAGGCGGGCTTCTCAAAGATATACTTGATCGGATCCATTTTGGAGATCAACCAAGTGGTGTGGTTAATCATATACTGGCGCAGACGGCGAGCAGCCCAAGCTAAAGCACAACAGGTTTTCTCAAGCATTGAGTATCGAGACTCACAGTCTGTGAATTTCTTACTCAGATAATATATGGCATGTTCCTTTCTTCCAGTCTCATCTTGTTGACCAAGCACACATCCCATGGAATCTTCCAATATAGTCAGGTACATAATCAAAAGTCTTCCTTCCACTGGAGGAATCAATATGGGAGGTTCAAGTAAATATTCTTTGATGTTATCAAAAGCTCTTTGACAATCTTCTGTCTACACACATCCTTGGTTCTTTCAGAGAAGCTTGAAAATCGGCCCACAGGTAGCAGTCATATGAGATATAAATCTAGAAATATAGTTCAGTCTCCCAAGGAATCCTCTTACTTGTTTTTCCATCTTGGGTGCGGGCATTTCCCAAATAGCTTTGACTTTATCAGGATCTACCTCAATACCTTTATGACTGACAATGAAACCCAGAAGTCTTCCAGAACGAACACCAAAAGTTCACTTGTTGGGATTCAGGCGGAGTTTATACTTTCTCAAGCGTTGGAATAACTTCAATAAATGTTCCAAATGATCTTCTTCAGTTTGCGATTTGGCAATCATGTCATCTACATACACTTCTATCTCTTTATGCATCATATCATGGAACAAAGCAGTCATGGCCCTTTGGTATGTTGCACCAGCATTCTTCAAACCAAACGGCATTACCCGATAACAAAATGTTCCCCAAGGTGTAATGAAAGTTGTCTTCTCCATATCGTCTGGTGCCATCTTGATTTGATTATAAGCAGAGAAACCATCCATGAAAGAAAAGACTTTGAACTTTGCGGTACTGTCGACTAAAACATCAATGTGCGGTAAAGGAAAATCATCCTTTGGGCTAGCTCTATTCAGATCTTTGTAGTCCACACACATCCGAACTTTGCCATCCTTCTTAGCAACAGGCACTATATTGGCTAACCATTGAGGATAGACCGATGTAAGAAGGAAACCTGCATTGATTTGCTTTTGAACTTCTTCTTTGATCTTGTCAGCCATATCGGGACGAGTCCTTCTTAACTTCTGCTTAATCGGCGGACATTCAGGTCTCAACGGCAAACGATGCTCCACAATATTGTTATCCAAACCTGGCATGTCTTGGTAGGACCAAGCAAACACATCAACATACTCTCTGAGAAGCTTCAACATTTTCTCTTTGACCTCTGGGATAAGCAATGCTCCGACCTTAACTTCCTTTTTATCTTCTTCATCACCCAAATTGATCACCTCTATAGGCTCTTCAAACGGCTGGAAAGTCTTTTCATCATGCTCAAGTAAACGGGAAATTTCATCAGGAACCTCTTCACTATCTTCTTCCTCTGCTCCGAACACAGGGAATTCAAAGTTGGGAGGGGGAATAGGATCATTGTTTTCAATGGTTAAGTCATGGATTAATCTGCACATATGATTATGCTTTATTTTAGAAATCGATTAATATGAATGTTGTACAAATGAAACAAAAGATTATTATATTTTCCTATTACTACCAATTAATTTTCATTACTATTTCCCCAAAAAAAGTGAAAAATAAAACAGTAGTGGACAAAATAACATTTTTATTCATGATTGGCAATACTTGAAACAAAGAGCCCAAACATTTTCTCTTTTGCCTTGGGCAGAGCAAAAGGATTTATTTTCAACATAGCCCGACACAAATACTCTTCGCCTTGGGCAGAGCGAAAATTTTTTCAAAAAGAAAACAAAACATTACTCAGAAATGTGCATAACAACAGGAACATCAACAACAATCCAGTTCTGGCAAACCACTCCATGTGTTACAAAGTCGGGTAAATCCTCTTCAGAATCGTCTCCTATTATAGCATCAACTTCAAGAGGGATCGGATGGATAAAACCTGCGCTTCGGAAAACTTCTTGTATTGGACGGGTAACTGTTTCCTGCTTGACTCTTGTAGACACGGGATGAAAACCAAGACCTTCTCCAGACTTGTTCTCAGGCAAAGTCAACACCTGGCCCCAACCTTCAGCCGAACCACTTTCAACCACTCGTCGCGCATCTTCAAAATAAGAAATATACGTCCCTTGCTTCTTCACTTCATTATTAGCAACAGATAGAGCTTGGAATTAGGTTCCAACATCCTCTTCAACATCAATAAAAGAGAAAGATGACAAATGGCTTACCACCATAGCCTGCTCTCCACCAATCATTACTAGCTTTCCATGCCTTACAAATTTCAATCTCTGATGGAGCGTGGAAGTGACTGCCCCTGCATCATGGATCCATGGACGACCCAATAGGCAACTGTAGGCGGAACGAATATCCATTACTTGAAAAGTGATCTGAAAAGTAAAAGGACCAATTACTATAGGAAGATCCACTTCACCAATAACAGTCTTCCTAGAACCATCAAACGCTTTGACAATTACTCCACTGGGTCTCATGGGAGCACCTTGATATGAGAGTCGAGATAATGTATTTTTCGGCATTACATTTAACGACAAACCTGTATCTACCAGCACACTTGATAAAGTATCATTTCCACAACTTATTGAGATATGCAAAGCCATATTATGGTTCCTTCCCTCCTCCGGAAGCTCTTCATCACTGAAACCAAGATTGTTACACGAAGTAATATTTCCCACAATTCCATCAAATTGGTCAACCGTCACATCATGATCCACGAATGCCTGGTCCAAGACCTTCATCAAAGCTTCTCCATGGGCACCAGAATCTCTCAGCAAAGCAAGCAAGGAAATATTGGAAGGAGTTTGCAAAAGTTGGTCCACAATCTTGTATTCACTTCTCTTGATAAGCTTCAGAATCTCATCATTATTAGGGTTTGAGATAGGTTCATTGGATCGGCCTACCTCAACCCTGGGTTTAACATTTCTCGCTGGAATTTCTGCTGGTATGGGCCTCCTGACTTGAACTTCTAGTCTTTTCAAAGGTACTGCTGCAAAGACACGTCCGCTTCTCGTAACTCTACTCACGTCAGCGATGTTAACAAAAGATGGCCTTGTTGGTATAGGGACTTCTACCCCATTCTCAACCATTGTGGCATTACACTTATACGATATAGCTTGGTATGAGCTGTAAGGCACAGGGCCAAGTGGATAAATGATCAAAGGAGCAACAGGTGCAATCTGACTATCATAAACAATCTCTACGGGTTCAGGCAAATTAAATTATGGTATTATAACATTCACTTCATCCACCGGATCTCTGTCATGTGTAATAGTGATAACCCTCTGGTCTAACAATTTTTGAATAT
Source organism: Vicia faba (assembly GCA_948472305.1). Classification (NCBI taxonomy): domain Eukaryota; kingdom Viridiplantae; phylum Streptophyta; class Magnoliopsida; order Fabales; family Fabaceae; genus Vicia; species Vicia faba. The sequence goes on along the minus strand of OX451738.1, from coordinate 1,034,223,878 downwards.
CCTCCTTCATAATAGGGCAATCAACTTCTCTTGAACAAAATTCACAAATATCATAATCATGATGATGCCTAAAATAGGCAAGTCTTCTTAAGCTCTAACGTAACCTGATCAACGAATCTCTTAGGTGTTCAACTTGAAAAACTCGAAACTTTCCCGGACAACCTTCCACCATATACACTGATGCTGCCCCATGTCAAGGCAAAGGATTATCTCTAACATTCAGGTTAACATCCTTGAAAGACAAAATACCGTTCTTAATCAATCTCTGCACATCCGCCTTTAGAGCAAAGCAATTTTCAAGGTTATGCCCCGGCGACCCTTGATGATACTCACAAAACTTGTCCGCCTTGTACCACGGATAAATACTATTCGGTGCGACAAGAGGAGGCTTCGTCGTTATGAGGTTCTTTCTGATCAGAGCAGGGTACAATTCAGTGTAAGTCATAGGAATGGCATCAAAGTGCGGTTTCCTTGGTGAACGATTCTGGTTGTTAAACTGATAAGCCTGTTGTCGAGGCTGCTGTTGAAATGGCCGTTGCTGAATTTGTGGGGTTTGCTAAGTTGGGGTCACCAATGTTGGGCGGACAGCCGGAGTGACTGCCGCAACATGTGAGTAACCTCTCCTTGGTCTCCCGGGGAAAATTACACTGACATCTTGTTCTTTTCTTTTAGGGAAAACACCTCCAAACTTCTTGATACTGCTAGACGGACTTCCTTCCTTAACCAAACGTCCTTCACGAATCCCTTCTTCCAACCGCATGCCCATACTTACCATCTCGGTGAAGTCACTGGGTGCGCTGGCAATCATTCTTTCATAATAAAAGGAACCTAAAGTCTTTAGGAATATCTTTGTTATCTCTTTCTCCTCGAGAGGGGGATAGATCTGAGCAGCAATTTCGCGCCACCACTGGGCGTATTCCTTAAAGGACTCTCTGTCTCTCTGGGACATCGCCCGGAGTTGATCTCTGTCCGGCGCCATGTCGACGTTGTACTTATACTGGCGAACAAAAGCTTCACTAAGATCGTTGAAATTAAGGATCCGAGTGCTGTCCAAACCCATATACCACTTTAGAGCGGCACCAGTCAGACTGTCTTGAAAATAGTGAATTAACAAGTCATGATCATCAGAATATGTAGACATATTTCTCACATACATAGTCAAATGACTCCATGGACACGAATTACCCTTATACCTTTCAAAGTCCGACACTTTGAATTTGGCTGGAATCTTCACATTTGGAACTAAGCACAGGTCATGAGCATTCTTTCCAAACAAATCTTTCCCCTTTAACGCTCTGATCTCCCTCTGCATCTCTTGAAATTGGTCTTGAAATTCTTCCATTCTATCGACAAGACCCAGACTTTCAGCAGGCTCGGCATGATAAGCAGGTTCATTCATGTATGGCGGAGAATGAATCACAGGAGCGGAAGTTGTCATCACTGGTTGAGGGAAAGGTGCCACATACGGGATTACAGGCGGCATAACAGTTGTCTCCGATTGAGGAAGAGACACAGTAGGTTGAACCAAAGGCTGTACGACAGGATGATACCCTTCTGGCACAAAGTTATAAGGCATTCCCTACGGAAAACCTTTTGGCATCTGATGTTGAAGCGGAGAGTTGATTTGAGTCACAGATGTTGGAACAGTGACAATCTCAGAAACCACAGTAGTTGAAGTCTGAATCTCAGCAGCTGCAGTCGATGGCTGATTCTGAGCAGCCATCAAACTTTCCACCTGCGCAGTTAGTTTCTCCACATCGACACGAAGGGTAGTGACCTCCTCACGAAGCTCGTGGTTTTCCTGTTCTAGATCTTCCATCTTCCTCTGACGGTTAGCTCGAGTATCGTATCGATGAGACAGCTTGACAATCTACCAGAGTGAAAAAGAAACAAGGATAAGACTCTAGAAAACGTGTGAAGTGGAATGTTGGATGATGCATGATATGCGATGCAAATGATCGTTTATTTTGATAATTTTTCAAGGAACTTCAATAATTTTGCACACATCAATGGTAGAGGAATTTGGAACAACAAAAACTCATTAAAAGCGGTAAATTACAACTTACAACTTCGGAAAAACAATAAATTACAACCTTGGGACGACAACCCAATAATAAAAGCAGTAAATTACAACTTTGGAACATGAAGCCCATAATAAAGCAGTAAATTACAACTTCGGAACATGAAGCCCTTTTACAGAGTTTTACAAAGTGACAATAGTAAAAATAAAACTGAACTAAAGATCACTCAGAATCAACTTCGAGTGTTTCTTCTTCCAAACTCCATAGTACCTGAGATATCTGCAAAAATCATTCTTAAGTTCCTTGAAAAACAAGTTTTTTACAAAAAATGTTGATGGATGCATGGATGAATGATAATGCAACAGTTACACACAAGTTCACAAACATGGGGTTCAAAGGTTCAAAGTTTCGTGCATGGAGTCAAAGGTAAAGCCCACCCCAAGGTATGTACTAACGGTTTAATCGCACCTGTAAGACAAGGTTCTAAGAGTTCCCGGAGTCTACATTCCTCCTTCGGATATTACCAACGTCTTGATTACTCAATAGTTAGCAATATTCTCAAGAGAAACTCATCCGAGCATAGCATCGCGTAACAACTACTTCCGAATTACTCCGTTATAATTTCCGCGCTACACCTAAAAGGCCAAGTTGGGTTAGGGTTCTACGGTTCTCAATTTCTCTGGCTCCCAGGTCGAAAATAATAATGTCTTCCCGATTACTCGGTAAACAAATATTACGTTCAAAAGGGCCTTCCATTGAGTGGGGGATTTCATGCCTCCTTCTTCGGGATTACTCCCTCAAAGTTAACATGACTATACCGTCCATCCTATCCTTAAGTGTAACTTAATCCGGGTATAGGATTCGTCCTTTGCAAAAAAACCCAAACAACCCCAATATAAACACATAATCAAACAAATCAAATAATAATAAAACAGATAAAACAAACTAGGCTTAACCCACTTAGGGATGGACCAACAAGAGGTCAATCTGTCCCCAGCAGAGTCGCCAATTCTGTAGCGATAAAAAATGTAGCGGGGTAAATCGGAGATCGAACTATTAATTAATTCGTCTCACAAAAGCAAGAGTCGCCACCGCGCTTTATTATTTCCAAGGGAAAAGGGAAAAAAGCGAAATAAAACCCTAAAATATGCAATGTAAAATAATACTTTAAAAGTAATGAAAATACAAGGCGTTTTTGAAAAGAGGTCTAAGGTTCGGGGGTTGGTTATATAATGGGAAGGTATTAGCACCCAATGTATCTATAGTATTCTATAGGAACCTTTTGAAATATCTGTTTTATTAAAATATTTGTTTGATTAAAAATAAATTGTTTTGGCCAAAAATGGGTATGGACGAGTTTTTGAAGATACGACGACCTAATATCGAAGTTTTGACTTAAAGGGTGTGAGTTTTGAAAAATTGAATATTTGGGAAAATTATCTTAAGTTTTTAATGAAATGAGGGTATTCGCACGATTGTGTAAGGTATATTTGATGACATGAAGTCAACAAATTTAAATCTTTCCCTTGGATTTTTGCAAGCAACATGAAAATTAAAACTAAAAGTATAAACACTCCAAGATTTTAAAAGAAAACCAAAAGAGAAGCCATGGAATTAAATCGAAATTATCACAAACTCAACCAACATGTATCATGGGAGGAACATCATAAGGGGGAATGAGTTCAAAGAGATAACTTACAAACTCATCAATAAAAGACTAGTTAAAAAACTAACAAAATTACTAACATACTGACCAAACGAAATATCAAGATTTAAATAAATTATAAAACTAAACTAATTAATTGGGTTTTGTCTAAAACTATGTAATTATTTAATTTTTTAAACCAAAAGAGCTAAGGAAATCAAAAGAATAAGAGGGTAATTAAAATATATGGTAAGCATGAAGTATTGGGCGCTAAAGCCTAAATGAAATGAGACCCAAGGTTTTATTTTGGTTACAACCAGCTCCAGATTTACAATTAACAAGATATTTGGGAAATGAGCTGAAAACGAAATAAAAAGGTCCAGCATGGGATTAAAATCGAAATCGAACAACACTCCTGGTTTCAAACTCTCTTTTTTTCTCTTCGAACTCCCTCTTTCGAACTCTGCTTTTCTCTCTTCAAACTCTCTCTTCGAACTTTCCTTCGAACTCTCTCTTCGAACTACCTCTTTCGAACTCTGCTTTTCTCTCTTCGAACTCTCTCTTTCGAACTCTGCTTTTCTCTCTTCGGACTCTCTCTTTCGAACTCTCTCTTTTCTCTCTTCGAACTCCCTCTTAAATCAAAAATGAACAACACCCCTGCTACTGGTTTCGAACTCTTCCTAAAATGAACAACAATACTGCCACTGATTTCGAATTCTTCCTAAGTCAGAACGAACAACACCACTGTTTCTAGTTTCTAATCCTTCCTAAATCAGAATGAACAACACCACTGCTACTGGTTTCGAATCCCTTCCCAAATCAAAAACGAACAACAACACTGCTACTAGTTTCGAATCCCTTCCCAAATCAAAAACGAACAACAACACTGCTACTAGTTTTTTCATGCAGTTAATCATCAAATCAACAAGGCAACAAATATTCATGGCAAGAGAAACAACAGTAACAAACTCAAGGGGTTCTGATTTATTGAAACACCAACAACAACAAAAAATGACAACTAGTTCACAGCATATATCATGATAACAAGCATGAACAAATTTTGAGAAAAAGTAGTGAGACTTACAAGATCAGAGCAAGTCTGATGGTTTCTATTTTGACAATGAAATAATAAAGAAATCCAGAGATGAGGTAATATGCTTTTTTAATTCCTTTTGCTTCCAGAAACTGACTCGAAAATATGGGTGTTGTTGAGCTTGCTGGTATGATTGGAGCTTGGTTCGAAATAGGCTTTAAGTTTGTGGTTGTGCTTGCAGTTCGAAACAGGCTTTGAGTTTATGGGCTTGGAGGTTTTTTTACTGGTTTTAGGCAGGTTGGAGGAGCTTCTGTTTACAGTTTGTGGTTTTGGTAAGGAAGGTAGGCTTTGGTTTATGCAGGTTAGTGCTTGGTTCGAAACAGGTTTTACAAGTGTGAGAACTTGCAGGTTTTTGCTTGCAGTTTTGTGTTTTTCTCTTTTGTGAACTATATCTTTTCACCCTCTCCCCCAAACGATTGCATAACTGCCTGCTTTTATAGTGAAAGAAGAAGGAGGTTTTGGGAGGGAATTTTGGTGAGTTTGAACAAATAGAATAATCTGATTTAATGCTTTTTGATGCAGTTTTGGTGTGTGCCATTTGAGGCAATTCCTAGACTGATGTGCACAGGTTTTTGGACTGGTGTTCAACAGTTTTTTGGTGGTGGAGGCAGCAGATGTAACCGTTGCTTGGGCAGTAGGGACCAGCAGAATTGAGCAGTAACATGGGGACAAACTTATATGGCCATATTTATAATAATCATATTAATAAAAAACAACAATGACAATAATAATAAAATAACTGTTAGTAAAACTAAACTGAAAATATAAAAGTGAAATAAAAGATATTAATTTTTTGGTTTTTTTCAAATAAAGTGATGCAAAATATATAAATTATATGTAACTAAGATTTTTTTGATAATTTTAAATTAACATAAAGAACTTGCAAAATAAAAATAAAAGAATGTGAAATTACTATTTTTGAGATTTTTTTACTAAATTAAATCTAAAAGACTATAATTTAACTTAGATGATACAAGAACAAAAAACTAAATGAAACTTAAGGAAACTAATTTTTTTGTATTTTGAATATTTTGAATAAAAACATAAATAAAATGAAAATAGCATGAACTAAATATTTTTAGGGATTTTCTTTTTTTTATGAAAATAAGAATAAAAGAAAGATGATAAAAAAAATGAAAAAAAACATGATTTAATAAAGTCAGGCAAAACCAGTTAAATTTCACTAAATTCACAACAATTTCTAACGTTTCTATTTTTTCGTGGATTTTCAAAGCATAATCATCTCTTGACTTGTAAAGAAAAGTTGTAGTTGTTGCAGAGGAGAATCATATGTAAAAGAACCACTAAAAAATTGTCGAAATTTGAAGAAGTTATGAATTATTTGAAATCTGACTTGAGAATTGACAAAAAAAGGTTGAAACGCTTGTGAACGCTTGCTATGTAACAATGCAGATGGGAGGTGGTATCTTAGGTCAAAATTTGGGGTATGACACCCTTCAAGGATGAAGTTAGCTGATTCTGCCAATTTGGGCAATCAAGTCGAGAGTCAATCTCTCCGCACACAGCCAAATCTGGGGCATTCCCCCAAGCTATCAATCAGAGGCTATCACGTCTATAAATCTCTTCAAGTTATCGTCGATCTGGGGTTCTCACATTGATAAATCTATTGAATTCATTCAACCCGGGGAGTCGAGATTCGACAAATCTCTCCAAGAAAGCTGTAATCAAGAGCAGTTTATTTTGTTACTCAAGAGATTCGGGCGGGCCACCTCATATCGTATTGTGGCACGAATATTCTGGTCTCCTATTCGGCACAGATCTTCTCAAAAATCCCACAGACAAGGGCATTCTATATCCGTACCCACAAAGTTATTCAAGCAAATTATTTTGTACAAGACGACTATAATCAAGCCAAAAGCATCATAACAGTCACCATGACCTAGCCAGCGCACGGAGCCGCCTTCATCTACTATAGACAATTTCAAGCCTGATTCCCCAAGTGAATTCAGAAAGTTCAGAGTTGCCGTTTAACTTGGCATGCACAAGTGCATCCCTAGTGGAGTTCATCAAGTGCGTCCCCAGTAGAGCTAAACCGGGGAATTCACAGAGCTAAGTTGGGGCATTCGTAGGTGTCAATGCCCATCTCTTATCCCCAAGTGATTCAAGAGGTAATTCCCCAGTGTGGCGTAAACTTGGAACATGTATTCAGAGAGATTCACATGGTGTTTGGTGTCTATTATTCGACACACTCATTTCTATCACCCTCTTAATGATTTAGGATGAGGGAAAGTCGAGCCAGATTATCTCTTCCCCAACAATACAATTTAGAATTCAGCGGCGTACATAAAGACTCGTTGTCTCAGCAATTTAATCTTCAGCGGAGTCGTCAACAATTTTCGGTATCATGAGCTCCCCAATGTAGATTCTTATCAGTATCCGCAGCAATATTTGGTACTGCAGGTTTCCAGCGCCAATATGTATTGGCATCCTCAATGATGAGCAACAGCTCCCAAAGAGCCTTCGCTTATCCCCATGAAGTCTATTTCTTTGCATTGCATATAGTTATCATTACATTATATTTCATCTTTAAAAGCGCGTAGCCGATCCATCAGAATAGGTCTTTGCGTCAAAAGAAATTCAAACATGCATACGAAGCATAAGCCAGATCAGGTACCTTACACAAAAGACTTGAATCATTCAAGGACAATAATACGATATGGCCCCAAATCCCCAGCCAGTGGTCTTCACCTTCACAATTCCCAACAAATTCAAATACAATAAACTTGGTCATTCTCGCATCTCCAATCATCGTGTTGTGACCAATACCCCCGCCTTCTTAGAATTTTAGGTTTCTCGTAGACCCAATTTTTGGTAAACCTCCCGTAAGTCTTACCTTAGGATCTTAGATCGATCGTAGATCTAGATTCCCTTGTAGGTCGCCTGTAGACCTAGTTTTTGGTAAACTGCCCGTAGGTCTTACCTTAGGATCTTAGATCGACTGTAGATCTAGACTCCCTTGTAGGTCGCCCGTAGACCTAGTTTTTGGTAGACCGCCTGTAGGTCTTACCTTAGGATCTTAGATTGACCATAGATCTAGATTCCCTTGTAGGTCGATCATAGACCTAGTTTTTGGTAGACCGCCCGTAGGTCTTACCTTAGGATCTTAGATAGACCGTAAATCTAGATTCCCTTGTAGGTCGCCCGTAGACCTAGTTTTTGGTAAACCGCCTGTAGGTCTTACCCTAGGATCTTAGATCGACCGTAGATCTAGATTCCCTTGTAGGTCGCCCGTAGACCTAGTTTTTGGTAGACCGCCTGTAGGTCTTACTTTAGGATCTTAGATCGACCATAGATCTAGATTCCCTTGTAGGTCGACCGTACACCTAGTTTTTGGTAGACCACTCGTATGTCTTACCTTAGGATCTTAGATCGATTATAGATCTAGATTTCCATGTAGGTCGACCGTAGACCTAGTTTTGGTAAACCGCCCATATGTCTTACCTTAGGATCTTAGATCGATCGTAGATCTAGATTCCCTTGTAGGTCGCTCGTAGACCTAGTTTTTGGTAGACCGCTCGTAGGTCTTAACTTAGAATTTTAGATTGATCGTAGATCTGGATTCCCTAGTAGGTCACCCGTAGACCTAGTTTTTGGTAGAGCCCCCGTAGGTCTTACCTTAGGATCTTAGATCGACTGTAGATCTAGATTCCCTTGTAGGTCGACCATAGACCTAGTTTTGGTAGACCAACCGTAGGTCTTATCTTAGAATCTGAGATCGACCATAGATCTAGATTTCCTTATAGGTCGCTCGTAAGCCTAGTAATTTTGGAAGATCGTCCGTAGGTCTTGCTTTAGAACCTGAGATCGCCCGTTGGCTAGGTTCTTCCCATAGAGCATCGTCGAACTTGAGATTTCCCTTAGGCTAGGTTCTCCGACCAATCACTTTAACATTTCACCTTAGGATCGTAGGTCGCCCTTAGACCTTATTCGCTGTCTTTTCTTACCAACCTTTGTCTTGTATTGACGTCACGCCATTTTGAAAGTCCAATCTCCATCTTGCTTTAACCTTTGTTGCTACGTTACGAATCCAATCTCCATCTCTTCACTAGAAAACAAAACAAAAAAAATTCTTTTCCCAGCATATATCACAAAAAATAAATAAACACTTACACTTTCTCCCAGAACAAATTTTTGGCATTGGTATTTAATCATCTTCTACCTCGAACTTCCGAAAGGCACGCGTCAATCGTACTTTCAGGTTTAAGACGATTAAATAGGGGCGGCTGTAATACCCAAAATATGTCCTACCCTTCTATGGGGATCGTCTGATTTATGCTTTTCATAAATTTCATTTGCATACTTTTAAATTAGGTCATCTAACACATCATGCATGATCAATAAACTTGGCATTGGGACCAAGAACTTTGCAAATTAGGGTTTTGGTTCATTGTTTATGGATTTCTTCTGCATCAAGATACAAGGTTTTTCCATCCAAATTCATTTAGGCCAGAGATTAGGGTTTCAACTGAGTTCGCTTGCATCAGGGTTTTGTTTCTCCGTCATCATGAGGTATTCTCTTCAACGTCAAGGGTTTTGAGCGAGTTCATCATTTTATTGTGCCTAGGGAATTGAGGTTTATTTCCTTAATTTTGCGACATTCAAGAGGGTTTCAATTATTAATTGAAATGCAGGTTTTTGAAGGGATCTTGAGGTATTCATGACACACTAAGGTTCCAACTCAAGGGTGAATCATCATGCCATACAAGGAGGATATCTTTTGATAAGATTTTGACCATTACAAGTTAGGGTTTTCAATTGACCTTCTTCCATCAAGAGAAGCTTAAATTGTTATTTGAATTGGTGTTTGAATTACATGACGTAAAAGTCAAGATAAAGGTGCTCAGGATGTTTGGCCTTTTCCATAAGGTTCAAGGTTCTCTACAAGGAAGACTTAAAGTTTCATCTTATGATCATTTTTAGCTTCACATTATCAAGCCAACTAAAACGAAGATTCATAGAAAAAACAAATACTTCGTTCAAAAAACATTCAAAGTCACATATGGTTGAACTCTTGTTCAAAGTGCATTCGAAATTTCATCCTTTATTCAAGTTTATTCAAATAATATACAAAGCCTTTGGAGTTATTCAATAAATGTTGGAAATTTAAAATAAGCTTTTAAAAGTAAAAGATTACAAGATACTGTTCAGATCACAAGATACTATTCTACAAAATATGGGCAACAAGTCGTTAAACATCATGTATAACTTCGTGTTTCTTCCATTCTAAACTACATAGTCTTCATACCCCTGACTTTTATCCTCTTGATTAAGTCTTCATTATTCATGACCAAAACTCAAAACATGTCGCATCCTTATCTCATCAATATGCTCAGCTTTGAATTGTCAATGCTTTCAAATTGCTCCAAATCTTCCTACTGTACCAAACAACCAAAAGAAAACATCAAAATCCATCCATGGCATTATCTAAAATCAGAAGAATAATATACACGATCATCACATATCAGTCAAACAAGCTAGGAAATCCTCAATTCAAGCAAGGAAAGTCGTTATGGAAATTAGAGCAGTCAATTATAAATTCAGTACACCAGATGCAACATGTGCTATAGTAGGGTGTAACTCAAAATAATGCCAGGCCAACTATGTGCTACTGAAAATGCAGAGGCAGAATGCTAAAGAGCGTGTTTTCCAGTATGGAAGAGATTTCCTGGTCCTGATGTGCTAGCATAAATGAATCTAGAAGTTAAAATTGGTCGAAGTTACAGAGGAGCCTGGTTATGGAAGTCTCATGTCTGCATGTTTCGATGACGAAATAATTTCATTTCACTTGACACTCCGAAAATTCTCTCTTATCTTTCACTAGCCCATATAATTAACAAATTGCCCGAAGGAATGACAAGCTTCCCGAGTCGGTTACTTCCCTCCAGTTTTCTAGTTTCAAGATAATACATAAAGACCTTGCTCCTCTCATCAAATTCTCTCTATTTCTTTACAACAAAAAGCTTACTCACCTATAACTGTTCGCATCCCTCTAACTAACTATTTCTTTTCTCCATAATAGAATTAAACTACCCTGCATAAACAGAACCAACTAATTTCCAAAACAACCAACCAACTTTCAACTAAATTTCTAAACAAAAGACAAAACAAATTTTCACTAACAGAAAACTAAACATAACAGTTAACAACTTCCCCTAACTGAAGCCAAATAGAATTCCAATTTCCCAACAGAATTTCTAACTTCCTTTAACCATAACTAACTATCAAAACAGCCTGTAACTAACCCTGACATTTGTAACCAATTTCTAAATAATTCAACCAACTGTCAAAACAGAATAACCCTCTCAAAAACCCTGCATAACTGAATCCTAATTTCCCAACCTAACAACCTCTAATTAACTTTTTTCTCCATAATAGAAAATAGCCCTGCAAACTGTCAACTGAATTCCCTAATCAATCATAATATATGAAAATTCTGGCTGCAGATACTCAATGTCATAGTCAATGTTATGACATCGTATCTGACTTTCTATAAGACAGTAAATACAAAAACAGTAAAGAACACAGTCAATTGTTTACCCAGTTCAGTGTGAAACAACACCTACTCTGGGGGCTACCAAGCCAGGGAGGAAATCCACTATAAGAGATATTAATTCAGGAATAAACTAACCAGTTTATCTCCTTCACTTAAGACCTACCCAATGCAACTTCAATCTAAGTTCAACTTAAACCTGAGTTCCTACTCACTCCCCCTCAATCACAGCAGTGATACTTAAAACAATTGACTAATGAATTAATGAAGACACTCTTCAGAACATACACTTGATTATGCTTCACAGCTTTTTAATCAAGCAACACAAACACTCTTGCTTCACAGCTTTGAGTGATACATAAACCTAACTTGACTTTGCTTCAAAGCTTTAGTCAAGAGACACAAAACACTCTTGCTTCAAAGCTTTGAGTGATACAAAACCCTTACAATTAAAACCTATTCCAAGTCACTTATCACAGTGATACTTGCTTGGATTACAACAATTAAAACTATACAACTCCTAATTGATCTTCTGTCAAAAAAGGATGAATTCTAAACAGCAGTCCTGTTGAATATATAGCAGCTGTTTCTTCAGTTAGGGTTTCCACAAAAAGCTAGGGTTAATTCCGTTTGACCTTAAGACTTGGTCACAAGACTTTATCAACCAGGTTAGGGTTGAGCTAGGTTAACCCAAAGTCCACGTGAGATTCTATTCTGGAAAGAATGAGTCATCTTCCTGAAAAATCTCAGAATTAACCAAACTGCATAACTGTTAGATCAGTACAGGATGTCTTAACATTTGTTATGACATCAGAATTCCTGTTTACTGATTTTGGTAGAAGGCAATAAATGTGATCTTTTTGAAAAATGCTCAGATACACACTCATAAACAGCAGCACCTGTATGCCATTATTTTTCGGCAAAGGTACCTAATAAACCAGTACCTAATAAACCAGAATGTTATGACATCAGTCATGACATTCACACACCTGGTTTTACCAAAAATACATGCCAATAACTAAACACCTACAATATAAATTCCCAAAACTAACTCTAACCAACCGCATAACAGAAAACATAATGACTATCTTCTAACAGTTTCAATCTTCTTCTACCCAACTTTTACAACTAACAACCTAAGCCCCTAACCTCTAACCAATTCCCTAACATCACCTAACCAATTCCATACTGCCTCAACAGAAAATTTATAACAGAACACCAGAAAGAAAAGGGGGGGGGGGATAACAGATTTCTAACAGAAGAGGAAGGAGAGAGGATTCCCGATACAATTATACACATCACACAGAGAAACTCACCAGAATCGATTTCATTCTTCAACGGTCTGAGGATAATCACCAAAACCAGAGAAAAAGCTTCTCTGACAATCATACTTCTCTGCATCCCCGGTCGCTACAACATCTTCGTCATTTTTCTGAGAACTTTCTCAAGAAGTTGGAGGTGTATTTTCTCAACCTCAACCTTTTTTATTCATTGCACATCAACTCTTTGCATCAAATTGTGTTATCTCAATACACCTTCGATTGTTGCACAATTCAAGCAACCGAATCTGCAACAACAACTCATACACAACAATACCTCAACATCAAAATAAAATTCATCAAGAATTCAGCGACGCAACAATGATATTTGAAACAAAAGTAGAGATCACGAAAGACGAAGAATATACGAAAGCGCAAAAAGAAGGGAAATTCGTACCAGATTCAGATTAGTTCTACGGTTTTCCACTAGGCTTCGTCAGCATAGAAGAATCGCCGGAACGTCTCCGGCCAAGTAGAGATAATAGAAGATCTTCGCAAGCTAATTGGAGATATGTGGTCATGGTGTTCGGAATTGATAGAGGATTGAACAATTTGAAGGGAGATCAGAGGAGATGATGACCATGGCAGCAAGGGTTTAAAGAAGAAGAGATCATGGAAGTTAGGATCGAATCGGTGGTGAAGAAGTTGGTCGCGGCACCGTTGGTCGAGAGGAAGGTGATGATCGGCGCCGTGATTTGTTTTGAAGAAGAAACAAGTTGAGTTATCGAGGGAGCTAAACATCCATTTGATTTTCGACCCTAGCATCTCTGCCAAACGCGTCGTATCCTCCCTTTTGATTCTTTCTTTTTTTATAATTATTCTTGTAACCTTTTTTTGGTATAAAATATCAGATTTGCTAAAAGTGAAGGGACCTTGGTATGATTGGTGGGCTGAGTCACATTCTCTTAAGGCCCATAGCCATTTTTTTGAAGTTGTTTTTATGGCTGAAGCCAAAAAAAAGTGTATCGGACCTTTAGCTTGGACCATAGCGCTTAGCTCTTACTTTGCTACACCATATCTCCTCTTTTCGCACCCCTTATGTGTAGAATGTTATCAAATTATTTTTCATAATTTTGATGATGAAAACGATACAAAATAGTAGCATATATTTTAGAATTCTTAGGCTTCCTCTTTAGAATTTTATTAGAATTTTCTATTATTACTTTTATGTTTAACAATCATTTTCATTATCATTTTTAGCTAAGATTTTGTGATAGAATATTGATGTAACTTTTGCAATGGGGAATGCTTGGAGATTAATTTTTCGATCGTTTGTGTGAAACAGCTTGTGATACGGTGGCCAGAACCGGGACTGTTTTTGGAATGCTGGTTTGCGTTTTGCGTTTGTGTTTGCAAAATGTCACGGTAAGCAAGAGTCGCCACCGACTTTTATTTTATCCATCAAGGAAAGGAAAAAAGCACAGAAAAATTCCTTTTTCGAAATTTTCTGAGTACGAGGGGTAGATTATAGAAAGGGAAGGTATTAGCACCCTTTCTATCCGTATTTATCTACGGGCTCTTAGGTACTTGCTCATCATTTTCAAAATTGCTTCTTTGTGTGTGTGATTTGAAAAGTTTTTGTTTTGACTTTGATTTAACCCTTGCTTTTGTCTTCAAGAGTGTTACGAAGTGTTTTTGAAAATTTTGTTTGAAAGGAGCGTAAGTGTGAAAAAGTTTGTTTGGATTGAGCAAGTACTTAAAAGCTAATCTACCTACTCGGAAAAAAAAAAGAATTGTTTTATGCTTGTTTCCTTTAGACAGCGCTATCCCACTATGAGTGAGTAGGTAACACCGTCGTTGGAGTTTTGAGGGTCAATACAAAAGGGACGTACGGTCACTAAAGCAATGTTAGGACGTCTTAGGAGTAACCCTAATGTCTTAGATCAATCATTTGAGGCAACAATTCCGAGGCAACCATTCCGAGGCAACTTTGATCTTTGAGACAAGAGAGCGACCACTAAAGCATCCTATACTTAATGACCGTTTACCGAAGGCAACCGAAGTGGGAGTATACCCTAGGAGTGTGCATGTGCGAGTGATTCAATTTCAAGTTATTATCTTTGCACATTTAGGGTTTGCTAACTGTTTTAAAGTTTTACATACATTCTTGTCATGCATCCTAATATCATACATCTAACATTTTAATATTTTGTGGAATTTAAAGTGCGGAAATTAAACTATGCTATTACAAGGCTTCGGGTATTTACATAGCCAAAAACAAACCCTTAAAAAATAAAGCGATAAATGAAAATAAAAGAACTAATTAAACTATTACAACTTGTGAGCAATTACATTTATAGGATAAAAATAAATGATAAAGCGCGCGCGAGGAAATTAAGATCGAGAGAGAACTAGGGTTTTGACCCCTTCTAACCTAATCGAAAGAAGAGTTGTTTTTGTAGTTTCTTAATTATTTTTAAGAAAAGAATTAGGTTTTAAAATTAAATACACAATTAATTAGCTAATTAAATTAATTAATGAAAATAAATAAATGGCCTATTTTTGTGTTTTTGGTTATTTTTTAAGAAAAAAAAGAAAATATAATTAAGTTAAAACCCTAATTGTTCTAATTAATTTTAATTATTTACAAAATAATTAAAGTTACCTAAAATTAAATAACCTAATTAAATTAATTAAATTTTGTATAAAAAATGAATATCCTAAATTTAATTGGATGAAAAAATATTTTTTGTGATTTTTTTAAATAAAAAGAATTACTAATTTGTTAGTAGAATAAATAAATAAATTAAGTAAAAAAAAATATAAAAAGAAAAGATTAAAGAGATTGGGCCTGAAAAGTAGTTTGAGGGGGTGTGAATAGCCAAGTCTGGGCCCAAAACAGGTTGTTCCATGTTGACTGGCCAGATTCCCATGCGTTGCGTTGACTGAAGCCTATGATGCTCCTTCGTTGATGGCCCTTTGGATCTGGCCATCTGGCCACTTGGCAGGTTGGATGATGAGGTTACATGGTGTGCTTCAAACTCGCGTGCATGCCTGATCACATGAAAGAAAATAATATGAAGAAATTGGGGGACCTGGGATTTGAACCCAGGTCCTGATGCCTTTTCCACACACTCCACTACCAACTGCGTTGGCTGCTTTGTTTGTACATAGAATGAATAATAGTGAAAATATACAATAACATAAAAAAGGGCGCCATAATTCAAATGACCCAATAGAAAGGTGCCACGCAGGTCATCCCCAACCTTGCTCCGTTGGTAAAAGTTGAAAACTTTTACCTATGGACATATGTCCGTCGCTACATCCCTGCAACTTCTCAAAATCAAGCATGAGCAAGATAAATAAGAACTGAAGGCCATGGATAGATTCGTCTGGACCTTCTGGGCACGATGGTACCCCTTTCATGGCCCAATTTTACCTTTATGGAAAAATCCCAAATTGAAGCAACAAACCCTAACAATGGTGAAATCTCATACAGTCTATGAAAATGCAATTAAATATTACAGAAGGCTCGAAAATGTTCTAAGGATCAAGAATATATGATTGTTTCATGCTATCAATGCCAAAATTATGCAATTCGATTTCAAAAATTCATCAAAGTCGTGGCTGACTTACAGTGGATTTCAAGGCCTGAAAGTGCTTGTTCTTGATTGGTTTCGCTTGCTTACACTCCCAGGAAGCGATTGGGATGGTCAGGAGGCTTTGTAATTGCTTGGAAGTATAAATTCGACTCATCACTTTTTGTGATTTTTTCAAGTTTAGTTCTGGTTCTTGTGCCTCTCTCCAGCCTTGATTTAGGTCTGCCAATATTCCTTATGTATTGAGGAATGAATTAGGGTTGAAAAAGTGTGCTCAATCTTTATCAATCATGGCTTTTGATTTTGATTTGATTCCTTTGAATATCTTTCCAAAAATAGGCCAAATTCAATCTTTTTGTGCACACCAAGGCTTTGCACGATTTCAATCAATTGCTAGCTGGATGTAGGACCTGGAACATGTACAAGATCTTTGGATTTCAATGTTTTGGATTTTTCATGATTTGTTTTTGATTAAAATTGATTTAATTCAAATAAAAATCAAAATAAATAATAAAAAGAAGATAATGACAAGTGGCAAGGGCTAGGGCTCGTGGACCATGTTCCCAACTCAAAACAAGTGCAAAAAGTTAGGCCCATTTAGCAAAAATTGCAATTTGAGGCATAGTTGACTTTTGACAATTTTGCAAAAAAGGTCAACTTCACCAATACATAACTTCCTCAATTTTGACTCTTTGAAGGTGTACTTGGACTTTTTAGAAAGCTTGAGATGTCCTCTAAGAAATACTTTTTGTGTCATCTCAATTTGGTATTCCATGTTCACGTATGAAGCTTTGACAAAAAAGGTGTTTTTGTTGACTTTTCAAAATGACCTATAATGTCAAAATTCATAACTTCTTGTGGATGCATATTTTGAACTTGGGAGCTGAAGATGGATTATAGAGAATTTCATCCTCTTAAAAATTAGCTTTGGATGGGTCATTTCTCATAAATTATGAGAAATTTATGCTTGGTCAAAGTTGAGTTGACTTTTCCTACAAAACCCTAATTTAGCAACTTTTGGTTCTTAATGAATCATGAGCAATCCTTGATGAATCATGATCAACCCTTGATAAAATGATGAATGATACTTCAAAATGAGTATGTTGACCAAAAATATTGAAGTTTGACTGTATGTGGGCCACAGTTGACTTTTGCCCTAGCACAGTCGATTTTCAGGCCTTTGAGCAATTGACTGAGCAAACTTCCTCTGCAAGGCTTGAAAATTGACATGGATGTTCTTGAGAAAATATTAGGACAATGGTGAGCATTTGTGATCCCTTGGACTCAAGTATCTTGATGCAACATGAAACCCTAATTTGAGGTAGACTGCCTTAGGAGGGAGCTTGTCTGGTCAACCCTTGGGCTTCCTTGAGCAACTTGAGAATCTTTCTTGAAATGTTTTGAGAAATATGGGAGGGAAAATTTTGGGGTAAAACACAGCTTCTGTAGAGTTTTCTTATCACTTGTGTGGCTTTGAAGAGGCAACAAACCTTCTTCGTTCGGTATTATCATGACCTTATTTTATTCCTCATTTTCGCACTTTATTGCATTTCTTTACCACTTTTCTAGATACCATGAGAAGTAGGAAATAAAAAGCGTGCGCTTGAAGTCGCTGTTTAAAGACCTATAACAGGCATTCCGCACTTCATTTGTTATATGTGTTGTGCTTGTATTTGTTTCATTGGTTGTTGATCGATGAGTCACTCAATTCAAGAATTGAGATCACGACTTCGCTCTCAGTTCATGCTCCCTATAGGATTTTATCGCTTTCCTTTATTTCTTGTTGATTGATGAGTCAGTCAATTTAGAAATTGAGATCACGACTTTGCTCTCATTGCATGTTCCCTATAAGATAGTTTTGTTAGACTTTCTTTGACATGCTAACTTAGATAGGATCTCTCTAGGTGTTCTCTCTTGAGCTTATTAGCTTGTTTGCTTTATCCTTATACATACCATGTTCCCTTAGGACGTGCTTGCTCCCTTCGGATGCAAGTTAGACCTTAGGTTGCAAACAATGCATGCTAACTTTAGATAGAAATTCCCCTTTTCATCCTCAACGTAGGGCTACCATTGTATGATAACATTAGGTTAGAAATAGGCTAGTCTCCCTTAGACTCTTTTCTTCCCTTTTTGCATCTTTGAATCTAAAACTTATTTTCTTAGAAAATCATAAAACATGCTAATCACACTTAAATCTTTTTTCAAGGTAACAAAAATACAAACCAACTTAAACCATTTTTTACGCTCGAGCACCTTTTCTCTAAAACCCTTTTTAGGTAAGGACATGATTAATTTACTTCTGTGTCGACACATAAGTCTCCAAAGGTCGAGCTACGGCAGAAGGCGGAATTAACATTGTCCATAAAAAACACAAAACAAACAAAATATGTGAGCCGAACTACGGTAGCTCTGATTGCTCAAAAAGGATACGTAGGCATTGGGGTAGGGCCCAAGCGAGTACAACTTTATTTTCCCTACATTCTTTTCTCCTTTCTTTTGCATTCATTCTCCCTTAGTAATAAACAGTAAGCATAGATTACACACACCCATAAGATAGACAGTAAGAGTGGATACCATAGAGTACTACGGGCGTGTGGGGTGCTAATACCTTGCCCTCGTGTAACAGACTCCCTTAGCCGATCTCCCGGTCGCAAGACCGTGACTTCTCCCTTATCAGGTTTTCTTGATGTTTACCTTTCCCTTCATGTGGGATAAAAGACGTTCGACGGTGACTTCATTGTTTGATGATTTTCAGCCGGTTATTTCAGCCTCCTCTAACCCATAACTCCTCCATCAGATACTTCTAAATGTTTATAGCACAAACCTTCGTCCGAAAAGCTCCTATCAGATAGACCAGTTAGTAAAGTAGAATTATTTTTTATGTTCAACATTTTCCAGTCTCGCCTTATTCACTCTGTTGCCTTTTTTATGGTGAACTTAAAACAAATTACACACCATGTTGTTCATAACATCTTTGTCTGTGGTCTAGTCACCCATATCCATTGCTTTAGGACTTCGCAACTAGGTTGCTTACCTAGTCCTATTATGTGGCTATGATCTACTTGATATCGGCCATTATTTGAATTATAGTTTAATAAGGCTTAAAGACCTGACCAGTTTAAATTTCTTATTAACTATGAAGTGGACCACATTTTTACCCTACCTAACCAGGAATTAACTGGTGTCCATGACCGTAAAAACCAGCTTTATCAATTGGAAAACCAAAATGAAAACCCCTCACTACCTCAGACTCCTCCAGCTTTCGAAGATGGCCATACTCCTTACCTAGAGTTGCCTTCATCTTCTTCATCCTCAAATCCTGCAAATAAGCACCACTTAAACTATTTAAGAAGAAAAGTCATGGCCCTTCGGCATGAGCTACGAGAACAAGCTGACAGACTGAACGAACAGATGGAGCATCTCCTTCGGGAGATTTACTCGTTGAGGAGAGCTCATGGCTAATATGGACCCTGATCTGATTGCACACCCGATTTTTTCCTTCCTTTCTCACCTTGGATTGAAACATTGAGGAAAATGTTCGATTTAGGTGTGGGAGAGGAACTTTTCTTGCTTTCTAGTTAGATTTCCTGCTTTCTTTATTGCTTTCTAGTGTTTTGTTTCTTTAGATATTGTTTTTATCGAGTCATTGCATGTGTTGTAAAGTCTTTAGGTGTTGTTTTTGTTATTTATGGAATATTTTCCCTTTTCTTGAGCCATAACAAATTTTTTTGCAAAAGAAACAGTTTTTTTTTAATTTATGGGCTATTAGACGAGCTTAGGACAAGTTATATAGACTTGGGAAATGTCTGAAAACATCAGTATCATTTTAACACCGTAAGTCTATTTATTATAAAGATTGATATGTATACTTGTTATGCCTTAGCCTTGAAATCTCACCCTGAAATAAGTCCTCAAGTAGTTTATTTTAGCAGTCAGCTCCGACTTAAGTATTCTCTATATGAGGAAGCTGATGAATGTAAGTGAATGATGATAATTTTTCTTTTCTACAAGTGATTAATTGAAAATAGGGAATGCAACTTCTAAGTTAGGTGACCCTCACCCGGTCTCTTATACCAACTATTTTAGAACTTGCAAAAATAGAATAAAATACCATTTGTTAGTTTGTTTAGAGGTCTCTGGTGGTGAACTTGGAAGGGCAGATTACAGTCTGATCCCCCGCAGCTACAATTGGGTAAACAAAGGGGTTACACTATTTATAATACCAGAACCCCGTGCAAAGGATCAGAGTCACTAACAGGTCACCTTACTATGAGTGTGTACGGATAACAAGTTTAATGTGATTGCGCCTGAATGAAAAAGGATGATAATGGGATGAGTAAGTTAGGTTTAAGCATAATGACATGATATAGATTAGTTTGTATATGAAAGAGACATGTACCCACAAAAATGCAGAATGTGTTATTACGATGCCCTTGTTTTTGTGATTTAGTACCTATTGACATAACCTCATTCGAAGTAGAGTCTTTAAGCCCAAAGTAGCTATCGAGTATCACTAATTACTTTCATTTTTCTTGAGGACAAACAATGGTTCAAGTGTGGGAGAGTTTGATGACACTGAATTACATCGTTTATTTGACTTGATTTATGCATGTTTTGGTGTCGTTTCATTTCCATTTTCACTATTATGTTAGTATTTTGTCTATGTTTCAGGAAATTGACCATTTTATAATCGCACACGAAGAAACGAAGCAAAATGGATGAAAATCGGAAGAAATAAAGTAGTTTGCACTTAAGGCGACCACCATGGCATTCACCATAGAGGTGGCCATGAGTGGTCCATGTTCTAACGATCAAAAGACCAAGTCCTTGCCACTTAAAGAGCATGGTGTTCACCATGGAGGGTGTGGTGGTCACCATACGATATGAAGACCAGGCAGTTGGAAAATGGGCTTTCTTGGTCAAGCATTCACCCCACTCTCTCTTGAATTTTCTCCCACGAAGTTAGAAGTCTCTCTGGTTGGTTTTAGGTTTTGGAACCCTATAAATACCATAATATCATTCATTTTCAAGGGATCCAAGCTTACTTGCAAACTTAAGTCGTATACTATCAAACTTTGTAAGCAATTAACTTTTCACATCGGAGTGTTATCGTACCAGTGATTGAGTCTATAATCGAGTTTGGAGAAATTTTTATCGAAGCATTAATCTTGCCGTCATTTACTTTCCGCATTCAAGTTTTCAACACTTTACTTCTTGTACCAGATTAAAGACTCTTCGAAGTAGGTTTTTTATTTATCGCATTATATTTATTTTATCGTCTCTTTATTTAATCGCACACTCTTCTTCTATCTTTATTTTAATTGATTGTTTAAATTTTATTTTAATATGTCTACAATGCTTTATCACATTATCGCATCAAACACTTTTGTTTATGTTATAATCATCTCTAGCTAAATTTAAAAATGTTGGAATGTGAGGACCATCGATTTGATGATACTCTTAATTTTTGTTCTTTGAGAAATACTATAGGGGTTGTTTTGGTTTTAATCACAAGATTTATAAACTTAATTTTGTCGGTTACTACGAACGTAAAACCATTTATATGACAGGTAAGATTGAAAACTGTCTGGTACAAAAGATTAAGGGTGTTTAGTTTTTAATTGATAAAAACCGCGGAAGCTATTTGTCAATTAATTAAAAAAATTATTATTTAATAAAGTACTTTTGAACCTATTTTCGGACGCGTTTGTAAGTTTAAGGTATGGTTGGCCGAGCGAATGCCAGGAACCTTTTTAATTTTTATTTTCCAATCAAAACAACTTTTCATTAGAGTATAAGGATTTTAATTTCTTAAAATAGGTTTTTACTACTTTAACGTGTAAAGCGCCTCCCACTGTGTTAGTGGATGGTATAGTTTAGAGAGTGAAATCCAGTTCTAAATATTCGAAAGCGGCAGTTCCTGTTCAATTCATTCTTTACAAAGCAGAAAATATTGTCTCATAGTAATTCAATTTATGAACAACGAGAGTATCAATAAATTGATGCGATATATATTCCAACATTGCATTTCTGATATTTATTCAAGTCTTTTATTTACCTTATTTGTACAACTCCAACTTTTATTTTATTAGTCTTAGATAAACACTGTAACGATAGAAAACGATAGCTTGACTATTAGGCATCTGTGGGTTCGACACTCTTTATATTACTCTGATACTTTACGTGCACTTACGAAATACTCGATCAGGAACATGATTTTTAAACTGCTCTCATTTTTTATAAAGAAACTTTTTTTGAAATGGATATAGAATTCAAATTTCATGAAAAACTAAATATTTGTAGAAATAAATAATTTGATGAGAATATCGATAATAAAGTTGTTAAATCTTCTTAGAAATAAATTACTTCCTTTTAAAATAGGTTTGAACCATTTAAATTGTATAATGATATTTTTGGATATCATATTAGCACTGAGAAAATAAGATCATTAAATAATAATAAAAAATTGTTCAAAAAAATAATGAAAAGTTAAAAGAATATTATCTTAATCTTGAACATTTATTAAAACATAATGAAAACTCAAATATTAATGGATTAAATTTATTTACAGAAGTAAACATCTTAAAAGAAATCATACATGTAGAAAATAATAAATCAATTAGCATACTTAATTATGCAAAAAAATTGATTCTTTCCTAAATGCATATATTGTTTATAGAATATTGTTAATAATTCTGGTAAGTGTTGCTTCTATAGAACATGATTTTTCAAAATTAAAATGAATAAAATCCTATCTACGATCAACAATTTCTAAATAAATATTAAATTAATTGACTTTATTATTTATTAAAAAAAGAAATTTTACATGATTTGGCTCATAATATTTATGATAAATGAGGTGATATAAAATCATTAGCTTATTTTTACAAATGAGAAATATCTAACTAATCAACTATATAAACATTTCTATTTACATAATCAAATATAATTAATTAGTTTATATAAATGAATTAATCACATTTTTAATATGGATTTATTTACTCTATAGAATTAATAATATTTTTTATGTAATTAACAAATGTTTTAACTACATATCATGTAATAAATAAAATTACATGTTTTTGTATTTTTTATATTTTTTAATAAATAAAATTAAATATTCTAAATTAATTTAAATAAAATATATATAAACATAGTAAGACTATATTAATTAATTGAAATAAATTAAATTAAATAACCTAATAAAACTAAATTAATTTCACTCAATAAACTAAATTAAACTAAAAATAAAAAGAGGGATTAAACTAATTAATTAAATGAAATAACTAAATAAAAGAGAAGAAATTAACTAAAATAATCAAGTGGGCTGGAGGAATAGAAAGGAAATG
This sequence comes from Vicia faba, assembly GCA_948472305.1. NCBI lineage: Eukaryota > Viridiplantae > Streptophyta > Magnoliopsida > Fabales > Fabaceae > Vicia > Vicia faba. The sequence goes on along the minus strand of OX451738.1, from coordinate 1,034,200,401 downwards.
GGATAGTGTAAAAAAGAAGGAACCAATGCCCAAAGAAACGAGAAGCCCATAAAAATCAAACAAAAAAACAAAGGTCAATACATGGTCATTAGATGGGGGAGATCTTAACGTGTCTAATGGAGCCACGTGACTCTCATTAGGTTGTTGATTGAGGGGGTATAAGATCCAATTGCCTCTCCCTTTTCTCTCATTTTTCCATTTTTATTCTCTCTGTCTTCTATCCTCACTTCACTCTACTCTCTTAACCTCCCTCTTGTTCGACCATTCTCTTCTTCTGACCACCACCCTTAGCCACATTAGTAACCACCTAGGAACACCCTTAACCATCGGGCCAACCACCGTTCCAGAAACCACATTCATTCAACCACATGAACCCTAGTTAGAACCCTAGGAACCTCAATAAATCTAACTTACAAACCAAGAACCCTAACCTTAAACCGTAGTGGTGCCACCATGGGCCATCGCCAACCAACTTAAACCAACCTAGAAACCACTGTCTTGTGAAGGGGTGAAGAAAACTCAAGAAAGGGGAGTTTGAATTGGGTTTTTCTTTCTTGAATAACTTTCTCTTCTAAGTATTATCCATTGAACAATGGTTCTGAGTGTTACTTCTATGTAATGCTTCTAATTAAGATAAGAAAACATAAACTCTAAAGCATATGCAAAAGTAAAGAACATGTCATATATCCTGATTCACTTGAGAAACCCCCAATCTAGTCCAGCCCACCCTACCAAGGTGATTTCACCTTGAACTCAAGGACTTAATCCACTATAACCAATATGATTACAATTGCACAGGAAATCATCGGTGACTAACATCCAATGACGCGTTCAGGGATCTAAATCAGATATAATGTTCATTGACCCAACTTAATCTGATTCTCCAGAATCTCCTATTAGGATTTCCTTCTAATGATATCCATCAGTGATCTCAGAAGGATGACCTTCACTCAGTCCCCTTTGAGATATGACTATCATTGACCCAATAGAATCCACTACCAGAATTTCATCTACGATGACCGCAATTAAAGTCTTCTCAAGTCTTCTGATCTTCACTTGATCACTTAAGGAATCAACCAATTCTAAACAAAATTATTTTTCTGGAGATTACAACAGCGCTTCTTATCAAGAAGATTACTCCTAATTTAAGTACATATTATTTGACACAATTCTGAGAAACAACTTTTGTGTACAAACAATTTACATGAAGATCTTAAGCAATAACATAATCTGAGCAACAACTCTTGTGTTTTACATATTTCTACAAAGATGAATATAATCTAAGTTAAGCATAGCATCTTGTAGTCTTCTTGTCTTTATATTCATCGTTGAGCAAGCTATGAGCAATAGCCACTCGCTTCTTCATAATTCTGCTAAGATGTTTATGATTGGTAGTTTGAATAACATATTGTAGAATTATTTATCTACATCGTCTTTCTTTATTAAACAAGATATGAGTAACAACTCCTTGTTTTTCATAATTCTGCCAAGATGTATATGATTGGTAGTTTGAATAACATCTTGTAGAATTCTTCATCTTCATCTTCTTTGATTAGCTTCAACATATTCAGCAAAATTATTGTTTTTGTATTTGTTATAGTGGTTGATAACCTTTTAGTTGTATTCCAATAATGACAACCTTTTTAGCATTGAACACAAACAACTTTTTAAACATATGATTCTTTTATTTTATAGCCAAGCAAAATAGAGCCATTGGCTATTTGAAAAAGAGTCGTTACAAAAAGTACTGCTACGTCGTTATCTCTTCCACAATTTAAGCTAGTGGAGAAGTAGTGGAATAAGGCTTTTTCATATTGTGTATTGTTGTACCTTATTATCGTTATATTCTTTCCTTGTGCACTTCATAGAATTATGCGAGCATGAGTTTAGAAGAGGGAACATAACATAAGGTCTTCAGGATTTTAAGTATACAAAGTCTTTAGAACTGCGTCTTTAGATTCTTCAACACTTGGTCTTGAGAACCCTCTATATAGAACCTTGGATCTTTTAGAACTTCAAGTATTTGGAATCTTCAGACCTTCTGTCTTTAGAATCTTTAGCATTTGGTTCTTTAAGAATCCTTGTCTTTAGAACCTTGTTATTAGAAATACAAAATCTTCAGCATCTGGACTTCAGTTAGAAACATTGTCTTCAAATATTTTAACTTTGTCTTCTTGGAAACAAGTTGTCTTTTAGAAACTAAGTTTTTAGCATCCGGACTTCAGTAGAAACTTTGTCTTCATATCTTCTAACTTTGTTTCTTTGGAATACATTATCTTTAGAAACTTGAGTCTTCAACATCTGGACTTAAGTGGCAACTTCTGTCTTCAAATCTTCTGACTGTTTCCTTAGAATATGTTGTCTTTAGAAGCTTGAGTATTTAGCATTTGGACGTAAGTAACAACTTCTGTCTTTAGATCTCCTAATTGGTTTCTTTAGACAAATATCAGAGCCTTCTGGAGTGTCTTGCTACTGTTTAATAAAACTTGTGTAGCATAGAAGCGGAATCATTTCTCTTCTAATGTCTTGGCCATGCCATCCATCAGAAGCAGAACCTGTTTGTTAAGTACTCAACAATAACAAACATTAGAGTATCAAAATTATTCATACAACATACTCATTTGTTATCATCAAAACTCAGAGATAATATTGCATAACCAAATCACAATCTCCCCCTTTTGATGATGAGAAAACTATGTATTTTGATGACACAATTTTGTTCTTATAATCAGAAGAAGTGAAAATAGAAAGGTAAGGAATACTTATATTTTTTATGATGCTCCCCCTAAGTCAATAATTTGATAAAGATCGAATATCCTGACTCTGAACCATTTGATTAAAACTCTCCTTGGTTCCAATAGATCAGATATCAAGATCTTGAGAGTATTGACTTCAAGAATTTCAGACAATCTTTAACTTCTAATTTTCTATTTTCTTATGAAAGATGTATGCTTATACTTTTTATTCTTATGTTATAAATATCACATTCTCATACATTTTACATCTTCTTAGCATTATGATACCAAAAATCAAGATAACTTTAGCTTTCAGAAAGTTCTCAACTTCTAATCAATATTGGGTCTATCTGATTTTTTGAACATATGTTTAAAAAGTGTACATCTTCGATTATATGAACAATCAGTTCTTAAGAACTTTAACAAAGTTCTTTCATTTTGGCCTGTCTTAGAATACCCAGTGAACTTGTTCAGAGTTCCTCGGTTAATCATCAAACAGACAAACACACGTCAATGGTAAATGCACATTTTATATCATTTATTTATTTCTTTTAAGGTTCATCAAAATTATTATACTTCTCCACCTTTTTGACATCATCAAAAAGATAATTATATGGAAAAACAGAAAAATTAAAAAGATTAAGGTAATATGTAAATTAATCATCAAGATAATTTATCCAAAAACAACAGATGCAAACAAAGAAACTAAACGAGAATCCTAAAGCCTAGGTTCCAGAAGTTGCACGAGCAGATGATGAAGGTTCATAAATTTTTACCAAAATCATCTTGAGCATAGTTTGAACAGATTCATTGACCTTGTCCCGAGCTTTGAAATATTCTTTGAACATTTTCTATTCTTCCTTTATTTCATCAATGGCTATTTTCAAATTGCAGTCAGACTTAGTTAGATACCATCAAAGCTTGTTGCTTACCTTTTTCTTCAACAGCCTTTGCAGCTTCTGCAGCCAATATGGCTTCTTCTACAACTTTGGCTTCTTCTTCTCTTAGTCTTGCTGCTTCAGCTTCAGCAAGGCGAGCTTCTTCTTCAACTTCTCTTTACTTGGCAGCAAGTTGTTCCAGAAATCTGAATTTTTCTCTTGTTTCTTTTCTTTCAGTTACCATATGAACATCCCCAACTCTGGATGCTTCAACAAAAGAATTAATTTGTTCAACCTCATAAGACATCCACTTCTGAAACTTCTTCAAAGAATCATCCATGTCTTAAGGCTCAATATTTGTACTTTCCTCTACTTTTAACTTAGCAATCCTTTTCTTAGCCTTGATTCTAAATATGTCAATTCATTTTTATGAGAAGTTTTTTCATAAACAACCAAGGCTAGGTTGGAATTAGGATGGCTAGGTTCATAAGTTTGTTCATAAAGGTTTTGTGGTAAACGTTGTTCAGTCATATTGAAAAGTTTGGAGCAAGTGAAGGGTTCAATTGAGGAAATTTCAATAGCTCCCTGATTATCAGAGATTGTTCTTTCAGATATTTCGAGAACATAGGGAGAAGTTGGATCAAGATGAATGATGGGTGATTCATGAAGAGTTATTTCTTTATTGAAGAAGGCAAAATGAAGATTGGTATTGAAGGTTTAAAAGTGAGAGTCTTGTGGAAGTAATTGAGATGAGGTTAATGGAGAAGTAGAAGTATGTATCGATTCTGATGGAATGAAGGTAGTGAGAGATGGAATAGGATTTAAAGCAAGAACTTGTGTAGTGGTGGATTTAGAAATGATTGTTGTTGATGGTGGAAAAGACTCATTTGAAGTTACAAGAATTTCAGTTGTAGTGTGTAATACGGTGGAAGAAATGACTTGGTTGTTTTGCGTTTGATCGTAATTGTTGTGGATAGCAAGAGTCGCCATCGACTTTTCTTTTATCCAATAAGGAAAGGGTGAAAAGAACAGGAAAGACCTTTGAGATGTTTTCTTGAGTTCGGGGGTAGATTATGAAAAGGGAAGGTGTTAGCACCCTTTTCATCCATAGTTATCTATGGGCTCTTAGTTGCTTGCTAGATCACTTTTGAAATTGCTTTGTTTGAAATGTGTTTGTGGTGGGTTTTGAAAGTATTTTTGAAAAGCGCCTTCATTTAGGCAATCTTTGTAATGATTCTCGTCTCTATAAGAATGCATACAAAGTGTTGGACTTTTTGAAAATATTTCATGTTTTGAAAGTGTTTGGTGTGTTTGAAAATATGTTTTTTTTAAGATGGATTGTGAGCAAGCAACTAAGAATGTTCTACCTACTCAAAAGTCTTTTGTTCATTTCTTCCTTCCTTTGATATTTCTATCTTAGCATTGATTGGTAAGAAGCCTTATCTTTAGATGTAAAGGGACGGACGTGGGTCATCGTATAGTCATGAATAACAATGTTGTGAGATATCTTAGCATTTCTCTTGAGGGAGTATGATCATTTGTAAGGCAACATTCGTAGCGTCATCGAGGGACTATGATCTTGTATTTTTTGATTGTTTTTGCTAAGATGTCTCACATGCATATTATGACCATTTTTCAAAAGGAAACATGTGGAGTTAACCCTAGAGGTGTAAGTGTGCAAGTGTTTGTTTTTCATGCTTAGTTTATCTTGAATTAGGGTTCTCTAAGCATTGACTTTATCTTTTCATACAAACTCTAATTACTAGCATTTATATGAAAGTGATAAATTACGGAAAGTAAATTTACTACGCTATTACATCACTTGGGGATGGGGTGTACAAATTACAAATGGGGATTGCAATAAATTAAATCCTAATTATCTATTACAACCATATTGAAACTTGAATAATGTACAAGGAATTAAAATGTATATGATGCACAAGGATAGAAATGGAAAGGGAATGAATTTTGGTTTTTTTTAAATAAATATGAAAATAAAATATTTTTTTGTGATATTTTTATATATTCCTAAAATAGAAATTGTAAATAAATAGTGTGAAAAAAAATCAACTCAAAAGGAGTTGTTTTGATTGGTTGGAAAAATGTTGAAGTTTGTTAAAAAAAATGAAAACAAACAAGTGATAAAAATTTGTTTTGGTCCTGCCAAAGTTTGAACCCAGGTTCTCCACACCTTCCATTCAAAACAACCAACACTCAAATGTTATAAACCTGTATGTTAGTTTGGAAAAAATAACATAATAAATATAAAAGGTCTCGTCGCGGCTTAACCCAGGACCTTATACATGGCAAGGTTTTAGCGCGCGCCGTTTGTATCATTGGGGTGGTCTGTTTCATCCGTTAGTTATACAACTTGCATTAAATATAAAATGAACTCATTTCTGAAAATTTGAACATGGCTTTATCTTCTTCCTTCGCGCGTGCAGGGATGCATGACTCTATTGTTAAGCTTCAAAAATCTTCTTTTCTCAGCCAAATCGAAAGATATAAACATCAAACCTGCCTAGAAATTGAATACAAATCTAACCATGTAATTTTCGAAAGCTATGGATCAGAGGTTATCATGAATTTTGTTCAGTACCAAAACTAAAACCTAACTGATCAGATATGAAATTATCAATGTATAGGCAGTGATAATTAAAACTAAGAGCCTGGTCAACTTCCTAGATATGATATCTACATCTTTTCTTTTATTTGTATATGCTGAAAATGCTTGTATCAAGATATCACAGTTAAGAGATCTCACCTCTTGAAGTGCAATTCGAATGACCTCTATATGACTTCCAGAAATGACTTGATGATGGATTAAGCTTGCAGGGACCTTCCTTGAGCTAGTGGGATCACTACTTTACTTTAAAAGTCACTGAATCGAAAGGTTGGTATATGGAGGCTGGGAGTGAATAGAAAGGCTGGTATATGGAAGCTGGGAGTGAATCGAAAGGCTGGTATATGAAGCTAGGAGTGAATCGAAAGGATCACTACCTTCCTTGAGAGGTTTTTTTAGGGCTTCGGGAGTGTTCTAAGGCTGGTGTGTGGAAGCTTAGTGAATCGAAAGGATAAAAAAAACGCACAAAGGGATTTGAGATTTTGTGTGTAAAGTTAGAATGTGCCAAGTTTTGAAGCTTGAGTGCAGGTTCTGAGTTTTTTGAGAGTTTGGAAGTGTTTGAGGATTTTTCAACACAACAAGAATCTGTGGCCTTTTAGCTCGCAAATGGCCTCTCTATTTATAGAGAAAAGGTCTGGGAAGTTGGATTAACCAGATTTGTAAGATAACAAATTATGGTTTAGTTGAAAACGAAAAAAATCATGTTGAAAGGATTTTTATGGTTCCAAAGTTCAAGTACAAGCATGGCCTGATGTTTGTTGGGTGCAAGAGACTTGATTCATTCTTTTGATGTTGCTTGCAATCAGAGATAAAGGTCACGAGGCTCAATGCATTGACAATTTGCATAAATCTTGTTTTTTTCTAAAAATGGCAATGGTAAATTTGTGCCATTAAGGGAAAATTGGCTTGGGCAATACTTTAAATACTTGGGTAAGAGCTTAATCCATTATGTAAATAATTAATTATGGAGTGCAACACAAGTTTGAGGCATGCAAAGCAAGATCATGTAGCATGGACTATGGATTTGATATTTTCTTTACTCTGGTTTTCGACAAGCATCTTGAATATGTCGAATACTCTGTCCCTTTGTTTTGATCACATGGATCCATAACTTTTGACCAGACTCATCAACAGACAAAACAATATTCGTTTCCAGCAATTGTGTGTTCGTCGTATGGACCACTTACAACCTTCGACCAAACTCATCAACAGACAAAACAATATTTGTTTCCACCAATTATGTGTTCTTTGAATGGACCACTTACAACCTTCGACCAAACTCATCAAGAGACAAAACAATATTTGTTTCCACCAATTGTGTGTTCTTCGAATGGACCATATTCATCTGAATGTACCACTTTGAGTATGCAAGATGATCTCACTGGCATAGTCTAAACGAAAGAATTTATGGATTGCTTTCCTACGAGTAACCATCAGTTAATTAAGTGATCGAAAGTTCAAATGTCCAAACCTCAAATTGTAATTCATAGTGTAGAGACTATGTATGTCGAAGGGTTTAGTATGTGGATCGAAGAAGGTTTAGAGGTGGATCAAAGAAGGTTGCTCTAAGGAAACCATTGCCCAATTGAAGCTTGTGGAACGAAGCAAGCATGAAGATAGCCATTGCCCAGTCGAAGCTTGTGGATCAAAGCAGGCATGAAGATAGCCAATGCCCAGTCGAAGCTTGTGGATCGAAGTAGGCATGAAGATAGCCAATTCCCAGTTGAAGCTTGTGGATTAAAGCAGTTTTAGAGGTGGATCGAAGCAGGTTGCTCGAAGGAAACCAATGCCCAATCGAAGCTTGTGGATCGAAGCAAGCTTGCTGTTCCTCGACTTGTCAAAATCTTCCCACCACTCCTTTTCGATCAGTCAAGTGGTTCAAACAGCCTAGACTAGATTTTGAATTTGAACTGTTATCTGCAACCACTCCTTTCGATCTGCTTTGCCTTTTCGATAGTTTCACCTTCTTCCTTTCTTCGATCTGATGCTTGAGAGCCCAATATTATCCATGGAAACTATATGGGGCATTAAAAGTCCAATTGTACTTGCCCAAACCCAAACCTTAATTTGAGCCCAATGTTTAGTAAGTGTCTTGAGATGATCAAACCTTATGCAATTTTGAGAAATGGAGATTTTGTGAGAGAATCTTTGAGAAATTGGAGAGGGAAAATTTTAGGGTACAAACAGTGGTATTGGAAAAAGTTGGAATATTTACAACTAGAACAAAAATAGAAGTGGTAATGGTGGATGATGGAACAAAAAATGATGTTTGTGTGATGGTGGTTGGAATGGATGAGATTGCATCAATAATTTTAGAAACTGATAATGAAACAGGTATAGAAGTATCAACATCCGACTTACTAGTTCTTACAGAAGTTTCATTTCCTAGAATGGAATCCTTCAGAAAGCCAAACTTTTTCTTCTTTTTGTTCTCTAGTTTAGAATATGAGCTTCTCTTCCTTTTACCAACATAACAATCAACACCCTCAGCAGAAAAATCTGAGTAATTAAAGTTTGACATATCATGTCCTTCTTGTTACATCATTAGAATGTATGCAGCAACGCTGGATAACGAATCTTGTTTGGAGAACAAAGGATAGTCTCTCACAGGAATTATTTTGTGATGATAATTCTCAGATGGTTCAATCATAGGTTTGAACTTGATTTCTTCAATCAACCTCATGTTCCTCAAGGTTTTCCCATTAAAGGAATCTATAATGCTCGAAGTCAGATCTTCTTTATAGTTGGCTTCTTCAATAAAAAACTTTACCAAGCCATTTGCAACAAAAATATCAGTTAGAAGTCGTCCACAAGGAATACTGGGAGATACCTTTTTGTTGGGAAGTGTGGTGGTTTTGGTCTTTCTAATAGAATCCCTTAAGTAATTAAACAAAATTAAAGGAAGATTAATCCTTGGTTTGGACATAAGAAAGTACAACATGAACTTCTGATTAATGTTGAAATAATCAGAGGAACTTGAAGGAGGTCTAGGGTTTATGCAGCCCAAAATAATCTTATGTCATACTCTGAGATTATCATGAAGATCCTTGCTTTTGTACTTGGATTTCTCAGCAGAGAAATTCATAAATAGTAGTTGATCTAGAGATTTATTTTCCGCCTTTGATTTATTGTCCAATCAATACACACGTTTTCCTTTCAAGAACATCAATCTTAACATTTTTGCAATGAACTCTTTAGCGATGATGATTCTTTGTCCAATAACATCCGAAGCAATATTAAAGTCGTCACAGTCAGCATTTTTCCAAAAATCTATCACTAGCGCCTCATAGACAGGACCATGAATCCTTTGGAAATAGTTTTCCCAGCCTTGAGCCTTTAGTTCTTGTTTTAAGTCACACCCATTTGCAGTGAGATTGTCAAAATCAACCATTAATTCCTTAAGAACAATCAACTTTGTTGGTTTTAGGTTACAATGAACTTGAGAACTTTTCTACGTAATATGATTGTCATCAGTAGGATTTACTGAAGATGAAGGAACCTCAATTGATGAAGATGGAGCGATGGTTGATGAAGATGGAACTGTTGATGATAACGGAACCATTGTTGAAGACGAATATGCAATGGTTGAAGATGTTGCGACAAATAAATTTAGGGGTTGATCCAGTTCACTAGAAAACTTAACAACTTCTTCTTGAGTAGGAGTCATCATTGTTGAAAGTGGATGGAGATGTACAAGACAGTTGCAGACGAACTTTTAAAGAGGATTAAGAAACCTTAGAGAGAGATGAGGAACAATTGAGATAAAAAGGGTTTTGGGGTTTCTAACAAGTGTGGGGAGTGACGTGTGGTTATGGGTGTTTAAAAAAAAGATTAGAAAAATTAATGGGGTTGTAATTAATAAAAGTAATCATGACATATCAATTCACGAAATTGCACACTGTTCATAATCTAGCTTAGGTAACGTGTGATGGTTAATAATAATCGAGGATTATACGCGTTAACCACTTTGTCTAACTAAGTGACATGATCAATATACTCAGGGTATGAATAAGCAAAGGGTTACATCTGATCAGGGATATTTCTGACCGAAGCATCTTCTGATAACTGAGCTTTTAGATACATCTTCTGATCAACTTATTTCTTCTTATGCTTTCTTTTAAACTCTAATTTCTAAATTGTGAACTGAAATAAGTCTTCTCTTCAGATGGTCTTTTCATTCTTCTGTTTAGAATCACCTGTTTGATTTTTGAGAGAGTCCTCGGAGCAAAGATATTTTGATCTTTTATCATCAGAACATCCATCTATTTGTTAAACTTCCTTTCAACAAAAGCTTATTTTCAGAAGGTAAATATTTCATGAACTTCTGAGAAGCTATGTGCTTAAGAGAAAGTTAACTGTGATTTCCTAGCGTCTTCTGAATTTTTGATTCCTTGAACAAATTGTAAAAAAAATTCTAATCAAAACTTTGTTGTTTCTGATTAACAATCTTGTTCTTGCAATACTGAGCTAACTTACTTAGAGTTAGTCTTTGACCATACTTCTGATGCATCAATGAGCATTCTTTCCTCAGAAATGTCTAGTCTTCTGCAAAGCTTCCTTTGACAGAGACAGTGTTTAGTTTTTGTGCCTGCTTGAATGAACAACTTTATTATGAAGTTCTTAAGTATCATAAGACACTAGTCTTTCATCTTTTGAAAAAGATTCCTAATGAGATCTTATGAGAAAGTCAAGGGTGGACTAATTCGTTTCTTGAAAACATATCATACTCTCAAGGAACTTAATCAAAAAGCATTCAACAAATAGAACTTCTTATCTAATGAATCTTTTCTTGTTAGCTTGTTCTCCAATTTTCTGTTTCTAGACAATAGTTAAAAATTGGATAACTATCACCTTAGACTATTAATTCACATAACATCTGGATCTTTTTCTGACACAGTTAGATGTTTGATATCCATCAATAATAGAACTGAGCTCTGATACCAATTGAAGGGGTGAAGAAAATGTAAGAAAGGGGGGGTTTGAATTAGGTTTTCCTTTCTTGAATAACTTTCGCTTCTAAGCATTATTTGTTGAATAATGCTTATGAGTGTTACTTCTAATAATGCTTCTAATTAAGTTAAGAAATCATAAACTCTAATGCATAAGCAAAAGTAAAGAACACGCCATATATCCTGGTTCACTTGAGAAATCCCCAAGCTAGTCCAGTCCACCATACCAAGGTGGTTTTGACTTGAACTCAAGGACTTAATCCATTATAACCAATCTGATTATAATTGCACGGGAAACTGTCGGTGACTAACATCCAATGACGCGTTCAGGGATCCAAACCGGATATAATGTTCATTAACCCAACAGAATCCGATTCTCCAGAATCTCCTATCAGAATTTACTTCTAATGATATCCATCAGTGGTCTCAGAAGGCTAACCTTCACTAAGTCCCCTTTGAGATATTACTATCATTGACCGAATAGAATCCACTACCAAGATTTCATCTACGATGATCACAGTCAAAGTCTTCTCAAGTCTTCTGATCTTCACTCGATCACTTGAAGAATCAACCAATTCTAAATAGAATTGTTTTTAAGGATATTACATGAGTGCTTCTTATCAATAAGATTACTCCTAATTTAAGTACATATTGTTTGACACAATTCTGAGCAACAACTCTTATGTACAAACAATTTACATGAAGATCTTAAGCAATAATATAATTTGATCAACAACTCTTGTGTTTTACATATTTCTACAAAGATGAATATAATATAAGTTAAGTGCAACATCTTGTAGTCTTCTTGTCTTCAACTTCATCATTGAACAAAGCTATGAGCAACAACTCCTTACATCTTTATAATTCTGCCAAGATGTATATGATTGGTAGTTTGAATAACATCTCGTAGAGTTCTTTATCTTCATATTATTTCTTCATTAAACAATATATGAGCAACAACTCCTTATTTTTCATAATTATTCCAAGATGTATATGATTGGTAGTTTGAATAACATCTTGTAGAATTCTTCATCTTCATCTTCTTTGATTATATTCAACATATTCAATGAAACTGTTGTTTTTGTATTTACTATAGTGGTTGATAACCTTTTGGTTGTGTTCTAATAATGACATCCCTTTTAGCATTGAACACCAACAACTTTTTAACATACGATTCTTTTCTTTTATATCCAAGCAAAATAGAGTCGTTGGCTATTTGAAAAAAGAGTCATTACAAAAAGTACTGCTACATCCTTATCTCTTCCATAATTTAAGCTAGTGGGGAAGTAGTGGAATAAGGCTCTTTTTTTGTACTGTGTACTGTTGTACCGTGTTACCGTTATATTCTTTCCTTCTTCACTTCATAGGAATCTGCGAGCATGAGTTTAGAAGCAGGAACCTAACATAAGGTCTTCAGGACTTCAAGTCTTCAGAGTCTTCAGAATTGTGTCTTTAGAGTCTTCAACACTTGGTCTTGAGAACCCGCTGTATAGAACCTTAGATCTTTTAGAACTAAATCTTTGGAATATTCAAACCTTCTGTCTTTAGAATCTTTAGCGCTTGGTTCTTTAAAAATCCTTGTATTTAGAACCTTGTTATTAAAAAACACAAAATCTTTAACATCTGGACTTTAGTTAGAAACGTTGTCTTCATATATTTTAACTTTGTCTTCTTTGAAACAAGTTGTCTTTTAGAAACTAAGTTTTTAGCATCTGGACTTCAGTAGAAACTTTTTCTTCAGGTCTTCTAACTTTGTTTCTTTGGAATACACTGTCTTTAGAAACTTGAGTCTTCAGCATCTGGACTTAAGTGGCAACTTCTGTCTTTAGAGCTTTTGACTTGTTCCTTAGAACATATTGTCTTTAGAAGCTTGAGTCTTTAGAATCTGGATGTAAGTAACAACTTCTGTCTTCATATCTTCTGACTGGTTTCTTTAGACAAATATCAGAGCTTACACTTCAGAGCCTTCTGGAGTGCCTTGCTACTGTTCAACAGAACTACGTAGCATAGAAGCGAAATAATTTCTCTTCTAGTGTCTTGGCCATGCCATCCATCAGAAGCATAACCTGTTTATTAAATACTCAGCAATAAGAAACATTAGAGTATCAAAATTGTTCATACAACATACTCATTTCTTATCATCAAAACTCATAGATAATATTGTAGAATCAAATCTTGTTCTTACATCTATTTCATTATGTTCATATGAATATGATGAACTTCATCCCCAACCTTCAAACCATATCCTTAAATTTCTAGAAAACCCTTAAACAAACCCAAATCCAAAACCTTTGAACACCACCCCTAACTAAAAACAACCCTAGAACAATAATTAAGTATAAAAAAACCAAAGTCGCAACCCGAAATCTGGATCGAACCACAACAGTACAAAAACCCTAAATTCTAAAATCCATAAAATCAAGCATGAGCCGAGAGTATTAACATACGAAACTGATCAAGCATGCACTCAAGAACAACAACCACACAAAAAACAACATAAAGGGTTCTACCAGCTCCCCTTTTCCCATTTTCTTCTCTATTATGCTTTGTCTTTCTCCCTCAACTCACTCTTACTTCTTCTTTTTCTTTTGCCTTTGGGTTTGGTTGTTGTTGATGCTTTGGGTCTGAGCTCAAGCTTTGTTTAGAACTTCAATGTTAAGTTCTAAACATCTTATGGAGGAAGATATTTAATGGTGAAGGTTTGGATTACAAGGAGAAATTGGTGGGGGTGTTTATGGTTTTCAGTATGCTCTGTAAATTTTCAAGTGTCCTTCGGTGTAGAATTTTAGAATTTTTATAAATTCAAATTAGGGTTTATTTCTGATTGATTCTATTTTAGCATGATTGTACATATTAGGTATAATTTGGGACTGATTCTGATTCTCTGTAACTTTAAGAACAAGTTTGTGTAATTTTGGAAAAAGATCCATGGGTTGTATCTGTGATTGATAAATAAATTAATGAAAAAGATTCACTTTTAATTTGATCTGACTTTGAACATTTTTGGATCCTTTTTTATGTTTTTGTTTTTTTGGATTTTGTTGACTTTGCTGACTTTGACATAGACTCATAAAAAAAATAAACTAACAATAATAATAACTAAAAAATAAAATAATAATAATAAAGAGTAATAATAAATATAATAATTATGATAATAATACTAATAATGATGATAAAAATACTAATAATAGTACTAAGTGACAATATTAAAAGTAAGTATAAACTAAACCTAAGAATAGAACATGATAATAAAAGTGAAAATAATAAAAAAAAACAAATAAAAAGAAAAAATTAATAAATAAAAGAAAAGAACAAAAAGTCAAAATGGTCCTCCTTTGACTTTTGGGTCAATGGGTTTGACCAAAGCCCAGATGAAAATGTCTCAAATGTAATCAAATGTATCAGATGAAACCATGATGACTCATGAAAATTGATCAAGGGGAAATGACTTACTCAGACAAGAAATCATGCCTTAGACAAAGTCATATGTCTAAGATGAAGCCATAATGACCTATTCAAAAACTTAAAGACTCGGACAAATGCAATGACTTAGATGAAATGGATTGACTCAGATGAGTTGAAATGATTTAGATACATTAACAGACTCAATGACCTATTATGATAGATAAAAACGGTGGGCAAAATTTAGGGTATGACAGTTGTCTCTATTTAATTACCTTTTAATTGGAGAAGATCACGATTATTAGTCTTCATACTCTCATGATGGAAGATAATTACATATAGAAGGACCCAAATTTTTTCCGCCAAGGGATAAAAGAAATATGGAGGAAAACACCTTGCTAGGAATGGATAAAAAGATCATTGTCAAGCCGAGGGCTAGTGCTTAGATCAAAAGTAAAGAGGTCGTCTCCTTCCCGAGGGTCGGTGCTTAGGTCGAACATAAAAATATTGTCGCTTTATTAAAGGTTTGTGCTTAGATTGAACATAAAGAGATTTCCGCCTTCCCGAGGGTTGGTGATTAGATCAAACATAAAGGGATTGTTGCCTTCCTGAGGGTCGGTGCTTAGATCGAACATAAATAGATCGTCTCCTTCACAGGGGTGGGTGCTTAGATCGAACACAAAGAGATCATCGTCTTCCTGATGGTTGGTACTTGTTGCACCCCAAAATTTTCCCTCCTAATTGATATGTTTATCTGACTTAGGCTTTTTCATTCATCTTCATAGATTCCATTAGGTCACTAACATAACATGCATTTGTATTTCAATAAAGTACCATGAGGTTTAAAGTTCATTGGTCGTGCAATATTAGGGTTTTATAGTGGTTAAGGCATTCGTATCCAATAAAGGCCGGTACCTTCTTCAAGCATTAAACAGAGGAATTAAGGTTGTGATTTGTAGTCATTGAGATTTTCTTTCTCCTCAAGCTACGAGATTATTATTTTCGTATCAACGGCAAATCGTTGGGTTTTCCTCTTTAGAGCCATGAATTTAGAGTTTATATCCTATTATACTCGAGTTTGTCAACATTCCCACTAGATGTTTGGTGGATAGAAAAA
Organism: Vicia faba; assembly: GCA_948472305.1. NCBI lineage: Eukaryota > Viridiplantae > Streptophyta > Magnoliopsida > Fabales > Fabaceae > Vicia > Vicia faba. Next base: position 1,034,184,697 of record OX451738.1, on the reverse strand, counting down.
CATGATAAAATGAGGGTGTTGTGAATTCGTTGTGATCAAGGGTATTATCATTCCCAATTGTTTGATTTCTTGTATTGCAAGTTAGCTTGGATGTGATAATTGAAATTAAGGTTTCTTCAAGACATGGTAATTTGGGAGGTCATTGGTTACCAAGTCAAAGGTTTATGGATTGAATTGCAAAGATATTAAATCATGATTCAAAGAATAATTTTGTGGGTTCATTGTTATACTTATTGCTTGTAATGCAAGCAGATGCCAATGGGTTGGTTTTACTGATTGAAGATTGGTTTAGAATTGTTCATCCAAGTTTTATTTGTGTTCCAAGTTAAGATTATGGAACACAAGTTACAGTTTGCAAAAATATCTTGGTTCATCCAAGTTCACCATATTGCGTTCCAAGTTCCAATCATAATTCCATTCACACATTAAAAATAATCCAAAACCATTTCAATTACCATCAAAACCATTACAAATTCAAACCATTACACCAACAATCCACAAAATAAACCATTACAAATCTATATTACATCATAACATAGAAACTTTACAAAGGTACACACTTGAGTCGCAACCCATGTCCAATCTTCATGACCAAGCCCCTCTTGTTAACCTTCAGGCTATGCTAAAGGCCTTTACAAATCTTCTCCATATCCTCTTTAAAAGATTCTGAAAGCTTCAAAAAACATCATATCCTTCCAAAGCCATGTATCAAATCTACCCTATCCAAACAAAGGCAACCTGCATCCATAAAACATTTCTAAACCTGCATTGAAACCAGAAAACTATAATAACCAGATTTGTATCTAACAAAAAATAAATAAAATGCTTGCTAACTTGCAGCTTTGTAGCATGCCTTACTAATGCTGAAAGCTGCACCATATATAAAAACCAGTCTAGCTATATCCAGTTCACAAAAGCTCATAAAACTTGTTACACCATGTGTTCAAACCTCATGCCAAAAAACCAGTTAACATCCCTACAAAATAATCAAGTTCAGTTAACATTCAGCCTTCAACAATTTTCACATTAACTATTTTCACCTTTATCTTTTAACTATAACTTTTCAAAACTTAACTAACCTTCTAACAGTATAACCAACCTCCAATCTCCTCCTAGTTTTTATTGGAAATATAATTTAGTTAATGACTACAATTCCCAATGCTTATTCTTTAATAGGGCCTTTTGGAATTTTCATTTTTTAGTATAAATATGTTATTCTAGCTATCAATATTGTACCCAATTCTATATCCTCTATTTTATAATACAACAGTAGTCTTGTTATTATTTTTATTCATTCTTCTTCTCCCACTTCATTACCTTGCACCAAAAATTGGTATCTAGAGCACTTGGTTCTGCTTTTCCTAGGAAACACGAGTGTTTGTGAGCTGTGTGTCTGATTTTGGTCCATTGATTTTCTATTGAAATATTGAACAAAATCTGAATAGAATCTGATTCTGTGGGTTGGGAAATAATGTGTGTGAAGATCTGAAAAATCTGTGCAAGGTTTAAAATGAGTGGAGGCAGTAGTTTGAACACCAAACTCCCAATTTTTAATGGCAAAAACTAGAACAAATATATGATACAAATGCGTGTGTTGTTTGGTGCGCAAGATGTTCTGGATCTGGTTACAAATGGTTATGTACCAGCTACAACAGATGCAACTGAAGAACAAAGAACTGTTGAGATGGTGATGAGGAAGAGGGACCAGAAAGCTCTGTTCTATATCCATCAGTGTATGGATGAAAGTGTTTTCGAGAAGATTGCTGATTCAACAACGTCAAAATGGGCGTGGAATTTACTGGTGAGATGTTACGGTGGTGATACATCAGTAAAGAAGGTGAAGCTTCAATCCCTGTGAAATAAATATGAGAACTTAAACATGAAGAGCAGTGAGAAAGTTTCTGAGTATATCTCCAGAGTGATTCTGATCACTAACGAGATGAAGGCGTATGGAGAAACTCTGTCTGAACAGGTAATCATAGAGAAGATTCTGAGGTTGCTTAGTCCTCAGTTTGATTACATTGTTATTTCTATTGAACATTCTAAAGATCTAGAAACCATGAGAATAGAATAATTGCAAATCAGCTTAAAAGCACAGGAGTTACGTCTGTTTTAGAGAACTTTTGAGAGGGAAGCTGAGCAAGCTCTGAAGGCTTCTTTTGTCAAGAAAGACCAGAAGCAGAATAGATGTGGTGGTAGATTCCAGAAGTCAGAAACCTCAACTTCTGATGATAAGAGATATCATAAAGGAAATGAGAGGTATGACAAACGGAAGGTTCAATGTTACTCTTGTAAACAATTTGGCCATTTTGCCAGAGATTGTAGGTCAAACAAGGAAAGGAAATCAGAAGAAGCTTATATGGCTAAGAGAAACTCTGATGATAAACCTGTGTTACTAATGGCTTCTGATTCTGATGGAAAATGCTCAGAAGATTGGTGGTATATGGACACTGGCTGTTCAAATCACTTAACTAGAAACAAACAGTGGCTGACAAATTTTGACTCCAGAAGGAGAACAAAGATCAGATGTGTTGATGATAAGTATCTTAATGCAGAAGGTGTGGGAGATGTCAGAGTTAGAGTGAAGAATGGGAAAGACATTCTGTTCAAAGACATTTGGTATGTTCCTGGTATTAGAAGCAATCTGATGAGCGTGGGTCAGCTGATTGAGAAAGGTTTCTCAGTTGTTATGAAAAATAATATCCTGACATTGTATGATTCCAATCAGAAGTTGATTATGAAGTATGAACAGGGAAGCAACAGAACTTTCAAAGTGAATGTAGAAACAGCTGAAGCAACATGTCTTAGTGCAGAAGGCGCTGAAGGTGACAGTAAGCTGTGGCATAAGAGATTGGGGCATTTGAACTATATAAGCCTAGGGCATCTATGTTCTAAGAAGCTTGTACATGGTATTTCGAAGATTGTGAAGCATGAGAAGTCATGTGAGATATGCATGAAAGGCAAACAACCCAGATTTCCATTTGCATCAGAAGTAGATCCCAGAGCAAAGCATGCTCTGGGAGTAGTACATTCTGATGTGTGTGGACCATTTCCATTACCTTCACTTGGAGGAAATAAATATTTTGTGTCTTGTGGATGAGTTCACAAGAATGACATGGGTAACACTAATCAAGTTCAAGCATGAAGTGTTTACTGAGTTCCAGAAGTTCAAAGTGAAGGATGAGAAGCGGAGTGGTAAGAAGTTGAAGATTCTGAGAACGGATGGTGGAGGTGAGTATAACCCTAGAGAGTTTCAGAAGTTCTATGAGAAGAATGGAATAGAACATGAGGTTACTGCTCCATATACTCCTCAGCACAACGGTCTTGCTGAAAGAAGAAACAGAACTTTGCTTGATATGACTAGAAGCATGCTGAAAGAGAAAAAGCTACCTCACGTGCTATGGGGAGAAGCTATTGCCACATCAGCATATATTCTGAACATGTGTCCAACAAAGAAGCTGAAGGAAGTTGTTCCTTTAGAAAAATGGACTGGAGATAAGCAGAGTGTCAGTCATCTGAAGGTGTTTGGCTCTGTCTGTTACAAACATGTTCCAGAAGTTAGAAGATAAAAACTGGATGATAGAAGCAAAGTAATGTTGCTGGTGGGGTATCACAGTACAGGAGCATATAAGCATTATTGTCCAGAAACTAATAAAGTTGAAGTCAGCAGAGACGTTGTGGTAAAAGAGTCTGAAACATGGGATTGGAACAAGTCTCAATCAAATTCTGGTGTAGTGCCAACACCAGAGTTAGCCTCTGAAGATGTTTTAGAAGGTTCAGAAGATGAATCTGATTCTGAAGATTCTGAAGATGAGTCAGAAGAAGATTCTGACAATGGATCTGATTCTGATCCAGATACTGATGATGATCCAGAATCTGGTGGTGATCATAGTTCTGGAAGGGAAAACTATGAAGGTGGTAACTCTGAAGGTAGTAGTTCTGGTGCAACTTCAGAGCAAACTCAGAGACCACAAAGAATCAGACAAAAACCAAGCAGGTTTGCAGATTTTGACATGATGCAGGATAACGAAGTTAACTATTAAGGGGAATTCGTTCAGTGTGCCATGTTAGTAGATTCTGAACCAGTAGGCATCGAAGAAGCTCTCAAGAAGAAAGAATGGTTGAATGCCATGAAAGAAGAACTTGAGGCAATAGAAAGGAATAAAACATGGAAATTGACTAAACTCTCAGATAAGAAAAAAGCCATCAGCGTCAGATGGGTTTTTAAGTTGAAACTTAAGCCAGATGGTTCAATTGGCAAGCACAAAGCTAGACTAGTATCTAGAGGTTTTTTTCAGAAATACGTGCTAGATTACTTTAAGGTGTTTGCACCTGTAGCTAGGCATGAAACACTCAGACTGGTGATTGCTTTAGCTGCAAATAGAAATTGGCCTTTAATGCATCTGGATGTGAAGTCTTCATTTCTGAACGGTCCATTACAGGAAGAAGTTTATGTGTCACAACCTTCTGGATTTATGAAAAAGAATCAGGAAGGGATGGTATACAGGTTGAATAAAGCTATGTATGGACTGAAGTAAGCGTCCAGAGCTTGGAATCTGAAAATTGATTCATTTTTCAAGAAGCAGAAGTTTCAGAAATGTGAGATGGAATATGGCGTTTACGTGCAACACTCTGATAACCATATGATTCTGGTGTGTCTCTATGTTGATGACATTTTGCTAATAGGTAGATGTCCAGAAGATATAAAGAAGTTCAAAGAAGTTCTGATGAATGAGTTCGAGATGACAGATCTAGGTAAAATGACATATTTCCTAGGGATGGAAATTTTGTACTCAAAGAAGGGTATCATTATGCATCAGTTGAAGTACGAACTAGAACTTCTGAAAAAATTTAAGCTGCAGAATTGCAAAGTTGTTGTAACACCATCAAAAACCAATCAAAAATTGGATTCTGACTCTGATGGTGATTCTGTTGATTCTACAACCTTTAAACAGTTGGTTGGTTCTCTAAGGTATTTATGCAATACTATACCTGACATTTGTTATGCAGTTGGATTGGTTAGCAGATTCATGAGTAATCCAAAGTGGTCTTATTTCCAAGATGCTGTCAGAATTCTGAGATATATCAAAGGAAACCTGAAATATGGAGTGATGTTTCCTTCTGAAAGTAAGACAAAATTAAAATTGATAAGTTATTTTGATTCTGACTAGTGTGGAGACATAGTGGACAGGAGAAGTACTTATGGATACTTGTTTAAATTTCTGGGAGGTCCCATTTCCTGGAGTTCCAAGAACAACCTATCGTGGCTCTGTCAACATGTGAAGCTGAGTATATTGCAGGTGTTGAAGCTGCTTGTCAAGCCGTTTGGCTTCTGAATCTCCTGCATGATCTGAAGGTTGAAGTTGAGGAACCTCAGAAGCTGATGATTGATAATAAGTTTGCAATTGATCTTGCCAAAAATCTAGTTCTACATGGAAGAAGCAATCACATTTATACGAAGTATCATTTCCTCAGAAGTCAAGTGCAGAAAGGAGTGTTAGAAGTTCTGCACTGCAGCACTCAGAAACAACTAGTAGATCTTCTGACGAAGGCAGTTAAGACAGATCAATTTCTTCGCTTGAGAGATGAAATTGGTGTTGTTAGCTTCTAATAGAATATCTAAATTAAGGGATGGTATTGGAAATATAATTTAGTTAATGACTACAATTCCCAATGCTTATTCTTTAATAGGGTCTTTTGGCATTTTCAATTTTTAGTATAAATATGTTATTCTAGCTATCGATATTGTACCCAATTCTATCTCCTCTATTTTATAATACAATAGTAGTCTTGTTATCATTTTTGTTCATTCTTCTTCTCCCACTTCATTACCTTGCACCAGCAGTTTTAACTCTCTTTTTAACGAACTTCCTAACAGCTATAACAGATTCCTAACCGCCTAATCCTAACCCTCCATTACTCCTAATAAACTCTCTCATCTAAGAGTTCAGATTCACGTTAAAACATCACTCAAAATAATGGCCAACTCCCTAACTGATTTTTAAGTCCATAGCTAACTCTCAAAACCGCTCCTCGTCACCTTTCATTTGTCATAACAAACTTCTAATCCAACGACTCAAATTCAGTTTCATCCTAACTAACTTTCTGACAAACTAATAGATACAAGTACAGAAAAATCACTTGAGATCGATCATTCTTCAATTTCTGCAGAAGAGTCACATAAAAAAAACCTCCACAGAAAAATCTCTCTCTCTGCAATCTTCATCATCATTCAACACCTATCCTTCATTGCCATCACCAATATTCATCTTCTCTTGAACTCTGCAAAACCTTCATCATACCTCACTTTAATCATCATCATCAATAGATTCTCTGCTCTTCAATTAACTTCATCAACAACATCTTCATCAATTCAGTTGCAATGTTCTTCAATGACAAGATCGAATTCATCGTAACCGCTTCATATTCATCCAACTTTCAACCAGCTGCGGTCATCTCCTTCAAACCTTTAACATCTTTCATAGAGCGACAACAACAGAATCACAACACAGTCAGAGAAATGCACAAAAATGCGAAAGTAGAAGAAGTGAAAAAGAGAGTAAGAAAAGAAGAAGCGAGGAAGAGGAACCGAGATACCTATGATTCCATCTTCTCCTCCACCGCTTCCGTTGGTAGGTTTTGTCGCCTTCTACTTTTCTTTATTTTTTTCTTGGTTCCATAGTGAAGACTGAGTCCCTAAAATGTTCCCCTAAGTTAGTCGCTCCATACAACACATTATCACCATTCAATTTCAATTCTCAGTCTCCTAGGGTTCCTCTGTGATTTATATTTAAAGAACTCAGTTAAGATTGGAGGAAAGCGAGGTTATATACAAAGATGATATTAAGAGGTATAGTAATATCAACATGGGGGAATGGTGGCGAATTCGTCAGACGATCAGATAAGAAGTTATGTGTCGTGTTTGAGTTCGAGAGAGGAAGGGACCGCGTTTGAACGGGGAAGACCGAACGCCACTCACTTATGCCCTAGCCATACTACACTGTTTCAGTATCATTTGTAATTTTATTTATTCATTCATTTATTCTATTTTTAGTTCAATAAAAAAATATAACAAACTGCATCATGAAAATCTGTGAAGGTGTTGTGGGACTTCCATTTGAACGGGCCCAGACCAAAACTATTTAGCCCATGGAAAATTCTTGGAACAGTTTTGAGGCTTGGCACAAAAAATAGCATTTTGGACTTTTGTTATTGAGCTTATTTCCTCATTCTTATTGCTGGACATAGTCCCTGGTTCAGCCATGCACCACCCTTATCCTTTTATTTATTTTTGTTAGATTTAGGATTTAATTTTTCTATATTTTTTTGATGATAAAAAATTGTAAAATCAATAAAATTTGTTAACTTTTTTTATTTGATTTTAGGAATTAATTCCTGATTATCAAATTATTCGAGACTTGTGATTCACCTTTTCTTGTCGAGATCTAAGTCTTATGCAGGTTTATTGTGTGATATACGAATGCACTTGAGTTTCTGATTGTGATTTATTTTCACATCTAAGACACTTCGACACTTATTCCGAGCATTTGATTTCTGACTCTTTTCTATTGCTTGGTGAAGCTTACTCGAAGTTTTCTAGGTTTCTCTGCTCCGCTCACTGTGCTACAAACTCTTGTTCGTTTGGTATCATTTTGAATTTGGTGTATTTTTCTGCATTTTACTGCTTTTCTAGATATCAAGAGAAGTAGGAAATAAAGAGCGTGTGCTCGAAGTTGCTGCTTAAAGACCCATAGCAGACATTCCACACTTATTTGTTATTTGTGTTTGTGCTTGTGATTGCTTCCTTTGTAGGTGATCAACAATGTCACTCAATTAGAATTGAGAAAATGACTTCGATCTTAGCATGCTCCCCATAGAATTTCATGTCTTTTTTCCTTCGTTAACAATCAATGATGTCACTCAATTAGAATTGAGATAACAACTTCGATCTTTGCATGCTCCCCTTAGGATTTTATCATTTTCCTTCGTTGACGATCGATGATGTCGATTAATTAGAATTGAGATAACGACTTCGATCTTTGCATGCTCCCCTTAGGATTTTATCATTTTCCTTTGTTGATGATCGATGATGTCTGTTGTACCCCAAAATTTTCCTTCTCATTTCTCAAGAAATCTCTCATAAGATCTCCATTGATTCAAGACTACACAAGGTTTGATCAGCTCAAGACACCTCCCCAAACACTGACAACTCAAAATTAGGGTTTGAGTTTTCACAAGGAAAATTGGACTTTCAAGGCCTCACATGACTTTCATGGATCATTAGGAACCCTAAAGATTGCTCATGTCAAGTTTCAAGTCTTTGATCACATTTTTGCTCAATCATTTGATCAAATGACCTAAAATCAGCTGTATTGGATAAAAAGTCAATTGTGGTCAATTTACAGTCAAAATTTCATAATTTTTATCCATATCAATATTATGAACTCATATATGTCAATTGATCAAGTTTGGATCATAATTCCTCAAAGAAATTTGATCAGAACACCAAAAGGGCAAAATGGTCAAAATTAGGGTTTTGATTGAGAAGGCTCACTTCTTGACTTTTGACCAAGAAAATGACTTATTGGTTTAACACATGATCTCAAGGATTAAAAATCACCATCTTTACCTAAGTTCATAGTTCAAATCACCTCTCAAGATCATTGGATTGACAGATGAATTTCAGTCAACTGATGAAAAGTCAACTATATACTAAAAAGTCAAACTTTGACTTTTTGATCAAAATCAAGTTTAAAAAATCATATTTCACCAAGACATGTCAAAATATGAAGTTTGTTCATCAAGAAATTGAAAAGTCAAAGTTTTCTTTGAAAAGTCAAAATTCTAGGACTTAGAAATTTTTTCTAAGTTTTGGAAAGTTAACATTTTTTCATAACTTTGTGCCAAATTTCCACCATGATGCAAGATGATTCAAGGAAAACTTCCAACATGAAAGTTATATATCTCAATGAGATCTAAAACATTGTAGGGCATAACTTTTTCTAGAAATGCTTAGATTTCAAGTTATGAATTTATGACGACATGTCCATGATACTAAAAATACTTAGTGAAATTTTGAGTATTTTAGTCAGGATTTTTACCTAACTTCATGACAACTTTTCACCTAGTTCCAAATTTATTCTTCAAAAATATCCAAAATAAAAGTTGTAAAGGATGTTCTAAGATTTTTAAAATGTCAAAGAACTTGAAGAGATCATTTTTGAGCTAGGAGATTCGAAGACTTGAAGTTGGCATGATAAACTTGAATTATAAGTCATTTTTGTGATGAACTCATAATCAAATCTCATAACCTTTTCATTCAATCTCACTTTTCAGGCCATGTTGCTTCTAAATCTCTCCATAATTAAGTAATTACACAGACCCTAAGTGTATTACACAAGGATTTTATGTTTTGTCCAAATCTTGATGCCATTTATGGTTGAAATTGCAAAAAATAACATATCCATTCTTGTAAAGCAAGCTTTTTCACAATGTCAACCCTTCTCGAGACTCTCAATGGCTCCATCTGCACACACTCAACCTAGAAACTCAGAAGAAGTATGTTTAAAGTGATTCAACCACTCTACATAGCTTGTACCACACATTGGGATTTTGGTTTTCCACTTTGCTTCAAAAACAAGCAAAAATACCATGACACGTGATCTTGGTAATCCGAACATATCAAGTCTCCAAACCTTTTCCTATATATCAAGACACTCTTATGCAACTGAGGACACGATTTTACAAGCCCTTGAACCCTCTCATACACTCTCAAACCCGAATTGGCCAAAAATCACCATTTTTAAGCTTTTGAAACCTTAACTTCGAAATCCATCACTCTTGCAACTATTGTCCAAACAAATCATCTAAAAACTTCATATATATCATATAGAAACTATCCATACCCATGTTTTCTCACGGTAACATCATTTTCATCATCCTCCATTTTCAAAATCCACCATTGCAACTTGACTTGAGTAGACCAATCCAGACACTTTCAAGGCAAAGTAAAAGTTTCAACATACTCACCAAGGTCCCAGGAAGCTAAAGCAATCATCATATTGCTTCTGGAAGTCGTGTAGAGGCCATTGAATTTTTGCATCAAGAGGTAAGTTTTTCCAACTTTGAAATTTTGATACAAGCATCATTTGCACTTACTTTCAAAAGATAAAATATAGATATAATGTCTATGAAGCTAACCATATCCTTAAATTTCATTTTAATTGACAGTGGGATGAGAATTTTGAAACTGAATTTTTTGGACATTTAGGTTTTCAGTTTGGTACAGATATAAATTTGTGAGTTATAGTAGTAATAAATAAAAACTAATTACATATTTGAAATCCTTGCTAAATTCTAAGCAAGTTTCATTTTTACATTTTTGAATTTGGTTGAGAAATGAGGAAGTTAGAGTTTTTTGAAAAAAATGGAAAATATTGTTATTACAGTAACTGTTAGTGTGCAGAGGAAGAAGAAGGAGGCGTGACGATTTTCAAATTTTTACATCTAATTTCATTTTATATTTAATGATTTCTTTTTCACTAACATATGTAACAACCACCTTAGTGGCAAGCAACATGCGTTTCATGTCCCTTTTTATCCTAAGGGTGCGGGTTCGAACCATAGTGAACTCCCCTTTTGCATATTTTGTGTTATTTTTGTGATTTTTGTGATTTCAGGAAGCAATCTTCTCATATAATATCATACAATCACATGATTAATAAGTAAACACACATATCCTAGTGGTATTCTTTTGAGCCAGCAACCTGAATATCTTGAGTTCAAATCTTGGCAGGACCAAAACCTTATTTTTATCACTTGACTCATTTTACATTTTTAACAAACTTCAACAATTTATTTAACCCATCAAGTTAACTCCTTTTGAACTAATTTTTTATACACTACTAGTTTATTAGGTCTATTTTATGAATATATAAAAATCTCACTAAAAATATTTTTATTTTCATTATTCGTGATTTATTCAAAGTAGCATCTTTTAAGTTTTTTTCTTTATTAAAAACTAAAAAAAAACATTTTTCTTAACAAATTTCTTTTCTTGATTAAATTAATTTTTAACTTAGTTTTTACTTTGAATTTATTTTCTAATTAAATCAAATTATAATTTAGGGATTTTAATTAATTAAATTCTTTCCTTTTATTAGTTTAATTAAATCAAGACTTTTCATAAACAAAAAAACAATTTTCTTTTCCTTTCATATTGCTTTTATATTCTTGCACATTTTATCTTGCAATATTCAATATGGTTGTAATAGTATAATTAGAACTTTATTGCTTTCATCCCCCATTTGTAAATTGTGTCCCATCCCCAAATGATGTAATAGCGTAGAATTTTACATTTCCGCAATTTATCGCTTTCAATATAAATGTTAGTAATTAGGGCTTGTATGACAAAACTAAAATTAACAAGTAGAAAAACCTAATTCAAGATAAACAATGCATGCAAATCAAACACACTTGCACACTTACACATCTAGGGTTAACTCCACTTGTTGCCTAAAAATGGTCATGTTATGCATGTGATACATCATAGCAAAAACCATCAAAAATACAAGATCATAGTCCCTCGATGACGCTACGAATGTTGCCTTACAAATGATCTTAGTCCCTCAAAGAGAAATGCTAAGATATCTCATAACATTGCTATCATGACTATACGATGACCCACATCCGTCCCTTTACATCCCAAGATAAGGCTTCTTACCAATCAATAGTGAGATAGAAATATCAAAGGAAGGAAGAAATGAACAAAGACTTTTGAGTAGGTAGATTGTTATTAGTTGCTTGCTCACTTTCGAAACAAACATCCTTGCTCACTTTCAAAACAAACATCAAATACTTTAAAAAACATGAAATATTTTCAAAAGTCCAACACTTTGTATACGTTCTTACAAAACGAGAACCATTACAAAGTTTGCCTAAATGAAGGCGCCTTTTCAAAAATACTTTCAAAACCACCACAAAGCACATTTTCAAACAAAGCAAGTGATCTAGCAAGCAACTAAGAGCCCGTAGATAACTATGGATGAAAAGGCTGCTAACACCTTCCCTTTTCATAATCTACCCCCCTGAACTCAAGAAATAGTCTCAAAGGTCTTTCCTGTTCTTTTCAACCTTTCCTTTTGGATAAAAGAAAAGTCAATGGCGACTCTTGCTAACCGCAACAATTGCGATAAAATGCAAAATATCCCAAGTCAGTTCTCCCACCGTATTACAGAACTGGTGACTCTGTTGGGGAGTACTTAAAAGTGGGGTTACCTTAGGGCTAGATCACCTTTACTTGCTTTCATTGTTTGACTTGTTTACTTTACATTATGGTTCCTTGTTTGGGCTTGCTTTGATCCTCTACCCGGATCTGGGACACCTTTTTAGGTAAGTAGCAATAGATTATGGAATTTGTACGATGTAGACCGATATGGTTGAAATAATGGCTACGTTAGTGTGACGCATTTGTGGGTACCGGTATCCCTTGTGTTGAATCGAGGAGAATACAGGGCCGCTGAGTGGCGTCATGAAGCACTAACTGACCTTAGAACCTTAATTGAACAACTTGGACATTAGGACGTAGTGAGATAACCAGTTTCAGTGGAAAGATGCAAATTGGTTGATACTCGATACTACACTCATTGAGATTGGACTTTTGGGATATCTCGGCTGCAAGAAAATATTGATTATGCTGAGAAAATGCCTAAAAGAAAGGTCAGTGATATTGAGACCCTTTAAAACCCGGTTACTATTACTAAGACAGGTTTGAACCAACTAAAACTTCAAGAGGGTACTTACCTATAAACTCCATGCAAGCCTAAACATAAGGACTTGTTTTCTTTGTATGTACATAACAACTTGCTTACTTGTACATAACATCATAAACATCATACCATAACATTTTCAATAACTATTTCAAGGATCTCAAGGGCCTATGATGCAGGGTCATGTTGAGTCAGGCGACTATCAAGGGGCAAAAGGATTTATTCTCTAATCAAACACGGTCAAAGGTCAATGTATAACTTGAGTCAAGGGCTATGACCATGGTGAGCTCGATTCTCGTAGAAGGACATCCACTGATACAAAGTTTTCCAATCAAAGCTGTTGATCAATTTTAAAATTCTAACATCTTTTTGTGTTTACCCCGCGAGATCCTTGAAAACATTGCATCCACATATCATGCATGTCATGATAACAGGTTTTCCTGTACATGCTTTCTTATATGCTTACTGTTTATTTCAGTAAGAGATGGATCTAGAGAAAACAGTTAAAGATCTCCAAGCTCAAAACGCTTAGCTCCAGCAAGCACTCATGAACTTAGCCAAGGGTCAGGAAGATCTCAAAACACTCTTCACTAAAGAGAGCAAGAAGAAGAAAAAGTCAGTCATCCTCAATGTAAGGATAAGGTCCAAGGGGCATGCTCAGCTAGCTCAAAAAGAAGATGATTCTTCTAAAGAAGAAGACAGTCAGGAAGAGGAAGCTAGAGGCATTAGAGCCAACATAGCTACTGATGACGATGACTCTCCTGAGGAACGGTATCCACCAGCGGATGAAAATTACAAATAGCTTGAAGACAGACTAAAAGCTGTAGAGATCCAAGATGTGCCTGGTTTAGAGCTAGGAACATGGGCTTGGTTTCTGGAGTGGTCATCCTACCAAAGTTCAAAATCCCTACCTTTGCCCCGTATGATGGAGTCTCTTTTCCTAAGATGCATCTAAAGTCTTATGTCCACAAGATTTAACCATAGACAACTGATCAGAAGCTTTGGATCCACTTCTTCCAAGAGAGTTTAGCTAGGACACAACTTGAGTGGTTCTATCAATTGTAGAGTTCCCACATTCACACTTGGGAAGATCTAGCCGCTACTTTTTACAAGAAATACCAATACAATGTTGATCTTGCACCAACTGGTGTGCAGTTGCAGAACATGACCATCACTACAAGAAAAAAAGAGATTTACGACACATAAATTGCGACAGTTCCCACAAAACCGTCCTTATTCCTGAATTGCGACAGTTGTCACGACGGTTAGGCTCAACCGTCGTAGATTTTCAAGCATTATGAGTAACATAATTGCGACAGTTACCAAAAAACCGCTCTCTTTTCACATCCGCGACAATTAGGTGAACTGTCGTAACTACATTAGCCAATCATAATCGCTACTTTTTTTTATTCTTTTACTTTCCCACTTTTTTTCTTTCATTTCCCCTTCTTTTTCTCTTTTATTAATAATAATAATAATAATAATAATAATAATAATAAAATAAATTACCAACAAAATAAATTTTCACACCCATCAATATTATTTTAAGATTTTCATAATTTTATTTATTAAATTACAATTTCCTTTATATTTTTCTTCTTTATTTATTTAAGATTTTAATTCCATCCACATTTCTAATTTTAAGAAAGAAGTTTTATCTTTTTATCTTTTATTTTATTATTTTAAGTTAATAAATAATATATATATATATATATATATATATATATATATATATATATATATATATATATATATATATATATATATATATATATATATATATATATATATATATATATATATGATATCACAAAATGTTAGTAATTCATTTTTAAACAAAATATCAATTTACTTTTACAGTATCCTTCGTCCAAAATGTCACCCGAACCCTAGCGCAGCCGTCCCAAAATCAAGGCGAAGGATCAGTTGAGGAAGAGGATTCCTCTTTCACCCCCTTCACCCTTCTCCAAAACCATTCCTCCGGTTCACTCGCCAACCGCTTCACCCCCGATTCATCGTATCCTCCGCCCATCAACCTGAACCGGACCGGCTTCCTCCACTCAATGCCCAAAAGGTAACTACTTGCTCACCATTCAATTTGTTAATCAATGATTGATAATACTTATTATTTTGCTCTTGAAATCTCAACAACAGGGTAGTCAGCTTAAGAACAGAGTTGTTTTTGGACTTGGTATTGGAATTTCTGCCGGCGCTATTATTTTGGCCAGAGGATGGGTTTTTGCAGCAGCCATGGCAGCAGCTGTCTTTGCTGGTTCACGTGAGTATTTTGAATTGATTCGAAGTCAAGGAATTACCGAAGGAATGACACCTCCTCCGCTATACGTGTCACGAGTCTGCTCTGTCATTTGTGCCTTAATGCCACTATATGTCATGTAAGATTAGTTAGACTACCTTACTTTTTCTACGACTGCTTTCCTCTTATTTATAAGGTTTCTTTGCTTTTATCCGTATCTTGAGAAAGCTTGTGTAGAGAGCATCTTAAAGACTCAGACAATTTTTTACAACCCTTTCTTCATGCATGGAAGACTGATTGGTGTTGCTTGCTGATTTATTAGTATCTATTTCTGATTCATGACAGGTATCGTGGTCACATTGATGTTTCTGTGACTTCTTCTGCTTTTGTTTTGGCCATGGCATTACTTGTGCAAAGAGGAAATGCCCGTTTTGCATAAGATGAAAAGTTGAAGGTACCTCTCCAAACCCTAACCGCACCAATTGGGTCAAATGCGATGAAGACAGTAAGTTGAAGCGCAATTCATGACGAGGGCATGGCTTAGGCTAAAAAAATGTACACGGCTTGTTAAAAGACTCGTCAGAATTAAGTGGCTATGAACTTTCCGGTGGGATTACCCAGATTTCAGCGAGGTCTCACTGATTCTGGCAGCTTCAAAAGGTAATCTTTTAAATTGTGATGGCCTTGTTTCTTTCTCTAATCTTCTCCTTCTTCTTTCTTTTTGAATTATCGAGACTTTGCTTTTCTTTTTTGATGTTCTTTGTTGCTTCTGTGTGTTCTTCTGTATGATTGTAATTGCTCTGCTTATTTTCCTTTTCTTTGTTGTATTTCTGTTGTGTGTACTAATTGAGTGAGAGCTGAAAGAATGATGATGATAATTGAGAATGAGTACGAGAGTTACATGGTGTTGTGTGATTCAGAGAATTGTTGTTGAATCATGAACTGAGAGGGTAGTGATATGTTGCAAGGTGGTGGGGGTTGATAGTTTCAGGTCCTCTTAGTTATCGGAATGTTTCAAATATTATTCTACTCATTTCAAATTTTGTACAATTTATTTGGATGATGTTTCTACATTGTACTTGTGGTTACACTGCGAGCTTATGAAAACTAATGTGGATGATGTTGCTGCATTTGCGGTTGTGATATTGTTCAAGGACATGTGAAACCTTTATATTGTGAAAGAAATTAGGAGCTGAATACATAACTCAGTTGAAAAGTTTCTAGAAGTTAGAAGTTTGTTTAAACTTACCCTAAGATATTGCCTATGTGAAAGAAATTGTATAGTGTAATTTTGAGACTTCGAAAAAACACACTTTTTTTATATTATATTAAATGGTTAAACCTTAGTTGGTTATATATGTTATCCATAATATACTACTACACCTTCTATATTTTAGGGACTGAAAATGAACCCCGCAACTCTTCTTGAAAAGAAATACATATTACAATGAAGTTCTAAAAATGCAGCCACAAGTTGAAGATATATTGATGGAAAACAAATGATCTTTTTGTTTGAGGAATCAATTTAGAGAGTATAAAAGTTAACATCATGTTTTTCCCTTCGATTATGTATATGTACTATGTAGGTATATCATATATATTTTGTGCTGCTGTTATTGATGTACTCCGACTCTCTAAGACAGTTTCTATATGTTGCACTTTGAAGTTTGAATTTCAAATATTCATTGCTGAACCTTTTCGTTAGGGTTTGTTTTCATCCTCCAATTTTGTGATGGGGTTGAAACCGTGGCTACATCCTGCTCCAACTTATAGACCTATAGAAAGATTTTGGGATAGTGATGTAAGAGATTTGTTGATCTTTCTTTGTACAGAGCTTTGATGTACCTGTAAACACTCAGAGAAACACAAAAACATAAGGAAACACTTTTGTTCCATTAGAAAAATGTCTGAGATCATTGTGTTAGGCAAACTGTTGTGAGAGTTATTCTACCAGCCCATAATTGACAGTTAGTTTTGTAATGCAGGTACAAGAAGAAGCGCAAAATGGACAAGTAGAATTGGAAAAACATGTCATCACAAAGACATTGACTAAGCCATCTGAGGCATATTATGATGCCAAAAACCTGTCACATGTTCTTGTGAGTACAAAAATATGTTTTGTGTGAATCTTGCAGGCTGCTAGGTATGCGTAGCTTGGACCAAATGGTAGTCAAGGAAGGATCATGGTCCTAGCATGGAAGTTTAACACAAAATCACTTAACACTAAGGACTTTCATGAATTTTGTAGAATATTGTAACATTTTTTGTAATTCTCTCAAGTTGTAGCAAACCAATGTAAATATTAAAATGAAATTTGGCCTTTGATGATATTTGAATTTTTCTTGTTTATTGGTAAAATTTGCACTTCTTTTTACCTTTGATCACATTTTTTTGATATTATTGATGATTATTTGATATTAAATGTTTTTATTGTAATTAACTTTATTATGTTGAAAAGTGATAGAAAATAAAATAAAAATACTATAAATAAAAAAATATTAAAGTAAATAATAATTTAAATATAATAGTAAAATATTATAGTAAAATAATATTATATTTAAAATTATTTTACTAAATAATAATTTAAATAAAAATATTATTTGAAATTTATAAATCAGATTACGACGGTTAAAACCGCCGCAATTTCTAACCTACGACGGTAGAATAACCGTCGCAAACAACAACAAAAACAAAAAATAAAGTCAAATTCACGACGGTATATAACCGTCGCTATCTGTTGTGCGTGACAGTTTTTGCAACCGTCGCGAAATATGCTGGGGACGCACGATTCTGCGACGGTACTTCTACCGTCGTAGATTGTAAATTGCGACGGTTTTAACCGTCGTAATCAGCCAAAATAACCGTCCCAATCTATCATTTTTCTTGTAGTGCATGCATTCCAATGAGGGCTTCAAAGAATACGCCCAAAAGTGGAGAGATTTGGCTGGTAGGGTGCATCCCCCATTAACTGACAGGGAGCTAATTGACATATTCATGGGAACTTTGACATGACCTTTCTTCAATCACCTAATCGGAAGCTCCTCAGTCGGGTTCACCGAGATAATACTGACTGGCGAAAGGGTCGAAGCTGGCATCAAAAGCAGAAAGATCCAAGGGGCTACACCCTCTGATGCTCAGAAAGAGCCATACAATGGGAAGAAAGAGTACAACGATGTGTATGGTCAAAAGAGTCTTAACAAGAGCAATCATGACCAACATGTGCGGGCAGTCCTGATCTCTGGTCCTGCATCGCAGCGACAACAACAAAGGGGAAATCAATGAAGGCCAGACGAGCCCAAAAGACAGTTTACCAACATCAAGATGCCGCTGTCTCAAGCACTGTAACACTTGTTGAGGATGAACCTGATTACGTTGATAGGACCTTATCCAAACCCCCAAACTTCTTCTCCTAACTACAGTCCTAATGTAACATGTGCTTATCATTCCGGCAGTCCTGGGCATGATACTAACGATTGTTGGGCGCTGAAGTACAAGATTCAAAACATGATTAACGCTAAGGAGATCGAGTTTGATCCTTCAGAGACTCCCAACGTGATCACCGCTCCCATGCCAAATCATTGAGTGTTCCAATTCATTTTTGAATTTTCAATTGTAATTTCTTTTGTTATTCAAACAATTATCTGTTAATGTTAAACTATGTTTCATTAATGCATTGCATATGTTTGTCTTGAATTTATCCATTCGTTTTCAGTATATATAAACTATGCTTTTTACTCTCAACTCTTGCTAAAAGTTACAAGCCTTTAGAGGGAGGATGACGAAAACAATGCCATGATCTCATACAGTATGCTTTTGAATTGACCTTGCTGACGATGTACATGCATTCTTTAAAATCCTAAACACTAGAGTCATAATGAAATAATACCTAGTCAACCCCTTTGAGCCAAAGAAGTAGGAGTTTCCTTTTTACACAAATTGAAACCTTTAATCAAAACCTGGGGCAGGGTAGTCTCTCAGTTAATTCAAATGCGCGTTTAGTTGCAAACTTTCACTTTGTAATGCAACGAATGACGTCAAAAACATTCATCTGGAATCAAAAGACAATGATGGTTCCCTATCATATAGGCAGTCATTATCTCTCAAAAAAAGAAAAAGCCCACTAAGTCAAAACCTACGAAGGAGACTTAAGAAAAACTAGGGGCATCCTGCTGACTGTGATCTCAAAAACAAGAACAGTCAGGCAAAAATCAGGGATAATAAACCAAAAAAAGAGGTCACTATAGATCCTCAACCAACATGAAAAATGTTACAAAAAATGACTGCCTTCTGATAAACTAAACTTGTCTGAACCATCACCAAAATGTCATTGGAGTTTGAACGTACAATTAACTGAGTTTAGGACTGAAGAACATCACGACGAACGGGTGGGTACAAATAAAATTTGAGCCTTTATCCTTTGTTTCTTAAACCGTGAACCAAGCCACGTTACAACCCTTCAAAATTCCTAATTGAAGAATGGGTTAATTTGAAAGCATACTGTTACAAAAGGTATCCTGACTCCTGTAAGGCTTTACTCTAAATCCTGAGTTGAATTTTCCTGCAAAAATTCTTTTATCTTCTAAAAATGCATTTTCAAAACTTCAAGACAAGCATAAACTTTGCATTATTTGAATATCTATGTTTGCATATGGCTATTTGTTTGATAACAGAGAAATTCACACGACGAATATCCAGTGAACAAAAAACCCTCTCAATGAGCAAATTCATTTCAAGTGGGAAGACACTTCCAATAACAGATCTCCTATAAGCAACGGTACGTGACATGTAACTATCTAACACACCTAGGGCAATCCAGTTGAGATTCCAAGAAATCTCTCAAGAAATGCTGAATATACCAGGGGCAAGTCTCCATCTGAATCACTTGGGACATTGAACGCAAATCCCAACAAAGGGTTACATACAGTCAAACACTTCCCGACAGTGCCACAAACACCTACTACTAGGGGCAATGACAAATCTCCCCCAAGATCCTGTTTATAGGATGACCCCTAGCCAGGTTTTCAATCTCAGAAAACTCCTCCCAAAATGAGTCAAGCTCAAGAGTCCTCGGGGATTTCAGCCAAAAGAAGACACCTCTCCGACAGACTAGCGACATGGTTTATTTCCCCAACAAACTACAGATTCCCCATTTTGAGTTTTCTTATCCGATTGCTACAAATCAAGGGACCACAACTCATCTCCCCAGCAAACTACTCTACAACCCCCAGTAAGTCACTGCGAAGCCTGGAAACCGACCAAATAACAGTTTAACTTCACTCTCCCAAGAAATTTTCTACAAATCCTGGAATACGACCAGATAATAGTCAATTTAATCTTCCCCAAGATAACTCGCCAGTAGAGCAACAAACAACTGAGGCTCCTGAATTATTTTCCCCCAAGCAGAAATCAACACTCTCCATAGAGCCTTCTCAAGCAAAGTCAGTATTCCCCAATGGAGTTTCTCCTTAATTAACAAAACAGGAATCCCAAGTGGAAACATCCTAAAGTAAGTTCCGAAGAGGAGCTTACTCTTCATCCATAACAGTGGTCCAGGATTTCTTCCCAAGGCTCCCCAACATTTGTCAAGGATTTATTTTCCAAGACAGAAATGCATTCCAACAACATTTCGCATTTCATGAATCATATCACATACATGAAAAATGAATACGACACAATCTCATTTACTTTGCGAACATTATTATACCATGCATTTCATACATCATGACATTGCATGCAGCTAACGTTTTGCCTTATTAGGAAAAGGTCAATCAACAGATGGCTATCATCAACAATTTTCAACAGGTCCAAGATTAGTTTCCAAAGCAAGACAGAGCAACTACCTTTCGTGACCAAATGCAGCTTTACACGGGCTCATCATGAAGCAATCTTACATGTATTTCTTCTCATCATGAAGCAATCTTACACGGGTTCCTTCTCATTCCCATATGAAGTTTTTCACGGGCTCATCATGAAGCAATCTTACATGGATTCCTTCTCATCATGAAGTTACCCTACCCAGGTTCCTTCTCATACACCCAGATGAAATTTTACACAGACTCATCATTGAAGCAACCATACCCAGGTTCCTTCTCATTCCTAGATGCGGTTTTACACATACTCATCATTAAAGCAACCCTACCCAGGTTCCTTCTCATTCCTAGATGCAGTTTTACACGGGCTCATCATTGAAGCAACCCTACCCAGGTTACTTCTCATTCCTAGATGCAGTTTTACATGGACTCATCATTGAAGCAACCCTACCCAGATTCCTTCTCATTCCTAGATGCATTTTTACACTGACTAATCATGAAGCAGCCCTACCAAGGTTCCTTCTCATTCCCAGATGAAGTTTTACACGGACTCATCATGAAGCAACCCTACCCAGGTTCCTTCTAATTCCCAGATGAAGTTTTACACGAACTCGTCATGAAGCAACCCTACCCAGGTTCCTTCTCATTCCCAGATGAAGTTTTACACGGACTCATCTTGAAGTAACTCTACCCAGGTTCCTTCTCATTCCCAGGTGAAGTTTTACACGAACTCATCATGAAGC
Source organism: Vicia faba (assembly GCA_948472305.1). Lineage (NCBI taxonomy): Eukaryota > Viridiplantae > Streptophyta > Magnoliopsida > Fabales > Fabaceae > Vicia > Vicia faba. The sequence goes on along the minus strand of OX451738.1, from coordinate 1,034,163,123 downwards.
AACCCTACCCAGGTTCCTTCTTATTTCCAGATAAAGTTTTACACAGACTCATCATGAAGCAACCCTACCAAGGTTCCTTCTCCTTTCCAGATAAAGTTTTACAAGGACTTATCATGAAGCAACCCTACCCATGTTCCTTCTCATACATTTCCAGATATAGTTTCACACAGACTCATCATGAAACAACCCTACCTAGGTTCCTTCTCTACATTTCCAAACGCAGTTTTACACGGGCTCATCCTGAAGCAGTCCTGCCCAGACTTCCCCCTCATATGTCTCATAAAGCAGCCCTACATCGGTGACCAAAAGTCCTCTTCTGGATAGATTCATTTCTTCCAGTTAATAACAGGCGAATTCAAGGCCTCTTCTGGTTAGATTTATCTCTTCCAGTTTAAAACAGGCAAAGGACATCTATTATTTCAGTATAAATCAACCAAAAGATTTATCCTGATACCTTCCACAGTCAATCTGGATGGAATCTATAAGCCCATCTCCAACAACTCTCCATCATCTCTCCAAATGGCATCTTTAAGCCCATTCCCTACATAATCAACCATCACATCATCGAGTGCAAATTTCTGGGCACTGTAGTGTTTAATCATCTTCTACCTTCAAGCCACGAACGACAACGTGCCATACTTGCTTATCAGGTTTAAGAAGATTGAACAGGGACAGTTGTTGTACCCTAAAATTTTCCCTCTCATTTCTTAAGAAATCTCTCATAAGATCTCCATTGATTCAAGACTACACAAGGTTTGATCAGCTCAAGACACCTCCCCAAACACTAACAACTCAAAACTAGGGTTTGAGTTTTCACAAGGACAATTGGACTTTCAAGGCCCCAAATTAATTTCATGGATCATTAGGAACCCTCAAGATTGCTCATGTCAAGTTTCAAGTCTTGGATCACATTTTTGCTCAGTCATTTGATCAGATGACCTAAAATCAGTTGTATTGGATAAAAACTCAATTATGGTCAATTTACAGTTAAACTTCATAATTTTTTATCCATATCAATATTATTAAATCATATATGTCAATTGATCAATTTTGGATCACAATTCCTCAAAGAAATTTGATCAGAACACCAAAAGGGCAAAATAGTCAAAATTAGGGTTTTGATTGAGAAGACTCAGTTCTTGACTTTTGACCAAGAAAATGACTTATTGGTTTAAGACATGGTGTCAAGGATTCAAATGCACCATCTTTACCTAAGTGCATAGTTCAAATCACCTCTCAAGATCATTGGATTGACAGATGAATTTCAGTCAACTAATGAAAAGTCAACTATATACTGAAAAGTCAAACTTTGACTTTTGATCAAAATTAAGTTTCAAAAATCATATTTCACCAAGACATGTCAAAATATGAAGTTTGTTCATCAAGAAATTGAAAAGTGTAAGTTATCTTTGAAAAGTCAAAATTCTAGGACTCAGAAAATTTTCTATGTTCAATCTTCTTAAGCCTAAAGAGTTAGATTGACGAGTTTTGCCATTCGTGACTCGAAGGTGGAAGATGATTAGACACTAGAGTGCCCATAAATTTCCACTCGATGATGTGATGGTAGAGGGAATGGGCTTAAAGATGTCATTTGAAGAGATGATAGAAAGTTGTTGGAGATGGGCTTGTAGATGCCATCCAGAAATGATTACTGAAAAGTATTTGTAAGCTGAAACTGAATGAATATCAGAATGGCGTCCATGTCTGGAGCGTATCTGAACTGTATCTGAAAGTTGAATCTGAATGAGTATCAGAATGGCGTCCGTGTCTAGAGCGTATCTGAATTGTATCTGAAAGTTGAATCTGAATGAGTATTAGAATGGCATCCATGTCTGGAGCGTATCTAAACTGTATCTAAAAGTTGAATGAGTATCAGAATGGCATCCGTGTCTGAAGTGTGTCTGAACTATATATGAAAGTTGAATGAGTATCAGAATGGCATTCGTGTTTGGAGCGTATCTGAATTGTATCTGAGAGTTGAATGAGTATCAGAATGGCATCCGTGTCTGGAGCGTATCTGAACTGCATCTGAAAAGCCTTTGAACATTGTTAATGGTAGCTGTTAACCTTATCCTGAAAAGGGTAAAATGTTAGCTAGTATGAAATATCATGTTGTATGACATGCATGATATAATGAGATTGTGATACATGCATTCGTGTTATCAATGTTTATGATATATGGATGTGATGTATGCGTATGTGAGCTAATCTGCTGTACTGCTGTTGGATTGGGGAAAATAAGTCCCTGACTGCTGTTGAGGATATGGAGTGTAAGTCTTCATGTTGTGAAGTTGAAGTGTTGATGGATTTCCTCTTAGATAAATAAACTCTGTTTTAAGGGAAACTTTGTGTACTGCTTGTAAAAATCTTGTTGGGAATCCTGAGAGATTTGGTGACTTCTACCGGGGATTGATAACTGGAAGTTTTGCTCCGCTGGGGATTAAACTGCACACTGTGGGGGATTTCATGGAAATAACTTAGAGGGATTTCCGTATTTCTTAAAGCCATCAATGATTGTCTTTTATTTTGTTCATTTGTAAACAGTAATTATGTTCAAATGCATATGTTCAAAAATAAATCATTGGACGTTTTTGTAAACAAAACACAAGAGTAAAGAAAAACAAATAATTTTGCACTTTCAAAGGGATATCTTTGTATTAACTTTGAGTAAGTGTTTTTGTACAATAAGGCAAACATTCTAGTAAGAGAATGTCGTCATAAAAAATGAAAATTTTGATACAAAGAAAAGATAGCTATATGCAATAATCTCATGGGGTTCCCATTCCTCTATAGCCTTCATGTCTCCGAGCATCTCATCTATTTGCTGCCTTGTCCAAAGTTGATTAGATAGATCAGAATCGCTAAGTTTGTCAATTGAAGCCAAAGGTTGTCCGTAAGGTGATCCAACGGGACATAGTCATACGCTTTAATTCCCTAACTTTTTCCTAGACCGCCCTTTCGGGTTTTCAGTCCACCGGGATACCCTTTTTTACCCAAGCTGCCCTTTCGGGTTTTCAGCTTGCCGGGTGTACAAATTTTTTTTGTTTTATCCCTAATTTTTGCCCGAACCTCTTGGGTTTGCCGGGATGCCCTTGTTTTTCCTAGGTGTGTCAACCTAGCGGGTCTCTTATGCGTAGTATCTTTTAACTATGTCTGCACTCACAGGGTGTGGCAGGTCGTCGCCATCCATGATGGTCAAGATCATTGCTCCACCAGAGAATATGATTTTGATTACAAATGGTCCTTCGTAGGTAGGAGTCCATTTTCCCCTGGGATCACCTTGAGGTAGCATGATGCGTTTGATTACCAAATCCCCGACTTGATATACTTAGATTTTGACCTTTTTGTGGAAAGCCTTGATCATTCGTTTTTGATACATCTGACCATGACAGACAGCAGTAAGCCTTTTCTCATCAATCAAGTTCAGTTGATCAAGTCGAGTCTGGATCCAATCGTCTTCATTCAGCCATGCATCCTTCATAATTCTTAGAGAGGGGATCTGGACCTCAATAGGCAAGACAACCTCCGTGCCGTATACCAGAGAGTAAGGTGTTTCCCCAGTTGATGTCAGTGCCGTAGCATGATAACCGTGGAGAGCGAATGGTAGCATCTCATGCCAGTCTTTGTATGTGACTGTAATTTTCTGTATGATCTTTTTTATATTCTTATTTGCGGCTTCAACAACACCATTCATTTTTGGTCGGTAAAGGGAAGAATTGTGATGCTGGATTTTGAATTGCTCGCACAGGGCGGTGATCACAGTATTGTTCAGGTTCATACCATTGTCTGTGATGATCCTCTCCGGGATACCGTACCGACAACTGAGATTTTGCTTGATGAACCGGGCGACAACATTCTTTGTGACGGAAGAGAAGGAGGTTGCCTCAACCCACTTTGTAAAATAGTCAATGGCCACTAAGATGAAGAGGTGTCCATTAGAGGTCGTTGGCTTGATTTCCTCAATCATATTGATGCCCCACGTAGCAAAGGGCCAAGGAGCCGTCAAGACATTCAGAGGAACCGGAGGTACGTGTACTTTGTCAGCATAAATTTGACACTTGTGGCAGGTTCGAGAGTGTTGATAGCAATCTGCTTCCATGGTGGACCAGTAATAGCCTGCCCATAGGATTTTCTTTGCCATCATATGCCCACTGGAATGGGTGCCAAAAGTGCCCTCATGTAGATCAGCCATGATCTTTTCCGCTTCAACCTTGTCTACACACCGAAGTAACGCAGAGTCATGGTTGCGTTTGTAGAGAATGTCATTACTAAGGAAGAATTTAGCAGATAATCTCCTTAAGAACTTTTTATCATTGACTGAAGCTCCTTCCGGATATTCTTGAGCCTAGAGATACCTCTTGACTTCATGAAACCAAGGCTGGTCCACTACTTCTTCAGTATTAATCTCGTGACAGTGAGCTAGTTCATCCATTCGTTCAATGGTGATCTGGGGAGCCTCGTTATCCCATTTAAGTTTAAACATGGATTACATTATGGCTAGTGCGTCTGCTAGCTGATTTTCATCTCGCAGGAAATGCTCGAAGGTAATCTTTTCAAAATGTGGGATCAATGTCAACACATGTTCTTTGTAAGGGATAAGGTTAGGGTGTTTATTGTCCCATTCCTCTTTGATCTGGATGATAACCAAAGTTGAATCTCTGAATACATTTAAGGATTTGATCCCCAAATCTATGGCAGTTTGGAGACCAAAAATGCACGCTTCGTATTCCTCCATGTTATTCATACAATTGAAGCAGAGTCTTGCAGTAAAGGGAGTATGACACCCTTCAGGAGATATGAGTACAACACCAATACCATTTCCGAGTGTGTTAGATGCCCCATCAAAAACCAGGTTCCATCGGGATACTTGTTCAGGTCCGTCATATGGCCTGAATTCTTCACAATTATTTACCATCATGATGTCTTCATCTGGGAATTCGAACTTCGTGGACTGGTATTCTTCTACAGCTTGGTGAGCAAGGTGATCATCTAGTACACTGCCCTTTATTGCTTTCTGGGTAGTATACTGTATGTCATATTCTGTCAGGATCATCTGCCATCTCGCTATTCTCCCAAAGAGAGCAGGTTTCTCGAAGATGTATTTTATTGGATCCATTTTAGATATCAATAAGGTAGTATGGGTCAACATATACTGTCTTAGCCGACGAGTAGCCCATTCCAGAGCGCAACAAGTTTTCTCGAGTAGTGAATATCTTGTTTCACAATCGGTAAACTTTTTGCTCAGGTAATAAATAGCATGCTCTTTTCGGCCAGACTCGTCATGCTGCCCCAACACACACCCCATTGAATTTTCCAAAACATCTAGATACATGATCAATGGTCTTCCCTCAACTGGTGGCATCAAAACAAGAGGCTCTTGCAGGTACTCTTTGATCTTGTCAAAAGCAGTTTGGCACTCGTCATTCCATTTGACTACTTGATCTTTCTTCAGTAATTTGAAGATTGGTTCACAAGTGGTTGTCAAGTGTGAAATGAATCTGGCAATGTAGTTCAGACGTCCCAACAATACTCTGACTTCCTTCTCAGTACGATGAGCAGGCATCTCTTGTATTGCTTTCACCTTGGCGGGATCTACTTCAATATATTTATTGCTAACGACAAAGCCTAGTAGTTTACCAGACCTCACCCCAAATGTGCATTTATTTGGGTTCAACCTCAGCTTGTATTTCTTTAGTCTCTCAAACAGTTTCTGTAAGTGATCAAGATGCTCTTCTTCTGTTTGAGATCTATCTATCATGTCATCCATATAGACCTCTATCTCGTGATGTATCATGTTGTGAAATAGGGCTACCATGGCACGATGATAGGTTGCCCCAACATTCTTCAGTCCGAATGGCATAACCGTGTAGCAGAATGTGCCCCACTGTGTGATAAAGGTTATCTTCTCCATGTCCTCAAGCGCCATTTTGATTTGGTTGTAGCCTGAGAAACCGTCCATGAAGGAAAACACCTTGTGTTGTGCCGTATTGTCAACTAGAATATCAATGTGGGGGAGTGGGAAATCATCCTTAGGGCTTGCCCTATTAAAATCTCTATAGTCCACGCACATCCGTACCTTGCCATCTGTGATACGGTGGGAAAGAACTGACTGTTTTTGGAATGCTGGTTTGCATTTTGCGTTTGTTTTCGCAAAATGTCGCGGTAAGCAAGAGTCGCCACTGTCTTTTATTTTATCCAACAAGGAAAGGGAAAAAGCACAGAAAAATTCCTTTTTTAAGATGTTTCTCGGGTTCGGGGGGTAGATTATAGAAAGGGAAGGTGTTAGCACCCTTTCTATCTGTGGTTATCTACGGGCTCTTAGGTACTTGCTCAAAGTGTTTTCAAAATTTTCTTTTCTTTGTGTTTGTGGGTTTGAAGAAGTTTTTTGTTTGAAAGGTGTAAGTGTGAAAAGTTTTGTTTTGTTTTTGAAAGAGCAAGTACTTAAGAACCATCTACCTACTCGAAAAAGGAATCATTTTATGCTATCTTCCTTTAGACAATGTTATCCCACTATTGATGAGTAGGTAGCATCATCGTTGGAGTTTTAAGGGTCAATTCGATTAAGGGACGTGCGGTCACTAAAGCAATGTTAGGACTCCTTAGCGGTAACCCTAATGTCTTAGATCATTTTTCCGAGGCAACCGTTTCGAGGCGACTATGATCTTTGGACAAGAGGGCGACCTCTAAAACTTCCTATACTCAATGACCGCGTTCGAAGGCAACCAAGTGAGGTGTACCCTAAGAGTGCGCATGTGCGAATGTGTTGTTTTCAGTTATTTTGTCTTTGTACATGTCAATGGTTATCTATGTTAATTTTAGGTTTAAATATTCAATCTTATCATGCATTCCCTATTACCAAACATCTAACAGTTTATAAGTTGCGGAAATTAAATTGCGGAAACTAAACTAACTATTACAAGGTGTCGGGTATTTACATCGCCAAAAGCAACCCTTGAAGTTAAAATGCGTAAAATAAATAAAGCGATAAAGATAGTCCTAATTATCTATTACCTTCCGGAAACAGATACAATATTGAAATAAAATGGATCGCGTGCGGGAAATTAAATCGGGCGCAAGTTTTTAGGGTTTTGACCCTTTAATCAAAGAAAAGATTTTTTTGGTTATTTTTTAATTAAGAAAGAGACTAATCTAGGTTAATTATTAAATTAATAAATAAATTAAAAAATAATTTTGGGTTTTTGGTATTTAAATAAATAAAAATAAATCTAATCAATGTTAATAAAAACCTAATTGTCTAAGTTAGTTTTAATTATTGCAAAAAAGATATTAAAGTTATTCCTAATAAAAACTAAATTAATTAATTGATATTGTTAACAAAAAATAAAATACTGGAATTTAATTTAATAAATAAAATATTTTTTTGGTTTTAATTTTATTAAGAAAAAGTTTTGATTGGTTAGTTAATAGTAAAAATAATAACAATAAATAATTAAAAGAAATAGATAATAAAAGAAAAGAGAAAGGGTTAGGAGGTTTGTGCCTGCTTAGGGGGTCTGATTAGCAGTTTTGTGGCCTAATAATCCACTGGCCTGGTTGACTTTGCTGATTCCCTATGGCACTTTGACTTGATCCCACCATAGGCCATCATCCCTGGATTGCCAGATTTGGCCTTGGGCCATCTAGCGCTTGATATCTGATGGTGTATGGTGTACCCTTAACCTGGATCTGCACTTGATTACATGAACAGAAAAAATAACAAGGAATACGGGGACCTGGGATTCGAACCCAGGTCCTGTTGATCATTGGATACACGCCTTTGCCACCCAACCATTGTGCGTTAGTTGTTAATGTAATGGAAAATAATAATAATAAGAAAAAATATATCAATATGCCAGCAAAAAAAATAAAAGGGCGCGCGTGTTTGAATTGGACAACCAGGGGGAGACACGTTTGTCGTCCCTAACCTTCAGCCCTGTAACATTTACCTGCGGATTTAGATCCGCAGCTAAATTCGCAGGACATTCCAAAAATTAAATCTAGGCCATGAAAATGACCCCAAGACCATGGTTGTGTTCGTCTGGGCATCCTGAGTAAACCTATACCCTTCTTGAACCTTGATTTCCCCTGAAAAAGAAAACCCTAAAATCTAATTCAAAACCCTAGCCATACGGTTATGGGGTTAAAGTCCATATCAATGCAATCAAATAATGCCAAAAGTCCAGAAATCTCATAAGCATCACAAATATGTCAAAGATTTGTTAGAAAAATGCAAGAAATAAGGTTTACGAATTCAAGAGAGAGGCGGTTTTTTGAGATACTTACAGAGCTCCTGAGCGTGTATGAGAGCTTGCTAGGGGGTGGTTCTGACTCAATGAACCTCCAGCAATTGATTGGCGTTGAGTTTCGCTTCTGAAAATGCCTCCAAGGGTGATTTCAGTTTCACACTTTTTCCACCTTTTTTCAAGTTTTGTTCTTGATGTTCTTGCAACCTCTAGCTCTCAAATTCGTGTGCTTTCACTTGTATATGTATGCTGTAATGTATTAGGTCAACAAATTAGTCTTGAATATTTGCACATCAATGCTTTGAGATTGGATTTGATCCTCCATTGAAAACTTGCTTAATTTGCCAAAAATCCAATCTTTTTGCACATGGAATGATTGATACGAATTTGATCATGACATTGATGGTGATTAGGTCCTGAAAATAGAAAAAGATCTCATGTAATCAAGTTTTGGGATTTTATTTGATTTAAATTGATTTAAAATGAAATAATTCAATAAAAAATCAAATAAAATAGAAAAATTGATAAATGGACAGAAGGCTGAAGCTAGGACACGTGTGTAATGTGCAAGTCCAAATCAAGTGGAAAAGAATGGTCCCATTTGACAAAATTTGAAGTTTTGGGGATAGTTGACTTTTGACAATTTTGCAAAAATACCCAACTTCAAAAATGCATAACTTCTTCAATTTTTCACTTTTGGAAGTGTTCTTGGACTTTTTAGAAAGCTTGAGATGTCCTCTAAGCAACCCTTTTGGTATCATATCATTTTTATATTCCATGATAAAGTTATAAGCTTTGGCAAAAAAGGTGTTTTTGTTGACTTTCAAAAATGACCTATAATGTCCAAATATGTAACTTCTTGTGAGTGCATTTTTTGATCTTGGGGTGTGAAGATGGATTGTAGGAAATTTCATTCTATTCAAAATGAGCTTTGGATGGGTCATTTAGCAAAAAGTATGAGAAAGTTATGCTTGGTCAAAGTTGAATTGACTTTTCCTACAAAACCCTAATTTAGCAACTTTTGAGTCTTGATGAATTTTGAGCAATCCTTGATGAATCATGATCAACCCTTGATAAAATGATGAAATATCCTTCAAAATGATAATGTTGACAACAAATCTTGAGGTTTGACTGTATTTGGGTCACAGTTGACTTTTGCCCTAGCATAGTCAATTTTTGGATCTCTTAGGCAATTGACTGAGCAAACTTCCTCTGCAAGGCTTGAAATTTGGCATGGATTATCTTGAGAGCATATTAGGACATTGGGGAGAACTTGAGATCATTTGGATGCAAGGACCTTGATTCAACACAAAACCCTAATTTGAGGTTGACTGCCTTAGGAGATAGCTCGACTGTCCAACTCTTGAGCAATCTTGAGCCACTTGGAGATTTTTCTTGAAATTGTTTTGAGAAATATGAGAGGGAAAATTTTGGGGTACAACACCATCATTTTTGGGCACGGGAACAAAATTGTCAACCCATTGCGGATAAGAGGTGACGGCCAAGAATCTGGTGTTGAATTGTTTCATGACTTCTGCTTTAATCTTCTCTGACATGTCTGGTCACATCCGACGAACCTTTTGTTTTACTGGAGGACAATCCTCTTTTGTAGGTAGCCAATGTACTACGATATCTACATCAAGTCCTATCATGTCTTCGTACGAATAGGCAAAGACTTCAACATAATTGTGCAGCAACTGAATCAGACACTCTTTGACACTGGGTTCTATATTGGCACCCACCTTAACTTCTCTTTTGTCTTTTTCGGTACCTAGGTTGATTGTGTCCACTGGTTCCTCGTGGGGATGAATGGTCCTCTCTTCTTGTTGCAGTAACCTGGCGAGTTCCCCTGGTACTTCACAATCTTCCTCACCTTCGTCTCCGGCTTGGTAGATTAGATTTTCAGAGTCACGAAAGGCCATAGCAGAACCGTTACTCATGGGATCCCGAATGGATGTAGACTTTCATTGTGAGTGTGACTGTGTGTAAGAGTATAGCTATCTTTGAAAGAAATGAAAATGTAAAAAGAAAAAACAATGAGCACAAAGTTTGTATGCAAAAACGTCCTTGATTCATTGATGTCATATGGAAATGAGATAATAACCCTTACAAATGGACCATTATGTCTCGAGTAAGACACAAGGTTTTAAGAGTCTGAATTGTTTTAATATTACAGATCCGACAAAATGTAAAGACAAATTACTGTGGGATAAAAGTGATTGGGATGAAATCTCTAGCCTCCCAGTTGTTGAGCCCTCCATTGACAGTTGGGAAAATCCAATCCTCCAGCTTATAGTTGTCTTCATCTTCCTCCATGGCGCTGACTTGGTGGTTGCTGATCTTCAAGGGTGGTCCTCCGGCACGAGCGTGGCGTACAGCCTTCTAAGCACCTGAAGTGAAACCCAGACCAAATTTGTCAGATTTGTATGGGATATCTGGGAGTTGTCCCCAGATAGTGCACCCACCTTCTTCTATCACTGCCTTGTCATCTCTTAAAGACGACATCTTGAGTGGAGGCCTTGTGATCTTGGGAACTTGAGACACAGCCTTGGTCACTGCCATAGTCTCCGGGACTTCTTCAAAGTGATGGAATAGAGTTTCAATAAATTCACCATCCAACTCCACTTATCTGAAGGAATTTAGATGGATGACCATATACTCTTCTTCTCCATGAACAGTGATGATTTTCTCCTGAATTGGATATTTCAGCATTTGATGCAACGTAGAAGTAACAGTGCCAGAATTCTGAATCCACGGTCGGCCTATCAAGCATGAATATGAAGGGCTGATATCCATTACATAAAAAGTTGAATAAAATGTTTGGGTTCCAACTTTTATGGGGATGTCTACTTCCCCATGCACTATCCTTTTTAAACCGTTAAAGGCCCTCACTACTATGTCACTCGGTTTCAATGTCAATCCCTCATAGTCAAGCCTATTAAGAGCCTTTTTAGGCAACACATTCAGAGACGAACCGGTTGTTAGAACAAGATTAGTTCTGATCATATCTCAGAGTTTTGATGATAACAATAAATTATATTTTAGATAATTTATACTCTGATGAACGTATTTGACTGTTTCAGATAATGTTCTGACAGAAGCATTTTGATGTGCTGAGCTAAAAATTAATGAAGAAGTTCTTTGATGAAAGAACTATTTGCTTTAAGCGCAACTGCTGATGCTGACTCTGGTAAGACAATTATTTATATGCATCTTCTAACACTTAGCAGGATTCCTTGTTCAGAAGTTTACTTGAAAGCAAGTGTTGTTCAGAAGTTTATTTGAAAGCAAGCGTTGATCAAGTTCTTAGCAAGAAAAGCTTTATTTAAAAGATAAGCAAGCATGTTCTGAATTCAAGACGTGAAGCAAATTCTGAAAGAATGTAAAAGCTAACTTGTCTTGTCAAGCTCCAGGAAACATGTTCTTACAAGTGTCGTTTGCTCATTTAATGCAAAGACGACTGCATGCACTCAAGTGTCTATGCTAGTTCATTGGAAAATGGAATACTGCAAAGAAACACACAAGCATTTAATGCTCTCCACTTTTTGAAGGCAGCAACGATCATTTTGTTCTTACTATATATAGAAGGACATTTATTGCAAGCCAACCAACTAATCAATTTCAAAAAGAAGCAAGAAACTACGTGAAAAATTTTGGGCTCACAAATTCATTGTTCATACACTTTGTGCAAATTTATTCTAAGTGAAAAATCACAGTTGTGATATAGCTTTATTAGAAGCAAATTTTATCTCACTATCTGTAAAGATTAAATTCTTGTAATTGTTCCTTGAGAGACCAAGTTTGGTCAGATTTCTCAAGTAGACTAGGACTAGATTTAAGTCTTAGTGATGTTAGTCACTTGTAAGATTACTTGTGCATTGTTAGTCACAACAATTGTTGTGTGTTTGTAATCAGTTGATTATAGTGAATTAAGTCCTTGTTGAGAAAGGAGAAATCACCTTGACGGGTGGACTGGAGTAGTTTGAGTTCAAATGAACCAGGATAAAAATAACCTTGTCTTTCCATTATCGTTGAAGCTTTGTTAGAAAAGAAAAAGAGAAACTTATTCAACCCCCCCCCCCCCCCCCTTCTAAGTGTTTTCTTACCCTTCAATTGGTATCAGAGCTTGACTCTGAGCACAACACTTAACCGTGTCAGGAAAAGATCCAGAAGAAAACACAAATGGCCGCTGAACAAAACAACAATAGTTACAACAAACCTCATGTATTTGATGGAGAAGATTTTGAGTATTGGAAAGATGGACTAGAAAGTTTCTTTCTAGGTCATGATAGTGACTTATGGGATATAGTCTTGGATGGTTACACACATCCTACAGACTCAGAAGGAAACAAAGTTGATAGAAAAAATATGGATAGACAACAAAAAGATGATTTTAAAAATCATCATAGAGCTAGAAATATTTTTCTAAATGCTATCTCTAAAGTAGAATATGAAAAAATTACAAATAGAGATACAGAACATGATATGTTTGAGTCTCTTAAAATGACTCATGAAGGAAACACTCAAGTGAAGGAGTCTAAAGCTCTGGCTCTAGTTCAGAAGTATGAAGCCTTCAAAGTAGAAGAAAGTGAATCTATAGAAGCAATGTTCTCAAGGTTTCAAACTCTGATCGCTGGTCTGAGAGTTTTGAACAAGGGATACACTAAAGAAAATCACGTTAAAAAGATCATCAGAAGCTTACCCAGAAGATGGGCACCAATGGTCACTGCTTTCAAAGTTTCAAAAGATCTGAACAACGTGTCTCTGGAGGAACTCATCAGCGCTCTCAGAAGTCATGAGATAGAACTTGATGAGCACGAGCCTCAGAAGAAAGGTAAGTCTCTTGCCCTTAAATCAATTAAGAAATATGATACTAACGCTTTTCAGGCTGAAGAGGAAAACTCTGAAGAATCTACGTCAGAAGAAGATGAATTATCCTTGCTCTCCAGAAGGATCAATCATATATGGAAGCACATACAGAAGAAGTTCAGGAACTTCAAGAAGATAGAAGATAAACCAGAATCTTCTGGACACAAAAAGTCAAACAGAAGAGAGATCATCTGTTATGAATGCAAAGAACCTGGACACTACAAGAGTGATTGTTCAAAACTTCAAAGATAAAAACCAAAGAAAAAGTTTGGTAAAAAGAAAGGGATGATGGTAACCTGGGATGATTCAGAATCCGCTGAAGATGAATTTGATTCTGAAGATGAGAATGCCAACCTAGCTCTGATGGCTACCACAGCAGATGACTCAGACTGTGAGTCAGAACTAAGAGAGGTATTTTCTGAATTTACTAGAGATGAACTTGCTGATAATTTATCAGAACTTCTGGAAAACTATAGTCAGCTCAAAATCAAATACAAGAAACTCAAGAAGAGTCTTGCATATGATCTTGAGAAACATGAATCAGAAAAATCTGAACTCATAGAAAATAATTTTAAACTTAAAGAAGAAATTCAAAATGTTCAAAAAATTTCTAGTTCAGAATTTGTGTCTAGTTCAAAAGATATTCTGAAAGAATATGACTGTAGCTTTCAAACTTTTCTGGCTAAAAGCATAGATAGAAGCAAAATGGCTTCAATGATCTATGGAGTTAGTGGGAAAAACAGAAGAGGAATTGGATATGAACCTCCCAAAGGGAATGAGACGTACATACCAAAACATGTTGCTAAGATGACTTTCACTTACAAACCTCTGAACAAACAATTCAAGTTTGGACACTCACATGATATAAAATATACATCACATTCTGGAAACTCTTATGCTAACCCAAAGTTCAAACAAAACTTTAAACACTCTAACCCAAAAGGACCCAAAAAGATATGGGTACCTAAGGATAAAATAATATTTGTTGCAGATGTCCTTAACATCTCAATTGAGACACCAGTCATGGTACCTGGACTCTGGGTGCTCACGACACATGACAGGAAAAAAGTCTATGTTCCAAAACCTGGAATTTAAAGCTGGAGGAGACGTGAAGTTTGCAGGTAATCAGAAAGGGAATATTATTGGTTTTGGAACCATTGGAAACGATAACCTTCCTTCTATCTCTAATGTTTTATTAGTAGAAGGATTAGCGTATAACCTGTTGTCCATAAGTCAATCAAGTGACAATGGTTATGACATTATCTTCAATCAAAACTCCTGTAGAGCTGTGAGTCAAAAAGATGGATCAATCCTCTTTTATGGCAAGAGAAAGAATAACATATACAAAATTGATTTGTCAGATCTTAAATGTCAGAATGTTAAATGCCTTTTGTCTGTTAGCGATGGGCAATGGGTATGGCACAAAAGATTGGGACATGTCAGTTTAAGAAAAATCTCTCAACTAAATAAATTAAATTTAGTCAGAGGACTTCCCAATCTGAAGTACAACTCAGAAGCTCTGTGCAAAGCATGTCAAAAAGGAAAATTTTCAAAACCTTCCTTTAAATCCAAAAATGTTGTCTCTTCCTCTAAGCCATTAGAACTACTTCATATTGATCTGTTTGGGCCAGTTAAAACTGCATCCATCAGAGGCAAGAAGTATGGATTGGTCATTGTTGATGACTTCAGCAGATGGACATGGGTCAAGTTTTTAAAACACAAGGATGAGTCACATTCTGTGTTTATTGACTTTTGTAACCAAGTGCAAAACGAAAAGGATTTTAAAATTATAAAAGTCAGAAGTGATCATGGTGGTGAATTTGAAAACCATTATTTTGAAAAATATTTTAAAGAAAATGGTATTGTTCACAATTTCTCTTGTCCTAGAACTCCCCAAAAAAATGGAGTTGTAGAATGAAAGAATATAACATTACAAGAAATGGCCAGAACCATGATCAATGAAACTAATATGGCAAAGCACTTTTGGGCAGAAGCTGTGAACACAACATGTTACATTCAGAATAGAATATCTATAAGACCTATTCTTGAAAAGACTCCCTATGAATTGTGGGAAAACAGAAAACCCAACATTTCTTATTTCTATCCTTTTGGATGTACTTGTTTTATTCTGAACACTAAAGAATTTCTGAACAAGTTTGATTCTAAAGCACAAAAGTGTTTTCTGCTTGGATATTCTGAACGCTCAAAAGGGTATAGAGTATACAACACAGAAACTCTGATTGTTGAAGAATCAATCAAAGTTAGGTTTGATGATAAGCTTGGCCAGCAACAACTAAAGCAAATTGATTTTTCTGTAGGTACAGAAGAACATCCCTCAAACTCTGAAACTTCAGAAGCAAAGGAAGACTCAGAAGCAAAGGAAGACTCAGAAGATCATCCTCTTGACAATGCTCTGGATAATCTCAGAATTTCTGATCAACCCACTCAGAAAAGGTTTCCTAGAATCTCTTCAGCTCATAAAGAAGACGTAATCATTGGAAGAAAAGAAGATCCCATCAGAACAAGATCCTCTCTCAAAATCAATGAAGAATCATTGTTTGGCTTGGTATCTCTGATTGAGCCAACTTCTATTGATGAAGCTCTGGAAGATAATGATTGGATCTTAGCAATGCAAGATGAACTCAATCAATTTTCCAGAAATGATGTATGGGATCTAGTTCCAAGACCCAAAGGATTCAACATTATAGGAACCAAATGGGTTTTCAGAAACAAACTGAACGAGCAAGGAGAGGTGATCAGAAACAAAGCACGACTGGTAGCACAGGGTTATAGTCAACAAGAAGGAATTGATTATAATGAAACCTTTGCCCCAGTCGCCAGGTTAGAGTCTATTAGATTATTAATTTCTTTTGTTGTGCAAAATAACATTTCATTATATCAAATGGATGTTAAAAGTGCATTTTTAAATGGCTATATAGAAGAAGAAGTTTATGTCCATCAACCTCCTGGATTTAATGATTCAAAACATCCAGAACATGTTTTTAAATTAAAAAAATCTGTGTACGGTTTAAAACAAGCTCCCAGAGCTTGGTATGATCGTCTGAGTAATTTTCTTTTAGAAAAAGATTTTACCAGAGGGAAAGTGGACACAACTCTTTTCAGAAAGACATTTAAAAATGATATTTTAATTTGTCAAATTTATGTTGATGATATAATCTTTGGAACCTCTAATATCTCCCTTGGAAAAGAATTTGCTGAGACCATGCAGGTAGAATTTGAAATGAGCATGATGGGAGAATTGAAGTTCTTTCTGGGAATTCAAATCAACCAGACTCCAGAAGGTACTTACATACATCAGACGAAGTATGTTAAAGAACTTCTGAAGAAATTTCAGATGTCAGAAAGCAAAGATGCAAAAACACCAATGCATCCAACCTGCATTCTGGGAAAAGATGAGGTAAGTATAATGGTAGATCAGAAGCTCTACAGAGGTATGATTGGATCCCTTCTCTATCTGACTGCATCTAGACCTGATATATTATTCAGCGTGTGTTTATGTGCTAGATTCTAATTAGATCCTAGAGAATCTCACTTAACTGATGTTAAGAGAATTCTGAGGTATCTGAAAGGTACTAATAATCTGGGTTTGTGTTATAGAAGATCACAAGATTACAGACTTGTAGGTTATTGTGATGCTGACTTTTCCAGAGATTGAATTGAAAGAAAGAGCACCTCTGGAAGCTATCAGTTTATGGGTGACAATCTTATCTCGTGGTACAACAAGAAGCAAGCAACAATTGCACTTTCAACCACAGAATCTGAGTATATATATGTTGTTGGATGTAGTTCTCAGATGATTTGGATGAAAAGTCAGCTAGAAGATTTTAATCTTTATGAAAGTAAGATTCCTATCTTCTGTGACAATACTTCTGCTATTTGTCTTTCTAAAAATCCAATTTTACATTCTAAATCTAAACATATTGAAATTAAATATCATTTTATAAGGGACTATATTCAGAAGGGAATTCTAAATTTAATTTTTGTAAAAACAGACCATCAATGGGCTGACATTTTTACCAAACCCCTTTCAGAGGATAGATTTAAATTCATTTTGAAAAATATTTGTATGGAATTATGTCCTGAATAAAACAATATTTATCTTCTGTGTTTGACTTCAGAATGTTCTGAGATGAATGTTCTGATTAACAACTCTTCAGAAGTTAGAAGAGAAGTTACATCAGAAGCTATATGAAAAGTTCTGAAATGTTCTAACGTTTCATTTCTAGTATAGTTCAGAAATTCATTAGAACAAACAACTTTCCCATGCAACCTTCAGGAGATGAACACGTGGTGTGTTTCTAAAAGGTCACGCGTGCAAAAGCTACTGACGTTGTTCTAGGTAATTGTTATGATTAGCTCTAATCTCACGTTTTCCCCTAATTTTGCAAAATCATTAAATGCTTGTAATGATGAGATTCATTTTATTTTTTTACAGTTTTATTTCTAAACCTATTTCTGAAACTTTTTCATATAAATACTTTTGAAAAAAAAACCCTTTTTCACCTTTTACCTTCTCCTTCAAAAATCAACTTGTTTCTGTGATTTTTTTCTCTAAAACCCTTTTTCCTCTCTCAACTCTAAGAGCTC
This sequence comes from Vicia faba, assembly GCA_948472305.1. Classification (NCBI taxonomy): domain Eukaryota; kingdom Viridiplantae; phylum Streptophyta; class Magnoliopsida; order Fabales; family Fabaceae; genus Vicia; species Vicia faba. Next base: position 1,034,145,403 of record OX451738.1, on the reverse strand, counting down.
CAATGGCTTCCTCCTCTACCCATTCTGAGAACATCCACTCTGAGCAATACATCGTTCCTGAGAGAACAACTATCATTCCAGTGGATAGCTTAGAAGTGTTAAGTGAGTTAATGGTGGATTTTGAGAATCTTAGAGATAATGGTTTTGATCTTATTTCTGCTGTTGAGTTTCAAGGTTGGGGAAACTTTTTTGACCGTCTTGTTGGTCCAGTTTTTACATACCTTGTGAAGGAATTCTGGATACATGCAATTGTTACCCCTAAAGTCATCCTCTCTTTCGTAATGGGTAATGGAATCTCCATTACTAAAAATCAAATCAGAAAGCTGCTAGGTTTTAAAGGACATGGAGTAACAGGTATTTCAAGTGGAAGAATGGAAATGTCAAAGGTCTATGCAGAAATTTTCACAAATGGACAAGGATCCTCTAAAGTCAGGGATTTGAAAAATAAGTACAAGATATGGGCAATGTGATACAGTGGGAAGAACTGACTGTTTTTTGGAACGCTGGTTTGCGTTTTGTGTTTGTTTTTGCAAAATGTCGCGGTAAGCAACAGTCGCCACCGACTTTTATTTTATCCAACAAGGAAAGGAAGAAAGCACAGAAAAATTCCTTTTTCGAGATTGTGATACGGTGGGAGAACTGACTAGGGTTTTGCGTTTGTTTTCGCAAATGTTTCGGTTGAGCAAGAGTCGCCACCGACTTTTTATTTTATCCTAAGGAAAGGTTTAAAAAGCACAGCAAAAACCTTTGAGATTTTTCTTGGGTTCGGGGAGTAGATTATAGAAGGGGAAGGTATTAGCACCCCTTCTATCCATGGTTATCCATGGGCTCTTAAGTACTTGCTTAGATCAACTTGCCTTAGTTTTCAATTGTTTGAAATGGTGCTTTGTGTGTGGCTTTGAAAATGTTTTGAAAAGATGCCTTGTGTTAGGCTAACCTTGTAACAATTCTTTACTCGAATGTTTTACAAAAGGTGTTTTATCTTTTAAAAGATGTTTCAAGGGTTTGAAAAGTTGATTTTTGAAAGTGTTTGTGAAGTGGGTTTTGAAATTAGGCAAGTGTTTTCTTGGAAAGTTGGCAAGTACTTAAGAGTTTATCTACCCTAAAGTTTTCTCAAAGACTTTTGTCATGTTTTAAACCTTTTGACAATTTTGTTCCACCATTGTGTTTGGTGGACAATCTTATCTTAGGATGTGAAAGGGACGGGTGCGGGTCATCGTTTGGACCATAATTGCAACGGCGTTAAATGTCTTTGGGCAATTTTCTTTAAGGGACTTGATCATTTGTTTTTGTTTGTTTTGAATAGTTTTATCGAGGGACTATGATCATTCAATTTGTTTTCTTTACCCAAAGAAATTCAACATGCAACATGGCCCATTTATTTGAAGGCAACAAAGTGGAGTACCCTAGGGGTGCAAGTGTGAGATGTGTTGTTTATTTTCATGCTCATTCATCTTGTATTAGGTCCAACTATTTTTTATCATTTTTCGCATGCAAACCCTAATTCTAACATGGCATAATTAGAAAGCGTATAAAGTGCGAAATTTAAATTCCTACGCTATTACAACATAATAATATAGGGAGGGGGGTACAAATTTACAAATGGGGGATATTTAGACAAGAATTTAAATCTAAATTATTACATCATTTTTGAATATTTGCAAGGTAAATAAATTGCATAATTAAATGGAAATGAAGTAAATATGCAAAATGCAAAAAGAAAGTTTTTATATGTATGAAAAAAGTATGGTTTATGTAAAATAAAACAAGAAAATAAAAAGGTATTATTCTTGAGTATTTTCAACTTTTAGGGCAAAAACCCTAATTTCAATTAAAATGGATATTAATTACTTAATTCATATAATATTTATTATTTATATACAAAAATAAAATAAAATATAGTATATTTGTAAAAAAGGGTATTTTTTAGTATTAAATATTAAAAAAAACAAAATATGTACATTTTTGGTATTTTTACTCTAAGTATATCAATATATATATATGTATATTTATATTATTTTAAATATGTACTATATATATAAATAGTAATAATAATTAATTTTTTTAGAAAATAGTATTTTTTTTATATGAAATATTTTCAGAGGGTAGTGTAAAATAAAAAAAAATAAAAATAGAAGTGTTTTTACATATTTTTCTATTTCATCCTAAATAATAATATATATATATATTTATGTATAAATTGAAAGAAAATCAAATAAAACCCAAATAAAATCAAAAAATGATGAGAAAAATATTTTCAAAATTTTAATATGTTGTAAAAAAATAAATGAATCAAATAAAAAAAGAAAAAGTCAAAAATATTAAAAAATGAAGCAAATGGGCTCAGGGGGTTCATGAGTAATTATGGGGTGTGAAAAGAAAAACACAAGACAAGCCCAGCCCAATGCCACTGTCTTCAACCTCCAGCACAAAGTTTGAAAATGCGCGCGCCCTGTTCTTCAATGTCCAACTCTCGATTCCTGGCTTTTTAGCAAAAACTCATAACACAACAAATGTTCAGCATGAAGAGACGATTCTAACCATGTATAGAACTTGACCTAACTCTCTAAGATGAGGGAGAATTTCTCCTCCCCCAATTTCTGACCTAGTTTTTCTGCCATTTTCAAACTCCAAATTCTCTCTACTCAGGCAAAAGAAATGAAAAGTAAAGATATGTACATGTTCAGGGCTATGAGTAGAACCTTGCTTCTTCACAAACTTAAGACTAAAGATGCATAATAAGAGAGATACGAGTTCAAAATTTTACCTATTCAGTTGAACTTCTATCTGGAGAATGAGGAACTTTCAGTGCAAGGTGATGATTGGAAAAGCTTCCTTGAGGTCCAGGGATATTACTCCAATGTTTACTTTGTCTTGAAACTTCTTGTATCGAGCTGTGGAACTTCAACTGCAAAAGGAAAAAATGAAAATGGTGGAAGCTGTTAGAGGGATTACAGGTCAGGTTTTAGGTCATGGTTAGCTTGCATACATGCTAGGGAATGTGTATGAATTGATTTTGGTAAGAATGCTCGAGGGAAATGGGAGTTGGCACTCAAACTGCAGAGGCAACTCTGTTTTTGCAGTTTGAGGATGATTCTTAGATTGAGGGTGTTTTGGAGGTGCAAGGGTCGTGTCTCAGCTTGGTTATGTTCTTTGGAAGGTGTTTGATCAGTTTGTTCTTGTATGCTAATGCTGAGATCAAAAGTTGTTGTGAGTTATGGAACTTTTCTTCTTTCTTAAGCAACAAAAGCAAGTTGCTGTTCTAGGCATGTAGGGGGCCTCCTAATGTGCTGCATAATCCTCTCTTGATCAGTGTGTTATGTTCATAAACTTGTGCCATTCAGATTTGCCATGTACCTTCTTGATTTGCAATTGGACATAAAGCTAATCTTTTCAAAAATGGAAAGTTTGCTTTTTCTAGTTTAGGGTTAGTTCATAATGTAATGTCCAAATGCTTAGAATAACAACTTGGCACATTGGTTTTGCATTTAATTCTTGAGTGTAACTTGGTTTAAGGACCTGTAATCTAGCCTAAAGCATGCTGAACTCAAATTTGCAAGATCATGAACATGGAACTTGGTCATGAACAAAGTGGTTTTTTGCTATATTGTGAAATTCGATTCTCTCTAACCATGAGGTTGTTTGAGAAGTTCTTGGACATTTTGGAAAGCTTGGAATGTGTACTACAATCCATCTTTGAAATGAAAATTGAAATTCCAAGTGGAAGTGTATGGAAAATGGCCTTGAAGTGGGGTAGAAAACCTTGTCAAAATAGGTTAAAATTTCACTAAGTTAAAAATGGTTTAGTGCCCTTATTCAAAAAATTGTAACTTGAGATACAAGCTTCAAATGAGAAAACTTTGTGAATCAAAGTTGTAGATTATGCAACAAGCTACAACTTTCATGTTTTGACTTTTGTTTGAATCCAAATGGATCTTGGTGAAAAGGTGGGGCAAAGTTGTGAAAAAATTAGGGTTTTTCATAACTTAGAAAAATTCTAAGTTATGAAAAATTCCATTTTCTAACCCTAATTTGCAATTTGTGATTTCTTGGTGAACAAGTTTCATGATTTGGCATGTTTTGATGAAAAATGAATCTTGACTCTTGATTTTGACCAAAAAGTCAAAGTTTGACTTTTCAGTATACAGTCAAAATTGATCAATTGACTGGGAAATTCAACTGTCAACCTTGTGTACTTGGGATTTTTTGAGTTTGTTGAGCATGTCAAGATGATTCCATGGGGTTCTTGAGTCCATATGTGAGCTTTGTTTGCCATTGGCTAGGTCAAACAGTAAAAAATTGCCTTTGTGCAGTCAAAACCCTAAAAATGACCATTTTGCCCTTTTGATGACCTGATCAAATTTCTTGTGGATTTGTGATCCAAACTTGATCAAATGGTCCATATGAGTTCATAATGTTGATGTGGGTCAAATTTCATGAGGTTTGACTGTCAATTGGCCATAGTTGACTTTTTCCTCAATACAGTTGATTTTTAGGTCAATTGTCCAGTTGACTGGGCAAAACTTGGAATAAAGACTTGAAACCTGGTATGGACAAGCTTGGGAGGTCAATATGAAGCAAGAAGGTCATCTTGGGCACTTTAGGTCAAAACATCATTGTGCAAACACAAACCCTAATTTGAGTCCACAGTGCAAGGAGAGGTCTTGAGCAGATGAAACCCTAACTGGATCTTGAGCTTCAAGAGCTTTGTGATGAGAAATCAATGAGAAATGGGAGGGAAAATTTTGGGGTACAACAGTTGCCCCTGTTCAATCTTCTTGAACCTGAAGAGTTAGATTGGCAAGCTTGCCTTTCGTGACTCGAGGGTAAAAGGAGATTGGACACTAGAGTGCCCGGAAATTTGCACTCATCAAAGCACTGGATGCGGGAATGGGCTTAGAGATGCCATTTGGAGATGGGCTTAATGATGCCATCTGGGAGAATGACCGAAATCTTGTCGGGGATGGGCTTAAAGATGCCATCTGGAAGGGAATATCAGGAAGGTGTCCAGGCTCGGGACCATCTCTGAACTGGGGGTCTGAATAAGCAATAGATTGACATCCGTTGTTGGGAGGAATCTGTAAACTGTTTTCAGAAGTCTTGACGAAGAATCTGAACAAGTGATAGGTTAACATCCGTTTACTTGGAGAACCCGTGAACTGTTTTCAGAAGTCTCGAAGTTGAATTAGCAATAGAGCCGCATCCGTTGTTGGGAAGCGTCCGTAAACTAATTTCAAAGGTTGTGTCTGAACAGGTTGATAGATTAACATCCGTTGTTGGGAGGAATCCATAAACTGTTTTCAGAAGTTTTGAAGAAGAATCTGAACAAGTGATAGGTTAACATCCGTTTACTTGGAGAACCCGTGAACTATTTTCAGAAATCTTGAAGTTGAATCAGCAAAAGAGCCGCATCCGTTGTTGGGAAGCGTCCGTAAACTGATTCAGAAACGCATCTGAACAAGCTGATAGATTAACATCCGTTACTTGGGAAGAATCCATAAACTGTTTTCAGAAGTCTTTGAGAAGAATCTGAACAAGTGATAGGTTAACATCCGTTTACTTGGAGAACCCGTGAACTGTTTTCAGAAATCTTGAGATTGTATGATTTTAGTCTGTCGACTGATCTTTCCTGAAAAGGTAAAGAGTTAGTTGTATGCAATGTTATGATGCATGATGCAATATACGTGACATCAATGTTTATGACATGAATGTGATGAATGCGCATGTAAGCTGATGAACTATCTTGCTGGAGATAAATGAATCTGAAGTGGCTGACGATTCAAGCATCTGGACTGCTGTCGGGGAAAATAAATCCTTGGCTACTGTTGGGGAAGAGAATTCCTGACGACCTCTACTGGGGAGCATTAATCTAGTAGACTCATGCTGGGGAGGTAAGATTGAGAATCTTCAACCTGATGGGAAGTAACTCTGGTGATCTTACTTGGGAACTCAAGATTTCTTTTTCTAAGGCTCTGCAGGGAGAAGGCTCATTAGTCTGGCTCTGCCGGGGATAGGTTTGAAGTTTTAGATCTGCTGGGGATACTGAAACTTAAACTCTGAGGGGAAACGAGTTCTGTAGGATCTTCTGGCTGGGGATAACAAGGACAAGCTCCTCTGGGGATCACATTGATACATTGTGTTGGGGAACTCTTGATGAACCCTGTTGGGGATAGGGAGAATTCTGCCGAGGGCGATCTTCTGTGGTTGTTTAGCTGAGGATAACCCAGTTATAAGCCTTTGTGAGGAACAACCTTGAATAAAACTCGGGGGAGGCGTTCGTGCTCTGCGGGGAAATATCTTCCAGAACCTTACTGGGGACAAGCTTCGAGGGTCTGCTGGAAATAATCCTCAGGGTTTGCTAGGGATGTGGATTCCCAATCTCCTGGTGGGGTTTCCTTCGAGAGGGTGTCAAGATATTCATCTGTACCTTCATCCTATCAGTAATCCTTTCTCTTAGGTTCATTTAGGAAGTGATTTATGTTTCAAATGCATATGCCTATTTAACAAAACATTGGACGTTTCTCAAAAATAAAACGAATAGTGCAAAAGAAAAGGGAAATGACACAAAATTTTTTGGGAAGAGTATTTGTATTGATTTTCGTTGAGTATATTTGTACAAAGGAGACAATCATCCTAGTAAGAGGATTTTGTCGTAAATATTGAAAAATTTATACAAAATAAAGGATGGCTATGTGAAATAATTACAAGGGATCCCATTCTGCCATAGCTTTCACAACTCTGAATATCTGCCCGTTCAGTGCTTCGTTTGACGATGGCTGGATTGATCAGAAGTTTGGAATTGGTTGATGAAGAGATTGTCTTTGAAGTGATCCGACGAGACATAGTCATACGCTTTAATTCCCTAACTTTTGCCTGAATCGCCCTTTCGGGTTTTCGATCCACCGGGAAACCCCTTTTTGCCCAAGCCGCCCTTTCGGGTTTTCAACTTGCCGGGTGTACAGATTTTTTTTGTTTTTATCCCTAATTTTTGCCTGAACCGCCCTTTCGGGTTTTCGGTTCACCGGGATGCCCATTTTTGCCCAAGCCACCCTTTCGGGTTTTCGACTTGTCGGGTTATTTTATGCGTAGTATCTTTTGACTATGTCTGCGTTCGCAGGGTGTGGCAAATCGTCGCCGTCCATGGTGGTCAGAATCATTGCACCACCAGAAAATATGCTCTTGATCACAAATGGTCCTTCATATGTAGGAGTCCATTTGCCCCTGGGATCACCTTGCGGCAAGATAATCCGCTTGATTACGAGATCTCCGACTTGATACACTTGACGTCTGACTTTCTTATTGAAGGCCTTGATCATCCGCTTTTGATACGTCTGACCATGGCATATAGCAGCAAGTCGTTTCTCGTCGATCAGATTGAGTTGATCAAGTCGGGTCTGCATCCAATCATCTTCATTCAAGCCTGCATCCTTCATAATCCTTAGAGAAGGGATCTGGACTTCCATAGGCAAAACAGCTTCCATGCCATAAACCAAAGAAAATGGGGTTGCCCCAGTCGAAGTACGTGTCGTTGTACGGTATCCATGTAGAGCAAACGGTAATATCTCATGCCAGTCTTTGTAAGTGACTGTCATTTTCTGAATGATCTTCTTAATGTTTTTGTTCGCAGCTTCAACAGCACCGTTCATCTTCGGCCGATAGGGAGATGAATTGTGATGATAAATCTTGAACTGTTCGCATAATGCAGTGATCAATGTGTTATTCAGATTTGTACCGTTGTCCGTGATGATTCTGTCTGGAACACCATACCGACATATGAGATTTTGCTTGATGAAGCGGGCAACCACATTTTTGGTGACAGAAGCGAAGGAAGCTGCTTCAACCCATTTAGTGAAGTAGTCAATGGCAACCAGGATGAAGCGATGTCCGTTGGAAGCCGTGGGCTTGATCTCTCCAATCATATCAATGCCCCACATTGCAAAGGGCCACGGAGCAGTCAGGACGTTGAGGGGAACCGGAGGAATATGAACTTTGTCAGCATAGACTTGACACTTGTGACAAGTTCGGGAATGTTGATGGCAGTCAGCTTCCATGGTAGACCAGTAATAGCCTGCCCTTAGGATCTTCTTAGCCATTGTATGCCCGCTCAAGTGAGTGCCAAATGTGCCGCTGTGTATATCAGTCATGATCAGCTCTGCTTCAGCTTTATCCACACATCGGAGTAATACACAATCATGGCTTCGTTTGTAAAGGATACTGTTGCTCAGGAAAAACTTAGCAGCAAATTTCCTTAAGAACTTCTTGTCATTTACGGAAGCTCCTTCAGGATAATCTCTAGTCTCGAGATACCTCTTGATTTCATGGAACCAAGGTTGTTCCACTACTTCTTCGGTATTAATCTCGTGGAAATGTGCCGGTTCATCCCTTCGCTTGATGGTGATTTGGGGAGCCTCGTTATCCCAGTTAAGTTTAAACATGGAGGACATTGTGGCTAGAGCATCGGCTAGCTGATTCTCTTCTCGCGGGAAATGCTCGAAGGTAATTTGCTCGAAATGAGGCAATAATGTCAGGACATGTTCTTTGTATGGGATAAGATTAGGATGCTTGGTATCCCAGTCTCCTTTGATTTGGCTGATGACCAAAGCCGAGTCCCCAAATACGATCAAAGATTTGATTCCCAAGTCTATAGCAGCCTCGAGACCAAAGACGCAAGCTTCATACTCAGCCATGTTGTTTGTGCAGCTGAAGCAAAGTCGGGCTGTGAAAGGCGTGTGACAACCTTCCGGAGAAATGAGTACTGCGCCAATACCGTTTCCAAGTGCATTTGAAGCACCATCAAAGTATAGGGTCCATCGGGATCCCTTTTCGGGTCCGTCATACGGTCCGTCACTTTCAATGCTGTCCAAATTCATGATGTCCTCATCCGGGAAGTCAAATCTCATGGGTTGATAGTCTTCGATAGCTTGATGAGCCAGATGGTCAGCTAGTACACTCCCTTTTATAGCTTTTTGGGTGGTGTACTGGATGTCATACTCAGTTAAGATCATTTGCCATCTAGCTATCCTTCCAGATAAAGCGGGCTTCTCGAAAATATACTTGATAGGATCCATCTTGGAAATTAATAAGGTAGTATGGGTCAACATATACTGTCTTAGTTGGCGAGCAGCCCATACCAAAGCGCAGCAAGTTTTCTCGAGCAGTGAGTAGGGAGTCTCACAGTCGGTAAACTTTTTGCTAAGGTAATAGATAGCGTGCTCTTTTCGACCAGACTCGTCATGCTGGCCCAAAACACACCCCATTGAGTTATCCAAGACAGTTAAGTACATGATCAGTGGTCTTCCTTCGACAGGTGGCATCAGAATATGAGGTTCTAGCAAATACTCCTTGATTCTATCAAAAGCGGCCTGGCAGTCGTCGTTCCATTCAACTACTTGATCTTTCTTCAAGAGTTTGAAAATCGGCTCACAGGTGGAAGTCAGATGTGAGATGAATCTGGCAATATAGTTTATGCGCCCCAAGAATCCTCTGACCTCCTTTTCAGTACGGGGAGCAGGCATCTCTTGTATTGCTTTTACTTTTGCCGGATCGACCTCAATGCCTTTGTTGCTTACAATGAATCCCAGGAGTTTACCAGACCTAACTCCAAAAGTGAATTTGCTTGGATTCAGCCTTAACTTGTACTCTTTCAACCTGACAAACAACTTCTCCAAATGCTCAAGGTGCTCTTCCTCTGTCTGTGACCGAGCTATCATATCGTCTACGTAAACTTCAATCTCATGATGTATCATGTCATGAAATAAAGCTACCATGGCGCGTTGATAAGTTGCCCCTGCGTTCTTCAGCCCGAACGGCATCACCTTGTAACAGAAAGTGCCCCATTGCGTGACAAAAGTTGTTTTCTCCATATCTTCGGGAGCCATTTTGATTTGATTATAGCCCGAAAATCCATCCATGAAGGAAAACACTTTATGTTGAGCTGTATTATCGATCAAGATGTCAATATGAGGTAGCGGGAAATCATCTTTAGGACTGGCCCTATTCAAATCCCGGTAGTCCACACACATTCTGACTTTGCCATCTTTCTTTGGTACTGGCACAATGTTAGCGACCCATTGAGGATAGGACGTAACAGCAAGAAAGCCAGCATTGAATTGTTTCATTACTTCCGCTTTGATCTTCTTGGACATGTCAGGCCTCATTCGGCGAACTTTTTGCTTGATTGGTGGGCAATCCTCTCTTGTGGGGAGACGGTGAACCACGATGTCTGTGTCTAGACCCGGCATGTCTTCGTAGGACCAAGCGAAGATTTCAACATACTCATTCAGCAACTGTACCAAGCACTCCTTGACTTTTGGTTCCAGGTTGGCACCCACTTGCACTTCCTTCCGATTCTCCTCGGTTCCCAAGTTTACAGTTTCCAATGGCTCTTCATGCGGTAAGATGGCCCTTTCCTCTTGTTGCAGAAGTCTGGCTAGTTCCCCGGGTACTTCGCAACCTTCGTCATCCTCATACTCGGCTAGATTGACCAGATCTTCAGAGTTATTGAAAGATACAGCAGAATAGTCACCCATGGAATCCGGAGTGGATGGGTACCTGCATTGGTGAGTGTGGGTGTGTGTAAGGGATAGCCATCCTTAAACAAAAATGAAAAAAGAAAAGAAGATGAGCATAAGCAGTTTATCAAATGAAAAACGTCCAATGAATCATTAAACATGGCATATGAATATGAAAAATAGTCAAAACCCTTACAAGTGGACCTGCATGCCCCGGGCAAGGCAGGAGGTGAAAAAGATAGTGTACGGATTGTTTGAAAGTAAAATATTACAGACCAAAATAGGAAATGTTTGATAGATAAATTACTGAGGAATAAAAGTAATGGGGACAAAGTCCTTAGCCTCCCAATTGCTCAATCCTCCTCCGACAGTTGGATAAATCCACTCTTCAATGTTGCTTTCCTTGTCTTCATCTTCCAGGGCGTTGATTCTGTAAGGAGAAATTTTGACCGGCACTCTTTCAATCTTTGACTGGCGCATAGCCTTCTGGCCAGTAGCTGTGAAACCTAACCCAAACTTATCAGTCTTATGCGGAAAATCGGGTAACTGCCCCCATGCTGAATTCTTCCCCTCTTTAACTGCAGCCCTTGCATCCTCCAGAGATGCCATCCTGGCCATCTGTCTTGGCGTCTCAGCTGCCAATTTAACCACTGCTACTTCAGGAAGAACTTCTTCGAAATGTTGAAACGGCGTCTCAATAAACTCTCCTTCAACCTCCACATACCGGAAGGAATTTAAATGGCTAATCATATACTCTTCTTCGCCGTGAACAGTAATGATCTTTCCCTTTACAGGATACTTCAGCATTTGATGCAAGGAGGAGGTGACTGCCCCAGCATGGTGAATCCAAGGTCTACCCAACAGGCAGGAGTATGATGGACGGATGTCCATCACATAGAAGGTGGATTTAAACATCTCGGTACCTATCTTGACAGGAATCTCAACTTCTCCATGGACCATCCTTTTCGACCCATCAAAAGCTCTGACGATAATATCACTAGGCTTCAATTCCAACCCTTCGCAATATAGCCGGTCCAAGGCCTTTTTAGGCAAAACATTCAGCGATGAACCGGTAACAACCAAAACATGTGCAAGGGTGGTTCCGCGACACTCGATCGAAATATGCAAAGCATCATTGTGGTTTCTCCCTTTAGGGGTTAGATCGGCATCAGAAAAACCTAATCCATTATCCGCAGTCAGGCTAGCCACGCAATGTTGAAATTGATCTGCAGAGGTTTCCTGGGGCACATGAGCTGCCTTTAGAAACTTAATCAAAGCCTGAGCGTGCGCTTCTGAGCAAAGCAATAGTGCCAGCATGGAGATCTTGGAGGGGGTTTGCCCCAACTGTTCCACCACATCGTAATCACTTCTCTTGATTATCCTCAGAATCTCGTCCATTTCTTTCTTGGAAGCTTCTGGAATCACCAAGGGTTGATCCCTCGTCCTGACGGGCTCATCTTGTATTCCCTTTCCTTTATCAGCAATGGTAGGAGAGACAGCATTAGGAACAACAGCCTCTTTGATCAAAGGAGTTCTGGCGGAGAGTTTTACTGGTGCGGGGATGACTTCTTTAGCTGATGAGGGTCCAAAGACTGCTCTTGGAGGAGCAATCTCTGGAGAGAATATTCTCCCGCTCCTGGTGATTTTGCTGGTGCCCGCAATGTTACTAATGATGGCTTCTTCATCATCTGAATTTTCTTTAATTACTTCGATTTGCTTGATACCATGGTAGTAGATGTCACCACCATAGTTCCAAGGTATCGACTTCTCGGAGACATAGGGAACAGGCCCTGGCATGGTTATCTTCAAAGGTATAGACTTTGCAGCTGGTGTAATCTTAACAGGCTTTTTGACGGCCTTGGAAAGATTGGCGTGAATGGTTATAATTGAGACATTTTCAACTTGAACTGGAACAGCAGGAACTTTTTCGAACAAAATTTGTCGGCTATCCATAAGGCCTTGGATTCCTTTCTTCAATAGCGGACAATCAAACGGCAGAGAGTGGCAACAGTAACAGTCTTCTTTACATCCCGGGAAGATCCCGACCCTCAACAAATTCAATTTAATGGTTAGCAGTGGAGTAGTCAGATCACTAACGTCGGCAACATACAGATCCTCTTCAATGGCATTGACATTCCGACCGTGCTTCGGCATAGGTGCAGATATCACATTGGGTTTTTCTGGAGCGTCAAACTCTACCTCCTTAGCCTCTATCAGGTCTTGGATCTTATGCTTGAGAGCCCAACAATTATTGGTGTCGTGTGCAGCACTGTCTGAATGATAGGCGCACTTAGCATCGGCATGATAATGCGGGGAAGACGTATTCACATTCTTTGGCGCCTCCTTGATGGTGGCAAGATTCAACTTCAATAGATGGGGAAGCACCTGCGCTGGAGTCATATTTATACGGGTGAACTGCCGTTGTGGCCTTTCCACCCGTTGCTGATTTGGTCTGGTCTGGTTATAGCGAGGCTGCTCACTTGGAGTGTTTTGAATCATTACGGCCCCCACAGTTGGCCGACGCTCTATCTTCCCTGCTCTTCTCTGAGAATATACCATAGCTGTCTCCTTCTTAAACGACTTCTTCTCAACACTTGCAGTAACACCCTTCTGAATCTTTCCTGACTTGATGCCAGCTTCTATTCTTTTGCCTGTTAAGATCAAATCGGTAAACCCCGCGGAAGAGTTACCAATTAAATGATTGAAGAACGGCCCAGATAGGGTCCCAAGAAACATATCAACGAGTTCGCGATCGGTTAAAGGAGGCTGCACCCTGCCAGCCAAATCCCTCCATTTTTGTGCATATTCTTTGAATCCCTCACTTGTTCCTAGTGACATACCCTGAAGTTGGGTACGAGTAGGAGCAAGATCGGAATTATACTGGTATTGTTTGTAGAAAGCGGTGGCCAAATCTTCCCAATTTCTGACACTGGTTCCTTCTAACTGATAAAACCATTCCAACTGAGCTCCCGACAGGCTGTCTTGAAAGAAATGAATCCAGAGGTTTTTATCTGCCGTATAGGGTTGAATCTTTCTCACATAAGACCTGAGATGCATTTTGGGACAGGACAACCCATCATACCTCACAAATACTGGCACTTTGAATTTCGGGGGAATCACTATCCCGGCAACCAAACCCATGTCTTCAAAATCCAAACCCGGTACCCTTTGCAATTCCATGGCAGCCAATCTGTCTTCTAAACCTTTATATTTGTCATCAGCTGGAGGATACTGCTGGTCAGAATAATCTTCATCCTCTTCAACTTCTTCCTCTTCCGCATCAGACTCAGAAGGTGCCGCAACCCGATCTCTTTTACCAGTCCCCTCATCAGAAGTAGGAGGAAATTCAAGCACCCTCCGAGCTTCTCTGTCAAACCTTCTCCCCAAAGTAGCCACTCCGACCCTCTTTTTCTTCTTCACTGGGTCCTTGTTCTCCAAATGAGCCCTGATGTCTTCTTGACTCTTAACCAAAGTCATCAACAGTTGCTGGAACTGTGCATTCTGAGCCTGTAGATCTTTGACTGTTTGCTCGAGATCCATCCTACTGAAATAAACAGCAGATAGATAAGGAACCCTGGAGTGAGACCTGCTTATGCACATGATGAATGGTATGCTTATGTATGCAATGCATTCAAGGGTTTAGAACATTCAGAATTGTTTCAGACAAAGAAGAACGCACGTCATATTAATAAGAAGAAATTTGTTAGTACATAAATGCCCCATGGGCCAAATATTACAAAATAAACTTCTTAAGGTAGAAAGACATTGCGCATCCTCTTTGGTGCGATGTAGGCATTGAGGACCTCTTGCTCGTGGAGTCGGCGGGTAAGCTCTAGAACCTTCTTTTCACTGGCGTAGTAGCTAGCTTCAAAAGTGTTCCGCTCCTCCTTGAGCTGAATCCAACTTTTCTGCATCTCCTCCCACGATGTAGGCATGTCTGGATGCAGGATGGTGTAGGGAACCTCTCCTTCATTGACGGGCTCTTTAATCACTGGGAGTACATGAGGATAAGGCATCATTAGACTTTGGGCTCGGGCTCGCACCCACTTGAGATAGGGCTCAAGAGGGATGGAGTTCTTGTGTCCCAGAGTCTTGCTATCAACCTTGTTGAGTCTTCCCCAAGCTTTGATGAATCTTTGGCGAAGTCCTTGCGCATCGTTGTCGAAGTCAAAAACTAGGCTGGGAATCAACATGTCATGAGGGCCATCCCTCCGTGCATATCCAAATTGCCTCAAAGCTAGGCAAGGGTTGTAGGTGATACCTCCTCTAATTCCAAGTAAAGGAACATTAGGAAATTCTCCGCAACGATCGACGATGATGACATTTTCTCTGGACCGAGAACACCAATGCACATCAGAATGAGTAAGAGTCATCAACCGTTGGGACCACCTTATACCTTGGTCATTCTTCAAGACAGATTGTGGAAGGTGCGAAATAAACCACCTTGCGAGGATAGGAGTACAGCAAATGAGAACGCCCCTCTTTCTCATTGTTCGTGTGTAAAATGAGTGAAGGATGTCCCCAAGCAATGTTGGTATCGGATTTCTGGACAAGAAGATTTTGACAGCGTTGACATCTACCAATTGGTCAGGATTTGGGAACAAGACCAACCCATAGATAAGGAGTGCCACAATCTCTTCGAAAGCTTGTAGGTCCAATGAATTCCAACATTCTTGTGCCTTCTCAGACAAGAATTTTGCTAAGAATCCCTTGACGCCGCTTCTGGTTTCCCAATGCCCCTTGATTTCTGATGGTTGTAGATGTAATGCTCGAGCAACATCTTCCAGCTTTGGTTCCTTTTCCGTACCGTTGAATGGTAGTTGATTAAGGATATGGATTCTTAGGAGTTGAGAAAACTCCTCCAAAGTGGGCACCAACTGATAATCAGGGAAAGTGAAGCAATGGTGAAGAGGGTCAAAGAACTGGAATAGCACCTTCATCAGGTCTTCTTCAATGTTGGTGTTGACTAGGCTGAGCAGTCTACCATGTCTTTCACTGAAGGATGAATTTTCCGGAATTCTTGAGGTGAGCTCCTTGAGTTGAGGAGAGATTCTCACAAGGTTGACTTGAATGGTATTTCTGCGAGGGATTTCCATGTCCTACAAAACAAGAACAAAGATGAAGATCCAAACCCTTGAAATGGTTAGTGAATGCATATGATGTTTATGATGTATGCACGAAACATATGTACAAGCAAATCACATCAAACCCTAGTTTTAGGCTTGCATGGGGTTTCATAGGTAAGTACCCTCTTGAGTGTAGTTGGCTTAAAAACCTGTCCTATAAATAGTAACCGGGTTCTAAGGAGCTCAATATCACTGGATTGTTTTCAATGTTCATTGTTTTGGTTTAGCCACTTAACTAGCGACCAAAATATTCCAAGAAAACAACCCTCAATGAGTGTAGTATCGAGTATCTACCAACTTCGGACTGCACCAAAGCCGGTCATCTCACTACCCCTAATAAAAGGCCAAGATGGTCAAGTAAGGTTCTAGGTCATTAGTGCTTAGTGACATCACTCAGCGGCCCCGTACTCTCCTTGATTGAACTCAAGGGTTACCGGTACTAACAAATATGTCGCACTAATATAGCAATTGCTTAGACCGTGTCGGTATACCCCGCACAGTTTCCACAACGTATTGCTATCTATGAATGTTTCCCAAAAATCCGGGTGGAGGATTTGTAAACCCAAACAATAGAGCCATAATATAAAGCAATCAAATCAAACAATTAGTCATGTAAGGGGGTGATCTAAGCCCTAAGGTTACTCCACTTTTAAAAGAATTTTCCCCAGCAGAGTCGCCAGTTCTGTGATACGGTGGGAGAACTGACTAGGGTTTTGCGTTTGTTTTCGCAAATGTTTCGGTTGAGCAAGAGTCGCCACCGAATTTTTATTTTATCCTAAGGAAAGGTTTAAAAAGCACAGCAAAAACCTTTGAGATTTTTCTTGGGTTCGGGGAGTAGATTATAGAAGGGGAAGGTATTAGCACCCCTTCTATCCATGGTTATCCATGGGCTCTTAAGTACTTGCTTATATCAACTTGCCTTAGTTTTCAATTGTTTGAAATGGTGCTTTGTGTGTGGCTTTGAAAATGTTTTGAAAAGATGCCTTGTGTTAGGCTAACCTTGTAACAATTCTTTACTCGAATGTTTTACAAAAGGTGTTTTATCTTTTAAAAGATGTTTCAAGGGTTTGAAAAGTTGATTTTTGAAAGTGTTTGTGAAGTGGGTTTTGAAATTAGGCAAGTGTTTTCTTGGAAAGTTGGCAAGTACTTAAGAGTTTATCTACCCTAAAGTTTTCTCAAAGACTTTTGTCATGTTTTAAACCTTTTGACAATTTTGTTCCACCATTGTGTTTGGTGGACAATCTTATCTTAGGATGTGAAAGGGACGGGTGCGGGTCATCGTTTGGACCATAATTGCAACGGCGTTAAATGTCTTTGGGCAATTTTCTTTAAGGGACTTGATCATTTGTTTTTGTTTGTTTTGAATAGTTTTATCGAGGGACTATGATCATTCAATTTGTTTGCTTTGCCCAAAGAAATTCAACATGCAACATGGCCCATTTATTTGAAGGCAACAAAGTGGAGTACCCTAGGGGTGCAAGTGTGAGATGTGTTGTTTATTTTCATGCTCATTCATCTTGTATTAGGTCCAACTATTTTTTATCGTTTTTCGCATGCAAACCCTAATTCTAACATGGCATAATTAGAAAGCGTATAAAGTGCGAAATTTAAATTCCTACGCTATTACAACATAATAATATAGGGAGGGGGGTACAAATTTACAAATGGGGGATATTTAGACAAGAATTTAAATCTAAATTATTACATCATTTTTGAATATTTGCAAGGTAAATAAATTGCATAATTAAATGGAAATGAAGTAAATATGCAAAATGCAAAAAGAAAGTTTTTATATGTATGAAAAAAGTATGGTTTATGTAAAATAAAACAAGAAAATAAAAAGGTATTATTCTTGAGTATTTTCAACTTTTAGGGCAAAAACCCTAATTTCAATTAAAATGGATATTAATTACTTAATTCATATAATATTTATTATTTATATACAAAAATAAAATAAAATATAGTATATTTGTAAAAAAGGGTATTTTTTAGTATTAAATATTAAAAAAAATAAAATATGTACATTTTTGGTATTTTTACTCTAAGTATATCAATATATATATATATATATATATATATATATATATATATATATATATATGTATATTTATATTATTTTAAATATGTACTATATATATAAATAGTAATAATAATTAATTTTTTTAGAAAATAGTATTTTTTATATGAAATATTTTCAGAGGGTAGTGTAAAATAAAAAAAAATAAAAATAGAAGTGTTTTTACATATTTTTCTATTTCATCCTAAATAATAATATATATATATTTATGTATAAATTGAAAGAAAATCAAATAAAACCCAAATAAAATCAAAAAATGATGAGAAAAATATTTTCAAAATTTTAATATATTGTAAAAAAATAAATGAATCAAATAAAAAAAGAAAAAGTCAAAAATATTAAAAAATGAAGCAAATGGGCTCAGGGGGTTCATGAGTAATTATGGGGTGTGAAAAGAAAAACACAAGACAGGCCCAACCCAATGCCACTGTCTTCAACCTCCAGCACAAAGTTTGAAAATGCGCGCGCCCTGTTCTTCAATGTCCAACTCTCGATTCCTGGCTTTTTAGCAAAAACTCATAACACAACAAATGTTCAGCATGAAGAGACGATTCTAACCATGTATAGAACTTGACATAACTCTCTAAGATGAGGGAGAATTTCTCCTCCCCCAATTTCTGACCTAGTTTTTCTGCTATTTTCAAACTCCAAATTCTCTCTACTCAGGCAAAAGAAATGAAAAGTAAAGATATGTACATGTTCAGGGCTATGAGTAGAACCTTGCTTCTTCACAAACTTAAGACTAAAGATGCATAATAAGAGAGATACGAGTTCAAAATTTTACCTATTCAGTTGAACTTCTATCTGGAGAATGAGGAACTTTCAGTGCAAGGTGATGATTGGAAAAGCTTCCTTGAGGTCCAGGGATACTATTCCAATGTTTACTTTGTCTTGAAACTTCTTGTATCGAGCTGTGGAACTTCAACTGCAAAAGGAAAAAATGAAAATGGTGGAAGCTGTTAGAGGGATTACAGGTCAGGTTTTAGGTCATGGTTAGCTTGCATACATGCTAGGGAATGTGTATGAATTGATTTTGGTAAGAATGCTCGAGGGAAATGGGAGTTGGCACTCAAACTGCAGAGGCAACTCTGTTTTTGCAGTTTGAGGATGATTCTGAGATGGAGGGTGTTTTGGAGGTGCAAGGGTCGTGTCTCAGCTTGGTTATGTTCTTTGGAAGGTGTTTGATCAGTTTGTTCTTGTATGCTAATGCTGAGATCAAAAGTTGTTGTGAGTTATGGAACTTTTCTTCTTTCTTAAGCAACAAAAGCAAGTTGCTGTTCTAGGCATGTAGGGGGCCTCCTAATGTGCTGCATAATCCTCTCTTGATCAGTGTGTTATGTTCATAAACTTGTGCCATTCAGATTTGCCATGTACCTTCTTGATTTGCAATTGGACATAAAGCTAATCTTTTCAAAAATGGAAAGTTTGCTTTTTCTAGTTTAGGGTTAGTTCATCATGTAATGTCCAAATGCTTAGAATAACAACTTGGCACATTGGTTTTGCATTTAATTCTTGAGTGTAACTTGGTTTAAGGACCTGTAATCTAGCCTAAAGCATGCTGAACTCAAATTTGCAAGATCATGAACATGGAACTTGGTCATGAACAAAGTGGTTTTTTGCTATATTGTGAAATTCGATTCTCTCTAACCATGAGGTTGTTTGAGAAGTTCTTGGACATTTTGAAAATCTTGGAATGTGTACTACAATCCATCTTTGAAATGCAAATTGAAATTCCAAGTGGAAGTGTATGGAAAATGGCCTTGAAGTGGGGTA
Source organism: Vicia faba (assembly GCA_948472305.1). Classification (NCBI taxonomy): domain Eukaryota; kingdom Viridiplantae; phylum Streptophyta; class Magnoliopsida; order Fabales; family Fabaceae; genus Vicia; species Vicia faba. The sequence continues at coordinate 1,034,125,916 of OX451738.1, read as the reverse complement.
GAAAACCTTGTCAAAATAGGTTAAAATTTCACTAAGTTAAAAATGGTTTAGTGCCCTTATTCAAAAACTTGTAACTTGAGATACAAGCTTCAAATGAGAAAACTTTGTGAATCAAAGTTGTAGATTATGCAACAAGCTACAACTTTCATGTTTTGACTTTTGTTTGAATCCAAATGGATCTTGGTGAAAAGGTGGGGCAAAGTTGGGAAAAAATTAGGGTTTTTCATAACTTAGAAAAATTCTAAGTTATGAAAAATTCCATTTTCTAACCCTAATTTTCAATTTGTGATTTCTTGGTGAACAAGTTTCATGATTTGGCATGTTTTGATGAAAAATGAATCTTGACTCTTGATTTTGACCAAAAAGTCAAAGTTTGACTTTTCAGTATACAGTCAAAATTGATCAATTGACTAGGAAATTCAACTGTCAACCTTGTGTACTTGGGATTTTTTGAGTTTGTTGAGCATGTCAAGATGATTCCATGGGGTTCTTGAGTCCATATGTGAGCTTGGTTTGCCATTGGCTAGGTCAAACAGTCAAAAATTGCCTTTGTGCAGTCAAAACCCTAAAAATGACCATTTTGCCCTTTTGATGACCTGATCAAATTTCTTGTGGATTTGTGATCCAAACTTGATCAAATGGTCCATATGAGTTCATAATGTTGATGTGGGTCAAATTTCATGAGGTTTGACTGTCAATTGGCCATAGTTGACTTTTTCCTCAATACAGTTGATTTTTAGGTCAACTGTCCAGTTGACTGGGCAAAACATGGAATCAAGACTTGAAACTTGGTATGGACAAGCTTGGGAGGTCAATATGAAGCAAGAAGGTCATCTTGGGCACTTTAGGTCAAAACATCATTGTGCAAACACAAACCCTAATTTGAGTCCACAGTGCAAGGAGAGGTCTTGAGCAGATGAAACCCTAATTGGATCTTGAGCTTCAAGAGCTTTGTGATGAGAAATCAATGAGAAATGGGAGGGCAAATTTTGGGGTACAACAGTTGCCCCTGTTCAATCTTCTTGAACCTGAAGAGTTAGATTGGCAAGCTTGCCTTTCGTGACTCGAGGGTAAAAGGAGATTGGACACTAGAGTGCCCGGAAATTTGCACTCATCAAAGCACTGGATGCGGGAATGGGCTTAGAGATGCCATTTGGAGATGGGCTTAATGATGCCATCTGGGAGAATGACCGAAATCTTGTCGGGGATGGGCTTAGAGATGCCATCTGGAAGGGAATATCAGGAAGGTGTCCAGGCTCGGGACCATCTCTGAACTGGGGGTCTGAATAAGCAATAGATTGACATCCGTTGTTGGGAGGAATCTGTAAACTGTTTTCAGAAGTCTTGACGAAGAATCTGAACAAGTGATAGGTTAACATCCGTTTACTTGGAGAACCCGTGAACTGTTTTCAGAAGTCTCGAAGTTGAATTAGCAATAGAGCCGCATCCGTTGTTGGGAAGCGTCCGTAAACTAATTTCAAAGGTTGTGTCTGAACAGGTTGATAGATTAACATCCGTTGTTGGGAGGAATCCATAAACTGTTTTCAGAAGTTTTGAAGAATAATCTGAACAAGTGATAGGTTAACATCCGTTTACTTGGAGAACCCGTGAACTATTTTCAGAAATCTTGAAGTTGAATCAGCAAAAGAGCCACATCCGTTGTTGGGAAGCGTCCGTAAACTGATTTAGAAACGCATCTGAACAAGATGATAGATTAACATTCGTTACTTGGGAAGAATCCATAAACTGTTTTCAGAAGTCTTTGAGAAGAATCTGAACAAGTGATAGGTTAACATCCGTTTACTTGGAGAACCCGTGAACTGTTTTCAGAAATCTTGAGATTGAATGATTTTAGTCTGTCGACTGATCTTTCCTGAAAAGGTAAAGAGTTAGTTGTATGCAATGTTATGATGCATGATACAATATACGTGACATCAATGTTTATGACATGAATGTGATGAATGCGCATGTAAGCTGATGAGCTATCTTGCTGGAGATAAATGAATCTGAAGTGGCTGACGATTCAAGCATCTGGACTGCTGCCGGGGAAAATAAATCCTTGGCTACTGTTGGGGAAGAGAATTCCTGACGACCTCTACTGGGGAGCATTAATCTAGTAGACTCATGCTGGGGAGGTAAGATTGAGAATCTTCAACCTGATGGGAAGTAACTCTGGTGATCTTACTGGGGAACTCAAGATTTCTTTTTCTAAGGCTCTGCGGGGAGAAGGCTCATTAGTCTGGCTCTGCCGGGGATAGGTTTGAAGTTTTAGATCTGCTGGGGATACTGAAACTTAAACTCTGAGGGGAAACGAGTTCTGTAGGATCTTCTGGCTGGGGATAACAAGGACAAGCTCCTCTGGGGATCACATTGATACATTGTGTTGGGGAACTCTTGATGAACCCTGTTGGGGATAGGGAGAATTCTGCCGAGGGCGATCTTCTGTGGTTGTTTAGCTGAGGATAACCCAGTTATAAGCCTTTGTGAGGAACAACCTTGAATAAAACTCGGGGGAGGCGTTCGTGCTCTGCGGGGAAATATCTTCCAGAACCTTACTGGGGACAAGCTTCGAGGGTCTGCTGGAAATAATCCTCAGGGTTTGCTAGGGATGTGGATTCCCAATCTCCTGGTGGGGTTTCCTTCGAGAGGGTGTCAAGATATTCATCTGTACCTTCATCCTATCAGTAATCCTTTCTCTTAGGTTCATTTAGGAAGTGATTTATGTTTCAAATGCATATGCCTATTTAACAAAACATTGGACGTTTCTCAAAAATAAAACGAATAGTGCAAAAGAAAAGGGAAATGACACAAAATTTTTTGGGAAGAGTATTTGTATTGATTTTCGTTGAGTATATTTGTACAAAGGAGACAATCATCCTAGTAAGAGGATTTTGTCGTAAATATTGAAAAATTTATACAAAATAAAGGATGGCTATGTGAAATATTTCCATGGGATCCCATTCTGCCATAACTTTCACAACTCTGAATATCTGCCCGTTCAGTGCTTCGTTTGACGATGGCTGGATTGATCAGAAGTTTGGAATTGGTTGATGAAGAGATTGTCTTTGAAGTGATCCGACGAGACATAGTCATACGCTTTAATTCCCTAACTTTTGCCTGAATCGCCCTTTCGGGTTTTCGATCCACCGGGAAACCCCTTTTTGCCCAAGCCGCCCTTTCGGGTTTTCAACTTGCCGGGTGTACAGATTTTTTTTGTTTTTATCCCTAATTTTTGCCTGAACCGCCCTTTCGGGTTTTCGGTTCACCGGGATGCCCATTTTTGCCCAAGCCGCCCTTTCGGGTTTTCGACTTGTCGGGTTATTTTATGCGTAGTATCTTTTGACTATGTCTGCGTTCGCAGGGTGTGGCAAATCGTCACCGTCCATGGTGGTCAGAATCATTGCACCACCAGAAAATATGCTCTTGATCACAAATGGTCCTTCATATGTAGGAGTCCATTTGCCCCTGGGATCACCTTGCGGCAAGATAATCCGCTTGATTACGAGATCTCCGACTTGATACACTTGACGTCTGACTTTCTTATTGAAGGCCTTGATCATCCGCTTTTGATACGTCTGACCATGGCATATAGCAGCAAGTCGTTTCTCGTCGATCAGATTGAGTTGATCAAGTCGGGTCTGCATCCAATCATCTTCATTCAAGCCTGCATCCTTCATAATCCTTAGAGAAGGGATCTGGACTTCCATAGGCAAAACAGCTTCCATGCCATAAACCAAAGAAAATGGGGTTGCCCCAGTCGAAGTACGTGTCGTCGTACGGTATCCATGTAGAGCAAACGGTAATATCTCATGCCAGTCTTTGTAAGTGACTGTCATTTTCTGAATGATCTTCTTAATGTTTTTGTTCGCAGCTTCAACAGCACCGTTCATCTTCGGCCGATAGGGAGATGAATTGTGATGATAAATCTTGAACTGTTCGCATAATGCAGTGATCATTGTGTTATTCAGATTTGTACCGTTGTCCGTGATGATTCTGTCTGGAACACCATATCGACATATGAGATTTTGCTTGATGAAGCGGGCAACCACATTTTTTGTGACAGAAGCGAAGGAAGCTGCTTCAACCCATTTAGTGAAGTAGTCAATGGCAACCAGGATGAAGCAATGTCCGTTGGAAGCCGTGGGCTTGATCTCTCCAATCATATCAATGCTCCACATTGCAAAGGGCCACGGAGCAGTCAGGACGTTGAGGGGAACCGGAGGAATATGAACTTTGTCAGCATAGACTTGACACTTGTGACAAGTTCGGGAATGTTGATGGCATTCAGCTTCCATGGTAGACCAGTAATAGCCTGCCCTTAGGATCTTCTTAGCCATTGTATGCCCGCTTAAGTGAGTGCCAAATGTGCCGCTGTGTATATCAGTCATGATCAGCTCTGCTTCAGCTTTATCCACACATCGGAGTAATACACAATCATGGCTTCGTTTGTAAAGGATACCGTTGCTCAGGAAAAACTTAGCAGCGAATTTCCTTAAGAACTTCTTGTCATTTACGGAAGCTCCTTCAGGATAATCTCTAGTCTCGAGATACCTCTTGATTTCATGGAACCAAGGTTGTTCCACTACTTCTTCGGTATTAATCTCGTGGCAATGTGCCGGTTCATCCCTTTGCTTGATGGTGATTTGGGGAGCCTCGTTATCCCAGTTGAGTTTAAACATGGAGGACATTGTGGCTAGAGCATCGGCTAGCTGATTCTCTTCTCGCGGGAAATGCTCGAAGGTAATTTGCTCGAAATGAGGCAATAATGTCAGGACATGTTCTTTGTATGGGATAAGATTAGGATGCTTGGTATCCCAGTCTCCTTTGATTTGGCTGATGACCAAAGCCGAGTCCCCAAATACGATCAAAGATTTGATTCCTAAGTCTATAGCAGCCTCGAGACCAAAGACGCAAGCTTCATACTCAGCCATGTTGTTTGTGCAGCTGAAGCAAAGTCGGGCTGTGAAAGGCGTGTGACAACCTTCCGGAGAAATGAGTACTGCGCCAATACCGTTTCCAAGTGCATTTGAAGCACCATCAAAGTATAGGGTCCATCGGGATCCCTTTTCGGGTCCGTCATACGGTCCGTCACTTTCAATGCTGTCCAAATTCATGATGTCCTCATCCGGGAAGTCAAATCTCATGGGTTGATAGTCTTCGATAGCTTGATGAGCCAGATGGTCAGCTAGTACACTCCCTTTTATAGCTTTTTGGGTGGTGTACTGGATGTCATACTCAGTTAAGATCATTTGCCATCTAGCTATCCTTCCAGATAAAGCGGGCTTCTCGAAAATATACTTGATAGGATCCATCTTGGAAATTAATAAGGTAGTATGGGTCAACATATACTGTCTTAGTTGGCGAGCAGCCCATACCAAAGCGCAGCAAGTTTTCTCGAGCAGTGAGTAGCGAGTCTCACAGTCGGTATACTCAATGACCGTGTACGAAGGCAACCAAGTGGGCTGTACCCTAGGAGTGCGCATGTGCGAGTGTGTTGATTTCAGTTATTTTTATCTTTGCACATGTTAAGGGTGATCTAACTGTTTTTTAAATTAGGCATTCATTCTTGTCATGCAAGCCCTATTATCAAACATCTAATAGTTGAATATTTGCAAAAATTAAAGGTGCGGAAATTAAACTAAATTATTACAAGGCGTCGGGTATTTACAACGTCAAAAGCAACCCTTTGAAATTTAAAAAGCAGAAAAATAAACGTCCTAATTATTTATTACAAACCAGGAGCAGATACAATAATTGGATAAAGAAAAATAAAGCGCGCGGGAAATTAAATCGAATGCGGAATTAGGGTTTTGACCCTTTTAATTAAAGAAAATGTTTTTGTTTGTTTTTATTTTTAAGAAAAGAAATTAAATCCTAAAATTAAATGCTAGATTAATTATTAAATAAATTGATTAATGAAAAATAATTAATGACATATTTTTGGAGTTTTTGATATTTTAGGAAAGAAAATAACATGGTTAAATTAATGATTAAAACCTATTAAATTCTAATTGATTTTAAATATTTACAAAAGGAAATTAAAATTGTCTAAAATTAATAACCTAATTAAATTAATTGATTTTTTTAATAAAAATAAAATCTAGACCCTAATTGTGAAAAATAATATTTTTGTGATTTTTTTTTGATAAAAAGAAAGTAATTATTTGGTTAGTAAAATAAATAATAAATAAATAAATTGAAAATATAAAAAAGAAATAAAGAGTGAGAAATGGGCCTGAAACAACATTTTTGGGAGGTGTGAAGAGCATTCCTGAGCCCAAATCTTCGAAAGCTTCATGCTCTAACTATGGTGTTTTTTTATTCTTGCGCGGAACCCATGATTCAACCATCCATAACTGTTCTATATAAACTCAAACAAACGTTAGCATACCATAAAATGTGATTAAAATTAGAGATTCGAAATTTAAAATTTTACCAAACGGTGTTGTCAAATGGGGGCGTGCTAGGCGTGTGATGGATTACTCTTGGGCCTTGTAAGACTCTTGAGTACTTCAAGAGGATGGTTTGAGGATTGATGTCAATTGAGAGAGACCGGAACCTCGAGATATGACTTGCATCAATTCTTTGGTTTCTGGAGAGCTTTTTGAAGAGCTTTTAGAGAGCTTTTTGAAGAGCTTTTTGAGAGCTTTTTAGAGAGGATTTATGTCCCTTTCAAGCTTGTATGGCTCTATATTTATAGAGGAGAATTAGGAGACAAGAAAGCATGGAAAGAATCTCCCTCATAATGTCGTGTTTTAAGACCATGATCAAAATTTGAAAAAAATGTCATATTTGATGATTTTATGCCATTTTTCACATGTGGATGAACCTGGACATATTTGAAGAGTTATTGCACGAAATCAATTGACATAAACCAGCATAAAACTTTCCCAAAATGGATTCACATCAAAATTAATATTATTTCTATTATTTATTTATTTAATTCTGAATTTTAATGAATAAAATATCAAAATAAATAGCATAAATAGTAGAAAAATGTATGGGTGGGCTTAGAGGTCGTGGACCATGTTAGGAATGAGTTTCAAACTTGAAAATATAGGCCCATTTGGAAAAAATCCAAGTTTGGTCAATATTTGCTTCATGCATTTTTTCAAAAATTGTCCAACTTTGACAATGTATATCTCTCTCAATTTTAACCTTATGAGGGTGTTCTTGGACTTTTTAGAAAGCTTGAGATGTCCTATAATCAACCCTTTTGGTCTCATCTCAATTTTATATTCCATGCTCATGTATGAAGCTTTGACAAAAAGGGTATTTTTGTTGACTTTTCAAAATGACCTATAATGTCCAAATTCATAACTTCTTGTGAATGCATATTTTGAACTTGGGAGATGAATAAGGATTGTAGAGAATTGCATCCTCCTCAAAATGAGATTTGGATGGGTCATTTCTCATAAAGTATGAGAAAGTTATGCTTGGTCAAAGTTGCGTTGACTTTTCCTACAAAACCCTAATTTAGCAACTTTTGAGTCTTGATGAATTGTGAGCAATCCTTGATGAATCATGATCAAACCTTGATCAAATGATGAAATATACTTCAAAATGATAATGTTGACAAAAAATCTTGAAGTTTGACTGTATGTAGGTCACAATTGACTTTTCCCTAGCACAGTCGATTTTCAGGCCTTTGAGCAATTGACTGAGCAAACTTTCTCTGTAGGGCTTGAAACTTGACATGGATGATCTTGAGAACATATTAGGACATTGGTGAGAATTTGGTACCCTTTTGATTCAAACATCTTGATGCAAACTGAAACCCTAATTTGGGGTAGACTACCTTAGAAGAGAGCTTGTCTGGTCAACCCTTGGACTTTCTTGATCAACTTGGGAAACTTTCTTGAAAGGTTTTGAGAAATATGGGAGGGAAAATTTTGGGGTACAACAGGCAAGAATAATCCATGGGTGTATTCACCATAGGAAGGAAACTAGCTCTCCAGACTACATTAATGCTGATCAACAATACTTGTTATTCTGCCTTGGAACAAATGAAAAAATTGATTTGCCTTATCTGTTGTTTGAACATCTATGGAATCATGTCAAAGAGACTAGGGAAGCTGAAAGGATAAAAACCCCAAATCCAAAAGGAATTGGATTCCTATGGGTAGATTAATTTCAGACATTCTGACTGAGAATGGTCCGATTGCTCACCTGGATGAAGCTAATCTTCTGGGGGAACTAGAGCCTACTTGTGGAAAGGCTATGAATGGAAAGAATTTAGTGAAGAGGAAAATTATTGACAAACTGTTGGTAGAACCAACTCCGTATGTGTCAGCAACTGTTAAGAGAAGAAGGATACCAATTGCTGATTTCCCTCTGTTCAACTCAGGAGATCATCCATGCATCATCCTGCATTACATTGAAATTTGTAAAGAGACTGGAACACCAATTGATCCTGCTTGGCTCCAAGGAGACATCAAGCTGCTCCAGACGTTGTTCTTCAACAACCTTTGAAGAGGAAAGCAGTTGAAGGACCTCCTGCCAGACCTCAGAAGAAAAAGAAATCAAGTAAACCTGCTGAAACTATTATTGCTTATGATTCTGTCAATATATCTACATCTGTTGAACCCCAAACCTTAGGTGATATAGATGTTGATATTGACCTGACCATACCCTTTGACCCTCTTGCTGACATCCCTCAAAGAGATCAAGTATTATCAGACTTGAGTGACTTTGACTCTGATGAACTCTCTGAAACCCAAACAGAACCATCCCAATCAGAACCATCTCACTCAGAACCCTCTGAACCACCTATTTCTCAACCTATTCCTGCTGAACACTTTTCAAGACCTCCTCCCAGACCTTTATCACCCAGACCTTTATCACCCAGACCTTTTGGATGGTATGATGCTGGCTCTTGGAGAATTCCAGGAATCAACGTTCCTCTGGAAACACAAAAACCACCTTTCACCTTACCTTCTGAAAACATCTTTGCCATGAACAGACCATAACCTCAGAACCCCATTCCCACTACTGACAACACAATTATTATTTCACCTGACATCACACCACCTACTTCTCCATAACTTCCAACACCTGACTCACCTATGCTCTCACCTCCTCACATTCCAGAACACCAAACTCATGAACCATCAGAAACTTTTGAACCTTCTAAAATTCATGAATCATCTGAACCTCATGATCAATCAGCAACACATAACCTTTTTGACCAACCTGACCATTCAGCAACTCCTGAACATACAAAAAATCCTGAGCCAGCTAATTTTTTAAGAATTGTAGTTGATTTTGAATCTCTACAATTTTTGTAAAAAAAAACTTTCAAGAAGGCTGTCCCAAAACCTGTTCAGCCAGATGTAAATATATTGTTTTAGAATTTTTTAACAGAAGTTCAAGCATGGTTGAATCTGCTGAAAGAAGACCGCACCAGAAGTGTGAACCCAACTGAAACAAATCTTCTGTGGGAGACTTTCAGAAGAACCTTAGATGCTGAGTCACTGAACCTGCAGGACTTATGTCACTCTCGGGTGCTTGACAACTTCTCCAAACATCTGCATGCTTTTAAGTCAGAAGCTGTTGATATCTGGAACAAGAAGTCTTCTCTGATGATTACTGATGCTCCAGCTGATAAAATGGACATATCAGAAGATGAATCTAAAGATGCCTCTGATGATTCAAACCCTCTGGCTATTGTTCTGTTTAATCAACCTTCTGTTAAGGCAGCACCTGAACCTGTGCCAACTCTTGTGATGGATCTGGGCACTCTGCTTTCAACTTTGTGTGTTATGACTCAACGGTTTCTGCTCCAAAGGCTGTATCCGCTGAAGCTTCTTCATCCTTTGCTCCTACTTCACTTATCATGGATACTCTGAATGAGCTCAAGAGGGAAAATGAAGACATTCATGAGCGCTTGGATAAGCAAGACCAAACAAACCAAGAAATCAGAAACTGGATGATGAAACAAGAGGAATCTGCATCTGAGATCAAGAATCTTCTTATGGCCCGTGTTACTAAGAAATCCTAGTGTCATTCTGTTTCTTGTCTTTTGTTTGTTATTTTGTGCTTCTGGATATTTTTTATTATCTTATTAAACCTTTTTACGCTCTTCAACTATCTTTTTTATATACACTTTTTGATTATGCCAAAAAGGGGGAGAAAATGAGTATTTTGATCTAATCTCTGATTAACAGTTATGGGACTAAGTCTCAGACATTCTAACAAAATACAAGATTTCTTTCTTTGTGCAAAAGAATTTTTGCAGGTATCACTTTAACTCTGGAAGAGTAATTCAGCTGAAAATTATCTTCAAAAGAAGTTCTGAAGAAATCCAAGAAGATATTTTCAAAGCTCTGATAATTATTCTCAGAAAGTTTTATATATATAGAAATATTAATTTCAGGGGGAGATTCTTATCTCTTATTATATTTTATTTCTATATCTAAATATTTTTGTCATCATCAAAACGGGGAGATTGTTAGAACAAGATTAGTTCTGATCATATCTCAGAGTTTGGATGATAACAATAAATTATATTTTAGATAATTTATACTCTGATGAACGTATTTGATTGTTTCAGATATTGTTCTGATAGAAGCATTTTGATGTGCTGAGCTAAAAATTAATGAAGAAGTTCTTTGATGAAAGAACTATTTGCTTTAAGCGCAGCTGCTGATGCTGACTCTAGTAAGACAAATATTTATATGCATCTTCTAACACTTAGCAGGATTACTTGTTCAAAAGTTTACTTGAAAGCAAGTGTTGTTCAGAAGTTTATTTGAAAGCAAGCGCTGATCAAGTTCTTAGCAAGAAAAGCTTTATTTAGAAGATAAGCAAGCATGTTCTGAATTAAAGACGTGAAGCAAGTTCTGAAAGAATGTAAAATCTAACTTGTCTTGTCAAGCTTCAGGAACACATGTTCTTACAAGTTTCGTTTGCTCATTTAATGCAAAGACGGTTGCATGCACTCAAGTGTCTATGCTAGTTCATTAGAAAATGGAATAGTGCAAAGAAACACGCAAGCATTTAATGCTCTCCACTTTTTGAAGGCAACAACGGTCATTTTGTTCTTACTATATATAAAAGGACATTTATTGCAAGCCAACCAACTAATCAATTTCAAAAAGAAGCAAGAAACTACGTGAAAAATTCTGGGCTCACAAGTTCATTGTTCATACACTTTGTGCAAATTTATTCTAAGTGAAAAATTACAGTTGTGATATAGCTTTATTAGAAGCAAATTTTATCTCACTATCTGTAAAGATTAAACTCTTGTAATTGTTCCTTGAGAGACCAAGTTTGGTCAGATTTCTCAAGCACACTGGGACTAGATTTAAGTCTTAGTGGTGTTAGTCACTTGTAAGATTACTTGTGCATTGTTAGTCACAACAATTGTTGTGTGTTTGTAATCAGTTGATTATAGTGAATTAAGTCCTTGTTGAGAAAGGCAAAATCACCTTGACGGATGGACTGGAGTAGTTTGAGTTCAAACGAACCAGGATAAAAATAACCTTGTCTTTCCATTATTGTTGAAGCTTTGTTAGAAAAGAAAAAGAGAAACTTATTCAACCCCCCCCCCCCCCCTTCTAAGTGTTTTCTTACCCTTCACATGTGTCAACCAAGACATGGGCCAAGGTCGTGCCCCTGCATTCGACTGAGACACGCAATGCCTCATTATGATTCCTCCCCCTTGGCGTTAAATCAGCATCCAAAAAACCTAAACCATTATCTGCAGTCAAGCTGGCTATGCAGTCTTGGAACTGATCGGCAGATGTTTCTTGGGGTACATGAGCAGTTTTAAGGAATTTTACCAAGGCCTTTGCATGAGCCTCTGAACATAGTAATAAATACAGCATGGAAATTTTTGATGGAGTTTGCCCCAGTTTCTCAACTACATTGTAGTCGCTTATTTTTATGATCTTTAGAATTTCCCCCATCTCTTTCTGGGAGGTCTCAAGGATAGCTACCGATTATGCCTTCGTCCGGACAGGCTCAACCAGAATACCTTTACTTCGAGTCTCGGTCGACTCGGCAGCAGGAATATCAGTAGGGGTGATAACAGGGACTGTAACAGCTTTGTCAACATGAGTATTAGCGAAGATGATTGCAAGACTGTGAATAGCCTTGGGAGGAGAAACACCAACAGGAATGATTACGGGTCCAGAAACAACTTTTGGAGGAGCAATTTCTGGAGAGAATACCCTTCCACTTCGGGTAATCTTGCTAGTCCCTGCGATATTACTGAAATTGGAATCAACTTTCTCATAAATTGAATCTTCAGCAGCTGTCCAATCTTGCTTGATATCGTGGTAGTAGACATCCCCTCCATAATTCCATGGTACAGTTTTGTCTGACGATACGGGATTGGTCCAGGCATTGTAATTATCAACGGAGCTACTTTTGGAACTAATGTAATTCTAACTGGTCTTTTGGTGGAGACCCTAGAAGTATTGTCGGAAATGGTCACGATGGAAACATTATTATAAGAAATAGTTAAAATTGAAGCTTTCTCGAACAAAATCTCCTTGTTATCTATTAGGCATTGAACGCCTGCTTTTAACAACAGACAGCTGGTTGGTGAGGACAAACAGAAATAACAGCTTTTATCATAGCCTGGGAATACACCAGCATTTAACAAGTTCTTTTTGATAGTCAGGAGTGGGGTCACAAGTTCATCAACTGAAGTAACAATCATATCTTCTTCAACGACATTGACATCACGGTCGTGCTTGGGCATAGGGGCAGTGATGACATTGGGATTTCTGGCGCATCGAATTTAATCTCTTTGGCTTCAAGAAGGTCTTGTACTTTGTTCTTCAGATCCCAACAGTTGTTAGTGTCATGGTAGGGACTCTCGGAATGGTATGCACAGCGGGCATTAGTATGATAGTGAGGAGAGGTTGTGTTAGGATTCTTTGGAGCTTCTTTCAAAGTCACTAGATTGGATCTTAACAAATGTGGTAATACTTGAGATATGGTCATGTTAATTCTGGTGAACTGTCTGACTGGTCTTTCAATTCTTGGTTGGTTGCTTCTTTCTTGAGCCGGCGTAGGTTTAGGAATCATGACAGCCCCCACCATTGAACGGTGTTCAGTCCTATCTTGATTTCTCTAAGGATATACAGCAACAACTTCTTTCTTTCTGATGAATGGTTTCCTTACAGCAGCAGAGGATGCATCTTTTTGAATTTTCCCATTCTTTATCCCGTCTTCCACCCTTTCTCCGGTCAATATCAATTCGGCAAAACCTGCTGATGAACTCCCAATTAAGTGGTTGAAGAAAGGACCAGACAAGGTGCCCAAGAACATGTCTACTAATTCTCTTTCAGATAGGGGAGGCTGGACTCTTCCTACTAAGTCCCTCCATTTTTGTGTGTAGTCCTTAAAGCCTTCGTTTGAAACCAAGGTCATACTCTGGAGTTGAGTACGGGTGGACGCAAGATCAGCGTTGTATTGGTATTGTTTGTAAAAGTCGACGTACAGATCTTCCAAGTTATGAACATTGGCTCTTTCCAACTGATAAAACCAATCAAGTTTAGTTCCCAACAAACTGTCTTGAAAGAAGTGTACCCATAAATCTTTGTCAGCGGTATGAGGCTGGATTTTCCTCACATAGGACCAGAGATGCATTTTGGGACATGAAACCCTGTCATATTTGGCGAACACCGGTGCTTTGAATTTTGGAGGAATGACAATCCCATATACTAACCTCAATTCCTCAAAGTCCAATCCAGGCACTTTTTGAATTTCCATTGCACTTAACCGTTCCTCCAGATGTTTATACTTGTCGTCGGCTGGGGGTATTGTTCTTCAGAATAATCTTCTTCTTCCTCTTCCTCTTCCTCTTCTGAATCTGGCTGGACAACTGCTTCTTTGCCTTTTCCATCTTGATTGTCTTTCTCATCAGATGACGTTGTAAAGTCTAAGGTCCTTCTTGCTTGACCTTGAAATCTTCTTCCCATATTTAAAATTTCGGTTATTTTCTTTGTCTTCTTTTTCTTCACTTCAACCAGCAAGGTCTTCAACTCTTCTTGTCCTTTGGCTAGAGTTAAGAACATATGTTGAAACTGAGCATTTTGGGTTTGGAGGTCCTTCACCGTTTGCTCGAGATCCATCTTACTGAAATAAATAGTAGAAAGATGAGGAGACTTGTTGCAAGAAAACTGCTTATGTTATGATGAATGGTAAATGCACATGCAATGATTTCAAGGATTTTAAATATTCAAATTTTTTTTAGACAAAAGGAAACACATGTTATATTAATAAATTAAAGCTTGAGTACATCAATGCCTCTTTGGAAAAAACAATACAAAAACTCTAAGATAAAAAGGTTGTACGCATCCTCTTTGGTGCGATGTAGGCATTCAGGTTCCTCTCCTCATGAAGTTGCTTAGTGAGTTCCAAAACCTTCTTCTCGCTTGCGTAGAATTGGGCTTCGAAAGTATCTCGCTCCCCCTTGAGTTGTATCCAATATCTTTGTAAGTCTTCAAGAGAGGTGGGAATGTCAGGATGTAGGATAGTGTATGGAACATCTCCTCCCATAACAGGCTCAATGATTACCGGTAGAATGGAGGGATAAGGCATCATAAGACTTTGAGCACGAGTTCGTACCCATTTGAGGTAAGGCTCAAGAGGGATGGAATTCTTGTGCCCCAATGTCTTGCTATCTACCTTATTCAACATCATCCAAGCTCGGATAAATCTCTGGCGAAGACCTTGATCGTCGTTCTCATAGTCAAATACCAAAACTTGGATGAGCATCTCATGCGGGTTATCCCTTCGGGCGTAATCAAACTGTCTTAGGGATAAACAAGGGTTGTAGGTGATACCTCCGCTAATACCAAGTAAAGGGACATTAGGGAATTCTCCATAACGGTCTATAATAGTAACATTCTCTATGGATCAGGAACACCAATGGATGTTTGAATGTTTGAGTGTCATCAACCTTTGTGACCACCTTGAACCTTGCTCGTTCTTCAATACAAATTAGGGAAGATGCGAAATAAACCATCTTTCCAAGAGAGGAGTGCAACACATAAGGACACCTCTTTTCCTCATAGTGCGAGTGTGAAAAGAATGTATAATGTCCCCTAGCAAAGTAGGCACCGGGTTGCGGGATATGAAGATTTTGACGGTGTTCACACCTATGAGTTGGTCAGGATTTGGAAACAAAACCATCCCATAGATGAGGAGAGCCACAATTTCCTCAAAGGATTGCAGATCCAAAGAGTTCCAACAGTTTTGGGCTTTCTCAAACAAGAACTTTGCTAGGAAACCTTTGACACCACTCCTTGTTTCCCAATTAGTTGTGACATCAGATGAGTGCAAGTGTAGAGCTTGACCAATCTCTTCTGGCTTTTGGGTCTCTTTCCGTACCGTTGAAAGGTAGTTGATTGAGAATGGGAATCCTTAAGAATTGGGAGAATTCTTCTAGAATTGGCACAAGTTGATAATCAGGAAATGTGAAGCAATGGTGTAAAGGATCAAAGAACTGAAATAGCACCTTCATCATGTCCTCGTCAGTGTTAGAGGTGACCAAGTTGAGTAGGCGACCATGTCTCTCGGTGAATGGAGAATTTTCTGGAATCCTTGAAGCTAGCACCTTAAGTTGTGGAGGGATCCTTACAAGATTGACTTGAATGGTTTTCATGCGAATAGAATCCATGTCCTACAAAACAGAACAAAGATAAATCCTAAGATCCTTGAAATGGTTAGTGAATGAATATGATGTTATGATGTTTATGATTTTATGTACAAGTAAATATACACAAACAAAGAAAATAATTCCTTAGGTTTAGGCTTGAATGGAGTCTCATAGGTAAGTACCCTCTTGAAGTTTAGTTGGCTTAAACCTGTCCTAGCAATAGTAATCGGGTTCTAAGGAGCTCAATATTACTGGTTTGTTTCCTTGGTCATTATTTCAGCACAAGCCTCTTTAATAGCGACCGAAATATCCCAAAAAACCAAACCTCAATGAGTGTAGTATCGAGTATCTACCAACTTCAGACTGCGCCAAAGTCGGTCATCTCACTACGTCCTAAAGGCCAAGTTGGTCAAGTAAGGGTTCTAAAAGTTCATTAGTGCTTTATGACATCACTCATCGGCCCCGTATTCTCCTTGATTAACTCAAGGGCTACCGGAACCCACAAATATGTCGCACTAACATAGTTATTGCTTAGACCATGTCGGTATACCCCGCATAGTTTCCACAATGTATTACTACTTACCTATAAGGTATCCCAAATCCGGGTAGAGGATTCAAACCCAAACAAAGGACCATAATGTAAAGCATACAAGCCAAACAATGGAAGCAAGTAAATGTGATCTAACCCTAAGGTAACCCCACTTTTAGAATAATACCCATCAAAGTCGCCAGTTCTGTGATATGGTGGGAGAACTGACTTGAAGGTTTTACGTTTGATTGCAAATGTTGTGGTTAGCAAGAGTCGCCACCGACTTTTCTTTTATCCAAAAGGAAAGGTGAAAAAAGCACAGGAAATACCTTTGAGATTATTTCTTAAGTTCGGGGGGTAGATTATGAAAAGGGAAGGTATTAGCACCCTTTTCATCCATGGTTTTCCATGGGCTCTTAGTTACTTTCTAGATCACTTGCTTTTGTTTGAAATTGTGCTTTGTGTGATTTTTGAAAGTATTTTATAAAGAGGCCATTGTTTAGGCAAACTTTGGAATGATTCTCGTTCATAAGATTGTATACAAAGTGTTTGATCTTTTGAAAATGTTTTCAAGTTTGTAAGAGGTTTTGAAAGTGTAGGTGTTTGTTTGGAAAATAGCAAGGATGTTTTGTTTGAAATTGAGAAAGTAATTAGGAGCATTCTACCTACTCAAAAGTCTTTCATGTTCATTTCCTTTTCCTTTAACATTGTTATCTTACCATTGATTTGGTAAGTAACCCTATCTTTGGATGTAAACGGGACAGACGTGGGTCATCGTATAACCATGATTAGCAATGTTGCAAGGTGTGATACGGTGGGAGAGAACTGACTGTTTTTGGAATGCTGGTTTGCGTTTTGGGTTTATTTTCGCAAAATGTCACGGTAAGCAAGAGTCGCCACCGTCTTTTATTTTATCCAACAAGGAAAGGAAAAAAGCACAGAAAAATTCCTTTTTCAAGGTGTTTCTCGGGTTCGGGGGGTGGATTATAGAAAGGGAAGGTGTTAGCACCCTTTCTATCCGTGGTTATCCACGGGCTCTTAGGTACTTGCTCAAAGTGTTTTCAAAATTGCTTTTCTTTGTGTTTGTGGGTTTGAAAAAGAGTTTTTTGTTTGAAAAAGAGTGTAAGTGTGAAAATTTGTTTCGTTTTGAAAGAGCAAGTATCTAAGAACCATCTACCTACTCGAAAAAGAAAAAGGAATCATTCTATGATATCTTCCTTTAGACAATGCTATCCCACTATGAATGAGTAGGTAGCATCGTCGTTGGAGTTTAAGGGTCAATTCGATTAAGGAACGTGCGGTCACCAAAGCAATGTTAGGACGCCTTAGCGGTAACCCTAATGTCTTAGATCATTTATCTGAGGCAACTGTTTCTAGGCAACTATGATCTTTGGACAAGAGGGCGACCTCTAAAACTTCCTATACTCAATGACCGCGTACGAAGGCAACCAAGTGAGGTGTACCCTAAGAGTGCGCATGTGCGAGTGTGTTGTTTTCAGTTATTTTGTCTTTGTACATGTCAATGGTTATCTATGTTGATTTTAAGTTAAACATTCGATCTTGTCATGCATTTCCTATTACCAAACATCTAACAGTTTATAAGTTGCGGAAATTAAATTGCGGAAATTAAACTAACTATTACAAGGCGTCGGGTATTTACATCGCCAAAAGCAACCCTTGAAATTAAAATGCGTAAAATAAATAATGCGGTAAAAATATTAAAGTCCTATTAAGCTATTACATTCCGAAAACAGATACAATATTGAATAAAATGGATCGCGTGCGAAAAATTAAATCGGGCGCAAGTTTTTTAGGGTTTTGACCCTTTAATCAAAGAAAAGATTTTTTTGGTTATTTTTTTAATTAAGAAAGAGACTAATCTAGGTTAATTATTAAATTAATAAATAAATTAAAAAATATTTTTGGGTTTTTTGGTATTTAAAGAGATAAAATAAAATTAATCAATGTTAAGAAAACCTAATTGTCTAAGTTAATTTTAATTATTGTAAAAAAGATATTAAAGTTATTCCTAATTAAAACTAAATTAATTAAATTAATATTGTTAATAAAAATAAAATGTTGAAATTTAATTTAAATAAGAAAATATTTTTTGGTTTTTAATTTTATGAAGAAAAAGATTTAATTGGTTAGTTAAATTATGAAAAATAATTATACAAAACAATTAAATAAAATAAGTGGAAAAAAAATAGAAAGACTTAGGAGGGTTTGGGCCCAATTTGGAGGTCTTGATAGCAATTCTGAGGCCCATCACCAACTGGCCTCGTTTGACTTTTTGGATCCCCTGTGCATTGGTTGACTGGATCCCACCATTGGCCATCATCCCTGGATTGCCAGATTTGGCCTTGGGCCATGTGGCACTTGATATCTGATGGTGTATGGTGTGCCCTTAACCTGGATCTGCACTTGATTACATGAATAGAAAAAATAACAAGGAATATGGGGACCTGGGATTCGAACCCAGGTCCTGTTGATCATTGGATACACGCCTTTGCCACTCAACCATTGTGCGTTAGTTGTTAATGTAATGGAAAATAATAATAATAAGAAAATATAGATCAATATGCCAACAAAAAAATAAAAGGGCGCGTGTGTTTGAATTGGCCAACCAGGGGGAGACGCGTCATCGTCTTCTTCCTTTAACCCTGTACTTTTTCCTGCGGATTCGTATCCGCAACTGAATTCATAGGTCAAACCTAAAATTAATTCTAGGCCATGAAAATTAAATCCAAGACCATGGTTATGCTTGTCTTCCTCCTCCGGTCATGCCTATGTCCATCAATGGGACTGATTTTGCCTGAAAAAGAAATGCCCAAAAAAACAAACCACGAACCCTAGATTCGGCTATGGGGTTATAGGCCAGATAAATGCAATTGGCTAATGCAGAATGCTTGTAAATTGGACGATAATCATGAATTTGCAAAGATTTTGTAAGAAAAGTGCAAGAATAAGGATCTATGAATTCAAACAAAAAGCATTTTTTTGAGACACTTACAGAGCTTTTGTGCGTATATGGAGACTGGCTTTGGGTTGGTTTTGCTTCAGTGATTGTCCAGCAATGGATTAGTGTTGAGTTTCGCTTCTGAAAATGCCTCCAAGGGTGATTTCAGTTTCACACTTTTTCCACCTTTTTTAAAGTTTTGTTCTTGATGTTCTTGCATCCTCTAGGTCTCAAATTCGTGTGCCTTGGATTGTATATGTATGCTGCAATGTATTAGGTCAACAAATTAGTCTTGAATCTTTCCACATCAATGCCTTGAGATTGGATTTGATCCACCATTGATAACTTGCCTAATTTGCCAAAAATCCAATCTTTTTGCACATGAAATGCTTGATACGAGTTTGATCATGATATTGATGATGATTATGTCCTGAAAATAGAAAAAGATCTCATGTAATCAAGTTTTGGGATTTTATTTGATTTAAATTGATTTAAAATGAAATAATTCAATAAAAAATCAAATAAAATAGTAAAATTAATAAATGGACACAAGGCTGAAGCTAGGACACGTGTGGAATGTGGCAAGCCCAAATCAAGTGGAAAAGAATGGGCCCATTTGACAAAATTTGAGGTTTTGGGGATAGTTGACTTTTGGCAATTTTGCAAAAATGCCCAACTTCAACAATGCACAACTTCTTCAATTTTGATCTTTTGGAAGTGTTCTTGGACTTTTTAGAAAGCTTGAGATGTCCTCTAACCAACCTTTTTGGTATCATATGATTTTGATATTACATGCTCATGTTATAAGCTTTGGCAAAAAAGGTATTTTTGTTGACTTTCAAAAATGACCTATAATGTCCAAATTTATAACTTCTTGTGAGTGCATTTTCTGATCTTGGGGTATGAAGATGGATTGTATGAAACTGCATCCTATTCAAAATGAGCTTTGGATGGGTCATTTCTCATAAAGTATGAGAAATTTATGCTTGGTCAAAGTTGAGTTGACTTTTCCTACAAAACCCTAATTTAGCAACTTTTGAGTCTTGATGAATTTTGAGCAATCCTTGATGAATCATGATCAACCCTTTATCAAATGATGAAATATCCTTCAAAATGAGAATGTTAACAAAAATGTTTGACTGTATTTCGGCCATAGTTGACTTTTGCCCTAGCATAGTCGTTTTTTGGACCCTTTGAGCAATTGACTGAGCAAACTTCCTATGCAAGGCTTGAAATTTGACATGGATGAACTTGAGAACATATTAGGACATTGGGGAGAACTTGAGGTCATTTGGATGCAAAGACCTTGATGCAACACAAAACCCTAATTTGGGATTGACTGCCTTAGGAGATAGCTTGACTGTCCAACTCTTGAGCAATCTTGAGCCACTTGGAGATTTTTCTTGCAATGTTTTGAGAATTATGATAGGGAAAATTTTGGGGTATAACATCTGCCCCTGTTCAATCTTCTTAAACCTGAGGATATAGATTAGCTTTCGTGCCTTTCGTGATCCAAAGGTGGAAGATGATTGAACACTAGAGTGCCTAGAAATTTGCACTCGCATGAAGTGGTATCAGCCTGGTGATGTCGGGAATGGGCTTACAGATGCCATTTGGAGACTGTTGGTAGGTGGTATGAACTTCGATTGGAATAGGAATCAGTGAGATCTTAGCATCTATCTGACTGAACCAGAGAAGGTCTTGGATTAACTTTGGCTGGATAAGAATCAGAAAAATCTTAGGATCGATTTAACTGAACCAGATGAAAGTCTTGGAATATCTTCAACTGGAATACGAATCAGGGAGATCTTAGGGTCGATCTGACTGAACCATAGAAGGTCTTGGATTAACTTTGACTGGATAAAAATCATAAAAATCTTAGGATCAATTTAATTGAACTAGACGAAAGTCTTGGAATATCTTCAACTGGAATACGAATCAGGGAGATCTTATCGTCGATCTAACTGAACCAAAGAAGGTCTTGGATTAACTTTGTCTGGATAAGAATCAGAAAAATCTTAGGATCGATTTAACTGAACCAGACGAAAGTCTTGGAATATCTTCAACTGTAATACGAATCAGGGAGATCTTATCGTCGATCTAACTGAACCAGAGAAGGTCTTGGATTAACTTTGTCTGGATAAGAATCAGAAAAATATTAGGATCGATTTAACTGAACCAGACAAAAGTCTTGGAATATCTTCAACTGGAATATGAATCAGGGAGATCTTATCGTCGATCTAACTGAACCAGAGAAGGTCTTGGATTAACTTTGTCTGGAGAAGAATCAGAAAAATCTTAGGATCAATTTAACTGAACCAGACGAAAGTCTTGGAATATCTTCAACTGGAATACGAATCAGGGAGATCTTATCGTCGATCTGACTGAACCAGAGAAGGTCTTGGATTAACTTTGACTGGATAAGAATCAGAAAAATCTTAGGATCGATTTAACTGAACCAGGCGAAAGTCTTCCATAGATGTAGTTTTTCTTTTGAGGGGACTACCAGGTCATATGAGTAGTCAGCGGTGTTTACTGATTTGTCTTTCCCTGAAACGGTAAAGAGTCAGTCATATGCAATGTCATGATGTATGAAATGCATGATATATAAATTAATGATGCTCTCAACATAAATGAGGTTGTGTAGTATGATGCGTATATGCATGTATCATGATGTATGGAAATGTGATGTTTTAGCTGGGGAAAATAAATCCCGGATAACTGCTAAAGAATAGAGCTGGATTCTTCGTTTCTGCTGTGGATGGCGAACGAAGAGAATAAACCTGCAGGAGAAGATGACTCCGTTGGGGATTAAACTGATAAGGAGATTACTCTGTGGGGAAGAGATGTTCTGCTGAAGATTCCACTGATAAATTCTGTCGGGATGAATTATCGTTGCTGGTGATATTGAATCTGTTGGGGGATTGAATTCTTGTTTGTGAAAGGAAAGAACTTAGTTGGAGATGATCTTTCAGTGGCGACTTAACTGGGGGTAACATGTTAGACTTTTTGTGGGGATAATCCTGAGTTCTACTGGAAATGATGCTTTGAACTCGGCTGGGGAGATTTATTTTTGTACTCCGCTGGGGATAAACTTCCAGAGTCTACTGGGGATGATGCTTCAACTCCGTTGGGGAAGCTTTTTCAGATTGCGCTGGGAAAATTTTAACTCCACTGGGGGTATCTTGTATTCTACCGGGGAACATTCTTATACTCCGCTAGGGAATATTAAGACTGTCGGGGATATCAAGCCTTTTTAGTGATGATGGTAGATCAACTCTGCTTGGGGAGAGCATTGATGATTCGTTCATAGTTGCAAGTCCCAGCTGGGGAAGAGCTACCATTACTGTCTTACTCTGCGGGGAGTGAAAGTATCTTAGCCATATTCTTCAGCTGAATTTACCCTGTACCTGGTGGACAAAGCAACTATACAGTTTGGACAAGTTTTATTGCCCCTGTTTCTGATATTACCAGTAATCATATTTTTATTTCGCATGCAAATATTTATGAGCGGGAATTAATGTCAAGTGCATATATCAAAAATGAACATTGGATGTTCCTTGCAAATCAAAATAGATAAAGAAAAAACAGTTTGAAATTTCTTTGAAAACGAATTGTATTAATTTTGAAGTTTGGCCTGTAAATAGGCGTTTTTGTACAGGAGGCTGACGTCCTAGTAAGAGAACGCCGCCGAACAAGAGAGTTTATACATTTTGTAAAAAATAAACAAAACAGCTATGTGAATAATCCCACTGGGTTCCAACTCTGCTATTGCCTTTAGGTCCTCGAGCATCTCATCACTTTGCTACTTGGTTGAAGGTAGATCAGATTAATTAGTGTCGTTTGAGCTTGATAGTCGATACCGAAGTCTGGATGCAAGGTGATCCAATGAGACATAGTGTTACGCTTTGATCCCTGATTTTTTTCCTGGACCGCCCTTTCGGGTTTTCAGTCCACCGGGATACCCTTTTTTTCCCAAACTGCCTTTTCAGGTTTTTGACTTGCCGGGTGTACATATTTTTCATTTTCATCCCTTATTTTTGCCCGAACCCTTTTGGTTCGCCGGGAAGCCCTTATTTTTTCCTAGGCCAGTCAACCTAGCGGGTCTTTGATTATGCGTAGTATCTTTTCACTATGTCTGCATTGACGGGGTGAGGAAGGTCGTCACCGTCCATGGTAGTTAGAATCATAGCTCCTCCTGAGAAAATGTTCTTAACCACAAATGGCCCTTCGTAAGTAGGGGTCCATTTTCCCCTGGGATCACCTTGAGGTAGAATAATGCGCTTGATTACCAGATCCCCAACTTGATACTATTGTCGTCTAACTTTCTTGTTAAATGCCTTGATCATCCGTTTTTGGTACGTTTGACCATGACAAATAGCAGTAAGCCTCTCTTCGTCGATTAGGTTCAGTTGATCAAGCCGGGTCTAAATCTAGTCACCTTCACTCAAACCTGCATCCTTCATGATCCGAAGAGAGGGTATCTGAACTTCAATGGGCAAGACTGCCTCCATGCCATATACCAAGGAGTAGGGTGTTGCCCCTGTTGACGTCCGCGCTGAGGTACGATACCAATGAAGAGCAAATGGTAACATCTCGTGCTAGTCTTTGTATGTCACTGTCATCTTCTGCATAATCTTCTTAATGTTCTTATTAGCCGATTCAACAGCCCCATTCATCTTCGGCAGATAGGGAGAAGAGTTATGATGTTGTATCTTGAACTGTTTGCAGAGTTCGGTGATCATCTTGTTGTTGAGATTGGTACCATTGTCCGTTATGATCCTCTCTGGTACACCGTATCGACAGATCAGATTGTGCCGAATGAACCGTGCCACGACGTTCTTGGTTACAGTAGCAAAGGAAGCTGCTTCAACCCACTTCGTAAAGTAATCAATTGCTACCAAGATGAAACGATGCCCGTTGGACGCTGTAGGTTTGATCTCACTGATCATATCAATGCCCCACATTGCAAAAGGCCAAGGAGATGTCAAGACGTTCAGAGGAACTAGAGGTATGTGCACCTTATCAGCATAGACTTGGCACTTGTGACAGGTCCGAGAATGCTGATAACAGTCGGCTTCCATAGTGGACCAATAATATCCTGCCCGAAGAATTTTCTTTGCCATGGTGTGTCCACTGGAGTGAGTCCCAAAAGTACCTTCATGTAACTCTGCCATAATCCTTTCTGCCTCGCTCTTAACCACACATCGTAGTAAGGTTGAATCATGGTTATGCATGTATAGGATGTCATTGTTGATGAAGAACATTGCTGCGAACCTCCTCAGAAACTTCTTGTCATTAACAGATGCACCCTCGGGGTATTCTTGAGCCTCGAGATACCTTTTTACCTCATGAAACCAGGGCTTTTCTGTTACCTCTTCGGTCTCAATATCACAGCAATGTGCAGGTTCGTCCAATCTTTCAATGATAATCCGGGGAGCTTCGTTGTCCCAATTGACCTTGAACATAGAAGACATCGTAGCCAGCGCGTCCGCCAACTGATTCTCCTCTCTAGGGAAGTGTTCAAAGGTTATCTCTTCGAAGTGGGGAAGAAAAGTCAACACATACTCCTTGTAAGGGATAAGATTTGGGTGTTTCGTATCCCACTCGCCTTTGATCTGACTGATCACAAGAGCGGAATCTCCGAAGACACTTAGAAACTTAATCCTTAGGTCAATTGCTGCTCGAAGACCCATGATGCACGCTTCATACTCCGCCATGTTGTTGGTGCAGTTGAAACATAGTCGGGCAATGAATGGAGTATGAGAGCCTTTAGGAGATATGATCACAACACCAATGCTGTTACCCAAAGCTTTTGAAGCTCCATCAAAGTACATAGACCATCGGGATCCTTCCTCAGGTCCTTCATCCGGTCCAGGTGTCTCACAATCGGTTATAAACATGATATTATCGTTTAGGAATTCAAAGTTCATAGACTGGTAATCATCCACTGCCTGATGTGCCAAATGGTCTGCCAACACACTTCCTTTGATTGACTTTTGGGTCGTGTACTGGATGTCATACTCAGTCAAGATCATCTTCCATCTTGCTATTCTTCCGGACAAAGCAGGCTTCTCGAAGATATACTTGATTGGGTCCATCTTTGATATCAACAGAGTAGTGTGAGTCAACATATACTGTCTCAGCCGGCGAGCAGCCCATGCCAAAGCGCAGCAAGTTTTCTTGAGCAGTGAGTATCGGGTCTCACAGTCGGTAAACTTTTTGCTAAGGTAATAAATAGCATTCTCTTTTCGGCTAGACTTGTCATGTTGACCCAACACACACCCCATTGAGTTGTCGAGTACTGTCAAGTATAAGATCAAAGGTCTTCCCTCAACTGGAGGCATCAGATTGGGTGACTCTTGGAGATACTCTTTGATCCTTTCGAAAGCGGCCTGGCATTCATCGTTCCAACGTACTGCTTGATCTTTCTTCAGCAGCTTAAAGATTAGCTCACAAGTAGAAGTCAGGTGCGAGATGAATCAGGCAATGTAATTCAGTCGTCCCATGAAGCCTCTGACTTCTTTCTCTATTATGGGAGCTGGCATTTCCTGTATATACTTCACTTTTTCCGGATCCACTTAAATAACTTTATCGCTTACGACGAAACCCAGTAGCTTACCAGACCTCACCCCGAAGGTGCACTTTTTTGGGTTTAACCTCAGCTTGTACAACTTCAACCTGTCAAACAGCTTCTGAAGGTGGTCAAGATGTTCTTCTTCAGTCTGGGATCTTGCAATCATGTCGTCGACGTATACTTCAATCTCATGATGGATCAAGTCATGAAACAAAGCAACCATGGCACACTGACACGTTGCCCCAGCATTCTTCAACCCAAAGGGCATGACCTTGTAGCAAAAAGTAACCTACTGAGTAACAAAAGTTGTCTTCTCCATGTCTTTGGGAGCCATTTTAATCTGATTATAACCGGAGAAACCATCCATAAAGGAGAAGACTTTATGCTGTGCGGTGTTGTCAACCAGAACATCGATATGAGGTAGAGGGAAGTCATCCTTGGGGCTTGCCCTGTTTAGATCCCTATAGTCAACACACATTCAAACCTTACCATCCTTCTTCGGTACAGGAACCACATTGGCCATCCACTGAGGGTAAGAAGTAACTGCTAGAAAACCGGCGTCAAACTGTTTCATAACTTCAACCTTGATTTTCTCAAACATCTCTGGGCGCATTCGGCGGACTTTCTGTTTCACTAGAGGACAGTCTTCCTTGGTAGGCAGGCGATGAACCATAATATCAGTATCCAAACCAGGCATATCTTCGTAAGACCAGGCAAAGATCTCAACATAGTCACGCACCATCTGAATCAACCGTTGTTTCACACTAAGCTCCAGATTTGCACCGATCCTGACCTCTTTCTTGTCTATCTCTGTACCCAGATTCACTGATCCCACTGGCTCTTCATGTGGCCGTATAGCCCTCTCTTCCTGAAGTAACAGTCTTGCAAGTTCAACAGGCACTTCGCAATCATCTTACCTTCGTCCTCGGCTAAGTTGATCGGATTTTCGAAGTCATAACTGGCAGTAACAGAGTCGTTAGCAGTGAGATCCAGAGTGGATGTAGACCTGTATATGTGAGTGTGTGTAAAATAGTTATTTTGCAATATGTAATAAAAGAAAAACAAGGAGCGCAAAATTTGAAATGCAAGAAACGTCCAATGCTTTTATTAATGATATATGTAGATGACACACATAAAGCCCTCACAAATGAAGCCACGATGCCCCGGGTAAGACACCGGGCCGTAAAGTTTAAAACATTGTTTGTTACAAATTGAAAACAAAAAGTTTCATTACTGAGTAACAAAAGAAATAGGGATGAAGTCCTTTGCTGTCCAGTTGCTTGGTCCACCGTCGGTCGTTGGGTAGATCCAACTGTCGAATTCAGACTCTTCAACAGCGGCTTCAATGGCATTTACTCCTGAATTGCTGATGAATAAGGGAGGTCTTCCGATCCGTGCATTCCGAACAGCCTTTTGAGCTTCTGCAGTGAAACCCAAACCAAACTTGTTAGTCTTCTGTGCAAAATCAGGGAGTTGTCCCCACTTTGCACACCCACCTTTCTCAATAACAGCCCGGGCATCCTTGAAGGAAGCCATCTTCATAGGAGAATCTTCAACAACAGTCTCAGTTGATGCCAGTGTCTGGGGAACCTCTTCAAAATGTTGAAATGGGGTCTCAATGAACTCCCCATCCATCTCTACATATCGAAAAGAGTTGAGGTGGCTCACCATGTACTCCTCCTCTCCTTGTACTGTCACAATCTTCCCTTTAACCGGGTACTTCAGCTTCTGGTGGAGCGTTGACGTTACTGCCCCAGCCTTGTGGATCCATGGACGACCCAGCAAACAAGAATAAGATGGTCGAATGTCCATCACATAGAATGTAGAGTTTAAAACCTGAGAACCAACCTTAATCGGGATATCCACTTCTCCATGCACCATCCTCTTGGACCCATCAAAGGCCCTGACGACAATGTTGCTTGGTTTCAACTCCAACCCTTCACAGTCCAACTGGTCTAGAGCTTTCTTAGGAAAAACGTTCAAAGAGGAACCAGTATCCACCAATACATGAGCTAGAGTAGTGCCCCTGCATTCAATGGAGACATGCAGGGCATCGTTGTGATTCTTCCCCTTAGAAGTCAAGTCGGCGTCAGAGAAACCCAACCCATTATTAGCAGTCAGACTAGCCACGTAATCTTTAAACTGATCAACTGATGTCTCTTGCGGTACGTGTGCAGTCTTTAGGAATGCAATCAGAGCCTTGGCATAGGCCTCTGAGCATAGCAACAGTGACAGCATAAAGATTTTGGACGGGTTTTGCCCCAACTGCTCGACTATATTGTAGTCGCTCTTTTTGATGATTTTCAGAATCTCTTCCATCTCTTGTCTAGAAGCTTCAACAGTAATCGTTTTCGGTGCCTCCGTCTAGGCAGGCTCACTGGTGATCCCTTTGCCCCGAGTGTCAGATGACTCGGCGACAGGGGTAAGAATAGGAACTTGAACAGGAATAGTGGCAGGTACATTGGCAGGTGTAATAACAACAGGTTTTCGGGCAGTTGGTGGAGAGATATCAGGTGAGAAAAGTCTTCCGCTGTGGGTGACTTTGGTAGGTCCAATAATATTGCTGACGTCAGTATCAGCATCTAACTCTTGTTTAACTCCATGAAAATAAACATCAGCCCCATAGTGTCAAGGAACAGCTTTATCAGAGGTGTAGGGGATAGGCCCAAGAACAGTGATGATCAATGGCGCGATTCTTGGAACAGATGTAATTCTAACAGGCTTTCTCGAGGAATCCTTGGAAGAATTATCGATAATGGTGATAATAGAAACTTCTTCAGTACGAACTAAAGGAACAAAAGTCTTCTCAAACAGAATTTCTTTACTATCCATCAAGCGTTGGACACCTGATTTCAAAAGATGGAAACCGGTTGGTAGGGCAGAACACATACGGCAACCTTCGTCACAGCCCGAAAAAACCGGCTAGCAAAAGGTTCTTCTTCACAGTCATCAAAGGGGTAACAATGTCGTTCACAGAAACCACAAACGAGTCTTCATCTATAGCCTTCACTCCATGCTTGGGCATAGGAGCAGTCACAACATTAGGTCTTTCGGGCGCCTCGAACTCAATCTCCTTAGTATCAATTAAGTCCTGTATTTTGTTCTTCAAAGCCCAACAATCATCTGTATTATACCCTGGGCTATCAGAGTGAAAAGCACAACGGGCATTAGGGTTGTACTTAGGTGATGCAATGTTGGGATTCTGCGGAGCCTCCCTTGGAGTTACTAGATTGGTCTTTAATAACTGCGGCAGAATCTGAGACAAAGTCATGTTGAGATGTGTGAATTGCCTTTGAGGTCTCTCAGCCTTTTGTCGATTGTTGCGCTGAGTAGCACCAGCAGGTCTTGAAATAACAACCGCATTAACAGCTTAGCGGCGTTCAGGTCTACTTTGGCTTTTCGAACTGTAGACAACACTGGACTCTTTTTTAAAAGGCTTTTTCTCGGTGCTTGATGAGGCACCCTTCTGTATCTTACCAGCCTTAATACCAGCCTTAATCCTTTCACCGGTCATAATTAGCTCTGTAAACCCAAACGAAGAGCTTCCAATCAGATGGTTGAAAAATGGACCAGAAAAGGTCCCCAGAAACATATCCACAAGCTCCCGATCAGCCAAGGGTGGTTGCACTCTTCTGGTGAGGTCCCTCCACTTCTGGGCATAATCTTTGAAACCTTCGCCCGCTCCCATTGACATACCCTGGAGTTGGGTATGCGTGGGAGCGATGTCGAAATTGTATTGGTACTGCCTGTAGAAAGCAGTAGCCAAATCTTCCCAACTGTGGATACTGGCTCCGTCCAACTGGTAAAACCATACAAGCTGAGTCCCTGAGAGACTGTCTTGAAAGAAGTGGATCCATAGGTTCTTATCAGCGGTGTACGGCTGAATCTTCCTTACATATGACCGGAGGTGCAGCTTCGGACAAGAAACTTCGTCATACTTAGCAAAGGCTGGTGCTTTGAATTTGTGGGGAATCGCCACCCCAGATGACAGACCTAGATCACCAAAGTCCAGACCAGGCACTTTCTGAACTTCCATCGCACTCAACCGGTCTTCCAGTTATTTGTATCTATCCTCGGTCGGAGGATACTGGTCTTCGTCGAAGTCCGTCTCATTGTCCGAGACCACAGGGCTAGGAGCCCTCCTTTCTTCCTGACTATCTTTCCCTCCAGATGAGGTGGTCAAATCAACTTCATCCCATAGCCTGTTTCCAAACCTGTGACCTGTGTTAAACATGACTGTCCTCTTCTTCTTCTTCTTCTCTTTCAGAATAAGGGTCTTCAGATCTTGCTGACACTTAGCTAAATTCATGAACAACTCTTGGAATTGGGCATTCTGGGTCTGTAGGGCCTTGATTGCTTGCTCAGTTGATGGTTCGGCAGACATGATGCTGAAATAAACAGCGAAGAAGATAAGATACCTGTAACAGGTACCTGTTATGAAGTGCATGGAATGAAATGCGTATGATATGATTTCAAAGACATCGAGAGATTCAAATTCGTAAACCAGAAAGGAAACACACTTTTATTAGATAAACTTTGAAATTCAAATTGTTCAACAGATGCCCTTAAGGCGTTACAAGAAGGGAAATACTGAAAAGTAAATAAAAACTGGAAAGGAAATAATCAAAGGACAGTCAGTGCTCCCATGGCCGCTTCTTGTCGGTGCAGACATAGTCATTGAAAATCCGCTCGTTCTCCAGCTGCCTAGTCAACTTCTGGATCTTTTGCTCTTGCTCGTTAAACTTTTCTCGGTAAGAATCCCGTTCTTCTCTCAGCTGCATCCAAGACCTTTTCAATGCCCCAATGTCAGTGGGCATGTGAGGATGGAGGATGGTAGGAAGAACCCCCTATTCATTAGCAACTTCAACAATGATAGGCAGGACGGCTTCATAGGGCATACCCAGCTTTTGGGCCCGGATACGAACCCATCTGAGATACGGCTCCATCGGAAGTGAAGTCTTTGGACCCAGCTCATGTGGATCAGATCTGTGAACTCTATCCCAAGCCCTTATGAATCTGCGGCATTGTTCGTCACTATCCCCTTGAAAATCAAAGATGATACTAGGCATTAGCAACTCATGAGGTCCTTCTCTTCTGGCTCGCCCAAACTGACGTAAGGCCAAGCACGGATTGTAAGAAATTCCTCCATTGGTTCCTATTAGTGGAACATTGGGGTACTCCCCACACCGATCAATGATATCCACCTCGTTCATTCCCTTGATAGTCCAGATGATGTCATTATGAGAGAGAGATATAACCCTATAAGCCCAGCCCATGCCTTCTTTGTTCTTCAGCACTGATTTGGGGTGGTGCAAAATAAACCACCTCGCCAATAATGGAGCACAGCACATCAAGGTTCCCCGCTTTCGGGTAGTACGAGCATAAAGCTGATGAAGAATGTCACCCAAGAGAGTGGGTACAGGATTACGAGAGATGAAGATTTTCACTGCATTCACATCAACAAAGGAATCAGGGTTCGGAAACAATACCAAGTCGTATATCAGAAGAGCCAGAATATCTTCGAATGCCTTGAAGTCTAGACTATCCCAGAAATAATTAGCCTTACCAACCAAGAACTTAGTCAGAAAGCCCTTTGCTCCACTTCTAGTCTCCCAATTAGACATTACCTCATCCTTTGTCATATGAAGAGCTGAAGCAATCTCTTCCGGCCTAAGGATCTTCTCCCAACCAGTAAACGGGGTCTGCTCCCAGATAGAGATACCAAGCAGATCAGAGAACTCTTCTAAGGTGGGGACCAGCTGGTAGTCCTGAAAAGTAAAGCAATGGTACAGCAGATCATAGAATTGGACCAAAACACTCATCATCTGCTCGTCCAATTTAGAGGTTACCAAACTGAGAAGATACCCATGTCTTCTAATGAAGGATGTAGTATCAGGCATCTTTGCAACCAATTCTTTAAGCATAGTGGGAACCTGGACAAAGTTGATCCGGATGGTATTCCTACGCATGGGCATCATGGCTTACAAAATAGAACAAAGATGAATCCCTCCTGTCTTTGAAATAGGTTAGTCCAATGCAAGATGTATGCAATGTTATGATGTCATGATGTCATGATAGAAAGCACATCACAAGTATCCACAAATAGCAAACATGGTAAAGGCACACAAGTCACACAGAGAGCCCTTAGATTTCAGGCTGACAAGGAGCTTAGGTACTACCCTCTTTCAGTTCAGTTGGTTTAAACCTGTCCTAAAAATAGTAACCGAGTTCTAGAGGATCTCAATATAATTGACTACCCTCATTCGGTCATAATTCCAGTTTAGCAACCTTTTCTTACGGCCGAAATCATCGCGAGAGTTTAGTCTCAATGAGTGTAGCATACTGCTACTGTTCTATGGCCAAGTTAGTCAATTTAAAGGTTCTAAGGTCAATTGGTGCTTAATGACCCCTTAAAAGACCCATATTCTCCTTGTTTCAACACAAGGGATATCGGTACAGACTAAAGTGCCACACCAACGTAGCTACTGCTTCAACCGTATCGGTCTACACTATACAATTCCCTCACAGTTTATTGCTACTTACCTAAAGGGTATTCCCCAGATCTGGGTTAGGATCTATAGAAACTTCGATACAAGCCCACAAATATAAAGCATACAAAGCAAACATTTGAAAACACAATGATCTAATCCTAAGGTATACCCAACTTATTAAATCTTCCCAGCAGAGTCGCCAGTTCTGTGATACGGTGGGAGAGAACTGACTGTTTTTGGAATGCTGGTCTGCGTTTTGCGTTTATTTTCGCAAAATGTCGCGGTAAGCAAGAGTCGCCACCGTCTTTTATTTTATCCAACAAGGAATGTAAAAAAGCACAGAAAAATTCCTTTTTCGAGGTGTTTCTCGAGTTCAGGGGGTAGATTATAGAAAGGGAAGGTGTTAGCACCCTTTCTATCCGTGGTTATCCACGGGCTCTTAGGTACTTGCTCAAAGTGTTTTCAAAATTGCTTTTCTTTGTGTTTATCGGTTTGAAAAGAGTTTTTTGTTTGAAAAGGAGTGTAAGTGTGAAAATTTGTTTCGTTTTGAAAGAGCAAGTATCTAAGAACCATCTACCTACTCGAAAAAGAAAAAGGAATCGTTCTATGCTATCTTCCTTTAGACAATGTTATCCCACTATGAATGAGTAGGTAGCATCGTCGTTGGAGTTTAAGGGTCAATTCGATTAAGGGACGTGCGGTCACCAAAACAATGTTAGGATGCCTTAGCGGTAACCCTAATGTCTTAGATCATTTATCCGAGGCAACTGTTTCAAGGAAACTATGATCTTTGGATAAGAGGGCGACCTCTAAAACTTCCTATACTCAATGACCGCATACGAAGGCAACCAAGTGAGGTGTACCCTAAGAGTGCACATGTACGAGTGTGTTGTTTTCAGCTATTTTGTCTTTGTACATGTCAATGGTTATCTATGTTGATTTTAAGTTAAACATTTAATCTTGTCATGCATTCCCTATTACCAAACATCTAACAGTTTATAAGTTGCGGAAATTAAACTAACTATTACAAGGCGTCGGGTATTTACATCGCCAAAAGCAACCCTTGAAATTAAAATGCGGAAAATAAATAATGCGGTAAAAATAGTAAAGTCCTATTAAGCTATTACATTCCGGAAACAGATACAATATTGAATAAAATGGATCGCGTGCGAAAAATTAAATCGGGCGCAAGTTTTTTAGGGTTTTGACCCTTTAATCAAAGAAAAGATTTTTTTGGTTATTTTTTTAATTAAGAAAGAGACTAATCTAGGTTAATCATTAAATTAATAAATAAATTAAAAAATATTTTTGGGTTTTTTGGTATTTAAAGAGATAAAATAAAATTAATCAATGTTAAGAAAACCTAATTGTCTAAGTTAATTTTAATTATTGCAAAAAAGATATTAAAGTTATTCCTAATTAAAACTAAATTAATTAAATTAATATTGTTAATAAAAATGAAATGTTGAAATTTAATTTAAATAAGAAAATATATTTTTGTTTTTAATTTTATGAAGAAAAAGATTTAACTGGTTAGTTAAATTATGAAAAATAATTAAACAAAACAATTAAATAAAATAAGTGGGGAAAAAAAAAGAAATAGAAAGACTTAGGAGGGGTTTGGGCCCAATTGGAGGTCTTGATAGCAATTCTGAGGCCCATCACCAGCTGGCCTCGTTTGACTTTTTGGATCCTCTGTGTATTGGTTGACTGGATCCCACCATAGGCCATCATCCCTGGATTGCCAGATTTGGCCTTGGGCCATCTGGCGCTTGATATCTGATGGTGTATGGTGTTCCCTTAACCTGGATCTGCACTTGATTACATGAATAGAAAAAATAACAAGGAATATGGGGGCCTGGGATTCGAACCCAGGTCCGGTTGATCATTGGATACACGCCTTTGCCACTCAACCATTGTGCGTTAGTTGTTAATGTAATGGAAAATAATAATAAGAAGAAAAAATAGATCAATATGCCAACAAAAAAATAAAAGGGCGCGCGTGTTTGAATTGGCCAACCAGGGGGAGACGCGTCATCGTCTTCTTCCTTCAACCCTGTACTTTTTCCTGCGGATTCGTATCCGCGGCTGAATTCATAGGTCAAACCTAAAATTAATTCTAGGCCATAAAAATTAAATCCAAGACCATGGTTATGCTTGTCTTCCTCCTCCGGTCATGTCCATGTCCATCAATGGAACTGATTTTGCCTGAAAAAGAAATGCCCAAAAAAAGAAACCACGAACCCTAGATTCGGCTATGGGGTTACAGGCCAGATAAATGCAATTGGCTAATGCATAATGCTGGTAAATTGGACGATAATCATGAATATGCAAATATTTTGTAAGAAAAGTGCAAGAATAAGGATCTATGAATTCAAACGAAAAGCATTTTTTTGAGACACTTACAGAGCTTTTGTGCGTGTATGGAGACTGGCTTTGGGTTGGTTTTGCTTCAGTGATTGTCCAGCAATGGATTAGTGTTGAGTTTCGCTTCTGAAAATGCCTCCAAGGGTGATTTAAGTTTCACACTTTTTCCACCTTTTTTCAAGTTTTGTTCTTGATGTTCTTGCAGCCTATATGTCTCAAATTCGTGTGCCTTGGATTGTATATGTATGCTGCAATGTATTAGGTCAATAAATTGGTCTTGAATCTTTCCACATCAATGCCTTGAGATTGGATTTGATCCACCATTGATAACTTGCCTAATTTGCCAAAAATCCAATCTTTTTGCACATGGAATGCTTGATACGAGTTTGATCATGATATTGATGATGATTAGGTCCTAAAAATAGAAAAAGATCTCATGTAATCAAGTTTTGGGATTTTATTTGATTTAAATTGATTTAAAATGAAATAATTCAATAAGAAATAAAATAAAATAGTAAAATTGATAAATTGACACAAGGCTGAAGCTAGGACACGTGTGGAATGTGGCAAGCCCAAATCAAGTGGAAAGGAATGGGCCCATTTGACAAAATTTGATGTTTTGGGGATAGTTGACTTTTGGCAATTTTGCAAAAATGCCCAACTTCAACAATGCATAACTTCTTCAATTTTGAACTTTTGGAAGTGTTCTTGGACTTTTTAGAAAGCTTGAGATGTACTATAACCAACCCTTTTTGTCTCATCTCATTTTGATATTCCATGCTCAAATTATAAGCTTTGGAAAAAATGTGTTTTTGTTGACTTTCAAAAATGACCTATAATGTCCAAATTTATAACTTCTTGTGAGTGAATTTTCTGATCTTGGGGTATGAATATGGATTATAGGAAATTTAATCCTATTCAAAATGAGCTTTGGATGGGTCATTTCTCATAAAGTATGAGAAAGTTATGCTTGGTCAAAGTTGAGTTGACTTTTCCTACAAAACCCTAATTTAGCAACTTTTGAGTCGATGAATTTTGAGCAATCCTTGATGAATCATGATCAACACTTGATCAAATGATGAAATATCCTTCAAAATGAGAATGTTTACAAAAAATCTTGAAGTTTGACTGTATTTGGGTCATAGTTGACTTTTGCCCTAGCACGGTCGATTTTTGAACCCTTTGAGCAATTGACTGAGCAAACTTCCTCTGCAAGGCTTGAAATTTGACATGGATGAACTTGAGAACATATTAGGACATTGGGGAGAACTTGAGTTTATTTGGATGCAAAGACCTTGATGCAACACAAAACCCTAATTTGGGATTGACTTCCTTAGGAGATAGCTTGACTGTCCAACTCTTGAGCAATCTTGAGCCACTTGGAGATTTTTCTTGCAATGTTTTGAGAAATATGAGAGGGAAAATCTTGGGTTACAACACAAGGTATCTTATCATTCTCTTTGAGGGACTAATATCATTTGAAAGACAACTTAGATAGCGTCATCGAGGGACTATGATCTTGTATTTTCTTGTTTTTTGCTAAGATACCTCGCATGCGTAATATTGCCATTTTGTAAAGGAAACCAAGTGGGTTTACCCTAGGGGTGCTTCTGTGCAAGTATATTGTTTTCATGCTTGATTTTGTATTGAATTAGGGTTTTCTAAGTATTGGTTTTAATCTTTCCATACAAACCCTAACTATTAGCATTTGTATATAAAAGCGATAAATTGCGGAATTTAAAGTTACTACGCTATTACAACAATTGTGGGAGGGGGTGTACAAATTGTAAATTGGGATTGCAAGAAAATAAACTTACTTAATTTATTACAACCATATTGAATTTATACAAGAATTGAAATAAATAATGTACATTATGAATAAATGTACAAGAATGCAAATGTAAAATAAATGGATATTTGTTTGGATTTTTTAGAGAAAGGGGAATTTGTTTTAACATAATTAATTAAAAGAAAATAATTAATTAAAATAATAAAAGTAAACCTAATTTAATAAGAAAATATTTTAAATAAAACTCTAAATCTATTAATTGATTAAAAGGAAATTAAGTTTAAGAAAAGTATTTTTGTATTTTTGTCTTGAGAATAATTTATAGTATTATAAAATATTTTTGGATTTTTTCATATTAAAATAATATATTTTAATTGGTGTAAAAGAAAATAAACAATAACCTAGTTTTAATTAAATTTACAAGAACAATTAGTAAAATAAATAAAGTGTGGTTAAATAAAATATTTTTTGTGAGAAAAAATAAATAAACTAAGTTAAAATATAAATCTACTATTTTTGTATTTTTTATGATTTTATTGTATTAGAAAAAATAATTAAGAAAACAAATAAATAAGAAAATAAGAAAAAGAAATAAAACTGGGCCAGGGGTATTGATAGCCTGCAAGGGGGTTAGAGAAAAGAAAAAAAACAAAAGGCCCAAAGGAGGCCCAGCGCTGCCAAAAAAGAGTCAGAAATCAAAAAATATGAAAAAATCAAAAGGGTACCACTAGGGATCGAACCCAGGTCCCTTAGGTTACAGGCGTGCGCTTCTACCACTTGGGTGGCTATACATCCTTTTATATAAATCAAACAATAAATACATAAGGCAAACATGTTTCTGAGGCCAACTTCATCTTCAACCTCACTCCCAGCCAGAAGCTTTGTAACTTGTTCAAATCTCAACAAAAATGAAAACTGTAAACATGAAATTTGTAGCAAATTTCCTCACGGTTTCAAAAATGTAAAGCATTAAAACTATAGCTCAAAGATAAACATGAATTTTAATGGCCCTATTCTGAACCCTAAAAATCTCAGAAAATTCAATCTTAAAATTCTCTAAGCTCAGACAAAATTAATGGAAACTATGGACATGGTTAACTTTAGGGCAATGATATCTACATGTTTTATTCACAAATAAATCATTGATGATGCCTATATGAAAAATTCCAAAGTTAGAAAACTTACCTTGCAAGAGGGTATCGGGTTTGAAGTTTGAGCAGATTTCAAGGAGTTCCGATGATTGGGTTAGCTTCCTCAAGTTCCCAGGAAGCTAATGGGATGCTTAGCTTGACCTGAAAGTACCTGAGGAGTTCTGGAGAATTCCAAGTGTAAAGCTCTGTTTTTGAAAATGGAGGATGGTGTTAATGGTGTTACAGTTCTGTAATAGGGTGTGGGATCAGTTCTAAATTATGTTTAGAAGCTTTAGGAACCAAAAGGCTTGAAAACGCACGAGGGAGTTATGAGTTTCAAGTTTTTGGTCAGTTTATGTGAAAATGGAGGTATGAGATGTGATTCTGAGCTCTTGGTGTTTTTAAGGGTCAAGCATTCATGTATTTTGTGGAAAATGGTTTGTATATCTATAAGCAAAAGGATTGGAGTGGTTTGGACAATCATAAGTACAAGTTTTTAGCTAATTGCTAGGTTTCTTGATTTTGAAGAAAAGCGGGAAACCAAGTTTCAATGTGAGGTACAAGCATCGACTGAGTGATTGTAAGTGTCTAGAAATTTTCTTATGGGTTATGGTATTTGTATGATCAGAAGAGAACAAGTGCAAGGCTCAAGAACAAGTTTTGTGTAAAAAAGCACTTTATCAAAATGGCAATCTACACTTTCTTCCCAAAATGGATATAAAGCATGTCCATGCATTGAATGCTTAAAATGAGACCTCTAACAACTGTGAAAGCAATTAATTATGGAGTTCCTAACAAGTTTGAGGCCTGCAAAGTAGAGGTTATGCAGCACAACTTTGAATTTGAATTTTGTTCATCACAAAATGCCTTGTAATTCAAGTGATAAAACCCTAACTTCATCTCTTCGATTCTCCCTACTCAAGAATAATCTCAAGAAGTTCTTGGACATTTTGGAAAGCTTGTAATATGATATACAACCCATCTTTCAATTTATTTTGAAGAATCCCCTTGGAACTATGTGAAAAAGTGCCATGAAGTTGGGTCAAAATCCTGACCAAATTAGGGCAAAATTTCACTAAGTGTTTTGTTTCATGACCACATGTTCTTAAAATTATAACTTGATATTCAAGCACTTTTGGAAGGATTTGTGTAAAGTAAAGTTGTATATTTCATGGATATCTACAACTTTCATGTTGGAAGTTTCTATTGAATCATCTTGCATCATGGTGAAAAAATTGTTCAAAGTTGTGAAAAACATGAAATTTTCAACACTTAGAAAAATTTCTAAGTTTGAAAATTTTGACTTTTCAAAATGAAATCTTGACTTTTTGATTCCTTGATGAATAAGTTTCATATTTTGACATGTTTTGATGAATTTTGATCTTTGGCATTTGAATTTGACCAAAAAGTCAAAGTTTGACTTTTCAGTATACAGTTGACTTTTGATCAGTTGACTGAAAATTCATCTATCAATCCATTGGACTTGAGCAATGCTTTGAGCTATGTCATTAGTTCAAAATGATGCAATTGGACTCTTGAGACCATTCCTTAAACCAATTGATCATTTGCTAGGTCAAAAATCAGAAATTGCCCTTTCCCAAATTTTGACCATTTTGCCCTTTTGCAGATTTGATCAAATTTCTTGAGGAGTTGTGGTCCAAACTTGATCAAATGATACATATGAGTTTAAAAATGTTGATGTGGATCAAAAATTATGAAGTTTGACTGTAAATTGACCATGGTTGACTTTTTCCCCAATACAACTGATTTTTAGGTCAACTGCTCAATTGATTGAGCAAAAGTGTGATACAAGGCTTGAAACTTGACATGAGTAATCTTGATGGTCCATGATGATCCATTAAAGTCATATGGGGAATTGGAAGTTCAAATATCCTTGTGCAAACTCAAACCCTAATTTTGGTCATCAATGCTTAAGGAGGTGTCTTGAGCTGATCAACCCTAGTGCAGTCTTAAGCCAAAGGAGATCTTATGAGAAAATTATTGATAAGTGAGAGGGAAAATTTTGGGGTACAACAAAGAGCCATTTCTAAAATAAACAGCAAGAACATGAGAGACATGTACTGGAGACTACCAGTTATGCAATGGCGTATATGACATGCAAATGTTTTCAAGGATCTCACGAGGAAAATGTTAGTAGTCACTCACAACTTTGATTGGAGAACTTTGTATCAATGGATGTCCTTCCACGAGAATTAAGCTCACCATGTTGAGTGGGTCATAGACTTTAATTCAAGTTGTTGTACTTGATTTTTGACGGTGTTTGGTTAGAGGAAAATAAATCATCTTGCCCCTTGATAGATGTCTGGTTCAACGTGACCCTGCATCAAAGACCCTTGAGATCCTTTAAATGCTATGGTTCAATGTTATTGAAAATTCTATGGTATGATGTCATGATGTTATGTACAAGTATGCAAAGTAAGCAAGTTTATATACAAATAATCATATACATACAAAGCAGACAAGTCCTTAGGTTTAGGCTTGCATGGAGTTTATAGGTAAGTATCCTCTTGAAGTTTAGTTGGCTCGACCTGTCCTAGTAAATAGTAATCGGGTTCTAAGGGAGCTCAATATCACTGGTTTGTTTCCTTGGGCAGTGTTTCAGCGCAAGCCTCTTTAATGGTGATCGAAATATCCCAAAAAATCAAACCTCAATGAGTGTAGTATCGAGTATCTACCAACTTCGGACTGCACCAAAGTCGGTCTCACTACATCCTAATGGCCAAGTTGGTCAAGTAAAGGTTCTAGAAGTTAGTTAGTGCTTCATGACATCACTCAGCGGCCCCGTATGCTCCTTGACTACTCAAGGGCTATCGGTACCCACAAATATGTCACACTAACATAGCTATTGCTTAGACCATGTCGGCATACCCCGCACAGTTTCCACAATGTATTGCTACTTACCTATAAGGTATCCCAAATCCGAGTAGAGAATTCAAACCCAAACAGAGAGCCAAAATGTAAAGCATACAAGTCAAGCAATGAAAGCAATTAAATGTGATTTAACCCTAAGGTAAGCCCCCTTTAAGAATCTTCCCCAGCAGAATCGCTAGTTCTGTGATACGGTGGGAGAACTAACTTGGTGTTTTGCGTCTGATCGCGAATGTTGCGGTTAGCAAGAGTCGCCACTGACTTTTCTTTTATCCAAAAGGAAAGGTTAAAAAGCACAGGAAAGACCTTTGAGATTATTTCTTGAGTTCGGGGGGTAGATTATGAAAGGGAAGGTATTAGCACCCTTTTCATCCATGGTTTTCCATGGGCTCTTAGTTACTTGCTAGATCACTTGCTTTTGTTTGAAATTGTGCTTTGTGTGTTTTTTGAAAGTATTTTGTAAAGAGGCCATTGTTAAGGCAAACTTTGTAATGATTCTCGTTCGTAAGAATGTATACAAAGTGTTTGATCTTTTGAAAATGTTTTCAAGTTTGAAAGATGTTTTTGAAAGTGTTGGTGTTTGTTTTGAAAATAGCAAGGATGTTTTGGTTTTGAAATTGAGCAAGTAACTAGGAACATTCTACCTACTCAAAAGTCTTTCATATTCATTTCCTTTTCCCTTTGATATTGTTATCTTACCATTGATTTGGTAAGTAGCCCTATCTTTGGATGTAAAAGGGACGGACGTGGGTCATTGTATAACCATGATTGGCAATGTTGCAAGATATCTTAGCTTTTTTTTAGGGACTAAGATCATTTTGAAAGGGCAACATAGATAGCGTCGTCGAGGGACTATGATCTTGTATTTTGCTTGTTTTTACTAAGATACCTCACATGCATAATATGGCCATTTTTGTAAGGCAACCAAGTAGATTTACCCTAGGGGTGTTTGTATGCAAGTGTATTGATTTTCATGGTTGATTTGTCTTTGATTAGGATTTTCTATTGATTGGTTTTAGTCTTTCCATACAAAAACCCTAATTACTAGCATTTTGTGTATAAAGCGATAAATTGCGGAATTTAAAATCACTACGCTATTACATAATTTAGGGGAGGGGTGTACAAATTACAAATGGAGAATATTGCAAGAATTTAAGTCTAAATAAATATTACAACAATATTGAATTTGAATAAATGTACAAAAATAAAGATAAAAATGCAAGAATGTAAATGTAAAGAAATATGATTTTTGTTTGTTTTTTATGAAAAGGGTTTTTTGACCTAATTAAATAAAATAATTAGCTAAGAAAAATAAGGAAATTAAGGTTAAAATAGTAAACTAAATTAATTTAAAGAAAACAAGTTTTTTAGGGTTTTTTGTGAATTTAATTAAACGAGTAGAATAAAAATAATTAAATAAAAATCCTAAGTTCTAAATTGATATTAATTTTACAAGAAAAATAAATAATATAATATAATAATAATTAAAATTAAATTATCTAAGTAAAAAAAGAAATTAATTAAAGGAAAGGTTTTTGTTCTTTTATTTTTGTAAAGAAAAATAAATTAAATTGATATAAATAAATAAAATATAAATATTTTTTGGAAAAAATGATAATAATGATAATAATAGTAATAAAAATAATAAAAGAAAAATATGAAATAAAAATAAAATGAAGGAAAAACAAATAAAAAATGGAAAATAAAATAATGGGCCAGGGGTGTGAATAACAAGACAGGGGG
Source organism: Vicia faba (assembly GCA_948472305.1). Lineage (NCBI taxonomy): Eukaryota > Viridiplantae > Streptophyta > Magnoliopsida > Fabales > Fabaceae > Vicia > Vicia faba. The sequence continues at coordinate 1,034,083,826 of OX451738.1, read as the reverse complement.
GTCAGAAGCAGCAAAAAAAGTAAAGCCCAAAGGGGGGAAGGCCCAGTGCTGCAAAAAAAGGGTCAGGGTATGTCAAAAATGAAAAAAGGTCACGCTGGGACTTGAACCCAAGACCTCATTGTGACACGCGCGCGCTTTAACCACTGGGGTGGTGATACATCCATTAACTTATGTAAAACAACAAATATATAATCTAAGTCTTGCCCTAAATATACTTCATCTTCAACCTCCATCCAGAAGCCCTGCAACTTGTTCATTTCTCAACCATTTGCAAAAATGTAAACATGAAAGTTGTGTAAAATTACACCACGATTCCAGAAATGTGAACAAGTTAAACTAATTCTAAAAAATGAGCATGAATTTTGAATGGTACCAAATTCTGACGTAACTTTTCCAGGATGTTCAGATTCAAAATTCTAACTACTTAAGAAATATAAATGAAATCTAAAGACATGGTTAGCTTCAGGACAATGATACTTACATTTCTTATTCACAAATGAACTATTAATGATGCTTGTATGAAGAGTTCAAAAGTCAGAAAACTCACCTTGCAAGAGGGTATCGTGTTTTGAGTTTGAGAAGCTTTTAAAGAGTTACAATGATTGGATTAGCTTCCTCAAGTTCCCAGGAAACTAATGTGATACTTAGCTTGAGCTGAAAGTGCCAGAGGAGTTCTAGAGAAGTCCAAGTGCAAAGCTCTATTTTTGAAAATGGAGGATGGTGTTAATGGTGTTACAGTCTTGTAACAGAGTATGGAATGAGTTCTAAATGATGTTTAGAAACTTTAGGAACCAAAAGGCTTGAAAACGCACGAGGTAGATGTGAGTTTCAAACTTTTGGTCAGGTTATGCAAAAATGGAGGTATGTGATGCAGTTCTGAGTTCTTGGTGTTTTTAGAGCTTAAGCATGTGTGTGTTTTCTTGCTAAGGACTTGTGTATGTATAAGCAAAAGGTTGAAGAGGTTTTGCACAAAGGATTTCTGAGTTATAGAGTATTGGCTAGGTTGCTTGATTTTGAAGAAAAGTGAATGTATGGTTCCAAGATGAAGTACAAGCATGTGCTGAGTGATTGTAAGGCTTAAGACAAACTTCTCTTGAGTTATAGGACGTATATGATCAGAAGAAAACAATTGCAAGGCTCAAGAACAAGTTTTGTGCATAAAGCTACTTTTTCAAAATGGCATTGTGCACTTTCTTCCTAAAATGGATATAAAGCAAGACATTGCATTGAATGCTTGAGCTAAGACCTCTAACAGCTATGCAAGCAATTAATTATGGAGTGCCTAACAAGTTTGAGGCCTTCAAAGCAAAGATTGTGCAGTATAGGTTTGAGATTTGAATTTTGTTCATCACAAAATTTGCCTTGTAAAACAACTTGAAACCCCAACTTCTGACTTTCGATTATCCTTACTCACAAATGATCTCAAGGAGTTCTTGAACACTTTGGAAAGCTTGTAATATGATCTACAACCCCTCTTTGAATTACTTTTGAAAATTCCCATTGGAACTAGGTGAAACTTGGGTCATAAGTTAGGTCAAAATCCTGACCAAAAATATTCAAAATTTCACTAAGTGTTTAGTTTCAAGATTATGACTTCATGAATTAATAACTTGAGATCCGAGCACTTTTAGAATAATTTGTGTAAAGAAATGTTGTAGATCTCACGGAGATCTAAAACTTTCATGTTGAAAGTTTCTTTTGGATCATCTTGCATCATGGTGAAAAATTTTCTCAAAGTTGTGAAAAAACATGAAGTTTTCAACACTTAGAAAAATTTCTAAGTTTGAAAACTTTGACTTTTCAAAATGAAATCTTGACTTTTTGATTTCTTGATGAATAAGTTTCATATTTTGACATGTTTTTATGAATTGTGATCTTGGACACTTGATTTTGACCAAAAAGTCAAAGTTTGACTTTTCAATATATAGTTGACTTTTGATTAGTTGACTGAAAATTCACTATCAATCCAAATAATCTTGAGCAATATTTTGAGTCATGCCATTAGGTCAAAATGATGCAATTGAACTCTTGAGATCGTGCCTCAAACCAATTAACCATTTTCTAGGTCAAAAATCGGAAATTGCCCTTTCTCAGTCAAAACCCTAATTTTGACCATTTAGCCCTTTTGATGATTTGATCAAATTTCTTGAGGAATTATGGTCCAAACTTGATAAAATGATACATATGAGTTTATAATGTTGATGCAGATAAATAATTATGAAGTTTGACTGTAAATTGGCCACATTTGACTTTTTTCTCCAACACAGCTGATTTTTAGGTCAACTGCTCAATTGACTGAGCAAAAATGTGATCCAAGACTTGAAACTTGACATGAGTAATCTTGGGGGTCCATAATAATCCATTAAAGTCATATGAAGCATTGAAAGTTCAATTATCTTTATGAAATATGAAACCCTAATTTTAGTCATCAGTGCTTAAGGAGGTGTCTTGAGTTGATCAACCCTAGTGTAGTCTTGAACCAAGAGAGATATTTGTGAGAAAATATTTGATAAGTGAGAGGGAAAATTTTGGGGTACAACAACTTCCATCTGACATATGTTCCATCTGTTTATTTCTACTAGACCCACAACCAACCTGATTGTTTCGATCCTAGCAACAAGTGCAAAAACTTCATCGAAGTTTATTCCTTCTTTCTGTAGAAATCCTTTTGCCACAAGCCTTTCTTTGTGTCGAGTTACTTCCCCTTTGGAATTCATTTTCACTTTGTATACCCACTTTAGATTAATTGCCTTCTTTCCTTGAGGCAATTGTACAAGTGACCAAATATTGTTGTCTTCGATAGACTTCACTTCTTCGTTCATTACTTTCACCCACTTCGAATCCTCCAATGCTTCAGCTGCATTGACAGGTTCGACATCTGCATAGAAATCATAATGTACCAACTCATCTTCATTATCTATCACATAATCTTATGTAATTACACAATCTTGAAATCTTGCAGGCATGTGTCTTGTTCTTTAAGGTCTGCTTGTACTTGTTTGATCTATAATTGTTGGTTCCTCTTGTCAAACTTCTCTTTTGACTTGAGTTTCTGGTTCTTTAAGTAGGATTCCCACTGAATCTTTCTTGACATGTTCAGTCCAATCCCAATATTTAAGCTTATCTATGATCACGTCCCTGCTGATCACAATCTGCTTGTTCACTAGGTCGAAAAACTTGTAACCTCCTGTCAAATGATATCCAACTAGAATCATTTGACTCAACTTGTCATCAAGTTTACTTCTCAATTGATCTGGCACATGTCTATGTGCAATAAATCCAAATACCTTCATATGAATCAAGATAGGCTTCACACCAGACCAAAATTCTTCTGGAGTAATTCCTTCTAGCTTCTTCATAGGACATCTGTTCAAAATGTATGTTGCAGTCGACACAGCTTCACCCCAAAACTCTTAAGGTAAATTCTTTCCTTTCAACACACTTCTCACCATATTCATGATGGTTCGATTCTTCCTTTCTGCAGTTCCATTATGCTGTGGAGTATAGGGTGGCACAACCTCATGCACAATCCATTCCTTTTCACATAACCTGTCGAAGTCTTTCGACACATACTCTCCACCATCATCAGTTCTCAAAACTTTGAGTTTTTGACCACTTTGTCTTTCGACGATAGACCTAAACTTGGAAAATACCTCGATCACTTCACTTTTCTTCTTGATCAGGTAAGTCCACAGCTTTCGACTGAAATCATCTATGAATGTAACAAAGTATTTTTTACCTCCCATCGAATCCACCTGGATTGGTCCATATACATCAGAGTATATGACTTCAAGAATAACCTTCAACCTGCTTTCTGCATTCTTGTTGAAGTTATTCTTGTGTTGCTTTCCCTGCACACATTCCTCACATACCTCGTTTTGAATGTCGATTTCTGGAAATCCTGAAACCATATTTATTCTCTTCAAATCTCTGATGTCTCTGAAGTTGAGATGGCCTAGTCGATAATGCCATATCCATTCATCTCTGCTAGTTGCAGTTGAAAGGCACTTATTCTCCATCACATTTAGTTTGATCTTGAAGGATCTATTCTGAGACATAGGAGCCTTCAAGATTAATCTTCCATTTGCATCGGTGACTCTTATCATCTTATCTTCGATCGACACTTTATAATTCTTTTCGACCAACTGCCCTATACTGAGCAAATTTCTCTTCATGCCTGGTATGTACAACACATTGGAAATTACTGACCTCTTACCATCTTTCATCATAATCATGACATCACCAATACCTTCAGCTGCTAAGGTATTGTCATTTATGAATTTTACCATATTTTTCATTGAGGGCTTTATGTTGACAAACCAGTCTTTCCTTCCAGATATATGTGATGAGCATCCTGAATCCAAGTACCATTGGTCTTTGAATCTATCTTTATGTCTTGTTGTGACCATCAACATCATCTATTCTTCTTCATGTTTTGCAAACTTTGCATCACTTTCTTGATTCTTTCGCTTTTCTGGACAATCACTCGAATAGTGACCATACTTCTGACAATTGTAACATTGAATGTGACTCTTGTCAGGTTTTAGACCACCACTTATTCCTCTATTTGCAACACCACCTCTTTGGTTGCCTTGGTATGGTCTTCTCTGATTCAACATGTTTCCTTCGTTCTGGTTTCCTCTACCAATCGATTTGTTGTAGCCGCCTCTACCTCTGTTAAACAACTTTCCTTTGCCTTTGGTTTTTTTGCTGAATGTGCCTACAAAGCCACATCACTCTCCGACTTGCCTGCAACTCTTTCAGTCATTCTTTATTCATGAGATTCAAGTGTCCCTTAAAGCACTTCCTTTGTCAATTTCGACAAGTCTTTCCCCTCTTTTATAGCCACCACGACGTGGTTGAACTTAGGAGCCAAAGATATCAAGATCTTCGAAACAATATCTCTTATTGTTAATGTTTCTCCATATACCTTTATTTGATTCACTAGTTTTATAACCCTAGTGAAGAAATTAGATATGCTCGCACTATCTTTCATCTGAAGCAATTCATACGTTCTCTTATGAGTTTGTAACCTCACTTCTTTCACCTTATCAGCACCACCAAAAGACTTATCAAGAACCTCCCAAGCTTCTTTTGCAGATTCTGAATCACTCACTTTTTCAAACTTTTCTGGACTCAAACATTGATGAATTATAAAGAATGCTTTATAACTCAGCTTCTGTGTGTTTCTTCTTTTCTTCTTCTGAAGTTTTTTCTCCAAGAGCTTCCAATCCATCCTTTACAAGATCCCAAAGACCTTGACACCTGAATAAAACTTCCATCTGTTTGCACCAATTCTCATAGTTGTCTACTTTCAGAATTGGTAGAGTTGCTGGATAATTTGCATTATCATAACTTGCCGTCGTGAATTCTTCTTCTTCCTTAATCGTTCTTGATCGATACTTCCCTTGAATCGATTAACTGAGCTCTAATACCAGATGTTAGAAATCCACCAAATATCTATGATAAATTTCTACAAATCTTGATGGACAAGATTGATATCACCATACAATGACAATGAATTATGAGAAAATAAAATAAAAGAAAGAAGACAATTATTTTCTGCAGATTTTCTCTCTATCCACAAACTGTGAAAAACTTTATTAATCACTTGCAACTGCAAATTCTGTGATTAAAATGAATTAGCTTAATTAAAAAATTAGGGGTTACTCCCTCTATTTATATATTTAGGTTAGCTTGCTCCCTAAGCCAAAGCCCAAAACTATAAAAGCCTAAAATACCTATTTTGGTACTAAATCAAATCTATCTATTTTAGATCTAAATTAAAACCAATCAAATATGTGTGTAGCTTGCATCGATCCACAAGCTCTTCGAGTGGACAATCTCCTTTCGACACACACTGTCTCGACACAATCGAATTACAATTTAACATTTGTGTATTGTAATTACATTTTGAGATCTCCTTCTTCCCTTTCTTCCATGCCTTCTTCTTCTCTTTTAAAATTGAGCTTCTTCTCTTTCTTCTTTCTCTAAATATTTGGGCTTTCACTGGTGCTTTATGCCCCTTGTCTTTATGTTGTATTTCTATTGTCTGAGTTCTGAGTTCTTTTACGCATTGATTGTTATCAACCACCAATATTTCCTTGTTCCAAGTGTTTTCCAGATTTATAATTTCTCCTTCTCCTTCCACCTATACTTTATTGCATGGTTCTCTTAATTCATTTTGTCCTGTCTCTTTTAGATGATCTTTTCCTTGAACATCTCTATTTTGTTTGACATGTCCGCTGTGAGTTATGTTTTCCACACCTCTTAATACATTTTGACCTATACTTGTACTCTCTCCCTCTACTTTATTGCCTCCATCTCTCTCCTCATTTATTTCATCTTTTCCCCTGGTAACTCTCGTTGTATAGCTTTCTCCTAGGGCTTTGTGTTTCGTCGATTCCTTCTCCCTATGTTCACTATGATTTGGTTCATTATCCTCTGCAATTAATGTCGTTGGCTTTTTAGTGTGACACGGTGGGAGAACTAACTTGTTTGTTTTGCATTTTATCGCAAATGTTACGGTTAGCAAGAGTCGCCACCAACTTTTCTTTTACCCAAAAGGAAAAACTGAAAAGAACAGGAAAGACCTTTGAGATTGTTTCTTGAGTTCAGGGGGTAGATTATGAAAAGGGAAGGTGTTACCACCCTTTTCATCCATATGGGCTCTTAGCTGCTTGCTAGATCACTTGCTTTTGTTTGAAAATGTGCTTTTTGTGGTTTTTGAAAGTATTTTATAAAGGCGCCTTCGTTTAGGAAAACTTTGTAATAGTTCTCGTTCGTAAGAACGTATACAAAGTGTTGGGCTTTTGAAAATATTTCATGTTTGGAAAATGTCTTGAAAGTGTTTTTGAAAGTGTTTGGTGTTTGTTTTTAAAATAAGCAAGAGTGTTTGTTTTGAAGATGAGCAAGCAACTAGGAACAATCTACCTACTCAAAAGTCTTTGTTCATGTCTTCCTTCCTTTGATATTTGTTATCTTACCATTGATTTGGTAAGAATCCTTATCTTTGGATGTAAAGGGACGGGCGTGGGTCATCGTATAGCCATGGTAGCAATGTTGTGAGATATCTTAGCATTTCTCTTTTAGGGACTAAGATCATTTTAAAAGGCAACATTTGATAGCATCATCAAGGGACTATGATCTTGTATTTTTTATTGCTTTTGCTAAGATATCCCACATGCATAACATGGCCATTTTTGTAAGGCAACAAAGTGGAATTACCCTAAGGGTGCAAGTGTGCAAGTGTGTTTGATTTACATGCATGTTTATCTTGAATTAGGGTTTGCTACTTGTTGGTTTTAATCTTTCCATACAAACCCTAATTACTAGCATTTATATAAAGCGATTGCGGAAAGTAAAATTACTAAGCTATTACATTATTAGAGGAGGGGGTATACAAATTTACAAATGGAGATTGCAAGAAAATTAAACCTAATTATCTATTGTAACCATATTGAATATTGTACAAGAATTGAAAATAAAATGTGTGATCGGTGGATCTGGAACTGACTGTTTAACGCTGGTTCGTGAAATGTCGCGGAAGCAAGAGTCGCCACCGTCTTTTATTTTCTCCAAATGGAAAGGACAAAAGCACAGAAAAATTCCTTATAGAGATTGCTCTCGGTTCGGGAGGTAGGTTATAGAAAGGGAAGGTGTTAGCACCCTTTCTATCCATGGTTATCCATGGGCTCTTAGATACTTGCTCATTGTGTTTTCAAAAATGGTTTGTTTTCTTTTCAATTGTGGGTTTTAAAAAGTTTCTTTGAAAATTCCAGTTCGACTCTTGTATCGGTCCTCAAGAGTGTTTGAAAAAATGCTTTCGAAAGCTTTTTGAAAATGTGTTGGTGTGAAAAGTATTTTGATTTGTTTTGAAATTTAGAGCAAGTATCTAGAGTTGTCTACCTACCCTAAAGAATTCGTCTGTGTAAATGTCCTTTAAAGTAGTGCCATCCCACCATTGAGAGGTAGGTAGCACCACCGTTGTAGGTGTTCGGGTCAATTCGAGGTTCGGGACATGGTGATCACCAGAGCAATGGGAAGACACCTTAGAAGCTACCCTCATGCCAGGTTCCCGGATCATGAGGACTTACTAAGACATCCTCTACTCGACGATCACCTTTCGAGGCAAGGCAACAGTGAGGCGTACCCTAGGGGTGGTGTGTGATTTGTGTGTCATGTTCATTTGCATTTATCTTGTTCATGTCAAAGTGATCTATGCGTTTGTTTTTATTTTATCATTCATTCTTGCATGCGATTTAATTAACAGTTAAAAAAGGTGCGGAAAGATAAAATTCCTAAGCTATTACAAAGGCGCGGGTCCACATCGCCGAAATAAATCCAGGACCCGATTTGACAGAAAATAAAGGAAAGTGCGAGAAATTAAATTTACACGGCTTTGGGAGAATTACATAAATATTTAAAAGAAGGAAACAAATAAAATGTGCGAATTGAATTGAAATTGAAAGCGAGGGTGTTGGACCCTTTTTAATGAAATTAAATTATTATTTACAAATTAATTCAATTAAGGAAAAATAAATTATTTTTTAGTTTTTTGGTATTTATGGTTTTTATGTGAATTAAATGAAATTAACTAATTAACCCTAATTCTACAACTTTTATTTATTAAGAAAATATGAAAATTATCTACCATTAAACCTAATTTAATTAATGCAATTTGATTTATAAAAATAATTAATTAATTATGGTGAAAAGAAAAGAAAAAGGATAAAAATTGATACAAACCCTAATTCTACAAATTTTTGATTTATTAAGAAAAAGATACTAAAATTAAACCTAATTTAAAAAGCCAAATTAATTAATAATATTTACCTACAAAATATCAAAATAAAATATATTTTTAATTTTGTCTTTTCTGATTTTTTTCTATTGTTTTTGTTATTTTATATTTGATGAGAATAAATTAATTGAAGAATTTTAAGGGAATTAATTAAATCAAAATAAAAAATAAAATAAAAAAGGAATAGCAAACCTTGGGGGGTCTGTCCCCAATTGGAGGTTATTGTTAGCATTTTAGGCCCATCTTTGCAAGGCCTTGTCTGACTTTTTCAGGAAACGTGTAACTTCTTTGACTCATGCCCATGGTGATCTTCAAATTATAGCCTTCTGATGGATCTCAGTGAGCACGTGGCATAGTTGGACCAAGGGGTGTATGATGGCCTTCAGGGAAGAGCGCTGCATAGGATGATGTTAGAAAAAAATTTATTGAAAGGGAGGGGGACCTGGGATTCGAGCCCAGGTCCCAGGGATTACCATGCACATGCCTGACCAGTTGAACCAAACGCGCGTTTTGATTATTATTTGGCCAATGAACAATATAATATAAAACAAAAGTTAGTGGAAAATTAGCGTGCAAATTTAAATAACCCACTCATGCCTTGACACTTCATCATCTTCCTCCTCGTTTTGTTCTTTTCCTGAAACATAACAAAGGTTAGCGGGGGTTTTAAACCCCCCCAAAATGTGCCGTTTTCCAAAATAGCGATTAGGCCGTCTTGGAGTATAAATTAGGCGCGACTATGGAAATTAATTCGTCCAAGCTTCCTGAATCCAAACATGGCACTGAGGTTCTCTAATTTTACAGTATCTAGAAACGCCCAAATTAGAACTTGAAGAACCCTAATAATCGTTCATGGCAATTCTTCATACAATGCATAAAAACTCAATTCAATCATATGGTTAGTTCCAGAATCATCCAATTAATACAAATCAAGAACAAAAATGTATGGATATGGTCTAAATAACAAAGCACGATTATGCAAAAAGAGTGATACAGTTTGACTTTGAATTACCAATTCTTGATGTTAGGGATATGGAAAACTATTCAGTTAGCTTCAGTAACACTTTTGCAAGCTATTGGGATTAATCTTGGCCTCTGAATCGTCCTCTAAGACCACTTTCAGTTTTCAAATTTTTGACAAAAAATTCAAACTTTATTATGGAGTTTCTGCGCAGCTTTGTGGTCTTTGGCATTAGGGTTGGCTTCATGCTTATGTATGGAATGATTAGGGTAAAAAATCTGAGCCAAAGGATCCATGAATTGATGAGAAAATATTTGATTTTCCATGCCATAATTCTCAAATCTTTTCATGCATATTTGCTACCAAATCATGTCCAATTACCAAGATTTTTTCCAAATCTGATCATGCACGAAATATTGAAGTTATCCCATGCATAAAAAGATTTGATTGACTTGCTTTGGTATTTTTCACATATTTATTTTAATTAAATGAATTATTAATAATTAAAAATCCAAATAAATAAATAAAAATGATAAAAAACTTCCCTTTGGGCCAAATGGTCGTGCACATGCCTTGGATAATGATTCTTGAAAGAAAAAGAGGCCCATTTGCATTTTTAAGACATTTGAAGCAATGTTGACTTTTCAAAATATCCAAAAATTTCCCAAATTCCACAAGGCATATCTTGCTCAATTTTTAAGCTTTTCTCATGTTCTTGGACATTTTGGAAAGGTCTTTGAGTCCTCTAACCAATGTCTTTGGTCCCATGTCATTTTGATTTACCAATCTCAAGTTATGGCCTTTGACTTAAAGTCCCTTTTTGTTGACTTTCGAAAATGACCTATAATGTTGAAATTGATAACTTTTTGTGAGAGCATTTCTTGGACTTGAAGTGTGAAGAGGAGTTGTACGAAATGTCTTTCTCTTCAAAATGAGCTTTGGATGGAATTTTTCTGATAATCCATGTGGAAGTTATGCCTTGGTCAAGTTATAGTTGACTTTTCCAACTGTCCAAATATGGAAACTTTTGCATCTTGAGACTTTTTGAGCCATACCTTGAAAATCATGATCAAGCATTGATCAAATGATGTTTGTGGCTTCAAAATGAGATGTTGACCAAAAATTTGAACTTTTGACTGTCAAATGACCATTTTGCCCCTACAGTTGACTGTAGTGCAACTAGGGTTTTTGACTGTGCAATTTTGTGCTGTAAGTCTTGAAACTTGGTATGAGGATGCTTGACCATGTTTATAAGCATGTGGGACTTGATTGGACCCTTGGAAACTTCATTTTCTTTGCCAGAACCAAAACCCTAATTTTGACTGTTAGGAGGCCCTTGAACTGTGCAACCCTTGGGGAATTTTGAAGCTTTGACTTGGCAAATTTTGAAAAATATGGGAGGGCAAATTTTGGGGTACAACAAAATGCAAGAATATAAATGGACAAAGAAATGATTTTTGTTTGGTTTTTTATGAAAGAGTTTGGTCTTGACCTAATTAAGAAAATGATTAGTTAAAAATAAACAAGATTAAATTTAAACTAATTAAGAAAGGAATTAAGTAAAAAAATGATTTTTAGGGTTTTTTTTATGAAAAGGTATTTAATTAATAGTAAAGATGAAAATTAATTAATTAAAAGAAACCTAAGTTCTAAATTAATTTTAATTTAAAAGAAAATAAATAATAATTAAACCTAAATCTAAATATTAATTATTTAAGAAAAAAGAAATTAATTTGTTAAGAAAAATGTTTTTAGTCTTTTTGTTTTATAAAGAAAAATAAAAATAAATAAGTGTAAATAATAAATAAAAATATTTTATATTTTTTATTAATAAAAATAATAATGATAATAATAATAATAATATAATAAAGAAAAAAGAAATAAAATAAAAGAAAATAAAAGAAAATAATAAAAGAAATTGGGCCAGGGGTGCAAAAGTAAGGCAGAGGGTTAGAAGAATCAAAAAAGTGGAAGGCCCAACAATAAGGGCCCAGACGCTGCAGCTAAAACAAAAAAAGAATGAAAAATGTTGAAAAATTATCCAAAAGGTAGCGCTGGGTGTTGAACCCATGACCTACAATACATACGCGTGCTACCATTGCCACTGGGGTGACTATACATCCGTTAACTTAACTGAAATAATAAATACATAATACAAAATAAGTTCCATAAATGAACTTCATCTTCAACCTCCAGCTATGGATCCTGTAACTTCACAATTTCTCAAAAAAAAAAAGAAATATGCAAATATGAAAGTTGCTCCATTTTTCCATACGAATCCAACCATGTAAATAACTAGTTATAAATCAAAGATGAATGAGAATTTCTAAAAGTACCAAATTCTGACCTAATTATTTCAGGAAGTTCAAACTTAAAATTCTTACTACTCAAGCAATATAAATGAAATCTATGGACATGTATAGTTTTAGGTAAATGATGTCTACATTTTATCTTCACAAATGTAAGCCTAACAATGCCTAAATAATGAGATGAAAAGTTAGAAAATGTACCTCAAAAATGGAAATCGTAAAATGATTTTGAGCTTGATTCAAGGTGCTATAATGATCAAGTTAGCTTCCTTCAGTCTCCAGGAAGCTAATGCAATGCTTAACTTGAGTTGAGAGTGGCTGAAATGGCCCGAAGAAGTCAAATTGCAGACCCCTGTTTTTGAGCTTAGACAATGTGAAAATGGTGTTACAGTTTAGCAACAGGGATTGGGATGAGTTTTATTTTAAGTAAGGAAGCTTTTGAGATGATTTGGAGAGAAAACGCACGAGTGGTTTGAGAGATGGGAGTTCAAGGTCAAAAACTGTGCAACAATGGAGTTTTTGGGTAATTTCTGGTTTGAGGGAGTTTGGGAGTGTTTTAGGCTGTTAATGCTCGTGTCTTAGCTCACAAATAGTGCCTCTATTTATAAGCAACAAGTTTGGAAGCTTGTTGTTCATCAGAATTCAAAAACAAATGTTTAAACTCAACATGTGATTTTTGAGAAATCCAAGTTTCAAAGTCTTGTGTACTTGCTAAAATAGAGTGGTTATGCTTTAAACACACTTACTTATGACTTTGTAGATGGAGTGTGATCAGAGGGAACAAGTTAGAGGCTCAAGAATTGACTTTGTGCATAAAGCTTGCTTTTCAAGAATGGCATTCTTCACTTTCTTCCCAAAATGGCAATGTGAATTGGATAAAGCTTAAAACACTTGGATCATAGTTCAAAAGTTTGTGTAACCCATTAATGATGGATAGATACACAAGTTAGAAGGCCTGAAAATCAAGATTATGCAGCCTAACATTGAAATTTCATTATGTGTTCATCAAGAAATGACTTGTAATTCAAGAATGAAACCCTAACTTCTTGCCTTCGATTCTCCTTGCTCAAATATGATTTCAATGAGTTCTTGGACATTTTGGAAAGCTTGTAAAATCCTATATAACCTATATGTTAGACATTTTTGAAAATTCATCTTGTAACTATGTGAAAAATTGCCATGAAGTTAGGTTAAAATCCTGCCTAAACTAGGGCAAAATTTCACTAAGTTTCAAGTTTCATGAACATGTCTTCTTAAAATCATAATTTGAAATCCATGCATTTCTAGAAGAAGTTATGTTCTTAAATGTTTTAGATATCATTGATATATACAACTTTTATGTTGGAAGTTTCCTTTGAATCATCTTGCATCATGGTGAAAATTTGGCTCAAAGATAGGGGGAAAAAGTGAATTTCCAACACTTAGAAAAATTTCTAAGTTTAGAAATTTTGGCTTTCCAAAATGAAATCTTGAATTTTTAATTTCTTGATGAACAAGTTTCATATTTTGACATGTTTTTATGAATTGTGATCTTTGATACTTGATTTTGATCAAAAAGTCAAAGTTTGACTTTTTAGTTGTACAATTGACTTTTCATCAGTTTACTGAAAATCAACTGTCAATCAATTGATCTTGATAGATGTTTTGAGCCATACAATTAGGTCAAAATTAAGCATTTGAATCCTTGATATAATGCCTCAAACCAACAAGTCATTTTCTAGGTCCAAAATCAGAAATTGCACCTTCTCAGTCAAAACCCTAATTTTAACCATTTTGCCCTTTTGATGATCTGATCAAATTTCTTGAGGAATTGTGATCCAAACTTGATAAAATGACATATATGAGTTCATAATGTTGATATGGATAAAAAATTATGAAGTTTGACTGTAAATTGACCATAGTTGACTTTTCCCCCAATACAGTTGATTTTAGGTCAATTGATCAATTGACTGAGCAAAAATGTGATCCAAGACTTGAAACTTGACATGAGCAATCTTGAGGGTCAAAAATGATCCACTAAAGTCATATGGGGCATTAAAAGTCCATTTTTCCTTGTGCAATCTCAAACCCTAATTTGCAGTCATCAGTGCTATAGGAGGTGCCTTTAGCTGATCAATCCTTGTGCAGTCTTGAATCAAAGGAGATCTTGTGAGAGATTATTTGAGAAATGAGAAGGAAAGTTTTGCAGTACAATATCTGCCCCTGTTCAATCTTCTTAAACCTGAAGATTTAGATTGGCGGATCCGCCATTCGTGACTTGAAGGTGGAAGATGATTGAACACTAGAGTGTCTAGAAATTTGAACTCGAAGATGGATTGGGAATGGGCTTATAGATTCCATTTGGAGGAATGATGGTAAACACTGTAAGAAGTATCAGCACAAATTGTTGGTCGACTTATGCGAAAACTTGATGTTTTACCTGTGGGAAAAAAAGGTTAGTTAAATGCAGATGTATGCATGATGTTCACAAGATGAATGAGATCATGTTAAATGCATTTTGTATGTATATGATATGATGTATGAATGTCGAATGCATATTTTTACGGGAAAATAAATCCCTGACTACTGCTGAGGAGTTCTTGGGAAGTTGAATCCCGGATTACTTTTGGGGATGAAGAATATACATATCTTCAAACTTGTTGAAAGGATGCTTCCGTTGGGGAGTATCTCTTGAATTATAGTTGTTATTTGGTCGGGTCCAGGCTTCACAACTTGCTGAGGATGAGGAAGTCAACTGCTATCTGGTCAGATTCCAAGCTTCGCAGTAACTTACTGGGGGATAAATAAATTGATTGTTATCTGGTCGGATCCAGGCTTTGCAGAAAATTTCTTGGAGAGAGTGAAGTTAGGCTGTTATCTGGTTGGATTCTCAGCTTCACAACAACTTGCCGGGGTGGGGAAGTTAACTGTTATCTGGTCGGATCTAGGTTTCCTAGTAACTTGGAGTGGCAACTATTATCTGGTCAGGTCCAGGCTTCATAGTTTTTGAGAAGTTATACTACTATCTGGTTGGGTCCAGGCTTCATAGTGTCTTTGCTTGGGGAACTTAGTTGTTATCTGGTCATATTCCAGGCTTCACAACAAACTTCTGAGGGGAATTGCTATCTGGTCGAATCCAGGCTTCATAATAACTACTTGAAAAGATGAAGTTGAAAACTGATATCTAGTTGGATCCAAGATTCACAGTAACTTGTTGGGGTAGAGGCAAACTCTACTGCTGAAAAGAAGTTAAACCTTGGTTTGGTTGAGTCCGGATCCTTCTATATTTTTGGAGAGTTAAACTATTATCTGGTCGGGTCCAAGTTTCAAAGTATTCTGAAATTAGTACTATTATCTGGTCAGGGTCAGGCTTCATAGTATCTGAAAGGCTTTCACTAACATCTGGTCGGGTCCATGCTCTATAGTGACTTGAGAAGTTGACTATTATCTAGTTGGGTCCAAGCTTCATAGTAACTTAAAAATTGTACTAATATCTGGTCGGGTCCGGGCTTTATAGTATCTTTTGGAGATAGTAAAGGCTTTATTGACGAATTCATTGGGGATTATGGGTTGTGGCCCTATGATTTGCAATAGTATGAAAGGAAATCTCAAGCTGGAGAGGATAAACTCAGATGGGGAAGACATGCTCAGTTGGGGAGGATGGACTAAGTGTGGAAGATAGACTATGCTGGGGAAATCAAACTCAGCTGGGGAGTTATGCTACTATTTGTTTGTTGGGGAAATAAACCCTGTTGATGAATACTCGATGAACTGCTGATGAGGTGAGTTCTTTGAGGAAGAGATCCATAAGGCTTCTTCTTGTAGGACCAACTTAGTTAGGGAGAGAGTTTCCAAGAGATTGAGACTCTGGTTGGACATTGGTTTGTTGTAGCCGATCTGCAGGGGATAATATTAATGAAATAACTCTGTGGGGATATTCCATATACATTAAAGAGATGATTGTTGCTGCTTAGTAGGTCATATGTGCCAAATAGTTTTAATTATGTTCATATGCATATGTTCGTTCAATTTTAGTCATTGGACAAATTTGCATTCAAAACAAAAAACAGAAATTTTGCACTTCAAAGTATATTTGTATTGATATTTTGCCCATGAAGCAGGTCATATGTGCCAAATAGTTTTAATTATGTTCATATGCATATGTTCGTTCAATTTTAGTCATTGGACAAATTTGCATTCAAAACAAAAAACAGAAATTTTGCACTTCAAAGTATATTTGTATTGATATTTTGCCCATGAATAGGTGTTTTTTTGTACAAAGAGACGGAGATCCTAGTAAGAGGAAATCGTCGAAAGGAAAACAAAATTTGAAAATATAAATAATAGCCATGTGAAATAATCTCATTGCATTCCAACTCTACTATTGCCCCAATGTCTTCGAATGCCCCTTGCCGCTGATAGAAGTTGATTGGATTGATCTTGGACCATCTGAACTCGGACCTTGGTGATAAAGTTGACTGTGGTGATTCAATGGGACATAGTCATACGCTTTCAATCCTTAATTTTTTCCTGGACTGTCCTTTCGGGTTTTCAATCCACCAGGATACCCATTTTTGCTCAAGTCGCCCTTTTGGGTTTTCAACTTTCCGGGTGTACAATCTTTTGCATATATCCCTAATTTTGGCCCAAACCTTTTGGTTTGCCGGGATGCCCTTATTTTTTCCTAGGTGTGTCAACCTAGCGGGTCATTTATGCGTAGTATTTTTTAACTATGTCCGCGTTTATAGGATGTGGGAAGTCTTCACCATCCATGGTAGTCAGCATCATGGCACCACCAGAGAACACTCTCTCGACAAAAAATGGCCCTTTGTATGTGGGAGTCCATTTGCCTCTGGGGTCGCCTTGTGGCAAAATGATGCGCTTTATCACCAAGTTGCCAGCTTGACATACTCGAGGCTTGATCTTTTTGTTGAAAGCCTTGATCATACGTGTTGTACCCCAAAATTTTCCCTCCCATATTTCTCAAAACATTTCAAGAAAAATTCTCAAGTTGCTCAAGGAAGTCCAAGGGTTGACCAGACAAGCTACCTCATAAGGCAGTCTACCTCAAAATTAGGGTTTCATGTTGCATCAAGATGATTGAGTCCAAGGGATCCCAAATTCTCACCATTGTCTTAATATGTTCTCAAGATCATCCATGTCAAGTTTCAAGCCTTGCAGAGAAAATTTGCTCAGTAAATTGCTCAAAGGCCTGAAAATCGATTGTGCTAGGGCAAAAGTCAACTGTGGCCCACATACAGTCAAACTTCAAGATTTTTGGTCAACATCCTCATTTTGAAGTATATTTCATCATTTGATCAAGGGTTGATCATGATTCATCAAGGATTGCTCACAATTCATCAAGAATCAAAAGTTGCTAAATTAGGGTTTTATAGGAAAAGTCAACTCAACTTTGACCAAGCATAACTTTCTCATACATTATGATAAATGACCCATCCAAAGATCATTTTGAAGAGGATGCCATTTTATACAATCCATATTCAGTTCCCAAGTTCAAAAAATGCACTCACAAGAAGTTATGAATTTGGACATTATAGGTCATTTTGAAAAGTCAACAAAACACCTTTTTTGTCAAAGCTTCATACATGAGCATGGAATATCAAATTGAGATTAGACCAAAAGTTTTTCTTAGAGGACATCTCAAGATTTCTGAAAAGTCCAAGAACACCTCCAAAGAGTAAAAATTGAGGAAGTTATGCATTGGTGAAGTGGACCTTTTTTGCAAAACTGTCAAAAGTCAACTATGCCTAAAACTTCAAATTTTGCCAAATGGGCCCAATCTTTTGCACTTGTTTTGAGTTGGAAACATGGTCCACGAGCCCTAGCCTTTGCCACTTGTCATTATATTGTTTTTATTATTTATTTTGATTTTTATTTGAATTAAATCATTTTAAATCAAAAAAAATCATTGAAAATCTAAAGCATTGAAAATTCAAGATTTGATACATGTTTCAGGTTTTAAATTTCAGCTAGTATGAGATCAAATTCGTGTAAAGGCATGGGGTGCACAAAAAGATTGGATTGTCCTACTTTTAGAAATATATTCAAGGTGTATCAAATCAAGATCAAAGACATTGATGGAGGAAGATTGAGACCAGGTTTTCAACCCTAATCCATTCCTCAATACATAAGGAGTGTGTGCAGACCAAAAGAGAGGCTAGAAGGAGGTGCATCATCAAGAACAAAACTTGGGAAAAACCATAAAAATTTCAAACACGAATTCATACTTGGAGGCTAACTCAAGACCCTCGGACCATCCCAATTGCTTCCTGGGATCCCCAGCAAGCAAAAGCAATCAAGAGCAAGCGTTTCCAGGCCCTGAATACCACTGTAAGTCAACCACGACATCCATGTATTTTTGAAATCGGTTTCCATGATTTAGACGTTGATAGCATGAATTAATGATATATCCTTGATCCTTAAGACATAGCAAGCTTTCTGTAATATTTGATTTCATTTTCATGGCTTGTATGAGGTTTCACCATTATTAGGGTTTGTAGCTTCGATTTGGGAACTCTGTGTGCAGGCAAAATTAGGCCATGAAAGGGCCACCATTATACTCAGGAGGTCCAGAAGAATTGATTGGTGGCCCTAGTTTTCATTTATCTTATTCATGGTTGATTTTAAGAGAACGCAGGTTTGTAGTGATGGACGAATGTCCGTAGGTAAAAGTCTAGGACTTTTACCCACGGAGAAGGGAAGAAGATGATTAGCTGGCACCTTTCCATTGGATCGTTTGAAAATTCGCGCTAATATTTTATTATTTCATTTGTTTATTATATAATATTTGTTGTTTACATTATGTACAAACAAAACATCCAGCACAGATGGTAGTGGGGTATGTGCAAAATGCTTCAGGACCTGGGTTCGAATCCCAAGTCCCCCCTTTCTTTCATATATTTATCCTTTTCAGGATCCAACGCATACACAAGCCAAGGGATTACTATAGACCTCATCATCCGATCTGCCAAGTGGCCAGATGGCCAAATCTGATGGTCATCAACTGAAGGACCATAGTATGCCCAGTCAACGCATGGCAAGAGATCATGGAATGTCAAACGAACCTCTTTGCTTCTTGGGCCCAGATTGCTTCTCACACCTCCCTCAATTTGCTTGCAGGCCCAAGTTTCTTATTCCTTTTCTTTTTATATTTTATTTAATTTATTTATTTATTTTATTTACTAACACAATCAATTATTTTCTTTTATTAAAAAATCACAAAAAAAAAATATTTTTCACCAAATTAGGTTTAGACTTTATTTTTTAATCAAAATTAAATTAATTTAATTAGGTTGTTAATATTAGATAACTTTAATTCCTTTTGTAAATAATTAAAATTAATTAGAACAATTAGGGTTTTAATTTAATTATATTTTCTTGTTTTCCTAAAAATAACCAAAAACACAAAATAGGCCATTTATTTATTTTCATTAATTAATTTAATTAGCTAATTAATTGTGTATCTAATTTAAAAACTTAATTCCTTTTTCTTAAAAAAATAATTAAAAACAACAAAAACAATTTTTCTTTTGATTAGGTTAGAAGGGTCAAAACCCTAATTTCTTCCCGATCTTAATTTTATCGCGCGCTTTATTTTTACCATATTGATGTAACAACCCACAAGTTGTAATAGTTAATTAGGTCTTTAATCTTTCATTTATCGCTTTATTTTTAAGGGTTTCTTTTTGGCTATGTAAATACCGGAAGCCTTGTAATAGCTTAGTTTAATTTCTGCACTTTAAATTCCGCAAAATATTAAACTGTTAGATGTATGATATTATGATGCATGACAAAAATGTATGATTAACTTTAAAACAGTTAGATAACCCTAAAATGTGCAAAGATAATAATCTGAAATTGAATCACTCGCACATGCGCACTCCTAGGGTACACTCTCACTTGGTTGCCTTTGGTAAACAGTCATTGAGTATAGGATGCTTTTGTGGTCGTCCTTTTGTCCAAAGATCAAAGTTGCCTCGGAAAGGTTGCCTCGGATATTGTTGCCTCGGATAATTGATCTAAGACATTAGGGTTATTACTTAGACGTCCTAACATTGCTTTAGTGACCGTACGTCCCTTTCGAATTGACCCTAAAACTCCAACGACGGTGCTATCTACTCATTAATAGTGGGATAGCGCTGTCTAAAGGAAACGAACATAGAACGATTCTTTTTTTCGAGTAGGTAGATTAGTTCTTAAGTACTTGCTCAATCAAAACAAACTTTTTCACACTTACACTCTGTGATACGGTGGGAGAACTGACTTGAGGTTTTGCGTTTGTTTTCGCAAATGTTTGGGTTTAGCAAGAGTCGTCACCGACTTTTTATTTTATCCTAAGGAAAGGTTAAAAAGCACAGCAAAAACCTTTGAGATGTTTTCTTGGGTTCGGGGAGTAGATTATAGAAAGGGAAGGTATTAGCACCCTTTCTATCCATGGTTATCCATAGGCTCTTAGTTACTTGCTTAGATCACTTGCCTTGCATTTTCAATTGTTTGAAAGGGTGCTTTCAATTGTTTGAAATGGTGCTTTGTGTGTGATTTTGAAAGAGGTTTTGAAAAGAGGCTATTTGTTGTGGCAATCTTTGTAATGATCCATGTTTGAATGTATACAAATGTGTATTTGTCTTTTGAAAAGTTTTCAATGTTTTGAAAGTTTGTTTTGAAATTGTGTTGTGATGTGTGTTTTGAAAAATGGCAAGGGTTTGTTTTTTGCAAGTTTGGTCAAGTAACCAAGAGCTATCTACCCTAAATTTCTCAAAGATCTTTCCTATGTTTTAACCCTTTTAACAGTATTGTTCCACCATTGTATTTGGTGGACAATCTTGTGTTAGGATGTTAACGGGACGGGCGCGGGTCATCGTTTAGACCAAGAATGCAATAGTGCCAAGTGTCTTTGGCAATTTTTCCTTTAAGGGACTTGATCATTTTTTAGGCAACTTGAGAAAGCTTCATCGAGGGACTATGATCATTTGAATTGTTTTTGTTTTGCCAAAGAAACTCAACATGCAAACATGGCCCATTTTTTTGAAGGCAACAAGTGGAGGAACCCTAAGGGTGCAAGTGTGTATTGTGTTGTCCATTTTCATGCTTATTTATCTTTGAATTAGGTCAAGCTATTTGTTGGTTGATTTTGCATACAAACCCTAGGTCTATCATGGCATAATTTGAAAGCCTTTAAATGCGGAAATTTAAAGTCCTAAATTATTACAACATGATTATGGGGATGGGGGTTCAAATGTTTGAATAGGGGTATTTGACAAGAAATATAAACCCTAATTTACTATTACATCCATATTGAATAGACAAATATTAAATTGTACCATAATTAAATAAATACAATAAATATGCAAAATGTATTATGCACAAAAATGGTTTTTTATGTATGTAAAAGTATTTTTCAATGTAAAATATAAACAAAAAATAAAAAGGTTAATTTTTGGATATTTTTGTGGTTTTTAGGGGAAAACCCTAATTTTGAATAAATAGCAATTATTTATTAATTATATACAATATTATATATTAATTTACGCAAAAAATATAAAAAAAAGAAGTATATTGTAAAAAGGGTATTTTTTAATGTCATATATTAATAAAAATAAAAAATGTATTATTTTCATACTTTATCCTAAATATTCTAATAAATGTACAAGTATTTATATTATATATATTTAAATATACTAAATATGTATAAAAATAAAAATATTAATTATTTACAATAAAGTATATTTTTTAGAAAATGTTTTCAAAAGGTAAATAAAAATAATGGCTGAAAATACATTTTTGTGTTATTTTTAATGTTTTTAAACAAAAAGGTATTTATATTTATTTTACATGTATAGATTCAAATAAAACAAATAAATTCCAAATAAAATGCAAAAATGGGTGGAAAAATATTTTTAATATTTTTTATATTTGAGCAAAAAATAATAAGTCAGAATCAAAAAGAAAAAATCAAAAATGAATAAAATATCACACAATGGGCCAGGGGGTGTAAAACTAAAAAAGGGGTGCAAACAGTAAGTTGACTCAGGCCCAGCCCAAGTCAACTCTGTCTTCAACCTCCAGCCATTTGAAACAAAAAATGCGCGCCCTTCCTTGTTCAACACTAACTCCTGATTCCTTGATTTTTAGCCAAAACTCATAACATAAACAATGTAGAGCATTAAATCGCGAGTTCATACATATAAAAATCTTGACCTAACTCTCAGAAATGAGGGAGAATTTCTTCATCCCCAATTTCTGACCTAAGTTTTTTTTCAATGTCCATGGCCAAAATTCTCACAGCACGCACAATATAAATGACAAGCAAATACATGGATGGTCTCAGGGCTATGAGTAGAACATGTTTTCTTCACAAACCTAAGCCTAATCATGCCTGGATAGATAGATAGAATTTCACATTTTTACCTATTTCAGCTTGACTTGAACAGAGTAATGTGGCCAACTTCAATGGAGTTTGAGGATTTGTACAGCTTACCTGAGGTCCAAGGAACCTTCTCCAACACCTAGCTTGCTTTGAATCTACCTGTATCGAGTTATGGAAGTCAACCTGCACAGCTGGAAAGTGAAAATGGCAAACTTGGTTAGGGGTGTTACAGTCTGTGTTTAGGGCTTGGGATAGTTTGTGTGGATGATATAGAATGTGCTTGGACAGGCTTGAGCAAAAACGCACGAATGGATATGATTATGGAGGTCAAGTTACAAAACTTGCCCTGTTTTGCAACAAAACAGGGATTCTGAGTATGAGCAGGTCTTAGGGGTGAATGAGCTGTGCTTTAGGCTTGATTTGGTGTATGAAAAATGTCTACAAAGTTTGCTTGAGCTTCTGTTTGCAGGAAGTGAGAGTTTTATCTCTTTTGCCAAGTTTCTTCTAAGGTAAGCAAGGATAGTCAAGTTGGGTTATAGGCCAGCACAGGTCCCTCAAGCATGCTGCAGCACTCTCTCTTGATCAGTGGGATTTGTCTACAAACTTGTGCCTCAAAGATTTGGCCCATGCCTCTTGGATTTTGAATTTGACATAAAGTGTACCTTTTCAAAAATGGCAAATATGCTTTTTCTAATTATGGATTAATCTTGCATGTAATGACCAAATGAACAAAATAATGCTTGAACACAATGGTTTGGCATTTAATTATTGAGTGTGAAGAGGATTAGAGGCCTGTAATCTAGCTTGTACAAGCTGACTTGAAAAATGCCAATGTATGAACATGCATTTGGTCATGAACAAAAGTGACTTTTGCCCAACTTTGCCAATTCGATTCTCCCTAACCACAAGGGTGTTTGAGAAGTTCTTGGACAATTTGGAAACCTTGGAATGTGTACTATAATCCATCTTTGTAATGCAAATTTAAATTCCAAGTGGAACTATGTGAAAAGTGGCCATGAAGTTGGACAAAAAGCCTGCCTAGAATAGGTCAAAAATTTTCTAAGTTAAGAATGTTTTGCACCCTTGTTCCAAAAATCATAACTTGAGATACAAGCTTCCTTTGAGAAAACTTTGTGAATCAAAGTTGTATATTTTGTAATGGACTACAACTTTCATGTTTTGAGTTTTGTTTGAATCCATTTGCATCTTGGTGAAAGAATGGGGCAAAGTTAGGAAAAAATAAGGAAGTTTCATAACTTAGAAAAATTCTAAGTTATGAAATTTCTTCATTTTAAACCCTAATTTGCAAATTTGGGTTTCTTGATCAACAAGTTTCATAATTTGACATGTCTTGATGAAAAATGAATCTTGGTACTTGATTTTGACCAAAAAGTCAAAGTTTGACTTTTCAGTATACAATCAAATTTTGATCAGTTGACTGGAAAATTCATCTGCCAATCCTGTGCATTTGGGATCTTTTGAACTTGTGGAATGGGTCAATACAATGCCATTGAGTCCTTGAGTCCATATGTGAGCTTGGTTTGCCATTGGTTAGGTCAAACAGTCAACAATTGTCTTTGTGCAGTCAAAACCCTAAAAATGACCATTTTGCCCTTTTGGTGATCTGATCAAATTTCTTGTGGAATTATGATCCAAACTTGATAAAATGGTCCATATGAGTTCATTATGTTGATGTGGGTCAGATTTCATGAGGTTTGACTGTCAATTGGCCACAGTTGACTTTTTCCCCAATACAGTTGATTTCTAGGTCAATTGTCCAATTGACTGGGCAAAGATTGGGATCAAGGCTTGAAACTTGGTATGGATTAACTTGTGAGTCCAACATGAAGCATGAAAGTCACTTTGGGCATTTTAGGTCAAAACATCTTTGTGCAAACTCAAACCCTAATTTGGGTCAACAGTGCAAGGAGGAGTCTTGAGCAGAGCAAACCCTAACTTGATCTTGAGCTCCAAGGGTCTTGTGGTGAGAAAATATTGATGAAAAGAGAGGGAAAATTTTGGGGTACAATAGTTGCCCCTGTTCAATCTTCTTGCACCTGAGGAGTTAGATTGGCAGGTTTGCCCTTCGCGTCTCGAAGGTAAAAGGAGATTGGACACTAGAGTGCCCTTAAATTTGCACTCATCAAAGCATGGGTGCGGGAATGGGCTTAAAGATGCCATTTGGAGATGGGCTTAGAGATGCCATCTGGGGAGGTGACAGAGGGATGGGCTTAGAGATGCCATCTGGAGATTGCTGGTAGGAGGATGGGCTTAGAGATGCCATCTGGAATGTTTGTTGAACTGTAATGTGATAGATCAGAAAAAAGAGGATCAAAAATGGTATCCATGTCTGGAATGCATTTGAACTATATCCGGAGACTGAGTTTGTATGACCAAAATAATGGCCTTCGTATTTGGGGCGTATCTGGGCTGTAACTGTGTTTGAATGTAGAATGAATATCAGAATGACTGCCGTGTCTGGAGTGTATCTGTATTGTATCCGGGTAACAGAGAAACGTCTATTCATGGAGCAATTGCGTGCTGGGGACAAATTCCGAATGAGTGACAGAATGGCAACCGTGTCTGGAGCGTATGTGGACTGTATCTGAAGTTGAAAGTTATATGAGTAGCAGAATGACTTTCGTGTCTGGAGTGTATCTGAAACTGTAACTGGGATTGAGATCCGTATGAGTAATAAAATGACTTCCGTGTTTGAAGTGTATCTGAAACTGTAACTGGGACCTAAATGACAGAATGACTTCCGTGGCGAACGCACTGGGGAGAATCAAACTGCTGTTGTAAGGGTCAGAATGGTATCCGTGCTTGGAATGCATTGAACCTTGAGATGGATAAGTGAATCTGAATGAGAGATAGAATGGCTGCCGTGTCTGGAGCGTATCTAGTCTGTATCTGATTTCTGTAGTCTGAATGAGTAGTAGAATGACCGTCGTGTCTGGGGTGTATCTGTACTGTATCTGACTTGAAATTCTGAATGAGTAATAGAATAACCGCCGTGTCTGGGGTGTATTTGTACTGTATCTGAATAATTGTTAATGATAGCCTTTTATTCTTATCCTGAAAAGGACAAAATGTTAGTTAAACACAAGGTTATGTTGCATGAAATGTATGATGCAATATATGTTATGTCGATGTTTATGATATGAATGTAATGAATGCGCATGCAAGCTGATGAGCTGTCCTGCTGAGGATAAATGAATCCTGGATGGCTGGAGATAATAGAATCTTGATTGTTGTCGGGGAAAGTGAATCCTTGACTGCTGCAAGAGATTGCAAGAATTTTTGAATGCTGAAGATGAGACATCCTTGTTGACTGCTGACTGCTTGGGGAACAAGATCTTCAATTGTGGAGGGATCTTATGACCACTGTTGGGGATTGGAATTCCTTGGTGATCTCTACTGGGAAGTTCAGAACCTGGGAGACTCATGCTGGAGAAGTAAGACTGAGAATCGTCAGTCTGGCGGGAAGCATCTCTGTGGGGAGAAGGTTCACTAGTCTGGTTTCGCTGGGGATTGATAGTTTTGACTTCAACTGGGGATAAGATTTCCAGATTTTTAAGGCTCCACTGGGGATTCTGAAACTTAACTCTGAGGGGGATTGAGTTCTTATAAGGCCCTCTGGTTGGGGAAATCAGTTTTGAGAAAGCTTATGTTCTGCTGAGGATCCTGAAGTTTAACTCTGTTTGGGGAATTAAGTTCTGGAATTTAACCTTGTTGAGGAATTTGGAGTTTAATTCTGCTGGGGATTCCTTCTGAAAGGGCATCAAGATATCTACTCGTACCTTCAACCTATCAGCAATCATCTTTCTTGATTTGTAAGAAAATGATTATGTTCAAATGCATATGCCTATTTAACAAAACATTGGACGTTTCTCAAATAAAAACATAAGTGTAAAGAGCAAAAGGAAGACAAAGCAAATTTATGTATTTGGAAAAGTATTTGTATTAATCTTTTATGAGTATATTTGTACAAAGGAGACAGCCATCCTAGTAAGAGGATGTTGTCGTAAATTGAAAATTTTATATAAAAGAAAGATGGCTATGTGAAACAATTCCATGGGATCCCCATTCTGCTATAGCCTTCACAACTCTGAATATATGTCCATTCAATGCTTCGTCCGCCGATGGCTGGATTGATCAGAAGCTTGGAGCTGGTTGATGAAGAGATTGTCCTTAAAGTGATCTGACGAGACATAGTCATACGCTTTAATTCCCTAACTTTTTCCTGAATCGCCCTTTCGGG
The DNA here is from genome assembly GCA_948472305.1 of Vicia faba. Classification (NCBI taxonomy): domain Eukaryota; kingdom Viridiplantae; phylum Streptophyta; class Magnoliopsida; order Fabales; family Fabaceae; genus Vicia; species Vicia faba. Next base: position 1,034,057,126 of record OX451738.1, on the reverse strand, counting down.
TTTTTGATCCACCGGGAAACCCTTTTTTGCCCAAGCCGCCCTTTCGGGTTTTCAACTTGCCGGGTGTAGAGATTTTTTGTTTTATCCCTAATTTTTGCCTGAACCGCCCTTTCGGGTTTTCGGTTCACCGGGATACCCATTTTTGCCCAAGCCGCCCTTTCGGGTTTTCGACTTGTCGGGTTATTTTATGCATAGTATCTTTTGACTATGTCTGCGTTCACAGGGTGCAGAAAATCGTTACCGTCCATGGTGGTCAGAATCATTGCACCACCAGAAAATATGCTCTTGATCACAAATGGTCCTTCGTAAGTAGGAGTCCATTTGCCCCTGGGATCACTTTGCGGTAAGATAATCCGCTTGATTACGAGATCTCCGACTTGATATACTTGACATCTGACTTTCTTGTTGAAAGCCTTGATCATCCGTTTTTGATACGTTTGACCATGGCAAACAGCAGCGAGTCGCTTCTCGTCGATCAAATTGAGTTGATCAAGTCGGGTCTGAATCCAATCGTCTTCATTCAAACCAGCGTCCTTCATAATCCTTAAAGAAGGAATCTGAACTTCCATGGGTAAGACAGCTTACATGCCATATACCAAAGAAAATGGGGTTGCTCCGGTTGAAGTACGTGTCGTGGTACGGTATCCATGCAGAGAAAACGGTAGCATCTCGTGCCAGTCCTTGTAGGTGACTGTCATTTTCTGAATGATCTTCTTAATGTTTTTGTTCGCAGCTTCAACAGCACCGTTCATCTTCGGCCGATAGGGAGATGAATTGTGATGATAAATCTTGAACTGTTCGCATAGAGCGGTGATCATAGTATTATTCAGATTTGTACCGTTGTCTGTGATGATCCTGTCGGGGACACCATACCGGCATATGAGGTTTTGCTTGATGAAGCGGGCAACCACATTTTTAGTAACAGAGGTGAAAGAAGCTGCTTCGACCCATTTGGTGAAGTAGTCAATAACAACCAGGATGAAGCGATGCCCATTGGATGTCGTGGGCTTGATCTCTCCAATAATGTTAATGCCCCACATTGTGAATGGCCAAGGAGCTGTCAGAACGTTGAGAGGAATAGGAGGAATATGAATCTTGTCAGGGTAGACTTGACATTTGTGGCAAGTACGGGAATGTTGATGGAAATCAGCTTCCAGGGTAGACCAGTAATAGCCTGCCCTTAGAATCTTCTTAGCCATCGTATGTCCACTCAAGTGGGTGCCAAATGTACCGCTGTGTATCTCAGTCATGATTAACTCTGCTTCAACTTTGTCTACACATCGGAGTAAAACATAATCATGGCTGCGTTTATAGAGGATGTCGTTTCTCAGGAAGAACTTGGCAGCAAATTTCCTTAGGAACTTCTTGTCATTTACGGAAGCTCCTTCGGGATATTCTCTAGTCTGGAGATACCTTTTGATTTCGTGAAACCAAGGTTGTTCCACTACTTCTTTGGTATTAATCTCATGACAATGCGCAGGTTCATCCATTCGCTCGATGGTGATTTGGGGAGCCTCGTTATCCCAGTTGAGTTTAAACATGGAAGACATTGTAGCCAGAGCATCTGCTAGCTGATTCTCTTCTCGCGGGAAATGCTCGAAGGTGATTTGCTTGAAATGAGGCAACAATGTCAGGACATGTTCTTTGTATGGGATAAGATTAGGATGCTTGGTATCCCACTCTCCTTTGATTTGACTGATAACCAAATCCGAGTCCCCAAATACGATCAAAGATTTGATCCCCAAGTCTATAGCAGCCTTGAGACCAAAGATACAGGCTTCATATTCAGCCATGTTGTTGGTGCAGCTGAAGCAAAGTCGGGCTGTGAAAGGTGTGTGGCAACCTTCCGGGGAAATGAGTACCGCACTGATACCGTTTCCAAGCGCATTTGAAGTACCATCAAAGTACAGGGTCCATCGGGATCCATTTTCAGGTCCGTCATACGGTCCGTTACCTTTAATGTTGTCTAAATTCATGATGTTCTCGTCCGGGAAGTCGAATCTCATGGACTGATAATCTTTGATAGCTTGATGAGCTAGATGGTCAGCTAGTACACTCCCTTTTATAGCTTTTTGGGTGGTGTACTGGATGTCATACTCAGTCAGGATCATTTGCCATCTAGTGATTCTTCCAGATAAAGCAGGTTTCTCGAAGATATACTTGATAGGATCCATTTTGGAAATCAATAGAGTGTGTGATCGGTGGATCTGGAACTGACTGTTTAACGCTGGTTCGCGAAATGTCGCGGAAGCAAGAGTCGCCACCGTCTTTTATTTTCTCCAAATGGAAAGGACAAAAGCACAGAAAAATTCCTTAAAGAGATTGCTCTCGGTTCGGGAGGTAGGTTATAGAAAGGGAAGGTGTTAGCACCCTTTCTATCCATGGTTATCCACGGGCTCTTAGATACTTGCTCATATGTTTTCAAAATGTTTGTTCGCTTTTTCAATGTGGGTTTTAAAAGATTCTTTGGAAAATTTCAGATTGACTCGTACGTCAGAGTGTTTGAAAATTTGCTTTGAAAGCTTTTGAAAATGTGTCAGTGTGAAAAGTCTTTTGAGTTTGTTTTGAGATTAGAGCAAGTATCCTTGAGAACCTACCTACCCTAAGGAATTCGTCTGTGTAAATGTCCTTTAAAGTAGTGCCATCCTACCATTGAGAGGTAGGTAGCACCACCATTGGAGGTGTTCGGGTCAATTCGATTTTAGGGACATGGTGATCACCAGAGCAATGGGAAGACACCTTAGAAGCTACCCTCATGCCAGGTTCCCGGATCATGAGGACTTACTAAGACGTTTTCTACTCGACGACCACCTTTCGAAAGGCAACAGTGAGGCGTACCCTAGGGGTGGTGTGTGCGAATTGTGTGTCATGTTTCAATTATTTGTCTTGTCACGTTTGTCGTGTTCTACGCTTGATTTTAATTTGACATTCATTCTTTCATGCTCGATTAACAGTTAGGAGTGCGGAAAAGATAAATCTAAACTATTACAAATGGCGCGGGTCCACATCGCCAAAATTAAACCGGACCCGATTTAGCGGAAAAATAAATAAGGCGAAGAAATAAAGTGCGAAAAGTAAAATTACACGGCTTTGGGGCAATTACAAAATTATATGAACGATAATAAAATAAATGCGCAATTTAAATGATTAATGACGGGCGTTGGACCCTTTTTGCAAATAATTAAAAGTTAATGAGAATTAAAAATTAAATGATTAAATTGTTTTTTTGGTATTTTGTATTTTTTAGATTTAATGAGAAAAAAGGAGAATTAATTAAAATTAAATTAAACGGCAAACCCTAATTCTAGTATTTTTTTAGTTATTAAGAAAGAATTAAAATAAGATCTAAATTAAACCTAAAATTTCTTATGTACAATTTAAATAGGAAAATAAATAAATAAATAATAATTATTGTTCTAAAAAAAAAGGAAAAAATATCAAAAGGAATAAAAAATAGCAATTAACCTAATTCTACATTTTTGATTTTTTTATTAAAAAGGAATTAAAATTAAAACCTAATTAAACTAAGTAATCTACATTTTTATTTATTCATGAAAATAATTATTATAAAATAAATATTATATTTTTTGTATTTTTCTGATTTTTAGTGTTTTTATATTTTGTAGAAAAAAATAAATTAATTGATAGCAATAAAAATAAATAATACAATAATCAAAACAATAAAAAATAAGTAATCAAACCAGGGTGGGGTGTTGTCCCAAAACTGGAGGTATAAATCTTGAGAAGCCTGGCCCAATAAGGGTTGATTCATTGACTTTCCTTGATCTTGCATGACACGTTGACCAGCCTATGGTATGTTCTTTGAATTTAAGCCTTTGATCTGTGCACCCTGGACGCGTGTATGGTGAGATATTGATGGAACATGGTAGTCCTCCTCAAGCGCGCTGCATAAGATTTGTTCATGAAAAATAATATGGGACTTTTGCCAGACCTGGGACTTGAACCCAGGTCTTGAGGGTGAACGCATTGGTAGCTTGCCAGCTGAGCTGTATGAGTCAATTGTATATTATGACAAACAAAATAATAAAAAAGCAAAACCAACGCCCACTAATTAAACGCGCGTAAATTCGAATTAACGAACCAACGGATGACATCTCATCATCTTCCTCACGCCCTTCTTTTTTTTCTGAAAACGAAAACCCTATTGCAACGGTTTCTGGGCGTGGTTTGAGGGTGTCTATCAAAAAATAGCGAACAGCTCCCTGAGCTTCAGAAATTGTTCGCGAGGTGTGTAATCCCTTCGTTTTGATGTGCTAAAGGTGATGGCCATAGTCTTGAGCCCTGATTTTACGTTATCTCAAAAGCCCTAAATAAGCCAGCCTGCAAACCCTAGTATCGTTCATGGTGAAATCATGCTTATGCCACGAAAACTCAATTAACTATGATGGTTAGTTCATAAACTTCATAAGGAATAAGAATATACAAACAAAAATGCAAAAAGATGCTTAAATCGTGTTATGCAATTTCAATATGTTCTTGATACGGTTTGAGTTCCAGATACCAGTTCAAGGCGTTTGAGTTGATGCCAATGGTTGGAATATGTCCAGGAATGCCTGAGAATGCTAATGGAATCAAAATCGAAGCTTGAATTGACCTCTAATACCCTTTTCAGTTTTGAGTTTTTTTTGTGAAATTTTCAATATGCCAAAGCTTGAGTATGCGCAGCTTGGAGTCTTCTGGCCATTAGGTCTTGTTCTAATACTTGTAAGGAAGCAATTAGGTCAACAATTTCAACCAAAATCTCTTGCAATTATGATTTCATATATTTGATTTTGAAAAATCTTTTTTCATATCTTTTCATGTGCAACTTGGTTCAAATCTGATCAAATCTTATCAAAACTTGCCATAATCCATTAAGCACGAAATATTGACATGATAATGTGCATAAAAAGATTTTTTTAGGTTAAGGTTATATTTTTCATGAATTAAAATGATTTAAATGAATATAAATTAATATTAATTCAAATAAATAATTAAAAAATATGAGAATACTTCCCTTTGGGCCTAGTGGTCGTGCATAGGCTTGGTATGAAGAAATTTGGAAGAAAATTGGGCCCATTTGCATTTTTAGGCCTTTTGCATCAATGTTGACTTTCAAAAATTTCCAAAAATTTCCCAACTTCCACAAGGCATAACTTGGTCAATTTTTAAGCTTTTCACATGTTCTTGGACATTTTGGAAAGGTCTTTGAGTCCTTTAACCAATGCTTTTGGTCCCATGTCATTTTGATTTACCAATCTCAAGTTATGGCCTTTGACTTAAAGTCCCTTTTTGTTGACTTTTGAAAATGACCTATAATGTTGAAATTGATAACTTTTTGTGAGAGCATTTCTTGGACTTGGAACATGAAGATGAATTGTAGGAAATGTCTTTCTCTTCAAAATGAGCTTTGGATGGAATTTTTCTGATAATCCATGTGAAAGTTATGCCCTGGTCAATTTCAGTTGACTTTTTCAGCTGTCCAAATATAGCAACTTTTGCATCTTTGATGATTTCTGAGCCAAATTTTGAGAATCATGATCAAGCATTGATCAAATGATGTTTGTGGCTTCAAAATGATATATTGACCAAAAATTTGAACTTTTGACTGTCAAATGACCATTTTGCCCCTACAGTTGACTGTAGTGCAATCTAGGGTTTTGACTGTGCAATTTTAAGCTGAATGCCTTAAAACTTGACATGAGGATGCTTGACCATCTTTGTAGGCATATGAGACTTGATTGGGCCTTTGAAAAGTTCATTTGCTTGACCAGAACTCAAACCCTAGTTTTGACTGTCTAGGAGACAGTTGAGCTGCACAACCCTGGGGGACTTTTGTGACCTTGACTTGGCAATTCTTGATGAATATGGGAGGGCAAATTTTGGGGTACAACAGTTGCCCCTGTTCAATCTTCTTAGACCTGAGGATGCAGATTGGCTGACGTGCCTTTCGTAATCCGAGGGTAGAAGATGATTGAACACTAAAGTGCCCAGAAATTTGCGCTCACATAGTGACAGTGATGGGGAATGGGCTTATAGATGCCATTTAGAGATTGCTGAATAGGGTGATGGGCTTATAGATGCCATCTGGATGTTGACTGCGTAAGAGATTCCTTCGCTAGAACCTGCATACCTGCAAAAGAGAAAATGAGTACCTGACACGTTGCAGGAGTTGATTTTAGATGCTTGGTATAGATGTGTCCTGACTGGTTGCAGGAGCTGAGTCTGGAGCTTCAAACGCTGATGAATGAACCAGGGATGGTTACTGCCTTAGCATGAAGGGTAAGTGGACCTTGGATGATTTCAACTTCAACAACGCTCGTTGAGAAAATCTTGGTGAGGATTACCATCTTCGTAGTGTCAGGAAGAGAACCAAAGGACATTATAATCTCGAAGGGAGTCACCTTACTCACCGCTGGAGAGGGAACTATAGGAAATTATAATCTGAAAGGAGATATCACCTCACGCTCATGCCGGAGAGGGAAACATCTGAAGAAGGAATTACCGCCTCACACGCCGTTGGAGAGGGGAACATAGGAGAATATCACCTCACGCTCATGCCGGAGAGGAGAACATCTTGAAAAAGGAATTACCACCTCACGCTCACCGTCGGAGAGGGGACCATAAGAGAATATCACCTCACGCTCATCGTCGGAGAGGAAAACATCTTGAAAAAGGAATTACCACCTCACGCTCACCGTCGGAGAGGGGACCACAAAAGACTATCACCTCACGCTCATCGTCGGAGAGGAAAACATCTTGAAAAAGGAATTACCACCTCACGCTCACCGTCGGAGAGGAAAACATCTTGAAAAAGGAATTACCACCTCACGCTCACCGTCGGAGTGGGGACCACAAAAGACTATCACCTCACGCTCATCGTCGGAGAGGAAAACATCTTGAAAAAGGAATTACCACCTCACGCTCACCGTCGGAGAGGAAAACATCTTGAAAAAGGAATTACCACCTCACGCTCACCGTCGGAGAGGGGACCACAAAAGACTATCACCTCACGCTCATCGTCGGAGAGGAAAACATCTTGAAAAAGGAATTACCACCTCACGCTCACCGTCGGAGAGGAAAACATCTTGAAAAAGGAATTACCACCTCACGCTCACCGTCGGAGAGGGGACCACAAAAGACTATCACCTCACGCTCATCGTCGGAGAGGAAAACATCTTGAAAAAGGAATTACCACCTCACGCTCACCGTCGGAGAGGGGACCATAAGAGAACTTCTGCTGAGTCTTTATCAGAAAAACCTGTTTGGAGTCGATTTAACTGGACTAGAGAAGTCCTTGAAATATGTTTGAGAATTTCAACTGCATCTTTCCTGAAAAGTAAAGGTCAGTTATATGCAATGCATGATATGGATCAAGCAATGGTGTTCTCAACATAAATGAGATTCGTATGATATGATGCAGTGCGTTATGCATGCTATGATGATGTATGTAAAGTTTTATGTATGTTTTTGTCTAGGAAAGTAAATCCTTGACGGGTGCCGGGAAGTCATATCCTGGGCTGATGTTTGAGGAAGAGTTTTGCTTCCGCTGTGGATGATTCGCTGCAAGAATACCGATAGGAGAAGATAACTCCGTTGAGGAATAAACTTGGCAAATGAAATAATTCTGTGGGAGAAAAGATACTCTAGCGATCATGCTGGGGAGTGCTACTCTGTGGGGGTAGCGATGCTTTGCTGAGTTGATGAAGATAACTTCGCTGGGGATACCGTTGATGAGTTATGCTGGGGATACCCTTGATGAGTTATGCTGGGGATACCCTTGTTGTGCTGGAAGTATTGATAGACTTCGCTGGGAATAGGAAGATACTTTGCCGAGGACGCTCTTTCCGTGGCTTTTGGCTGAGGATAACCCAGTTATATCCTGTTACGGAAATAACTCTTTAAATCAAGCCGGGACGACGCGTTCGTGTTCTGCGAGGGATAAGCTTCCAGAATCTACTGGGGATAAGCTTGCTACTTGGGGAGATATGAATTCCAACTTTCCTGGGGAAACTGGATTGGACTCTTCTGGGGATTTAAGATACACTTGGCCGTGTTCTTTAGCTGAACCTACCTTGGTACCTCGGAGGATAGAATAATTAGATTGCTTAGACAACTCTTTTATTGCCCCTGTTTCCAGTGTCACCTGCAATTAATTCCTTTGTTTCGTATGCAAATATTTATGAGTTAGCAAATTATTGTCAATGCATACATCACAAATTGAACCTTGGACGTTCTTCGCAAAACAAAACAGAAAAAGAAAAACACTTGGCACATTTAACTGAAGATATATTTTTTATTGATTTTTGAATGGCCTGAAAATAGGCGTTTTGTGTACAAGAGGCTGACGTCCTAGTAAGAGGTACGTCGCCGATCAAAAGAGTTTATACAAGTTTGTACAAAAGAAAAGTAAAACAGCTGTGTGAAAGATGAATGATCCACTGGGTTTCAACTCTGCTATTGCCTTTATAACTCCGAGCGTCTCATCACTTGATGACCTTGGTTGAAGGTGAAGCTGACTGATCGATGCCGTTTTGAACTTGATGCAGATACCGGATTCTGGATGCACAGTGATCAATGAGACATAGTTTTACGCTTTATCCCTAATTTTTGCCTGGACCGCCCTTTCGGGTTTTCAGTCCACCGGGATACCCATTTTTGCCCAAGCCGCCTTTTCAGGTTTTCGACTTGCCGGGTGTACAGATTTTTTCATTTTCATCCCTACATTTTGCCCGAACCCTTTTGGTTCGACGGGAAGCCCTAATTTTTGCCTAGGCATGTCAGCCTAGCGGGTCTCTTTTCATGCGTAGTATTTTTTAACTATGTCTGCATTGGCGGGGTGAGGAAGGTCGTCACCATCCATGTTGGTTAAGATCATTGCTCCTCCTGAGAATACATGCTTAACCACAAATGGCCCTTCGTATGTGGGGGTCCATTTGCCCCTTGGATCACTCTGAGGAAGGATGATTCTCTTGATAACCAGATCCCCAACTTGATATTCCTGTGGCCTGACCTTTTTGTTAAATGCCCTGATCATTCGTTTCTGATACGTCTGACCATGGCAGATAGCAGCAAGTCTCTTTTCGTCAATGAGATTGAGTTGGTCAAGTCGTATCTGGATCCAATCATCTTCGTTCAGATTTGCATCCTTCATTATCCGGAGAGAGGGAATTTGCACTTCGATCGGCAAGACCGCCCCCATACCATAAACCAGAGAGAAGGGAGTTGCCCCGGTTGACGTCCTGGCTGAGGTACGGTACCCATGCAGAGCGAACGGTAACATTTCGTGCCAATCCTTATACGTCACTGTCATCTTTTGCACGATCTTCTTGATGTTCTTATTCGCTGCTTCTACAGCCCCATTCATCTTCGGTCTGTAAGGAGAAGAATTGTGGTGCTGTATCTTGAACTGTTCGCAAAGCTCAGCAATCATCTTATTGTTCAGATTGGTACCGTTGTCCGTAATAATCCGCTCAGGGACGCCGTATCGACAAATCAGATTGTGCCGAATGAACCGTGCCACAACAGTCTTGGTCACTGTAGCATAGGATGCTGCTTCAACCCACTTCGTAAAATAATCAATCGCCACTAGGATGAAGCGATGTCCATTGGATGCCGTAGGTCTGATCTCGCCGATCATGTCTATGCCCCACATTGCAAACGGCCAAGGCGCAGTCAGAACATTCAAGGGAACCGGAGGAACATGCACCTTATCTGCATAGATCTGGCACTTGTGGCATGTCCTAGAATGTTGGTAGCAATCGGCTTCCATAGTGGACCAGTAATATCCTGCCCGTAGGATCTTTTTAGCCATAGTATGTCCACTGGAATGTGTACCAAAGGTCCCTTCATGTAACTCTCCCATGATTCTTTCTGCTTCAATTTTGTCCACACAACGCAGTAAGGTTGAATCATGGTTCCTCTTGTACAAGATGCCGTTGCTTAGGAAGAATTTTGCTGCGAACCTCCTCAGGAATTTCTTATCGTTGACAGAGGCACCTTCAGGGTATTCTTGAGTTTCCAGATATCTCTTCACTTCGTGGTACCAAGGCTTCTCAGTTACCAATTCAGCTTCGAGATCACAACAGTATGCCGGTTCGTCCAGTTTCCAGATGATGATCCGGGGAGCTTCATTATCCCATTTAACCTTGAACATTGAAGACATTGTAGCTAACGCGTCCGCTAACTGATTCTCTTCTCTTGGAAAGTGCTCAAAGGTTATCTCTGCGAAGTGGGGAATCAGGGTCAACACACATTCTCTGTAAGGAATCAAGTTTGGATGTTTCGTATCCCACTCTCCATTGATCTGATTGATCACTAGAGCGGAATCTCCGAAGACACTGAGGAACTTGATCCGTAAGTCGATCGCAGCTTGAAGACCCATGATACACGCCTCATACTCCGCCATGTTGTTGGTACAGTTGAAACATAGCCGGGCAGTAAGTGGAGTATGAGTACCTTGTGGAGATATGATAATGGCGCCGATACCATTTCCCAAAGCATTGGAAGCTCCGTCAAAGTGCATAGACCATCGGGATCCTGGTTCAGGTCCTTCATCCGGTCCAGGTACTTCACAATCAGTTACAATCATGATGCTTTCATCCGGAAACTCGAAGTTCATTGATTGGTAGTCATCTACAGCTTGATGAGCTAAGTGGTCTGCCAATACACTCCCTTTGATGGCTTTCTGGGTTGTATACTGAATGTCGTATTCCGTCAAGATCATTTGCCATCTTGCAATTCTCCCAGACAGAGCAGGCTTTTCAAATATATACTTTATCGGATCCATTTTTGAGATCAACAAGGTAGTGTGAGTCAGCATATACTGTCTCAGCCGGCGAGCAGCCCATACCAAAGCGCAGCAAGTTTTCTCAAGCAGTGAGTATCGGGTCTCACAGTCGGTAAACTTTTTGCTAAGGTAATAAATGGCATGCTCTTTTCGGCCAGACTCGTCATGCTGCCCCAGCACACACCCCATTGAGTTGTCTAGCACTGTCAGATATAGGATCAGAGGTCTCCCTTCAACCGGTGGCATGAGGATAGGAGGTTCTTGGAGATACTCTTTGATTTTGTCGAAAGCAGCCTGACATTCATCGTTCCAACGTACTACCTGATCTTTCTTCAGCAGCTTGAAGATTGGCTCACAGGTAGCAGTCAGATGAGAGATGAATCGTGCAATGTAATTCAGGCGTCCTAAAAAGCCTCTGACTTCCTTCTCTGTCTTAGGAACTGGCATCTCTTGAATAGCTTTGACCTTAGCAGGGTCCACTTGAATTCCTTTATCACTGACCACGAAGCCTAGCAACTTCCCAGATCTTACCCCGAAGGTGCACTTGTTCGGGTTCAATCTCAGCTTGTATAGTTTCAACCGGTCAAACAACTTCTGTAGATGATCTAGGTGCTCTTCCTCAGTCTGGGACCTAGCAATCATGTCGTCCACATACACTTCGATCTCATGATGGATCATATCATGAAATAAGGCAACCATGGCACGCTGGTAGGTTGCCCCAGCATTCTTTAATCCGAACGGCATGACCTTGTAACAGAAAGTGCCCCACTGAGTAACAAATGTAGTCTTTTCCATGTCTTCAGGTGCCATCTTGATCTGGTTGTAGCCTGAAAAACCATCCATGAAAGAGAATACCTTGTGTTGAGATGTATTATCAACAAGGACATCAATGTGAGGCAAGGGGAAGTCATCCTTGGGACTGGCCCTGTTCAGATCCCTGTAATCAACACACATTCTGACCTTGCCGTCCTTTTTAGGTACCGGCACCACATTAGCGACCCACTGAGGGTAAGAAGTTACTGCAAGAAACCCGGCATCAAATTGTTTCATCACCTCGGCTTTGATCTTCTCGGACATCTCTGGACGCATCCGACGGACCTTTTGTTTAACTGGAGGGCAGTCCTCCCTAGTCGGCAAATGATGGACGACAATATCGGTATCCAACCCCGGCATGTCTTCGTAGGACCAGGCAAAGATCTCCATATAGTTATGTAACATCTTGGTTAACCGTCGCTTCACGCTGAGCTCTAGGTTAGCACCAATCTTTACCTCTTTTCTGTCTGCCTCAGTACCCAGGTTTATGGCTTCCACTGGCTCTTCGTGGGGTTGAATTGCCCGCTCTTCCTGAAGCAACAGCCTTGCAAGCTCGCCAGGCACTTCGCAATCATCTTCACCTTCGTCTTCGGCTAAGTTGATCGGATTTTCGAAGTCATAATTGGCATTAGCAGAGCTGTTATCAGTGAGATCCAGAGTGGATTGGAACCTGTATGAGTGAGTGTGTGTGTAAATACAGCTGTTTTGAAAATTATGTAAAGGAAAAGGAAAGATAGAAAAGGAACACAATATTTGCAATGCGAAAATAGTCCAAGATTTTCATTCATGATGTATAAAATGACAGTTCATATGCCCTCACAAATAGAACCACGGTGCCTCGGGTAAGACACCGGGCCATAGAGTTTATCATTGTTTATTACAAAATAACAAAACAAAGAAATTTATTACTTAGTGTCAAAAGAAACAGAGAGATTGTCCTTGGCGCTCCAATTGTTAAGTCCACCATCAGCAGCCGGGTAGATCCAGCTATCGAACTCAGCTTCATCAACTTCCTCTTCATCACCAATAGCATTAACTCCATGAGCAGGCAGGGGAGCTGTCACCACATTAGGTTTGTCAGACGCCTCGAACTGTACCTCCTTAGCGTCAATGAGGTCCTGCAGCTTGTTCCTTAGTGCCCAACAGTCATCAGTGGCATGCCCCGGGCTATCTGAATGGTAAGCACAACGGGCATTCGGATTGTACTTAGGAGAGGTAGTGTTTGAGAACTTTGGCGCCTCCTTGACAGTCACCAAATTGGTGGATAGTAACTGTGGCAGGATTTGCGATAGGGTCATGCTTAACCGGGTAAACTCTCTCCGGGGTCTATCAACCCTTTGAGGATTGTTTGGCCGGGGAGCGGCAGCAGGCTTAGCGATCATTACCGCGCTGACAGATTGGCGGTGATCAGGTCTTTCTGATTTCCTAGAACCATACACGGCACTAGACTCCTTTTTAAACGGTTTCTTTTCTGAACTAGAGGATGATGCCCCCTTTGCAATCTTCCCAGATTTCAGCCCAGCTTCGATTCTCTCTCCAGTTAAGATCAAATCAGTGAAACCAGCAGAAGAATTCCCAATGAGATGGTTAAAAAACGGCCCAGATAGGGTCCCCAAGAACATGTCCACTAACTCTCGATCAGTCAAAGGTGGCTGCACCCTGCCAGCCAGATCTCTCCACTTCTGCGCGTACTCTTTAAAACCTTCACTTGCACCTAACGACATACCCTGGAGTTGGGTACGCGTGGGGGCAAGGTCGGCATTATACTGATACTGCTTATAGAAAGCAGTAGCCAGCTCCTCCCAGTTACGAACTTTGGTCCCATCCAGCTGATAGAACCATTCGAGATGAGTCCCTGAAAGACTCTCCTGGAAGAAGTGGATCCATAGATTCTTGTCCGCAGAGTACGGCTGAATCTTTCGAACATAGGACCTCAAATGCAGCTTGGGACAGGATGCCCCGTCATACTTGGAAAAGGTTGGAGCTTTGAACTTGTGCGGGATAATTATACCAGTCGACAAACCCAGATCTCCGAAGTCCAGCCCAGGTGTCTGTTGCACCTCCATAGCCTTCAACCTGTCCTCCAGTTGTTTGTACTTGTTGTCTTCAGGAGGGTACTGCTCTTCATCATAATCTGTCTCGTTGTCGGAGACCACTGGAGTAGGAACCTTGACTTCTGCCTGAGAAGGACTCCTGCCAACAGAAGAACCAGCCTCTTCCTGATGCAGAGTATTACCCAACCTTCGGCCCGAGTTGAACAGAACAGTTCTTCTCTTCTTCTTCTTTTTTAGGAGCATAGTCTTCAATTCTTCTTGGCCTTTAGCTAGACCCATGATCAGCTCTTGAAACTGCGCATTCTGCGCCTGGAGAGCCTTGATTGAAGTCTCAGTTGATTCAGATCCGGAATTCATGATGCTGAAATAAACAGCGAAGAACTGTAAGCAACCTGAAAAAGGGAAAAACCTGCTATGCACATGATGTATGAAATGCGTATGCAATGCATTCAAGGGTTCGAAAGTTCAAATTCGTTGTAGACAAGAAAAGAACACACGTTATCATTAAAGAAATCATTGTTTAATACATCAAGGCCTCATGGGCAAAAGTACAAAAATCAAGTCAATCCCAAAATACACTGCGCATCCTCTTCGGAGCTATGTAGGTGTTGAGGTTCCTCTCCTCATGCAACAGACGGGTGAGCTCCAAAACCTTCTTTTCACTGGCATGCAGACTAGTCTCCAAAGAATTCCTTTCCTCCTTAAGCTGGATCCAGCTCTTCTGCATCTCTTCCCAGGATGTGGGCATATCAGGGTGCTGAATAACATGAGACACTTCCCCTTCCAAGACAGGTTCTTTGATTACTGGAAGCATGTGAGGATAAGGCATCACTAACTTCTGAGAACGGGCGCGTACCCATTTGAGATAAGGCTCCAAAGGGATGGAGTTCCTATGCCCCAGTGTCTTGCTGTCTATCCTACTGGGCATCCTCCAGGCTCTGATAAATCTCTGACGAAGTCCTTGAGTATCACTGTCGAAGTCAAAAACTATGTCGGGAATTAACATGTCATGAGGACCATCCCTCCGAGCATAACCAAACTGTCTCCAGGCCAGGCATGGGCTATAAGTAATACCTCCTCTGATTCCAAGTAAAGGAACATTAGGGTACTCCCCACAATGATCAATGATAGTGACATCTCCTCTGGATCTAGGGCACCAATGTATATCTGCATGTGTAAGAGTCATCAACCGTTGTGACCATCTCAAACCCCGCTCATTCTTCAGGACTGATTGGGGAAGGTGCGAAATAAACCACCTTCCCAGGAGAGGAGTGCAACACATAAGGACACCTCTTTTTCTCATGGTTCGAGTGTAACATGAGTGAAGGATGTCCCCCAGCAATGTAGGTACAGGGTTCCTGGACATAAAGATCTGAACGGCACTGATATCAATGAGCTGGTCTGGGTTAGGGAACAACACCAAACCATAAACAAGGAGGGCTACCACTTCTTCAAAAGCTTGCAAGTCAAGGGAATTCCAACATTCAAGGGCTTTTTCAAACAGAAACCTGGCTAAGAACCCTTTGATGCCACTTCTAACTTCCCAATGTCCCTTGAGGTCAGATGACTGTAGGTGCAAGGCTTTAGCAATCTCTTCAAGCTTAGGTTCCTTTTCTGTACCGTTGAAAGGCAGCTGATCAAGGATAGGGATCTTCAGGAGCCGGGAGAACTCCTCCAATGTAGGTACCAACTGATAGTCCAAGAAGGTAAAACAGTGATGCAGAGGGTCAAAGAACTGAAACAAGACCTTTATCATATCTTCCTCAATGTTGGTGTTGACCAAGCTGATGAGGCTTCCATGCCTGTCACTGAATGAAGAGTTCTCGGGAATCCTGGATATAAGCTCCTTAAGCTGAGGAGGTACCCTTACAAGATTGACCTGAATTGTCTTTCTACGAGCAGTTTCCATGTCCTACAAAACAAGAACAAAGATGAAAATTCGAACCCCTGAAATGGTTAGTCAATGCATATGATGCTGGATGATGTCATGATGCTATGATTAAACACACCACAGATATTTACAAAGACAAACATGTAGGGCAAACAAGGCACACAAGACAAGCCCTTAAGGTTTAAGGCCAGCATGGGGTCTGGGTAGTACCCTCTTGAGTTGGTGGGTTCATACCTGTCCTAATCAAAGTAACCGGGTTCTAAGGTTCCCAATATCACGGGATTGCTTTCATTGTTCATCGTTTCGATTTAGCCACTGAACTGGCGACCGAAATATTCCAGGAAAGCAACCCTCAATTGAGCGTAGTATCGAGTATCCACCAACCTCGGACTGCACCAAAGTCAGTGATCTCACTACCCTAAAGAGGCCAAGATAGTTCAATTAAGGTTCCTAAGGTCTGTTGATGCTTCACGACACCACGCGGAGGCCCTGTACTCTCCTTGACTGAACTCAAGGGTTACCGGTACACACCAAAGTGCCACATCAACGTAGCAGACTGTTTCAACCGTGTCGGTATACCCCGCACAGTTCCCTCACAGCCTTGTTGCTACTTTCTAAGAAAGGTATCCCCCAGATCCGGGTGTAGGATCTATAGAACTCCCAAGCAACCCACAATTTAAAGCACACAAAGCAATACAATGGAAAACATAGTTATAAGCTAGCCCTAAGGTACACCTCACTTTATAAGGTTCCCCAGCAGAGTCGCCAGTTCTGTGATCGGTGGATCTGGAACTGACTGTTTAACGCTGGTTCGCGAAATGTCGCGGAAGCAAGAGTCGCCACCGTCTTTTATTTTCTCCAAATGGAAAGGACAAAAGCACAGAAAAATTCCTTAAAGAGATTGCTCTCGGTTCGGGAGGTAGGTTATAGAAAGGGAAGGTGTTAGCACCCTTTCTATCCATGGTTATCCACGGGCTCTTAGATACTTGCTCATATGTTTTCAAAATGTTTGTTCGCTTTTTCAATGTGGGTTTTAAAAGATTCTTTGGAAAATTTCAGATTGACTCGTACGTCAGAGTGTTTGAAAATTTGCTTTGAAAGCTTTTGAAAATGTGTCAGTGTGAAAAGTCTTTTGAGTTTGTTTTGAGATTAGAGCAAGTATCCTTGAGAACCTACCTACCCTAAGGAATTCGTCTGTGTAAATGTCCTTTAAAGTAGTGCCATCCTACCATTGAGAGGTAGGTAGCACCACCATTGGAGGTGTTCGGGTCAATTCGATTTTAGGGACATGGTGATCACCAGAGCAATGGGAAGACACCTTAGAAGCTACCCTCATGCCAGGTTCCCGGATCATGAGGACTTACTAAGACGTTTTCTACTCGACGACCACCTTTCGAAAGGCAACAGTGAGGCGTACCCTAGGGGTGGTGTGTGCGAATTGTGTGTCATGTTTCAATTATTTGTCTTGTCACGTTTGTCGTGTTCTACGCTTGATTTTAATTTGACATTCATTCTTTCATGCTCGATTAACAGTTAGGAGTGCGGAAAAGATAAATCTAAACTATTACAAATGGCGCGGGTCCACATCGCCAAAATTAAACCGGACCCGATTTAGCGGAAAAATAAATAAGGCGAAGAAATAAAGTGCGAAAAGTAAAATTACACGGCTTTGGGGCAATTACAAAATTATATGAACGATAATAAAATAAATGCGCAATTTAAATGATTAATGACGGGCGTTGGACCCTTTTTGCAAATAATTAAAAGTTAATGAGAATTAAAAATTAAATGATTAAATTGTTTTTTTGGTATTTTGTATTTTTTAGATTTAATGAGAAAAAAGGAGAATTAATTAAAATTAAATTAAACGGCAAACCCTAATTCTAGTATTTTTTTAGTTATTAAGAAAGAATTAAAATAAGATCTAAATTAAACCTAAAATTTCTTATGTACAATTTAAATAGGAAAATAAATAAATAAATAATAATTATTGTTCTAAAAAAAAAGGAAAAAATATCAAAAGGAATAAAAAATAGCAATTAACCTAATTCTACATTTTTGATTTTTTTATTAAAAAGGAATTAAAATTAAAACCTAATTAAACTAAGTAATCTACATTTTTATTTATTCATGAAAATAATTATTATAAAATAAATATTATATTTTTTGTATTTTTCTGATTTTTAGTGTTTTTATATTTTGTAGAAAAAAATAAATTAATTGATAGCAATAAAAATAAATAATACAATAATCAAAACAATAAAAAATAAGTAATCAAACCAGGGTGGGGTGTTGTCCCAAAACTGGAGGTATAAATCTTGAGAAGCCTGGCCCAATAAGGGTTGATTCATTGACTTTCCTTGATCTTGCATGACACGTTGACCAGCCTATGGTATGTTCTTTGAATTTAAGCCTTTGATCTGTGCACCCTGGACGCGTGTATGGTGAGATATTGATGGAACATGGTAGTCCTCCTCAAGCGCGCTGCATAAGATTTGTTCATGAAAAATAATATGGGACTTTTGCCAGACCTGGGACTTGAACCCAGGTCTTGAGGGTGAACGCATTGGTAGCTTGCCAGCTGAGCTGTATGAGTCAATTGTATATTATGACAAACAAAATAATAAAAAAGCAAAACCAACGCCCACTAATTAAACGCGCGTAAATTCGAATTAACGAACCAACGGATGACATCTCATCATCTTCCTCACGCCCTTCTTTTTTTTCTGAAAACGAAAACCCTATTGCAACGGTTTCTGGGCGTGGTTTGAGGGTGTCTATCAAAAAATAGCGAACAGCTCCCTGAGCTTCAGAAATTGTTCGCGAGGTGTGTAATCCCTTCGTTTTGATGTGCTAAAGGTGATGGCCATAGTCTTGAGCCCTGATTTTACGTTATCTCAAAAGCCCTAAATAAGCCAGCCTGCAAACCCTAGTATCGTTCATGGTGAAATCATGCTTATGCCACGAAAACTCAATTAACTATGATGGTTAGTTCATAAACTTCATAAGGAATAAGAATATACAAACAAAAATGCAAAAAGATGCTTAAATCGTGTTATGCAATTTCAATATGTTCTTGATACGGTTTGAGTTCTAGATACCAGTTCAAGGCGTTTGAGTTGATGCCAATGGTTGGAATATGTCCAGGAATGCCTGAGAATGCTAATGGAATCAAAATCGAAGCTTGAATTGACCTCTAATACCCTTTTCAGTTTTGAGTTTTTTTTGTGAAATTTTCAATATGCCAAAGCTTGAGTATGCGCAGCTTGGAGTCTTCTGGCCATTAGGTCTTGTTCTAATACTTGTAAGGAAGCAATTAGGTCAACAATTTCAACCAAAATCTCTTGCAATTATGATTTCATATATTTGATTTTGAAAAATCTTTTTTCATATCTTTTCATGTGCAACTTGGTTCAAATCTGATCAAATCTTATCAAAACTTGCCATAATCCATTAAGCACGAAATATTGACATGATAATGTGCATAAAAAGATTTTTTTAGGTTAAGGTTATATTTTTCATGAATTAAAATGATTTAAATGAATATAAATTAATATTAATTCAAATAAATAATTAAAAAATATGAGAATACTTCCCTTTGGGCCTAGTGGTCGTGCATAGGCTTGGTATGAAGAAATTTGGAAGAAAATTGGGCCCATTTGCATTTTTAGGCCTTTTGCATCAATGTTGACTTTCAAAAATTTCCAAAAATTTCCCAACTTCCACAAGGCATAACTTGGTCAATTTTTAAGCTTTTCACATGTTCTTGGACATTTTGGAAAGGTCTTTGAGTCCTTTAACCAATGCTTTTGGTCCCATGTCATTTTGATTTACCAATCTCAAGTTATGGCCTTTGACTTAAAGTCCCTTTTTGTTGACTTTTGAAAATGACCTATAATGTTGAAATTGATAACTTTTTGTGAGAGCATTTCTTGGACTTGGAACATGAAGATGAATTGTAGGAAATGTCTTTCTCTTCAAAATGAGCTTTGGATGGAATTTTTCTGATAATCCATGTGAAAGTTATGCCCTGGTCAATTTCAGTTGACTTTTTCAACTGTCCAAATATAGCAACTTTTGCATCTTTGATGATTTCTGAGCCAAATTTTGAGAATCATGATCAAGCATTGATCAAATGATGTTTGTGGCTTCAAAATGATATATTGACCAAAAATTTGAACTTTTGACTGTCAAATGACCATTTTGCCCCTACAGTTGACTGTAGTGCAATCTAGGGTTTTGACTGTGCAATTTTAAGCTGAATGCCTTAAAACTTGACATGAGGATGCTTGACCATCTTTGTAGGCATATGAGACTTGATTGGGCCTTTGAAAAGTTCATTTGCTTGACCAGAACTCAAACCCTAGTTTTGACTGTCTAGGAGACAGTTGAGCTGCACAACCCTGGGGGACTTTTGTGACCTTGACTTGGCAATTCTTGATGAATATGGGAGGGCAAATTTTGGGGTACAACAGAGTGGTATGAGTTAACATATACTGCCTTAGTCGGTGAGCAGCCCATACCAAAGTGCAGCAAGTTTTCTCGAGCAGTGAGTAGCGAGTCTCACAGTCGGTAAACTTTTTGCTAAGGTAATAAATGGCATGCTCTTTTCGACCAGACTCGTCATGCTGGCCCAATACGCACCCCATTGAGTTATCCAAAACGGTCAGATACATGATCAGCAGCCTTCCTTTGACGGGTGGCATCAGAATAGGAGGTTCTAGCAGATACTCTTTGATCTTATCAAAACCAACTTGGCAATCGTCGTTCCATTCGACTACCTGATCTTTCTTCAATAGTTTGAAAATTGGCTCACAGGTAGACGTCAGATGAGAGATGAATCTGGTAATATAGTTCAAGCGCCCCAAGAACCCTCTAACCTCCTTTTCAGTACGGGGGGAAGGCATCTCTTGTATAGCTTTCACTTTTGTTGGATCTACCTCGATGCCTTTGTTGCTGACAATGAATCCTAGAAGTTTACCCGACCTAACTCCAAAAGTGCACTTACTTGGATTCAGCCTGAGTTTGTACTCTTTCAACCTGGCAAACAGCTTCTGCAAATGCTCAAGGTGTTCCTCCTCTGTTTTTGATCGAGCTACCATATCGTCTACGTAAACTTCGATCTCATGATGTATCATATCATGAAACAAAGCTACCATGGCGCGTTGATAAGTTGCCCCAGCGTTCTTCAGCCCGAACGGCATCACCTTGTAACAGAAGGTTCCCCACTGTGTAACAAAGGTTGTTTTCTCCATGTCCTCGGGGGCCATTTTGATCTAGTTGTAGCCCGAGAATCCATCCATGAAGGAAAACAATTTGTGCTGAGCCGTGTTGTCAATCAAAATGTCGATATGCGGTAGCAGAAAATCATCTTTAGGGCTAGCCCTGTTCAAATCCCGATAGTCCACACACATTCTGACCTTGCCATCTTTTTTAGGTATTGGCAAGATGTTAGCAACCCATTGTGGATAGGATGTAACAACCAGAAATCCAGTGTTGAATTGCTTCATTACTTCAGCTTTAATCTTCTCAGACATGTCGGGCCTCATTCGGAGGACTTTTTGCTTGATCGGTGGACAATCCTCACTTGTAGGGAGACGGTGAACCACTATGTCTGTGTCTAAACCCGGCATGTCTTCATAAGACCAGGCGAAGATTTCAACGTACTCATTCAACAGCTGTACCAAATGCTCCTTGACACTTGGTTCCAGATTGGCATCCACTTGTACTTCTTTCTTGTCTTCCTTTGTTCCTAAGTTGACTGTTTCCAACAACTCTTCATGAGGCAAGATGGCCCTTTCTTCTTGTTGTAGAAGTCTGGCTAGCTCTCCTGGTACTTCACAATCTTCGTCATCTTCATACTCAGCCTGATTGACCAAATCTTTAGAGTTATTGAAGGACATAGCAGAATAGTCACCCATAGAATCCAGAGTGGATGGGTACCTGCATTTGTGAGTGTGGGTGTGTGTAAGGGATAGCCATCCTTAAACAAACAAAAATGCAAAAGGAAAGAAAATGAACACAGCCGTTTATCAATGAAAAACATCCAATGAATCATTAAACATGGCATATGAATATGAAGAGAATCAAAACCCTTACAAATGGGCCTACATGCCCCGGGCAAGACATGAGGTGAAAAAGTAGTGTGCAGATTGTTTAAAAGTAATTATTACAGACCAACAGGAAATGTTCGAAAGATAAGTTACTGATTAATGAAAGTAATGGGGACAAAGTCTTTCGCCTCCCAGTTGTGCAGTCCCCCTTTGATGGTTGGGAAGATCCAGTCTTCAATGTTACCCTCTTCGTCTTCGTCTTCCAAAGCATTGATCCCATGAGGAGAAATCTTGATGGGCGTCCTTTCGATTTTTGAGCGACGCATAGCTTTCTGCCCCGCAGCGGTAAATCCCAACCCAAACTTGTCTGTTTTGTGAGGAATGTCAGGCAACTGTCCCCATGTTGAGCTCTTTCCCTCCTTCATTGCAGCCTTTGCGTCTTTCAGAGATGCCATCCTGGCCACCTACTTGGGTACCTCAGCTACTGCATTTGCTATAGCAACCTCGGGAGCAATTTCCTCGAAGTGTTGGAATGGTGTCTCAATGAATTTGCCCTCCACTTCCACATACCGAAAGGAGTTCAGGTGACTGATCATATATTCCTCTTCACCGTGTACAGTTATAATCTTTCCTTTGACAGGGTATTTCAGCATCTGATGTAGGGAGGAAGTGACTGCCCCAGCATTATGTATCCATGGTCTTCCTAGCAAGCAAGAGTATGACGGACGGATGTCCATCACATAGAAAGTTGAGTGGAATACTTCAGTGCCCACCTTGATGGGAATGTCGACCTCCCCATGCACCATCCTTTTTGATCCGTCAAAGGCTCTGACAATGATATTACTTGGTTTCAGCTCCAAGCCTTCACAATCCAACCGGTCGAGAGCCTTCTTAGGCAGCACGTTCAGAGAAGAACCAGTGTCGACCAAAACATGGGCAAGAGTAGTTCCTCGGTATTCAACTGACACGTGCAATGTGTCATTGTGCTTTCTTCCTTTCGGAGTCAGGTCAGCATCAGAGAAACCCAGGCCGTTGTCTGCGGTAAGGCTGGCTACACAATCCTGGAATTGATCGGCTGAGGTTTCCTGGGGTACATGGGCTGTCTTCAGAAATCTTATCAAAGCCTTGGCACGAGCCTCAGAACAAAGCAGCAATGCTAACATGGAGATCTTCGAGGGGGTTTGCCCCAGTTGCTCTACCACATCATAATCACTTTTCTTTATTATTTTCAGGATCTCCTCCATTTCTTTCTTAGAGGTTTAGGGGATGACCAATGGCTGAGCCCTCGTCCTGACGAGCTCATCTTGGATCCCTTTCCCCTTATCAGCAGAAGTAGGAGGGACAATCACAGGAGTAACAGCTTCTTCAATCAACGGAGTTCTTGCAGAAAGTTTTATCGGTGCAGGAGTAACTTTGGCAGCAGCTGAGGGTCCAAAGATTGCCTTTGGAGGGGAAATCTCTGGAGAGAAAATTCTCCCACTTCGGGTAATCTTGCTCGTACCGGCAATGTTTCCAATGTCGGCATCTTCTTCGTCAGAGCTCTCTTCAGTTATCTCAACTTGTTTAACACCATGGTAATAGATTTCTCCACCATAATTACATGGTATTGATTTGTCAGAAATGTAGGGGACAGGCCCAGGCATGGTTATCTTCAGAGGAACAAACTTCGTAGCGGATGTAATCTTAACAGGCTTTTTAGGGACCTTGGAAAGATTGGTGGAAATTGTGATTATTGAAACATCTTTGATAGGGGTTGGAGTAGCAGGAATCTTTTCGAAAAGAATTTGTTGACTGTCCATTAGGCCTTGGATGCCTATCTTCAGCAATGGACAGTCGATTGGTACGGAGGAACAACAGTAGAAGTCTTCTTTACATCCTGGGAAAATCCCAGCCTTCAACAGATTCAACTTGATTGTTAGTAATGGAGTTACCAGATCATCAACAGCAGAAACATACAGATCTTCTTCAACAGCATGAACATGATGACCATGCTTTGGCATCGGAGCAGATATCACGTTCAGCTTCTCGGGGGCGTCGAACTCAACCTCTTTTGCGTCTATCAAGTCTTGAATTTTATTCTTTAGCGCCCAACAATTGTTGGTGTCATGCCCGGCGCTGTCAGAATGATAGGCACATTTAGCATTAGCATGATAGTATGGAGATGTGGTGTTAGGGTTTTTCGGTGCCTCCTTTAAACCAGTCAGATTCAACTTCAACAAATGGGGAAGAACTTGTGCAGGTGTCATGTTGATGCGGGTGAACTGCCGTTGTGGCCGTTCTACCCGTTGCTGATTTGGTTTGGATTGGTTGTTACGAGGCTGATCATTTGACGAATTTTGAATCATTACGGCCCCTACAGTCGGCCGGCGCTCAGTTCTCCCCAATCCCTTTTGAGAGTACACAACAGTTGCCTCCTTCTTGGCTGGAAATGACTTTTTAACAGTTGTAGATGCAGAGGCATCCCTTTGAATCTTCCCACTCTTAATACCAGCTTCCACTCGTTCGCCAGTCAGAATCAATTCAATAAACCCTGCGGAAGAGATCCCGATCAAATGGTTGAAGAACGGGCCAGATAGGGTCCCCAAGAACATATCAACTAGTTCCCTATCAGAAATATGTGGCTGCACTCTTCCGGCCAAGTCGCGCCATTTCTAGGCGTATTCTTTGAATCCCTCATTTGAGGCCATTCCCATACTTTGTAGCTGAGTACGGGTTGGCGCCAAGTCAGAGTTATATTGATACTGGCGATAAAAGGCAGCTGCCAAATCCTCCCAACTATGTATCTTTGACCTCTCAAGCTTGTAAAACCAATCTAGCTATGTACCAGACAGGCTATCCTGGAAGAAGTGTACCCAAAGATTTCTATCGGACGTATGAGGTTGAATTCTTCGGACATATGACCTCAGGTGCATCTTCGGGCAAGACAGCCTGTCATATTTTGCAAAAATTGGCACCTTAAACTTTGGAGGGATCACAATTCCAGCAATCAAACCTAATTCTTCAAAATCTAACCCAGGAACCCTTTGCAGCTCCATAGCTGCCAGTCTATCCTCCAGGTTTTTGTATTTGTCATCCGCTGGCGGGTATTGCTGCTCTGAGTAGTCTTCATCTTCCTCAACCTCTTCCTCTTCTGCTTCGGACTCATAAGGTAGTGCAGCTCCTTTTCCCTTACTGGTTTCCTCCTCAGATGCGGAGGGAAATTCAAGAACTCTTCTAGCTTCATTCTCAAACCTTCTTCCCAGTGTAGCTACCCCAACTCTTTTCTTCTTATTTTTTCCTTTTTCTTGCTCTTTATTCCCTAGCAATGCTTTAAGATCCTCCTAACCCTTTGCCAAGGTCATAAGGAGTTGTTGAAACTGTGATTTTTGTGCCTGCAGATCTTTGACCGTCTGTTCGAGATTCATCTTACTGAAATAAACAGCAGAGAGATAAGGAAACCTGGTGTGAAGACCTGCTTATGCATATAATGAATGATATGTTTATTCATGTAATGCATTGAAGGATTTAGAAATTCAAAAATTTGTTGCAAACAAAAAGAACACACGTCATATTAATAAGAAGAAATTTTGTCAGTACATAAATGCCCCATGGGACAAATATTACAAAAACTTCTTAAGGTAAAAAGGCATTGCGCATCCTCTTTGGTGCGATGTAAGTGTTGAGGGTCTCCTCCTCGTGAAGTCGGCGGGTAAGTTCCAAAACCTTCTTCTCACTGGCGTTGAAGCTGGCTTCAAAAGTATTTTGTTCCTCCTTGAGTTGGATCCAACTCTTCTGCATCTCCTCCCATGATGTTGGCATGTCAGGATGTAGGATGGTGTATGGAACCTCTCCTTCCTTAACAGGCTCTTTAACCAAAGGGAGAATATGGGGATAAGGCATCATAAGACTCTGGGCTCGGGTTCTTACCCACTTGAGATAAGGCTCAAGAGGTATGGAGTTCTTGTGCCCCAGTGTCTTACTATCTACCTTGTTAGGCATCCTCCAAGCTCTGATGAATCTTTGTCGAAGTCCTTGCGCATCGTTGTCGAAGTCAAAAACTAGGTCAGGAATCAGCATGTCATGAGGGCCATCCCTCCGAGCGTATCCAAATTGTCTTAAAGCTAGACAGGTGTTGTAGGTAATGCCTCCCCTAATGCCAAGTAATGGAACATTAGGGAACTCACCACAACGATCGACGATGATGACATTTTCTCTGGACCGAGAACACCAATGTACATCAGAGTGTGTGAGGGTCATCAATCGTTGTGACCACCTTAAGCCTTGTTCATTCTTCAAAACTGATTGTGGATGGTGAGAAATAAACCACCCTACAAGGAGAGGAGTACAGCACATGAGAACACCTCTCTTCCTCATTGTTCGTGTGTAAAATGAGTGGAGGATGTCCCCAAGCAATGTAGGTATGGGATTTCTGGATAGGAAAATCTTGACAGTATTGACATCTATAAGTTGGTCAGGATTTGGGTACAAGACCAACCCATAAATGAGGAGTGCCACAATCTCTTCAAAGGCTTGCAGATCTAAGGAGTTCCAACACTCTTGTGCCTTCTCAAACAAGAATTTTGCCAAGAAGCCTTTGACACCACTTCTAGTCTCCCAATGCCCCTTGATGTCAGATGGTTGCAAGTGTAGTGCTTGAGCAACATCTTCAGGCTTTGGTTCTTTTTCCGTACCGTTGTAGGGTAGTTGATTAAGAATAGGAATCCTCAGGAGTTGAGAAAATCCCTCCAAAGTAGGCACCAATTGGTAGTCGGGGAATGTGAAACAGTGGTGAAGGGAGTCAAAGAACTGGAACAACACTTTCACCATGTCTTCTTCAATGTTGGTGTTGACTAGGCTGAGCAGTCTACCATGTCTTTTACTGAAGAGAGAGCTTTCTGGAATTCTGGATGTGAGCTCCTTGAGTTGAGGAGGGATTCTCACAAGGTTGACTTGGATAGTTTTCCTGCGAAGAATTTCCATGACCTATAAAACAAGAACAAAGATGAAGATCCAAACCCTTGAAATGGTTAGTGGATGCATATGATGCTTTATGATGTTCATGATGTATGCACAAACATATGTACAAGCAAGTCACACCAAAAACCCTAGTTTCAGGCTTGCATGAGGTTTCATAGGTAACCCTCTTGAGTGTAGTTGGCTTAAAAACCTGTCCTATAAATAGTAACCGGGTTCTAAGGGGCTCAATATCATTGAATGGTTTTCCATGTTCATTGTTTTGGTTTAGCCACTTAACTAGCGACCAAAATATTCCAAGAAAACAACCCTCAATGAGTGTAGTATCGAGTATCTACCAACTTCAGACTGCACCAAAGCCGGTCATCTCACTACCCCTAATAAAAGGCCAAGATGGTCAAGTAAGGTTCTAGGTCATTAGTGCTTAGTGACATCACTCAGCGGCCCCGTACTCTCCTTGATTGAACTCAAGGGTTACCGGTACTCACAAATATGTCGCACTAATATAGCTATTGCTTCAACCGTGTCGGTATACCCCACACAGTTTCCATAACATATTGCTATCTATGAATGTTTCCCAAATCCGGGTGTAGGATTTCAAGCCCCAACAAGAGAAACAAGATGTAAAGCAATCAAAGCAAACAATTAGTCATGCAATAGGGTGATCTAAGCCCTAAGGTTACTCCACTTTTAATTATTTCCCCAGCAGAGTCTCCAGTTCTGTGATATGGTGGGAGAACTGACTTGAGGTTTTGCGTTTGTTTTCGCAAATATTTCGGTTTAGCAAGAGTCGCCACCGACTTTTTATTTTATCCTAAGGAAAGGTTAAAAAGCACAGCAAAAACCTTTGAGATGTTTTCTTGGGTTCGGGGAGTAGATTATAGAAAGGGGAGGTATTAACACCCTTTCTATCCATGGTTATCCATGGGCTCTTAGTTACTTGCTTAGATCACTTGCCTTGCATTTTCAATTGTTTGAAATGGTGCTTTCAATTGTTTGAAATGGTGCTTTGTGTGTGATTTTGAAAGAGGTTTTGAAAAGGGGCCATTTGTTGTGGCAACCTTTGTAATGATCCATGTTTGAATGTATACAAATGTGTATTTGTCTTTTGAAAAGTTTTCAATGTTTTGAAAGTTTGTTTTGAAATTGTGTTGTGATGTGTGTTTTGAAAAATTGCAAGGGTTTGTTTTTTGCAAGTTTGGTCAAATAACCAAGAGCTGTCTACCCTAAATTTCTCAAATATCTTTCCTATGTTTTAACCCTTTTAACAGTATTGTTCCACCATTGTATTTGGTAGACAATCTTGTGTTAGGATGTTAACGGGACGGGCGCGGGTCATCGTTTAGACCAAGAATGCAATAGTGCCAAGTGTCTTTGGCAATTTTTCCTTTAAGGGACTTGATCATTTTTTAGGCAACTTGAGAAAGCGTCATCGAGGGACTATGATCATTTGAATTGTTTTTGTTTTGCCAAAGAAACTCAACATGCAAACATGGCCCATTTTTTTGAAGGCAACAAGTGGAGGAACCCTAAGGGTGCAAGTGTGTATTGTGTTGTCCATTTTCATGCTTATTTATCTTTGAATTAGGTCAAGCTATTTGTTGGTTGATTTTGCATACAAACCCTAGGTCTATCATGGCATAATTTGAAAGCCTTTAAATGCGGAAATTTAAAGTCCTAAATTATTACAACATGATTATGGGGATGGGGGTACAAATGTTTGAATAGGGGTATTTGACAAGAAATATAAACCCTAATTTACTATTACATCCATATTAAATAGACAAATATTAAATTGTACCATAATTAAATAAATACAATAAATATGCAAAATGTATTATGCACAAAAATGGTTTTTTATGTATGTAAAAGTATTTTTCAATGTAAAATATAAACAAAAAATAAAAAGGTTAATTTTTGGATATTTTTGTGGTTTTTAGGGGAAAACCCTAATTTTGAATAAATAGCAATTATTTATTAATTATATACAATATTATATATTAATTTATGCAAAAAATATAAAAAAAGAAGTATATTGTAAAAAGGGTATTTTTTAATGTCATATATTAATAAAAATAAAAAATGTATTATTTTCATACTTTATCCTAAATATTCTAATAAATGTACAAGTATTTATATTATATATATTTAAATATACTAAATATGTATAAAAATAAAAATATTAATTATTTACAATAAAGTATATTTTTTAGAAAATGTTTTCAAAAGGTAAATAAAAATAATGGCTGAAAATACATTTTTGTGTTATTTTTAATGTTTTTAAACAAAAAGGTATTTATATTTATTTTACATGTATAGATTCAAATAAAACAAATAAATTCCAAATAAAATGCAAAAATGGGTGGAAAAATATTTTTAATATTTTTTATATTTGAGTAAAAAATAATAAGTCAGAATCAAAAAGAAAAAATCAAAAATGAATAAAATATCACACAATGGGCCAGGGGGTGTAAAACTAAAAAAGGGGTGCAAACAGTAAGTTGACTCAGGCCCAGCCCAAGTCAACTCTGTCTTCAACCTCCAGCCATTTGAAACAGAAAACGCGCGCCCTTCCTTGTTCAACACTAACTCCTGATTCCTTGATTTTTAGCCAAAACTCATAACATAAACAATGTAGAGCATTAAATCGCGAGTTCATACATATAAAAATCTTGACCTAACTCTCAGAAATGAGGGAGAATTTCTTCATCCCCAATTTCTGACCTAAGTTTTTTTCAATGTTCATGGCCAAAATTCTCACAGCACGCACAATATAAATGAAAAGTAAATACATGGATGATTTCAGGGCTATGAGTAGAACATGTTTTCTTCACAAACCTAAGCCTAATCATGCCTGGATAGAGAGATAGAAGTTCCACATTTTTACATATTTCAGCTTGACTTGAACAGAGTAATGTGGCCAACTTCAATGGAGTTTGAGGATTTGTACAGCTTGCATGAGGTCCAAGGAACCTTCTCCAACACCTAGCTTGCTTTGAATCTACCTGTATCAAGCTATGGAAGTCAACCTGCACAGATGAAAAGTGAAAATTGCAAACTAGGTTAGGGGTGTTACAGTCTGTGTTTAGGGCTTGGGATAGTTTGTGTGGATGATATAGAATGTGTTTGGACAAGCTTGAGCAAAAACGCACGAATGGATATGATTATGGAGGTCAAGTTGCAGAACTTGCCCTGTTTTGCAACAAAACAGGGATTCTGAGTATGAGCAGGTCTTAGGGGTGAATGAGCTGTGCTTTATGCTTGATTTGGTGTATGAAAAATGTCTACAAAGTTGGCTTGAGCTTCTGTTTGCAGGAAGTGAGAGTTTTATCTCTTTTGCCAAGTTTCTTCTAAGGTAAGCAAGGATAGTCAAGTTGGGTTATAGGCCAGCACAGGTCCCTCAAGCATGATGCAAAACTCTCTCTTGATCAGTGGGATTTGTCTACAAACTTGTGCCTCAATGATTTGTCCCATGCCTCTTGGATTTTGAATTTGACATAAAGTATACCTTTTCAAAAATGGCAAATATGCTTTTTCTAATTATGGATCAATCTTGCATGTAATGACCAAATGAACAAAATAATGCTTGAACACAATGGTTTTGCATTTAATTATTGAGTGTGAAGAGGATTAGAGGCTTTTAATCTAGCTTGTACAAGCTGACTTGAAAAATGCCAATGTATGAACATGCATTTAGTCATGAACAAAAGTGACTTTTGCCCAACTTTGCCAATTCGATTCTCCCTAACCACAAGGGTGTTTGAGAAGTTCTTGGACAATTTGGAAACCTTGGAATGTGTACTATAATCCATCTTTGTAATGCAAATTTAAATTCCAAGTGGAACTATGTGAAAAGTGGCCATGAAGTTGGACAAAAATCCTGCCTAGAATAGGTCAAAAATTTTCTAAGTTAAGAATGTTTTGCACCCTTGTTCCAAAAATCATAACTTGAGCTACAAGCTTCCTTTGAGAAAACTTTGTGAATCAAAGTTGTAGATTTTGTAATGGACTACAAATTTCATGTTTTGAGTTTTGTTTGAATCCATTTTCATATTGGTGAAAGAATGGGGCAAAGTTAGGAAAAAATAAGGAAGTTTCATAACTTAGAAAAATTCTAAGTTATGAAATTTCTTCATTTTAAATCCTAATTTGCAAATTTGGGTTTCTTGATGAACAAGTTTCATAATTTGACATGTCTTGATGAAAAATGAATCTTGGTACTTGATTTTGACCAAAAAGTCAAAGTTTGACTTTTCAGTATACAATCAAATTTTGATCAGTTGACTGGAAAATTCATCTGTCAATCCTGTGCATTTGGGATCTTTTGAACTTGTGGAATGGGTCAAGACAATGCCATTGAGTCCTTGAGTCCATATGTGAGCTTGGTTTGCCATTGGTTAGGTCAAACAGTCAGCAATTGTCTTTGTGCAGTCAAAACCCTAAAAATTACAATTTTGCCCTTTTGGTGATCTGATCAAATTTCTTGTGGAATTGTGATCCAAACTTGATAAAATGGTCCATATGAGTTCATTATGTTGATGTGGGTCAGATTTCATGAGGTTTGACTGTCAATTGGCCACAGTTGACTTTTTCCCCAATACAGTTGATTTCTAGGTCAACTGTCCAATTGACTGGGCAAAGATTGGGATCAAGGGTTGAAACTTGGTATGGATAAACTTGTGAGTCCAACATGAAGCATGAAAGTAACTTTGGGCATTTTAGGTCAAAACATCTTTGTGCAAAATCAAACCCTAATTTGGGTCAACAGTGCAAGAAGGAGTCTTGAGCAGAGCAAACCCTAACTTGATCTTGAGCTCCAAGGGTCTTGTGGTGAGAAAATATTGATGAAAAGAGAAGGAAAATTTTGGGGTACAAGACACTCCTTTACAAACAAAGTTTTCAAAACACTTCATTACACTCTTAAAGACAGAAGCAGGAGTTAAATCGAAGTCAAAACTTTTCAAATCACATAAAGCACACAAAGAAGCAATTTTGAAAATGATGAGAAAGTACCTAAGAGCTCGTAGATAACTACAGATAGAAAGGGTGCTAATACCTTACCTTTCTATAATCTACCCCCCGTACTCAGAAATATCTCGAAAAAGGAATTTTTCAGTGCTTTTTTACTTTCCTTGTTGGATAAAATAAAAGTCGATGGTGACTCTTGCTTACTGCAACATTTTGCAAACACAAACGCAAAACGCAAACCAGCATTCCTAAAAAAACAGTCTCGGTTCTGGCCACCGTATCACAAAACTGGCGACTCTGCTGGGGATTTAATAAGTGAGGTGTACCTTAGGATTAGTTCATCATATTGTTTTCAATTGTTAGATTTGTTTGCTTTATATTTGTGGGCTTTGTATCGGAGTTACTATAGATCCTAACCCGGATCTAGGGGATACCTTTTAGGTAAGTAGCAATAGACTGTGAGGGAACTGTACGGCATAGAGCGATACGGTTGAAGCGGTAGCTACGTTGATGTGGCACATTAGTTGGTACCGATATCCCTTGTGGAGGAACAAGGGGAGTATGAGGCTGCTATATGGGTCATTAAGCATCAACTGACCTTAGAACCTATAATTGACCAACTTGGTCATAGGAAGTAGCAAGATGCTACACTCATTGAGACCGTACTCTCGAGATGGTTCCGGCTGCAAGAAAAGATTGCGTGAGCTGAAACTATGACCGATGGAGAATGGTCAGTGATATTGAGAACCTCTAGAACCCGGTTACTATTATCAGGTTTAACCAACTAAACTGCAAGAGGGTAGTACCTAGACTCCATGCAAGCCTAAACTCAAGGGCTATTGTGTGACTTGTTTGCCCTTACCATGTTTGCTATCTGTGATACCTGTGGTGTGTTTTTATCATGACATCATGCATCATGACATAGCATGCATATTTCATTAGACTAACCATTTCAAAGACCGAGGGGATTCATCTTTGTTCTGTTTTGTAGATCATGGCCTCTATGCGCATAAATACCATTCGAGTCAACTTCGTGCAAATCCCTGCTCAGCTTAGAGAGTTGGTTTCAAAAGTTCCTAATACATCTTCCTTTGTTAGAAGACATGGTCATCTCCTTAGCCTGGTCACTTCAAAGTTGGATGAGCAAATGATGAGTGTCCTGTTCCAGTTCTTTGACCCGTTGCATCATTGTTTCACCTTCCTGGATTATCAGCTAGTCCCTACTTTGGAGGAGTTTTCTGATTTACTGGGCATATCTATTCTAGAGCAGACACCCTTTACTGGTTTGGAGATAGCTCTTAGGCCAGAGGATATTGCTTCAGCCCTACATCTAAAAATGGTTGATGTAGTATCTAATTGGGAGACTCGGAGTGGGGTTAAAGGTTTCTTGGCAAAGTTTTTGATCGATCAAGCTCAACAGTTCTGGGATAGTTTGGACTTTCAAGCATTTGAAGACATCCTGGCTCTCCTCATCTACGGCTTGGTTCTGTTCCCAAATCCAGATTCTTTCGCTGATGTGAAAGCAGTCAAGATCTTCATGTCTCGTAACCCAGTGCCTACTAATCTGGGGGCATTGAAGAGATCTTGGATCTAGTTAAAGGAAGAAAGGGATACCTACAGAGAGAAGTATCATGAGCAGGAATGGAAGATCTTGAAGCTTACAAGGAAGCTTGAGAATGAGAGGACGATCAACGATTATGCAGCACGAAAGGAAAACGACCATGGGACTTCTGATGTCTTTTATTATTTCTAGCCTAGATTTGCTTTTCAGTTTATTTCTTTTGTAACACCTTAAAGGCATTTGTTAAACATTGTTACAAGTTTTAATCTAATAAAGTGTGTTTTATTTTGGTTTACAAATTTGAATCTCCCAAAGTCTTTAAAATTATTTCATATGCATTCCATTACCATGCACCTCATTACAGGTACCCTTACAGGTTTCTTATCTTCTTCGCTGTTTATTTCAGCATAATAATGTCTTCTGAAACATCTACTGATCAAGCTATTAAGGCTCTTCAGGCTCAGAATGCTCAGTTCCAGGAAATGTTCTTGAACTTAGCCAAGAGTCAACAAGATTTGAAGACTCTCATCTTGAAGGACAAGAAGAAGAAGAAGAAGAAGAAGAAGGTGGTTCTGCTGAATATGGGTCACAGATTTGGGAATAGGTTGCGACAGGAAGCTGATATGTCTCATTCATCTGGAGGAGGAGAGAATCAAGAGGAAAGGAAGGGTCCTAGCTTTGTGGTTTCTGACAATGACACTGATTTTGATGATGAACAGTACCCTCCTACTGAGGATAAGTACAAACAACTTGAAGACCGTCTGAGTGCCATGGAGATTCAGAAGGTTCCCGGTTTGGATTTTGGAGATTTGGGGCTGGCATTGGGAGTGGTGATCCCACACAAGTTTAAAGCACATGTCTTTGCTAAGTATGATGGGGTATCTTGTCCAAAGCTACACCTCCGCTCATACGTCAGAAAGATTCAACCATATACTGCTGATAGGAACCTCTGGGTTCATTTCTTTCAAGATAGTATGTCAGGGACTCAACTTGAATGGTTCTACCAATTGGAGGGAGCTAATGTCCACAACTGGGAGGACCTTGCTGATGCTTTTTACAAGCAATACCAGTATAATGCCGACCTTGCTCCCACGCATACCCAACTTCAGGGTATGTCCATGGGTGCGAGCGAAGGTTTTAAGGACTACGCTCAGAAATGGAGAGATCTGGCTGGAAGAGTACAACCCCCTCTGTCTGATAGGGAGTTGGTGGATATGTTTCTTGGGACTTTGTCTTGTCCATATTTCAATCATTTGATCGGTAGTTCATCGTTTGGGTTCACTGAATTGATAATGACTGGGGAGAGAGTAGAAGCTGGTATTAGAAGTGGCAAGATACAGAAAGGTGCTTCGTCAAGTACAGAGAAGAAGCCTTTCAAGAAGGAATCTAGTGCAGTTTACAGCTCGAGGAGCCAAAACCGACCTGAGCGCCGCCAAGAAGTGAATGTGGTGGTAATATCAAGACCTACTGTTTCCCTACAATGCAAGAATCAGCAAAGAGTAGAGAGACCGCAAAGATAGTATACTCGGCTCAGTATGACCTTATCTCAAATTTTACCGTAATTGCTGAAGACTAACCTGGTGACTCTGAGGGAAGCTCCGAAGAATCCCAGTACTGCCTCTCCGCTGTATAATCCGAACGCCCGATGTGCCTATCACTCTGATAGCCCAGGGCATGATACAAAGAACTATTGGGCCTTGAGGAATAAGGTGCAAGATTTGATTGAAGCTAAAGAAATTGAGTTTGACGCACCAGAAAAGCCTAATGTCATGACTGCTCCTATGCCCAAGCATGGAGTAAATATGTGGATAATGATTCATTTGTGACCTCTGTGGAAGACATTTCTACTCCGTTGATGATTGTAAAGAAGAACCTATTGTTGGCCGGTTTATTTCCGGGTTGTGGCGAAGGTTGCCACCTGTGTTCCATCCTACCTGCTGGTTGCCATTTATTGAAGTCAGGTGTTTAGCGCCTGATGGATAACAAAGAGATCTTGTTCGAGAAAACTTTGGTTCTGTTGATTCCCGTTGAGGATGTTTCCATAATAACCATTTCCGCCAATCCTTCCAAGGCTTCCTCGAGAAAGCCTGTTAGGATTACATATGTTCCGAGAGTTGCTCCATTGATCATTACTATTCCTGGTCCTATCCCTTACACTTCGGATAAGGATGTCCCGTGGCACTATGAGGCCGATGTGTGATGTGTCAGCGATCGACCTAATGTCTAACGGTATCTTAACTGCAAGCGCACAGCCTATCGCGGTAGTAATAAAAGATTGTCGAATCCACAGGGACTTTGTAATCACTCTAGTGCGGGAAAGTAATGCTAGTTTAGCTGAGGCGGAAATTGTCACATTTGGTTTTGGGAAGGTTAAGGAAGGTAAACTAATTGATTTTAAAGTAATTATAAAATGAAATGGTCG
This sequence comes from Vicia faba, assembly GCA_948472305.1. Taxonomy (NCBI): domain Eukaryota; kingdom Viridiplantae; phylum Streptophyta; class Magnoliopsida; order Fabales; family Fabaceae; genus Vicia; species Vicia faba. Next base: position 1,034,021,622 of record OX451738.1, on the reverse strand, counting down.
GTATGCAATAGAGTCGACCTAAAGGATCTAATCGGACCTAGGCATATAAGGATGGTCAACTTGGTTTATCTGTAGAATTAATCAGTTTAAAAACCCTCAACTCACACTTTCATGGTCTTATCTCGGATTATACGTCTAAAGCCCTATACCTGCTTTCGCTAGCCTATAAGTGTTTAGAAGTATTTTTTGGAAACTTAATTAATTCTAATTTGGTTTAAAGCGCTTTCACTGTATTTAAATCAAATGCCTAACTTTAGCTATCCGGTTAAAAACCTCACACTTTTGTGGTCTCGATCTAACATATTTACTCTTCTTACTTTCGTAACAAAGGTTTTATTTTTAAGCATAAAAAGTTATAACCAGAGTTAAGTTGATTAAAGTTTTAGCCTAAGTTTGATCAGATGCCTAATGTCTCTTACTATCCCATACCGATGCTAAAGGTTTAGCTAGCCATGGAAATTATAATGAACGTACTGGAAATAAAAACAAACAAATATAGATTGGACATTATAAATAATAAATTAAACATGCATTAATTAATTAAAAGGTATGTAATACAATTGCAAAATAGAAACCTGAAAATAAAGCCAATACTTCAATCCCTCTTCCACAAATCGGAAACTCGGACTTGGTATCGGTAATATGACAAATTCTGAGGCTTGAATAATAAATCCTAAACTATAATAATAATTTCCTGATGTTGGAAATTATTATTTGGGCAATGAAATTAAAAGAATGGAAATAAACGAATGCAGAAAAATAACAACTGAAGGAATAATGGTTTTGATTTAGGCAGAGCTTCCGCACAAGTAAACTGTAATATGCTCCGTGCCTCTAACGTTGAATGTTGAGGTATTTATAGAGGAATGAATTTGGCAGCTGGCTTGAAGACTTGTAATGAAGCTTTCCTTAAAAATCTCCACAAATGTAGGAACGTGGGTAGTTGAGGAAGAAGTGGTGAACGTGGGGTTTGACTGGAGAGAAATAAGGAGTTTGAAAACTCCTTCTGTTTTGCTTTGCCATGATCTGCACTATCAAATAACTGGTATGCACATTACGGTCGTCACTGAGGCGTTACGAGCAGGTTTGGTGTTTCTCTGTGTTACGGTCGTGGCAGATGTGTTACGGTCGTAACACGCTTCATGATGGCTTACGGTCGTGGCAGATGTGTTACGACCGTCACAGCTACAAAATCTGTAATTCTTGACAGATTTATCTTTTTCTTCTATTCTTTTGATGCTTTCTTGCATTGTTTCATGTTTTCTTCTGTTTTGAGCTGAGTTATGAATACCTGCAAAAAGTAATGACAAACTCGAAATATTCGGGAGTTAATCGGGTCAAAATAATACAGAACGGGTAAATTTCATGGAAAATAAACGATACAATTTCGTGTTATCAAATTCCCCCATACTTAAACCTTTGCTTGTCCTCAAGCAAAATAATCAATTGAAAATATCGAACAAGTTTTTATAAACGCACATAACTAGTATACCTTTCGTTTTCAAATAATTACAAGAAATGCTAAGTTAGTTCGGCCGAGAAAATCGAATGAAACAACAACGATACATAAATGACACAAGCAACAAGCTAGTCGACGACTATCCGTTTTAAACGAAACGTCCAATTATACCGTTATAATTCAACTCAAGGTTTCTCGTTCATATTTCACCCGGTTTCGTTCTTGCGCAATCAGATTAAGCCCATTATCCTTGCACGCACATAGTGGAATAGCCGGTTAGTGGTTCTGATCAAAACACAACGGTTTCTGGCACAATTATGTGGCAACCTCTTTTATCCAATTGCAAGATGCGGGGGATCAAACCGTAGTCTGCCCTACCGAGTTCAGTACCAGATGCTTCTGAACCACCTAGACAATGGATTCTCATGTTACTTAGTAGAAGCTTTTGCATCCGTTGGATTAAACGATCGGGTGAGGATCGCCCAATTTAATTGGTGCAATACATATTTCCTTAAAGCATGTAACATTCTATTTAAATCAATTTGCAAGATCATCCACTTATGTTCATCGACTTTCCACGTGGATTGTGTTAAGACTGGTGCCGACTGCTAATATAAACTACTAGGGGCTAATTTAAGACTTAAAACTCAAAGTATCGGTATAACGAAAATGGAGACGATTCGCGTAAGTAGGGAGTCGAAGGTGTCATAATCATATAGTTCCCGTTGGATCGCTCTCGGCCTTCTAACTAAGATTTCAGTTAAAGTAGGTAACTAATGGTTATGCGAATATAAAAGGCGAAAAAAATTTTGGTATGGCTAAATAAAACGGGGAGAAAATGAAATAACTAAATATAACTGAAATAGAAATGAAATTACTCGTTCTGAAATTAAGAATGCAGTGCTCCTCCCACACTATATCAAACATTGTATCAATGTTATGATATAATGGCGAGGATAAATGAAAAATACATCGGAAAAACAAGGAAAACAACAAGAAAAGGAAAAACTACTGGCGACCACGGCGGCTTCGGGTTCGTGACCGTCTGGAAGGAGTAGCTTCAGAGTCAGTGCCCTGGGGTTCAAGAGATGTAACATCCATCCTTAAAGCATTAAGCTCGCATAGCACTTCATCAAGCCTTTCATTCGTCGAGCGTTGACCACTCAAGATTTGGGCATTTTGCGCGAGTAAGGCGTCGAAACGCTCCTGATGCTTTCTTTCAAGAGCTACAGCCATCTGATTTTGCTGATGGAGGGCTCTGAGGACGTCCTCCATAGTAAAAGGAGGTGGTGCAGAAGAGGACGACTCGGGAATGTCAGGCACGGGAACAGCTCGATCCAGTTCTTCCTGCATCTCATCAGTGGGGCCGACATGAGGTTCTTCTTGAGCAGCAGCAGGGACTTCAGGGTCTTCAAGGTTAAATAGCCAGTTGGCTCGGTTCTGAGGGTCGATTCGGTCCCTGCAAGGAAAAACAATGTTAGTGTAAACTCGGTTCTGTATCACTGGATGGAATTTTCCGTCGTCCCGCTCGTGGATGAGGTGGGCTAATTTGCAATGATCCAAAGTAAGCAGGACCGATGGTCGGGATGGCAGATGAGCAAGGGTGTCACCATGGTTTAGTGCTAAAGCAAGAGAAGTGACAAGCCCTCCGAAATAGAAAGGTTTTCTGCCTCTGGTGCAGATGGAGTGAATATGGGCCAGGAGGAAAGGTGCGGCATTAATTTTCTGACCCGAGAATGCACAATGCATGAAAAATAGCTCCTTGGAGTTGAGCTTGTGGTTACTATCCCTTGCAAAGATTGTGTTGGATAAGATGCGGTGGAAGTAGCGAATGGCGGGGTTGTGGATTTGGGTAGCATTGAGGTGATCGTATGAATTAGCCCGATTATTGGTCAAGCTATGCCAAAGGTTGAAGGATTCCTCATAAAAGGTGTCAGGCACACGTAGGTGAGCGCCTTCATCAGTACAGAAGTCTAGTAGGCGACCGAATGCATTCTGAGAGAACTCGTATTCGGTGCTGAAAATGCGGAACCTTACCACACCGGTAAGTTGATTACTTGGGCCATTCGGAGTGATGTAGCAAAATGAACTGAGGAACTCAAGGGTGAGATTCTCGTACGTTGGTTGTGGCTGGCTACATAGGGTCCAAAGGTTGACATTCTGTAGTAGGTGTTGGACACTTTCAAGTAACCCGAGGTTTCGAAGGCAGTCAATGTCGACGAACCTCGTGGGATGGATGCCTCGGCGTTGGAACTTCAGGAACCGCGTGCGTTGAGTTTCACCTGCTTCGCCATCGCGTAGGGTAATTCCAGGAATGGGTTGGAGATTGTTCGCCATTTGCATGCAAGAGTGTTTGAGTGAGAATGGTTGTGGTTGGTGAATGAGAGAATGAGAAGATGATACGGATAATGGACGTATATAAAGTGGAAGGAGATAGTGGGAAGTTTGAAAATTGATAGGGATTAGTGGTGGGTTGAATGGGGTTAATGGGTAGTTAATGGAGGAAGAAGAGAGAAAGGTTGAGGGAAGAAGAAAAGGGAACGTTCTGCTAACAGGGTTACTGATGTAGCCCGTGTTACGGTCGTAACACCAAGCTGACGAGTGTAACGCTCTGAAAGGCGCGTGACGGTCGTGGGGGATGGATTACGATCGTGGCAGCTACGAATTTTGCAATTTTTTACAGAACAGAATAGAACACAATTACGCAGAGTATATATTTTTATAGCAGGCAGAACATCTCAGGCATTCCAACATAAACACAACATTAATTTATTCAACATATAATCCAACATATATAATTCGCAATAGAGTAGAAAACCATAAAACATTGTAAGCAGCATAATGATTGTAAGTTTAAAATTGAAAACAAACAATTGCATTAATTCAAATTGAGTAACTTGTTCTTTTTGACAGAAAATAAATGACTTGTAAATTGAAATGCAGTAATTTAACAAAAAATTGAAACTACCTAGAAACAAAGCAGAATGGAAAAAATATAAAAACTAAGAATTGAAAAACTGAAAACTGAAAAACTAAGAAACTAAAAACTGCTTCATCCAATCTTTTCTTTTAATATCTCTAAAGCTTGGGTGATGTTATAGAATTGCTCCACCGAGATGTCAGTTAAACCAATAAGATCCAAACGCATAGTCTTCAACTCATTCTTTATTCCATCAATGACAGTTTTATAAGCATCCAAAGTGGTCAGAATGGTGTTTAATTGTGTAGTATATTCTCCTTGGTTTATATCAGGGGCTACTTGTGCTTCAGCCATATTTGTAAAGTCGTGGTAACCAGGAGGAGTTTCAGGATCTGTTTCATTTTCAGACATGAAATTATTAGCAATAAAATATGATTGTGGTGTTTCTGGTGTCGAAGGATGGTCGGGTGGATTCAATTCGTACAACCAATTTCCACGGTTATGGACACTTACTCGGGCATGGTTCGGAAGGGTAAAAAGAGTAACAGCTTCGTTTCTGATCAGGTAATCATAAGGTGCAGGGCATAAATTTCCTATTATCCGGTTGTTGAAACAGAAATCAATATTCATAGGCCTAATTGATCCAAATGGTGCACAGTTATTAAGTTGGTAACGAGGTCCAAGAGCATGTGCAATCATTGTAACTAATCCTCCCACACTGACAGGAACATTAGGGTCCTCACTAATGCGGGTAAAGGTCTTCATCAGGAGTGGGACAGCATTGACAGGGCGTCCTAGATTCATACAATAAAGCAGAGATAATTCATCCTTGGATACAGCATTTTGGTTTTGTTCTTTTCCAAACAGAGTGTGGGCAAGAATCCTATGGAAATAACGGATGGTTGGGTTATGTATCTCATTGTTATCCATACTTTCTGGGTCAGGGTGATAGTTTCCGGTTAAAGTACCCCAGAAGTAATCCAGCTCAAAATCCAATAAATCGGCCTCAGGGGTAGTAAAAGCTAAGGGTCCGCTGGGGAATCCTAATAAAGCAGCTAAGTCCCTATGGTTATAGGTGAACTCAATACCAAAAAGTCTGAAGGTAATGATTCCTTTTCGGGCTCCGACACCGTGTTAAGGGATGTAAACTAGAGAACTCAAGAACTCAAGGGTAAGCTCTCGGTAAGTGATAAACCTATTTTTCAGGTGGGCTTTCTCCCATCCCAACTGGTTAAACATGTAGTAAACACTGTCAGTAATGCCTAAAGAGTCCATAGTGGGTTCATCATGATACAGGGTTAAACTGATGTCTCGCTGAGACAAAGCCTCAAATCTTCTTCGTTGGTTTCTACCTCTAAAGGTGGTTTCCATAAAGTTCTGTGGAGGAGCCATAGCAAAAACAAAGCGGGGAAACAGAGTAGAGGAGAAAGTAAAGAGAAAAAGACTATTCAGAAATCCTGTGGCAAGTAAAATTGTTTTGAAATCAGCAGCAGTTTCATAAAAGTTTTAAAAAAAATGAAAAATACTTATATAGCAAGCAAAAACATATAATACAAACAAAATAGCAGGTAAAAACAAATAAAATGGGTTGCCTCCCATGAAGCGCTGTTTTTAACGTCATAAGCCTGACGAAATACCTAGTGGAAGATTAGTTGGGAGAAATAGGTGGCAGTTCTACAAGTGTAAGCTTATTCGTATAATCTCTATTATCTATACGATGATATTGTTTTAACCGCTGTCCGTTTACAATAAACGGGGCGCTATTTCTATCCTTAATTTCTACCGCTCCGCTAGGAAAAACTCTTGTAATTTCGAAAGGACCGGACCATCTAGATTTAAGTTTTCCAGGGAAGAGTCTAAGTCTAGAATTAAATAAAAGTACGACATCTCCCACACTAAATTCTTTCCGAGATAAACGCTGATCGTGCCATTTTTTAGTTCGTTCTTTGTATATTTTAGTGTTTTTGTAAGCGTCTAGTCTTAATTCTTCCAGTTCATGTAAATCGAGGATTCGTTTCTCGCCAGCAGCAGTGTAATTAATATTGAGTGTCTTTATCGCCCAATAAGCTTTATGCTCTAATTCTACCGGGAGATGACATGATTTTCCGTAAACAAGTTTGAAAGGTGTAGTTCCGATAGGAGTCTTGTAAGCCGTCCTATAAGCCCATAAAGCTTCGTTAATCTTGGATGACCAATCTTTTCGAGATATCGCGACAGTTTTTTCTAATATTTGTTTAATCTCTCTGTTCGAAACTTCGACTTGTCCGCTAGTTTGCGGATGATAAGGTGTTGCTACGCGGTGTTTCACTCCATATTTAGATAGTAATTTATCAAATATCTTCGAAATAAAATGAGATCCACCGTCACTGATAACAAGTCGGGGGACACCAAAACGCGGGAAAATTATATTCTTGAAAAGCTTTATCACTACTCGTGTGTCATTTGTAGGAGAAGCTATTGCCTCGATCCATTTTGAAACGTAATCGACAGCGACGAGTATAAACTTGTTTCCAAAAGAAGATGGGAAAGGTCCCATAAAATCTATTCCCCAAACATCAAAGACTTCAACTTCAAGTATTCCTTTCTGAGGCATTTCATCGCGTCTTGAGATATTACCGGTGCGTTGGCATCGATCACAGTTTTTAACGGCGACGTGGACATCCTTCCACAGGTTAGGCCAGAAAAGGCCGGCTTGGAGAATTTTGGCACACGTTTTAGAGGTGCTAGTATGTCCGCCATAAGGAGATGAATGACAATGGGAAATGACGTTTTCTATTTCTTCGTCGGGTATACACCGGCGGAAAATTCCATCAGGTCCTCGTTTAAATAAAAGTGGTTCGTCCCAATAGTAACTCTTGAGATCATGGAAGAATTTCTTTTTCTGTTGGTAAGTTAAGTCAGGTGGAAGCGCTCCGGCAGCTAAATAATTAACGATGTCAGCATACCAAGGCAATCCTATGGTCATGTCGATGGCTTCCACGACTTCTTTAGTTTCTGGTTTATTTAAATCCAATTGAGCTAAGTCGCTTATCATATGTGCTATCAGATGTTCATACGGAAAATCGTCGTTAATTGGCACTTGTTCGGGTTTTATACCTTCTAAACAGGATAAATGATCCGCTACGACGTTTTCGGTTCCTTTCTTATCTTTAATTTCCAAGTCGAATTCTTGTAAAAGTAAGATCCATCGGAGGAGTCTGGGTTTTGCATCCTTCTGGGCAAGTAAATATCTGATGGCAGCGTGGTCCGTGTAAATGATGATTTTTGCTCCTACAAGGTAAGAACGGAATTTGTCAAGCGCGAAGACCACGGCTAAGAGTTCTTTTTCGGTGGTGGCGTAGTTCATCTGAGCTGAGTCTAGCGTTCTGCTGGCGTAGTAAATTGCGTGAAGTTTCTTATCTTTCCTTTATCCAAGAACTGCGCCTACAACGTAATCACTTGCATCGCACATGATTTCGAAAGGTACCTTCCAATCGGGCGGTTGCATGATTGGTGCAGAAATAAGTGTGGCTTTAAGGGTTTCAAAAGCTTTAAGACAATCGTCATCGAATATGAACTCATCATCCTTCATTAATAGACCGGTAAGTGGTTTTGTAATTTTCGAGAAATCTTTAATAAAGCGTCGGTAAAAACTGGCGTGTCCTAGAAAACTCCGTATCTCTCGAACGGTCTTTGGTGGTTGGAGTTCTTTAATCACTTCTATCTTAGCTTTATCAACTTCAATTCCTTTATTAGAAATAACATGTCCAAGTATGATTCCTTCTCTGACCATGAAATGGCATTTTTCCCAGTTGAGCACAAGGTTTACTTTTACACATCGTTCTAAAACACTTTCTAAATTAGATAGACATCCTTCAAAGCTTTGTCCATACACAGAGAAGTCGTCCATAAACACTTCCATGATGTTGTCAATGAAATCTGCGAAGATGGCCATCATACATCGTTGGAAAGTTGCGGGAGCATTACATAATCCAAACGGCATTCGTCTGTACGCGAACGTTCCATAGGGACACGTGAATGTAGTCTTCTCTTGATCATCAGGGTGAATCGGAATTTGGAAAAATCCGGAATAACCGTCTAAATAGCAGAAATATGAGTGTTTGGATAATCGTTCTAACATTTGATCAATAAAGGGTAAAGGAAAATGGTCTTTCCGAGTAGCTTTGTTCAGTTTTCGATAATCAATGCACACTCTGTGTCCACTAACTACTCTTTGTGTTATTGATTCGCCTTGTGCGTTTTTCACGACAGTGACACCTCCTTTCTTAGGTACGACATGCACTGGGCTAACCCATTTACTGTCGGAGATCGGGTATATAATTCCAGCTTCCATTAGCTTTTTGATTTCATCTCTGACTACAGTGCTTAGAATCAGATTGATTCTTCTTTGAGGTTCTCGAGAGGTTTTGCAATCCTCTTCTAATAGAATACGGTGCATACAAATTGAAGGACAAATTCCTTTTAAGTCTGATATGTTGTAACCTAACGCAGTAGGGTATTTCCTTAGAACGTCTAAAAGTTTCTGAGTTTCGAGCGTTCCTAAACTGGAATTCACTATTACAGGTCGAGTTTGTTCAGTATCAAGGAATTCGTATCGTAGATTTTTAGGTAGAACTTTCAATTCTAGTTTTGGTTTCTTGGAACATGGCATATGATCGGGTGTAAGTGCTAGACTTTCGCTTAGACTGTCATCTTTATATGGTTCTCGCCAATTGTCGTCTTCGAATATCAAAGGGGTTTCAATTTTCATTATTTCGGAATATGTGGTTTGTTCAACTTCCATCTCTCTCACGCACTCGTCTATAATATCGAGTAAAATAACATGTGTCATTCATGGCGGGTGCTTGTAGAAATTGAGTGAGGATGAATTCCACTTTTTCCTCTCCGACTTCGAATGTTAATCTGCCCTTCTTGACATCAATTATAGCTCCAGCTGTGGCTAGGAATGGTCTTCCTAGTATGATAGGGGTAACTGAGTCCTCGGTTATGTCCATGATGATGAAATCGGTAGGGATATAGAATTGACCTATTCTAACTGGAACGTTTTCTAGTATACCTACAGGGTATTTAACCGATCGGTCGGCTAATTGGACGGACATTTTCGTGGGTCTGAGTTCTCCCATCTCTAGCTTTTTATAGATAGATAAGGGCATGACACTAATGCTTGCTCCTAAGTCATATAGAGCTTTGTCTATGACAAATTTTCCAATATTACAAGGTATAGAGAAACTACCTGGGTCTTTTAGCTTAGGAGGCATATTGTTTTGAATGATCGTGCTACACTCGGCAGTGAGTGTAACTGTTTCGTTATCCTCTATCTTCTTCTTGTTGGATAGGATTTCCTTAAGAAATTTAGCGTACGAGGGCATCTGAGTGATGGCTTCTGTAAAAGGTATTGTTATATTGAGTTGTTTCAGAAGTTCAACTAATTTCTTGAACTGGCCCATCGTTTTGGAATTTGTAAGTCTCTGAGGATACGGGATTGGTAGTTTATAAGGTGGTGGAGGTACATAAGGCTTCTCTTGCTCCACTGCCTCTTGCGTTTCGATTTCCTTTTCTTTTTCTTTAGGTTCATTGGCTTGTTCAGGCGGCTCGCTCTGCTTTTGGTACATGGCTGGATTTTCTAGTCTCGGGTCAACAGGTCCGTCGAGTTCTTTTCCACTTCTCAGTATCACAGCATTAGCATGTCCTTTCGGGTTGGGCTGTGGTTGACCAGGAAAAATTCCAGCCGGTGCCGCAGTAGGTGCTTGTTGTTGAGCTACCTGCGAAATTTGCGTCTCAAGCATCTTGTTATGGGTGGCTAAAGCATCAACCTTGATAGCTAATTGTTTTATCTGCTCATTAGTGTGTAAATTTTGATTCATAACGTCTTTATTAGTCTGAGCTTGGGAAGCAACGAAGTGTTCAATCATGATTTCTAGGTTAGATTTCCTAGGAGCATTAGGTCCATTACCAGGATGATTTGGGATAGCTTTTGGATAACCGGGTGGTGTGGCAGGAGCTTGTACAGGCGCGTATAACGCGTTGTTACTTTTGTATGAAAAGTTCGGATGATTTTTCCAGCATGGGTTATAGGTATTGCTATAAGGGTTCCCTTGTACATAGTTTGCTTGTTCAGCTGGAACTCTTGTTAGAAGTGGGCATTCTGGAGCAAGATGTGATTGAAGACCACATAGATCGCAAGTTTGGACAACTGCAGCCACTGTAGCTGCAGGAGCAGTGGTAAGGTTTTCTAGCTTTTGGGTAAGAGCTTCCACTTTAGCATTGACTTGGTCCAGGATATTCACTTCAGACATTCCACCTTTGGTTTGGGATTTCTCCACATTAGCTCTTTCTCTTCCCCATTGATAGTGGTTCTGGGCCATACTTTCGATAAGTTGATTTGCTTCGGCATATGGTTTATCCATCAGTGCGCCACCAGCAGCGGCGTCTATAGTCATTCTTGTGTTATACAAGAGACCGTTATAAAACGTATGAATGATTAGCCATTCTTCTAAACCATGATGAGGACAGAGTCTAATCATGTCCTTGTAACGTTCCCATGCTTCGAAAAGTGATTCGTTATCTTTTTGTCTAAAACCGTTGATGTTAGCTCTAAGCATAGCAGTTTTGCTTGGTGGGAAATATCTAGCCAAGAAGACTTTTTTCAATTCATCCCATGTGGTGATTGAATTTGAAGGAAGGGATTGGAGCCAGGCTCGGGCTCTGTCTCTTAAAGTAAAAGGAAATAGGCGCAATCGTATCGCCTCGGGGTTTACACCATTCGCTTTTACAGTGTCTGCGTACTGCACAAACACTGACAGATGTAGGTTAGGGTCGTCAGTAGGAGATCCAGAAAATTGGTTCTGCTGAACGGCGGATAGAAGCGAAGGTTTCAGCTCGAAATTGTTTCGAGCGATAGCAGGGGAGGAAATGCTGTTGTGAGGCTCCGCTTGCGAAGGAACTGCGTAGTCCTTAAGAGCGTGAGGCGGATTTGGTACGTCAGCCATTGTCGATTCTTCGATAGATTCCGATAACGGGATATCAGGAATTTTAGTCGGAGGAAGATTGTTGAGAGATCGGTATTCTTGAATTCGGCGTCTTAATCTTAAGTAACGCTCGATATCGTTAATTTGTAAATGCAAAGGCTCGTTTTGAGAACGAGTGTTTGGCATACAACAGAGGGAAATATAAAAAGTTTCCTTAGTCTAGACAGCGTTGTTTTCAGATTACACTAGTGACTAAACTAAAGTCCCCGGCAACGGCGCCAAAAACTTGGTGTGTCTGCGATCGACCTAATGTCTAACGGTATCTTAACTGCAAGCGCACAGCCTATCGCGGTAGTAATAAAAGATTGTCGAATCCACAGGGACTTTGTAATCACTCTAGTGCGGGAAAGTAATGCTAGTTTAGCTGAGGCGGAAATTGTCACGTTTGGTTTTGGGAAGGTTAAGGAAGGTAAACTAATTGATTTTAAAGTAATTATAAAATGAAATGGTCGGTATGCAATAGAGTCGACCTAAAGGATCTAATCGGACCTAGGCATATAAGGATGGTCAACTTGGTTTATCTGTAGAATTAATCAGTTTAAAAACCCTCAACTCACACTTTCATGGTCTTATCTCGGATTATACGTCTAAAGCCCTATACCTGCTTTCGCTAGCCTATAAGTGTTTAGAAGTATTTTTTGGAAACTTAATTAATTCTAATTTGGTTTAAAGCGCTTTCACTGTATTTAAATCGAATGCCTAACTTTAGCTATCCGGTTAAAAACCTCACACTTTCGTGGTCTCGATCTAACCTATTTACTCTTCTTACTTTCATAACAAAGGTTTTATTTTTAAGCATAAAAAGTTATAACCAGAGTTAAGTTGATTAAAGTTTTAGCCTAAGTTTGATCAGATGCCTAATGTCTCTTACTATCCCATACCGACGCTAAAGGTTTAGCTAGCCATGGAAATTATAATGAACGTACTGGAAATAAAAACAAACAAATATATATTGGACATTATAAATAATAAATTAAACATGCATTAATTAATTAAAAGGTATGTAATACAATTGCAAAATAGAAACCTGAAAATAAAGCCAATACTTCAATCCCTCTTCCACAAATCGGAAACTCGGACTTGGTATCGGTAATATGACAAATTCTGAGGCTTGAATAATAAATCCTAAACTATAATAATAATTTCCTGATGTTGGAAATTATTATTTGGGCAATGAAATTAAAAGAACGGAAATAAACGAATGCAGAAAAATAACAACTGAAGGAATAATGGTTTTGATTTAGGCAGAGCTTCCGCACAAGTAAACTGTAATATGCTTCGTGCCTCTAACGTTGAATGTTGAGGTATTTATAGAGGAATGAATTTGGCAGTTGGCTTGAAGACTTGTAACGAAGCTTTCCTTAAAAATCTCCACAAATGTAGGAACGTGGATAGTTGAGGAAGAAGTGGTGAACGTGGGGTTTGACTGGAGAGAAATAAGGAGTTTGAAAACTCCTTCTGTTTTGCTTTGCCACGATCTGCACTTTCAAATAACTGGTATGCATATTACGGTCGTCACTGAGGCGTTACGAGCAGGTTTGGTGTTTCTCCGTGTTACGGTCGTGGCAGATGTGTTAGGGTCGTAACACGCTTCATGATGGCTTACGGTCGTGGCAGATGTGTTACGACCGTCACAGCTACAAAATCTTTAATTCTTGACAGATTTATCTTTTTCTTCTATTCTTTTGATGCTTTCTTGCATTGTTTCATGTTTTCTTCTGTTTTGAGCTGAGTTATGAATACATGCAAAAAGTAATGACAAACTCGAAATATTCGGGAGTTAATCGGGTAAAAATAATACAGAACGGGTAAATTTCATGGAAAATAAACGATACAATTTCGTGTTATCAATGTGTATTATCATGGGATCAAACAAGACTTGAAGGGTGAAGAGGCTGATACTGATGTCAGCAATATTGTCGGGTCTAGCAAGGTCACCCGAAGCAGAAGACTTTTCTCTCCTGAGATTTCTCCTCCAAGTATTCAAAAGCCTGTTGTCATTCTGTCTGCCAGTACTTCAGCTGCTGTTCCAGTTCTCATTCCAGTTATCACCCTTGTCGCCGAGTCATCTGCCACTCGGGGCAAAGAAGTTACAGGTGGGTCTTCCCGGATGGAGGCACCTAAAAAAGTCATTGTTGAAACCTCTAGGCAGGAGATAGAAGAAATTCTGAAGATTATCAAGAAAAGCGACTACAACGTAGTCGAACAGCTGGGGCAACCCCCATCGAAGATCTCTATGTTGTCTTTATTATTGTGCTCAGAAGCCCATGCTAAGGCTTTAATTACTTTCCTTAAAATTGCGCATGTGCCGCAAGAAACATCTGCTGATCAATTCAAAGATTGTGTGGCTAGTTTGACCGCTGACAACGGGTTGGGTTTCTCCGATGCAGATCTGACTGCCAAAGGAAGGAATCACAATGATGCTCTGCATGTTTCGATTGAGTGCAGGGGCACTACTTTGGCCCATGTGTTGGTGGATACTGGGTCTTCCTTAAATGTTTTACCCAAGAAAGCATTAGATTAGCTGGATTGTGAAGGGTTGGTTCTGAAGCCAAGTAATATTGTGGTTAGGGCCTTTGACGGGTCCAAAAGGATGGTACATGGGGAGGTGGATGTTCCTGTTAAGGTTGGTTCCCATACTTTTGCGTCTATGTTCTATGTGATGGACATTCAACCATCTTATTCTTTCTTGTTGGGTCGCCCATGGATTCATAAAGCTGGGGCAGTAACTTCTATGCTTCATCAGATGTTGAAATATCCAGTGAAGGGGAAGATTGTTACGGTGCAGGGTGAGGAGGAGTACATGGTAAGTCATCTTAACTCTTTTCGGTATGTGGAGATGGATGGGGAGTTCATTGAAACCCCGTGCCAGAACTTTGAAGAAGTCCCCCAGACTCTGGCGTCGACTGAAGTTGCTGCTGACGAACCTCCAATGAAGATGGCTTCCCTCAAGGATGCCAATGTTGTTATTGAAAAAGGTGGGTGTGTGAATTGGGTCCAACTCCCTGAATTTGCACACAAGACTGACAAGTTTGGTTTGGGTTTTACTGCAGAAGCACAAAGGGTTGTTCGGCGTGCGCGTATTGGAATACCTCCCCTGCGTATCAGTAATCCGGAAGTGAATGCAATTGAAGAAGATGATGAAGAGTCAGATTTTGACAGCTGGATTTACCCGACTACCGACGGTGGCTTGAACAATTGGACGGCGAAGGACTTTGTGCCCGTTTCTTTTATTACACAGTAATAGACTTTTGTTTTTAGACTTGTAACAGACAATTTGAAACTTTTACGGCCCGGTGACTTGCCTGAGACACTGTGGCTTTGTTTGTGAGGGCTTATTATGTGTCATATCCATATATCATCAATAAAGCATTGGACATTTTCTTGCATTACAAATTTTGTGCTCCTTATTTTTCTTTTCTATCTTGCACTTTATCAAAACAGCTATTTGTCTTACACACACTCACATATCATAATACAGGTCCACATCCACTCTGGATCCCACTGATAACGACTCTACTACTGCCAGTTATGACTTCGAAAGTCCGATCAACCAAGCCGAGGACGAAGGTGAGGATGATTGTGAAGTGCATGGGGAACTTGCTAGACTGTTACTTCAGGAAGAGAGGGCCATACAGCTGCATGAAGAGCCAGTGGAAACAGTAAATTTGGGTACCGAGGAAGACAAGAAAGAGGTCAAGATCGGTGCAAATCTGGAGTCCAGTGTCAAGCAACGGTTAATACAAATGTTGTGTGACTATGTTGAGATCTTTGCTTGGTCTTATGAAGATATGCCTGGGTTGGATACTGATATTGTGGTGCACCGCTTGCCAACTAAAGAAGACTGTCCTCCAGTGAAGCATAAAGTTCTCCGAATGCGCCCAGATATGTCTGAGAAAATCAAAGCTGAGGTCATGAAACAGTTTAATGCCGATTTTCTAGCAGTCACTTCTTACCCATAGTGGGTGGCCAACGGGGTTCCGGTGCCGAAGAAAGATGGTAAAGTTCATATGTGTGTGGACTATAGGGATCTGAATAGGGAAAGTCCCAAGGATGATTTCCCTCTGCTTTATATTGACGTTCTGGTTGACAACACCGCACAGCATAAAGTCTTCTCCTTTATGGATGGTTTCTCTGGTTACAATCAGATTAAGATGGCTCCCGAGGATATGGAAAAGACAATGTTTGTTACGCAGTGGGGTGCTTTTTGCTACAAAGTCATGTCGTTCGGATTGAAGAATGCTGGGGCAACATATCAGCGCGCCATGGTCACTTTGTTCCATGACATGATTCACCATGAGATTGAGGTATACGTTGATGACATGATTGTGAGGTCCTAGACTGAGGAAGAACATCTTGACCATCTTCAGAAGCTATTTGACAGGTTGAAGTTGTATAAGCTGAGGTTAAACCCGAAAAAGTGCACCTTCGGAGTAAGGTCTGGTAAGATGCTGGGTTTCGTCGTTAGTGATAAAGGTATTCAAGTGGATCCTGCAAAGTTGAAAGCTATACAGGAAATTCCAGCTCCCCGAACAGAAAAGGAATTCAGTGGCTTTTTGGAACGGTTGAACTACATTGCCCGATTCATTTCACACTTGACTGCTACTTGTGAGCCAATCTTCAAGCTGCTGAAGAAAGATCAAGTGGTAAGATGGAAAGATGAATGTCAGGCCTCTTTCGAAAGGATTAAAGAATATCTCCAAGAGCCACCTATTCTGATGCCTCAAGTTGAAGGGAGACCTTTAATTTTATACTTGACAGTACTCGACAATTCAATGGGGTGCGTGTTGGGGCAGCATGACGAGTCTGGCCAAAAAGAGCATGCTATTTACTACCTTAGTAAAAAGTTTACCGACTGTGAGACCTGGTACTCACTACTTGAGAAAACTTGATGCGCTTTGGCATGGGCTGCTCGCCGGTTGAGACAGTATATGCTGACTCACACTACTCTATTGATATCAAAGATGGATCCAATCAAGTATATCTTCGAAAAGCCTGCCTTGTCCGGAAGAATAGAAAGATGGAAGATGATCTTGACTGAGTATGATATCCAATACATAACCCAAAAGGCAATCAAGGGAAGCGTGTTGGCAGATCATTTGGCGCATCAGGCTGTAGACGACTACTAATCCATGAACTTCAAATTTTCGGATGAGAACATCATGTTGGTGACGACTGTGAAAAACCTGGACCGGATGAAGGACCCGAGGAAGGATCCCGATGGTCTATGTATTTTGATGGAGCATCAAACGCTTTGGGTAATGGCATTGGCGTTGTGATCATATCTCCTGAAGGCTGTCATACTCCATTCACCGCCCGATTATGTTTTAACTGCACCAACAATATGGCGGAGTATGAAGCGTGCATCATGGGTCTTCGAGCAGCTATTGACCTAAGGATTAAGTACTTGAGTGTGTTCGGAGATTCCGCTCTAGTGATCAGTCAGATCAAAGGCGAGTGGGATACGAAGCACCTGAATCTTATTCCTTACAAAGAGTTTGTATCGACATTGCTTCCGCACTTCGAGGATATAACCTTTGAACACTTCCCAAGAGAGGAGAATCAGTTAGCGGATGCGCTAGCTACTATGTATTCTATGTTCAAGGTCAAGTGGGAAAATAAAGCTCCCCAGATTACCATTGAGAGGTTAGACGAACCTGCACATTGCTGTGACATCGAGACTAAAGAGGTAACAGATAAACCCTGGTTTCACGAGGTAAAGAGGTATCTTGAGGCTCAGGAATACCCCGAGGGTGCATCTGTTAATGATAAGAAGTTTCTGAGGAGATTCGCGGATAAGTTCTTCATCAGTAATGGTATCCTTTATAAGCGTAACCATGATTCCAACTTACTGCGATGTGTGGATAAAAGCGAGGCAGAAATAATCATGATAGAGTTACATGAAGGTACTTTCGGAACTCATTCCAGTGGACACACCATGGCAAAGAAAATCCTACGGGCAGGATACTATTGGTCTACCATGGAAGCCGATTGTTATCAGCATTCTTGGACCTGTCATAAGTGCCAAGTCTATGCTGATAAGGTGCATATACCTCCAGTTCCTCTGAATGTCTTGACGGCACCTTGGCCTTTTGCAATGTGGGGTAATGACATGATCGGCGAGATCAGACCTACCGCATCCAACGGGCATCGTTTCATCCTGGTAGCAATTGATTACTTTACAAAGTGGGTTGAAGCAGCTTCCTTTTCTATGGTAACCAAGAACGTCGTGGCACGGTTTATTCGGCATAATTTGATCTGTGGATATGGTGTACCAGAGAGGAACATTACGGATAATGGTACAAATCTAAACAATACAATGATCACCGAGCTCTGCAAGCAGTTCAAGATACAGCATCACAATTCTTCTCCTACCGGACGAAGATGAATGGGGTTGTGGAAGCGGCTAATAAGAATATTAAGAAGATTATGCAGAAGATGACGGTGACATACAAAGATTGGCACGAGATGTTACCATTCGCTCTTCATGGGTACCGTACCTCAGCACGGACATCAACAGGGGCAACACCCTATTCATTGGTATATGGCATGGAAGCGGTCTTGCCCATTAAAGTTCAGATACCCTCTCTTCAGATTATGAAGGATGCAGGTTTGAGCAAAGACGACTGGATTCAGACCCGACTTGATCAGCTAAACTTAATCGATGAAAAGAGACTTACTACTATTTGTCATGGTCAGGTGTATCAAAAGCGGATGATCAAGGCATTTAACAAGAAAGTCAGACGACAAGAGTATCAAGTCGGGGATCTGGTAATCAAACACATCATATTACCTCAAGGTGATCCCAGGGGCAAATGGACCCCTACTTACGCAGGGCCATTTGTGGTTAAGAACATTTTCTCAGGAGGAGCTATGATTCTAACCACCATGGATGGTGACGACCTTCCTCACCCCGTCAATGCAGACATAGTGAAAAAATACTACGCATAATCAAAGACCCGCTAGGTCGACTAGTCTAGGCAAAAATAAGGGCTTCCCGGCGAACCAAAAGGGTTCGGGCAAAAGTAAGGGATGAAATGAAAAAAACTGTACACCCGGCAAGTCGAAAACCTGAAAAGGCGGCTTGGACAAAAAAGGGTATCCCGGTGGACTGAAAACCCAAAAGGGAGGTCCAGGCAAAAATTAGGGATCAAGGCGTAACACTATGTCTCATTGGATCACCTTGCAACCAGACTTCGGTATCGAATATCAAGCTCAGACGACACTAATCAAACTGATCTACCTTCAACCAAGCAGCAAAGTGATGAGACGCTCAAAGACATAAAGGCAATAGCAGAGTTGGAACCTGTGGGATTGTTCACATAGCTGTTTTTATTTGTTTTACATAAATTGTATAATTCATCTTTCGGTGGCGTTCTCTTACTATGACGTCAGCCTCTTGTACAAAAAACGCCTATTTACAGGCCAAACTTCAAAATCAATACGATTCATTTTCACAAAGAAATTTCAAATTGTTTTTTCCTTTTTCTGTTTTGTTCTGCAAGAACGTCCAATGTTCATTTTTGATATATGCATTTGACATTAATTGTTGCTCATAAATATTCACATGCGAAATAAAAGACGATTACTCGTAATTTCAGAAACAGGGGCAAAAAAGAAATGTCCAGACCTTACAGTTTCTCTATTCACCAGGTACAGGAATAAACCTAGCTGAAGAATATGACTAAGGTACATTCCCTCCCCGTAGAGTAAGAAAAGGACAGTGGTGTTAATTCTCCCCAGCTGAGGCTCGCAACTGCGAATGAGTCGGTAAGATTCTCCCCAAGCAGAGTTTATCTATCACCAGCACTGGAAGATTATCCCCAGTAGAGTCTGGAAGATTATCCCCAGTGAAGTCGCCACTAAAAGTTTATCCCCAGCGAAGTTTATTTCTTCCACAAACAGGAAATTAATCCCCAACAGAATTTATCATCGCCAGCAACGGTAATTCATCCACAGCCGAGGGTATTTCTCCAAGGTCAGCAAATCCTCAGCAGAGCATTTCTTCCCTACAGAGTCATTCTCTCACCAATATATTCTCCAGCAGGATTATTCTCCCAATCATCTTCGGTCGTTATCCCCAGCGAGCGAAACTCTTCATATTCTCCAACAGCAATTCGGGATTTATTTTCCCTCAGCTAGAGAACATTATAAAAACATTGCATGTTCATACATCATAACATGTAGATACGCATCATACCAAACAATCTCATTTATTTTAAGAACATCATTGCTTGATACGTATCATGCATTACATACGACTAACCTTTACCTTTCAGGAAAGATACAATCAAATTCTCACAAAACTCAAGCTATGAAGCCCGGGTACAACCGGATAGTATCTTGATTTCTACAGCATATTTTGAAGCCCGGAGAATGACCGAATAACAATATCAGACTACCGCAAAGCCTGGATTACGACAAGATAGTGGTATCTCTTAAAAGCAAGCTATGAAGCTCGGATTCGACCGGATAATAGTTTAATCCCCAGCAAGCCGGGAAGCCCGGATTACGACCGGATAACAGCTCAAGAAGTTATTGTGAAGCCTGGATTACGACCAGATAGAAATACAAGACCATGAAGCCTGGATTACGACCAGATAATGGTAGAAGACGTTGTGAATCCTGGATTACGACCAGATAGCAACCAAGAATACTACGAAGACTGTATTACGACCAGATAGTGGTATATCTTTAAAACAAGTTATGAAGCCCGGATTCGACCAGATAATATCTTGATTCCTCAGGACACCGTGAAGCCTGGATTTTGACCATATTGTGGTATGATACATCGTGAAGCCTGGATTACGACCAGATAGCGGTAAGGGACACTGTGAAGCTTGGATTTTGACCAAATAGCAGTTTACTCAGCCAATTACTATGAAGCCCGGATTCAACCGGATATTTGTAGGCCCAACAGTCAAAGGGAAGCCCGGATGCGACCGAATAACCATTTAATTTCTTCTAAAGCCTGGAATATGACCAGATAAGAAGTAAGGTATTGTAAAGCCTGGAATCGACCAGATAGCAGTACAAAACACCATGAAGCCTAGATTTGACCAGATAATGGTATAGTACATCGTGAAGCCTGGATTACGACCAGATAGCGGTACAAGACACTATGAAGCTTGGATTTAGACCAAATAGCAGTTTACATGGACAATTACTAAGAATCCCGGAGTCGGCCGGATATTAGTGTACCCTAAATTCAAGTTGAAGCCCGGATGTGACCGGATAACATTTGAATTCCTTCTGAAGCCTGGATTACGACCAGATAAGAATCGAGAAATTGTGAAGCCTGGATTACGACCGGATAGCAAGTATAATCTCATCTCCCCAATAAGTCACTGTAAAGCCTGGATTACGACCAGATAGCATTCGGTCTTATCACTATGAAGCCTGGATCACGACTATATAGTAGTTTATTCTCATCTCTTCAACAGAGACGATTCCTCAGTAGAATAACGGACGACCAAAGTTCCTAAAATTCAACTTTTCTCAAAACAGAGATGATTCATCAGTAGAATAACGGACGACCAAAGCTCCTAAAATTCTATTTCTCTCAAGACAGAGATCATCATTCCCAAGCGGAATCTTTCTCAACAACAGGTATACAAGCTCTCGCTAAGGAATCTCTTACGCGATCGACACTTCTTCGGATGGCATCTTTAAGCCCATCTCCCGTCATCAGTCTCCAAATGGCATCTGTAAGCCCATTCCTGGCATCGCAAGACGGACACCACTTCATGCGAGTGCAAATTTATGGGCACTCTAGTGTTCAATCCTCTCCCACCTTTGGATCACGAAAGGCACGCAAGCCAATCTACATCCTCAGGTTTAAGAAGATTGAACAGGGGCAGCTGTTGTACACCAAAATTTGCCCTCTCATATTTCTCAAAACATTTCAAGAAAAATTCTCAAGTTGCTCAAGGAAGTCCAAGGGTTGACCAGACAAGCTACCTCCTAAGGCAGTCTACCTCAAAATTAGGGTTTCATGTTGCATAAAGATGCTTGAGTCCAAGGCATCCCAAATGCTCATTGTGATATGGTGGGAGAACTGACTTGAGGTTTTGCGTCTGTGTTTGCAAATGTTTCGGTTTAGCAAGAGTCTCTACCGACTTTTTATTTTATCCAAAGGAAAGGTCAAAAAGCACAGGAAAGACCTTTGAGATGTTTTCTTGGGTTCGGGGGGTAGATTATGAAAAGGGAAGGTGAAAGCACCCTTTTCATCCATGGTTTTCCATGGCCTCTTAGTTACTTGTTTAGATCACTTGCTTTTGCTTTTCAATTGTTTGAAATGGTGCTTTGTGTGTGGTTTTTGAAAATGCTCCGAAAAAGAGGCCATCATTGTGGCAACCTTTGTAATGATTCTTGTTTGAATATATACAAAGGTGTTTGTATTTTGAAAAGATATTTTAATGTTTGAAAGTTTGATTTGGGAAATGTTTTGAAATCGTGTTGTGAGGTGTGTTTGAAAATAGCAAGGATGTTTTGCAAGTTTTGATCAAGTAACTAAGAGTTGTCTACCCTATTTTACTCAAAGATCTTTCCTATATGTTTTTAAACCTTTTGACAGTGTTGTTTTACCATTACATTTGGTAAACAACCTTATATTAGGATGTTAAACGGGACAGGCGCGGGTCATCGTATAGACCATGATAGCAATATTGCCAAGTATCTTTAGCAATTTTCTGAGGGACTAGATCATTTTGTATAGGCAACCAAGATAACGTCATCGAGGGACTATGATCTTTTGTTTTGTTTTTGTTTTACCAAAGTACTCAACATGTATAACATGGCCAATTTAAAAGGCAACAAGTGGACGAAACCCTAGGGGTGCACGTGTGTATTGTGTTGTCAATTTACATGCTTTTTGTCTTTGTATTAGGTCATCTAGCGATTGATTTTTGAGTCTTGCCATACACGCTTAATTACTATACAGTATATTGAAAGCAATAAATTGCGGAAATTGAAAGTCTAAGTTATTACAAAAGTATCCGGGAATGGGGGTACAAATTATTACAAATGGGGATGAGTCTCACAAGAATAATAATGTCCAAATATCAAGTATTACAACCAAATCTAATCGTCGCAATTCAATATAAAGCTATAACAAATGAAGAAATCAATAATATTATGAAATGCATGTATTTACTTAAAAATAAATAAATAAAATCTATTCTAAAAAAGAAAGATTAAATAGTTTATTATTATTATTCTTGGTGTTTTATTAATTATGTAAATAAAAAGCTTAAAGGAAGAAAAATTAATTAAACAAAATTTCTATTATTCTTGGTGTTTTCATTATGTGTAAAAAGGATAATAAAAAAAAAGAAAATAATTAAAATAAAACTATTTGAGAAAGTCAAATTTATTTTACAAAATGAAGTTCTAATATATTACTAGTATATCTTTAATAAAATAAAAAAAAAGGATAAATTTAAAAAAGAAAATTAACTAAACTATTTTTTTTGGTATTTTCTTAAATGTAACAAATTAATAAAGATAAATTAAAAAAATGAAAATTAATTAAAATGATTAATTTAATTTGATAAAAAAAGTATTGAATTTTATGAGTTTGTTAAAGAAAGAAGAAAATTGAAAATGATTTGAAAATGGGTTTTTAGGGTTTGAACTGATTAGGCCAAAAACAAAAATAAATAAAAAAACAAATTGCCAGCGTGAAAGGGGGGCGCTAGTTAGCAATTATTATGGGCTTATGTTTGGGATTTGGGCGGACAGGCCCAAAGGCGAGTTTGTACAATTTTGTTAGGGTTCAGAAACTTAGGGTTTGTGATTTCTCTCCACAGCGGCGCCGTTCTCGTTCTCCCTCTTCATCTTTCTCACTCAAAAGCGCTCTGACCTTCCACTAAGCCCTAGCCGTCGGAGCGCTGTCTCCCTCTCTCATATCCTCACAATGATCCACATCTTTGTTTAAACGGTATGGTTCGTTTTGATTTTAACAGTTTGTTGTTTGACTCGCATGCTTGATTTTACAGTTTTGTTGTTTAAGCTATGGTGCTATGTGTCTGAGATGTAGCAAAAAAGGTTTGGAAGAGAAGTATACCTGTGAGATTTTCTGGAAAAATGGAGAGGAGAGAGGTTGGACTGGCGGCGCTCCCTTGGCGGTCGGAGGTGCAAAGCGGGAGAAACGATGAAGAACATGCTTCTGACTTGTTAGTAATTCTTTCGTTGATGATGATTATCTGAAAATTTGATATTTCTTTCTCTTTGAGTTTGAATGCTGATTGTGTATTCTGAAACTTTTGATTTTTGTTGGTTTTTGTTGATGATGAGTGTTGTTGCTCAAACTGATTTGGTTATTGAAATGGTTGATAATGATGATGGTTAAACCTTGTTTGTTGCTTCTTGTTGAAACTTGAATATTGATTATTGGTTTATTCTGAAACTTGTATGATGATTGGTATGCTTGCAAGTTTCTTTGTGGTTTGGGAATTGCAGATTTAGTTGTGCAGTGCAGTTTTGAAATCTGCAGGTTTGGCTTGTTTGCAATTTCAGACTGTTGGCTTGGAATTTTGTTTGGTTGTGCAGTTTGAAACTTGTTAGGCCATTCCTGAAAATGTTGGACAGGTTTGGCTATTGTTGCAGTTTTGCAAGCTTGTTACAGTTTGGCCAACTGGTTTCTGTTTAGGTTTGATAGCAGGTTTGAACTGCTATGTGTTTTTTCTAGCTGTGCAGTTTGAGTAGTTTGGCAGGCTTTTGTGGTTGTTGTTCTGAGTTTGAAACTTGCAGGTTTTGGAGTTTTAGCTTTGGTTTCACAGTTTGGCAAGCCTGTGCAGGTTGAATTATTTTTTGATAGCAGGTTGAGATTGTGATGAAACTGTTAGCAGATTTGTGTTGCTATGCAGCTTCAGGCTTGAACTGATGCTATTTGCTCACAGGGTTTTGGTGATTTTCTGTTTGATTGTTTACACAGTTTTGCTATTGTTTGTTTGGCAGGTTCAGGCTGTGTGTTTTGATTTGCAGTTTTGGTAGTGCAGTTTGGTTTGCTTGAAACTGTTAAAGGATTTTTTAGGTTTTGGGAGAGTTGTCTTGCAGCTTTGGCTCTGCAGTTTGGCTATGTAGTTTGGCCAGCTTTGCTGTGGTTTTTTACCAAAGTGTTCTCTCCTCCTTTTCTTTGTGCTATTTTCTAGCCTTATATCTTTTTGCTTGTGACAGACTTTTGCCAAACTGTACCCTCTCACCAAAAGGTGATATCTTTTCTCTCTTTCTCTCTCTATGACAAAGCATTTTTTCTTTTTCTTATTATTCTGAAAAGTTTGCCTATGTCTTGGGAAATGATGAAAAGCTATGACAAGCTTTTTGGCTTTTGATTTGGTTCACCTCCTGCATTGCCTGCTGTTTGATTTGCCATGTACTTTCTGCATTTTACTTTTGAATCTGCACTTGTACTTTTTGCATCCAGTTTGCTTTGTTCAGTTGCTTAGTACAATTTGCTTCAATGTTTCAGTTTCTTAGTACAATTTGATTTGCTTGACAGTTTGGTTTGTTGCAAGACTTGGTTAGCTGCAATGTTGTTGCAATGTTTTAGTTTAATAGTTTGTATTGCTATTTGGTAATGCAGTTTGGCGCCTGTTATGTAATGCATTGTTTTGTTTTGTTGCAATGCTGTTTGCTGCACTACTTGGTTTGCTGACTTTGCAATGTTTGGTTTGGCCTATGTTTGCATTTGAACCAATTGCTTTTGTATGCTTGCATTTTTCCTTTTGCATTTTTTATTTTTCTCTTTGTGAACCAAGAAGAGCAATCTTCTTGTGATTTGCAAAGAGGAAAATAAAAAACGTGATGAACAATAACACTTCTGATTCCAGACGGCAAACTTTAATGATGAATATTTTCTTTTCTTTTTTGTTTGAAAATTTAATTAACTGTACTAATCTTGTTTTCTTTGTCTTTTTCATGTGAGCACAAATTGGGTGACGACAAAGCAGAGGAAGCAAAAGACTTTGAGCATGGGAGCAATGGAGCAATGGAAGCTTAGGCTTAGACTTTTTCCTTTGTAACTTAGGGATAAATATTCAAACAAATGTACCAATTTAATTTTCAAATACAATAAGTTGCACAACTTAAAGCATTTGAATAATAAACTGTATTGTAACATTTCTTGAAATAAATGAAAAAAGTCTTTATCCAATAAAACTCTTCTACTGTCAATAACTTGCAACTCTTTCTTTGCATCTTCACTTAATCTTTTAAGATTCTCAGATCAAAATAATTGAAATTGCATTCCAATAATTTCAATACAGATAACTTAAACTTTAAGTAATCCAATAACTTTGCAGTCTCGTAACCTTGCAACAGCATTCCAATCAAAATACGCATTGGGTATTCTAATAAACAATCAAGCATTTCATTCCATTAACAAGCAAACATCTTAATAGACGCACATCATCTAGTTAACCTGGATCAGACAAAATCTGAATATTCCAAATGACCATCTCAGCTCCTATCTCTTATCCCAGATAAACAAGACCTGGAGAACAACCAGTAAACTTGAAAAGTGCGAAAACATGTGACAGTTAATTAAACTTCTGATAATTCAGTTTCTTCTGAGAAATGCGAGAGAAACCCTAATTCTTGATTTATTGCCAAAGAAAAGTCTGTTTGATCGATTCTTGAGCCAATCTTGAAAATCTGAGAAAACCCTAGGATTGTGATTTCTTGTGAAAAAGGGAGGGCAAATTTTGGGGTACAACAGCTGCCCCTGTTCAATCTTCTTGAACCTGAAGAGTTAGATCGGCGAGTTTGTCGTTCGCGACTCGAAGGTAAAAGATGATTGGACACTAGAGTGCCCATAAATTTGCACTCGTCAAAGCATGGTTTGAGGGAATGGGCTTAAAGATGCCATTTGGAGATGTGATAGAATCTTGTCGGAGATGGGCTTAAAGATGCCATCCAGGAATGTTTATTGAATTGTATGTTGTAGGTGAAAGAATGAGTATCATAAAGGTATCCATGTCTGGAACGTCTCTGGGCTGGGGGTCTGAATAGGAAATAGATTAGCATCCGTGTTTGGTGCATCCGTAAACTGTTTTCAAGAGGCTGAATCTGAACAAGCGATAGATTAACATCCATGTTTGGAAGCACCCGTAAACTATTTTCATGATTCTGGAGTTGAACAAGCAATAGATTAACATCCATGCTTGGAGCATCCGTAAACTATTTTCAATGAGCTGAATCTGAACAAGCGATAGATTAACATCCATGTTTGGAAGCACCCGTAAACTGTTTTCATGATCCTTGAATTGGTAGCTCATTAATCTTATCCTGAAAAGGGTAAAATATTAGCTTAAACACAAAGTCATGTTGCATGAAATGTATGATGCAATATATGTGTTTTATCAATGTTTATGATATATGAATGCAATGTATGCGCATGTATGCTGATTAGCCGTCTTGCTGAGGAAGATAAATCCATGATAGTTGGAGATAATAAAATCTTTGACTGCTGTCGGGGAAAATAAATCATGGACCAATGTTGAAGAGTATGTGTGTCTTCAAGCTTTGCTTAGAATATTTCTGTCGAGGATTCGTGTTTTGAGGAGAACTCCGCTGGGGATTTGAGAATTAGAATCTTCATTCTGCTAGGGGAATTTGTGCTGAGGAGTCAAGAACGAGAATCTTCGATCTGCAGGGGATTAAAAAACTCTGACAAATTTATGCTGAGAGTAAAGAAGGTTCTGGTCAGCTTCACTGGAGAATCAAGGATGAGAATCTTGATTCTGTTGGGGAGTAAAAAACTCTGTGGGGAATAGCTATACTGTTGAAGAGTAGCTATCCTGCTGGAGAGTAAGCTCAGGAT
This sequence comes from Vicia faba, assembly GCA_948472305.1. NCBI lineage: Eukaryota > Viridiplantae > Streptophyta > Magnoliopsida > Fabales > Fabaceae > Vicia > Vicia faba. The sequence continues at coordinate 1,033,994,392 of OX451738.1, read as the reverse complement.
TCTGGGAAAAGCTTATTCCTGTTTGGAAGAAGTTTAGGAGTTTAGGTTGTATGCCACTTTGAGAATGAGAATCTTCATTCTGTCGGGAATATCAGGAGCTTGGGTGTATGCCAATCTACTGGAGAAGCAAGAATGAGAATCTTCATTCAGGCGTTTGGGTCAGGAGGTTGGGTGTATGCCAATCTACTGGGGTTTTAAGGATGAGAATCTTCATTCTGTTAACGGTATCAGGAGCTTGGGAGTATGCCAATCTTCTGAGGTTTCAAGGATGAGAATCTTCATTTTGTTAACGGTATCAGGAGCTTGGGAGTATGCCAATCTTCTGAGGTTTCAAGGATGAGAATCTTCATTCTGTTAACGGTATCAGGGGGTTGGAAGTATACCAATCTTCTGAGGTTTTAAGAATGAGGATCTTTATTCTGTTAACGGTTAACTGTTATCTGGTCAACATCCAGGTTTCACAGTGTTGCATTGCTATCTGGTCAACATCCAGGTTTCACAATACCTTTCTTCCTATCTGGTCAACGTCCAGTCTTCAGAAGGAAATCAAATGGTTATTCGGTCGCTTCCGGTTTTCCCTTTGATTTCGGGGCCTATTAATATCCGGTTGAATCTGGGCTTCAAAGTAATTGGCCGAGTAAACTGCTATTTGGTCAACATCCAAGTTTCACAGTATACCTTACTGTTATCTGGTCAACATCCAGGTTTCACAGTGTTGCATTTCTATCTAGTCAACATCCAGGTTTCATAATACCTTTCTTCCTATCTGGTCAACGGCCAGTCTTCAGAAGGAAATCAAATGGTTAACCGGTCGCTTCCGATTTTCCCTTTAATTTCGGGGCCTACTAATATCCGGTTGAATCCGGGCTTTAAAGTAATTGGCCGAGTAAACTGCTATTTGGTCAACATCCAAGTTTCATAGTATACCTTACTATTATCTGGTCAACATCTAGGTTTCACAGTGTTGCATTGCTATCTGGTCAACATCCAGGTTTCACAATACCTTTCTTCCTATCTGGTCAACATTCAGTCTTCAGAAGGAAATCAAATGGTTATTCGGTCGCTTCCGGTTTTCCCTTTGATTTTGGGGCCTACTAATATCCGGTTGAATTCGGGCTTCAAAGTAATTGGCCGAGTAAACTGCTATTTGGTCAACATCCAAGTTTCACAGTATACCTTACTGTTATCTGGTCAACATCCAGATTTCATATTCTTGTATCGTTATCTGGTCAACGTCCAGGCTTCACGATACGAAATGTTATGAGAAATTGATTGCATCTTTCTTGAAAGGTAAAGGTTAGTGGCATGACATATACAATGACGTTCTCAAAATAAATGAGATTGTGTTGTATGATGCCCTGATGTACAGATGTGTAATATTCTTCAAGACAACCTCTCGTTGGGGAAAATAAATCCCGAACTGGTGAGGGAGAAAAGAGTTAGATTCTTCGTCTCTGATAGTGAAAAATCTGGAAGTGAATCAGAATAAATCATTGAGAGATTTATCTGAAACAGCAAAACCTGGAATATCTTCCACTGGAATAAGAATCAGGGAGATCTTAGTGTCGATCTGACTGAACCAGAGAAGGTCTTGGATTAACTTTGACTCAACCGGATGATGAAGGAGTCTTTGACGATTGCTACTCCAAAAGGTGATGAAGGAATATTTTACAACTACTACTCCAAAAGGTAATGATAACCTTTACCTGCCGATCAATCTGCATATGTTATGAATGTTGTTGAAATGTAATTTTATTTTGGAGAATAAATCCTTGACAAGTGTTGGGGAAATAAACCCATGATCGCTGGTCTGCTAGAGAGGTGATGAACTTCTCGAGGGTTCTTGAATTTCTTTTCAGAAGGATTTTGGAGAGATTCGTCATTTCCCCTAGTATCAAATGTTTGTGGCACTGCCAGGAAATTTGGACTGTACGCAACCCTTTGATGAGATTGACGTTTAATGCTCCAAGTGATGGAGATGGAGACTTGCCCCAGGTTACTCTGCAATTGAGAGACTTCTTGAAATCTTGACTGGACTGCCCCAGGTTTATTGGACAATGCCATGTTATGTCCCATGTGTTGATAGGAGATTTTTGCAAAGGAAGCGTCATCCCACTTGAAGTGATTTTGTTCATTGAGAGAGCTTTCGTTCATCGGAACATTCATCGTGTGAATTTCTTCATTGTCAAACAAATAGCCACATGCAAACGATGATATTCAAATAATGCAAAGTTTATGCTTGTCTTGAAATTTTGAAAAATGAGTTTTTTAGCAGAAAACTTTTTATTTGAAAAATTCAACTCAAGATTTAGAGCAAAGCCTTACAGGAGTCAGGATACCTTTTGTAACAGTATGCTTTCAGACTAACCCATGCTTCAATTAGGACTTTTGAAGGGTTGTAACGTGGCTTGGTTCACGGTTTAAGAAACAAAGGATAAAGGCTCAAAGTATATTTGTACCCACCCGTTCTTCGTGATGTTCTTCAATCCTAAACTCAGTTAATTGTGCATTTGAACTCCAAATGAGTCTGGAATGACGTTTTTGGTGATGGTTCACGCAAGTTGAATTTGTTGGAAGGCAATCATTTTTGCAACCTTTTTTCATGTTGTTGAGGATTTGTAATGACCTATTTCTTTCTTTTTTTCGTTATCCCTAATTTTTGCCCGACTGTTCTTATTTTCGAAATTACAGTCAGCGGGATGCCCTAGCTTTCTTAAGCCTCCTTTGTAGGTTTTGACTCAGTGGGCTTTTTTTTAGAGATAATGACTTCCTATAAGATAAGGAACCATCACTATCTTTTAGTTCCAAAGGAAATTTTGATGTCATTCTCTGTATTACGAACTGAGAGTTTGCGGCTAAACGCACATTTTGAATTAACTGAGAGACTACCCTGCCCCAGGTTTGATTAAAGGTTTCAATTTTGTGTTTAAAACATAAAACTTCTACTTCTTGGGCTCAAAGGGGTTGACTAGGTATTATCTTCCTTATAACTCCAGTGTTTAGGATTTGAAAGAAACGCCTGTACATCATCAGCAAGGTCTGTCCAAAAGCATATTGTATGAGATTATGGCATTGTTTTTGTCATCCTCCCTCTAAAGGCTTGTAACTTTTAGCAAGAGTTAAATGTCATCAAAAAAGTAGAAAGCATAGTTCAAGTATAGTGAAAACGAATGGATGAATTCAAGACAAACATATGCAATGCATTAATGAAACAGAGTTTGACATCAACAGATAATTGTTTGAATAACAAAAGAAATTACAAAAACCTGGAGGATAGACTGGCAGCTGTGGAGCTGCAAAGGGTTCCTGGGTTATATTTTGAAGAATTGGGATTGATTGCTGGAATTGTGATCCCTCCAAAGTTTAAGGTGCCAATTTTTGCAAAGTATGACGGGCTGTCCTGTCCAAAGATGCACCTGAGATCATATGTCCGAAGAATTCAACCTCATACATCCGACAGAAATCTTTGGGTACACTTCTTCCAGGATAGCATGTCTGGTACACAACTAGATCGGTTTTACAAGCTTGAGAGGTCAGAAGTGCATAACTTGGAAGATTTGGCAGTTGCCTTTTATCGCCAGTATCAGTATAACGCTGACTTGGCGCCAACCCGTACTCAGCTACAAAGTATGGGAATGGCCTCAAATGAGGGATTCAAGGAATACGCCCAGAAATGGCACGACTTGGCCGGAAGAGTGCAGCCACCTCTTTCTGATAGGGAACTAGTTGATATGTTCTTGGGGACCCTATCTGGCCCGTTCTTCAACCATTTGATCGGGAGCTCTTCCACAGGGTTTACTGAATTGATTCTGACTGGCGAACGGGTGGAAGCCGGTATTAAGAATGGGAAGATTCAAAAAGATGCCTCTGCATCTACAACTGTTAAGAAATCATTTTTGGCTAAGAAAGAAGCAGCTGTTATATACTCTCAGAAAAGATCGGGAAGAACTGAGCGTCGGCTAACTGTGGGGGCCGTGATGATCCAAAATTCATCAAATGATCAGCCTCGTGATAATCAATCCAGACCTAAGCAGCAATGGGGAGAACGGCCACAAAGGCAGTTCACCCGCATTAACATGACGCCTGCACAAGTTCTTCCCCATTTGTTGAAACTAAATCTCACCAATATCAAGGAGGCACCAAAAAATGTGAATACAACCTCTCCAGCTTACAATCCGAATGCTAAATGTGCCTATCATTCTGACAGCGCCAGACATGACACCAACAATTGTTGGACGCTAAAGAATAAAATTCAAGACTTGATAGATGCAAAAGAGGTTGAGTTCGATGCTCCAGAGAAGCCAAATGTAATATCCGCTCCAATGCCGAAGCATGGTCGCAATGTCCATGCTATTGAAGAAGACCTGTATGTTTCTGATGTTGATGACCTGATGACCCCACTGTTGACGATCAAGTCAAATCTGTTAAAGGCTGGGATTTTCCCAGGGTGTAAAGAAGATTGCTACTGTTGTTCCTCTCTACCAATCGATTGTCCATTGATGAAGATAGGCATCCAAGGCCTAATGGACAGTCAACAAATTCTTTTCTAAAAGATTCCTGCTATTCCAACCCCTATCGAAGATGTTTCAATAATCACCATTTCCACCAATCTTTCCAAGGCCGTCAAAAAGTCTGTTAAGATTACATCCTCTACAAAGATTGTTCCCTTGAAAATAACCATGCCAGGGCCTGTCCCCTACATTTCTGACAAATCAATACCATGGAATTATGGTGGAGAAATATACTACCATGGTGTTAAACAGGTTGAGATAACCGAGGAAAGCTCTGATGAAGAAGATGCCGGTATTGGAAACATTGCCGGTACAAGCAAGATCACCCGAAGTGGGAGAATATTTTCTCCAGAGATTACCCCCCCAAAGGCAATCTTTGGACCCTCGGTTGCTGCCAAAGTTACTCCTGCACCGATAAAACTTTCCGCAAGAACTCTGTTGATTGAAGAAGCTGTTATCCCTGTGGTTGTCCCTCCTACTTCTGCTGATAAGGGGAAAGGGATCCAAGATGAGCTCGTCAGGACGAGGGCTCAACCATTGGTCATCCCCGAAACCTCTAAGAAAGAAATGGAGGAGATTCTGAAAATAATTAAGAAGAGTGATTATGACGTGGTAGAGCAACTGGGGCAAACCCCCTCGAAGATCTCCATGTTAGCATTACTGCTTTGTTCAGAGGCGCACGCCAAAGCATTGATAAAATTTCTGAAGACAGCCCATGTGCCCCAGGAAACCTCAGCCGATCAATTCCAAGATTGTGTAGCCAGCCTTACCGCAGACAACGGCCTGGGTTTCTCTGATGTTGACCTAACTCCGAAAGGAAGAAAGCATAATGACGCATTACATGTGTCAATAGAATGCCAAGGAACTACTCTGGCCCATGTTTTGGTCGACACTGGTTCTTCTCTGAACGTGCTGCCTAAGGAGGCTCTCGACCGATTGGATTGTGAAGGCTTGGAGTTGAAGCCAAGTAATATCATTGTAAGGTCATTTGACGGGTCAAAGAGAATGGTACATGGGGAGGTCGACATTCCCATTAAGGTAGGCACTGAAGTGTTCCCCTCAACTTTCTATGTGATGGACATCCGTCCGTCATACTCTTGCTTGCTAGGGAGGCCATGGATACATAATGTTGGGGCAGTCACCTCCTCTCTACATCAAATGCTGAAATACCCTGTCAAAGGAAAAATCATAACCGTGCACGGTGAGGAGGAATATATGATCAGCCACCTGAACTCCTTTCGGTATGTAGATGTGGAGGGTGAATTCATTGAAACACCATTCCATCACTTTGAGGAAGTCTCTCCCGAGGTGGCAGTAGCAAAAGCGGTAGCTGAAGTACCCAAGCAGGTGGCCAGGATGGCATCTCTAAAATACGCAAAGGCTGCGATGAAGGAAGGGAAGAGCTCAACATGGGGGCAGCTGCCAGATATTCCTCACAAAACAGACAAGTTTGGATTAGGATTTACCGTTGCGGGGCAAAAAGCTATGCGCCGCTCAAAAGTTGGAAGAACACCCATCAAGATTTCTCCTTGTGGAATCAATGCTTTGGAAGGTGAAGACGAAGAGGCCAACATTAAAGATTGGATCTTCCCAACCATCGAGGGGGGACTGTGTAACTTGGAGGCGAAGGACTTCGTCCCCATTACTTTCATTAATCAGTAACTTATCTTTTGAACATTTTCTGTTGGTCTGTAATAATTACTTTTGAACAATTTGCACACTACTTTTTCACCTCATGCCTTGCCCGGGGCATGTAGGTCCATTTGTAAGGGTTTTGATTCTCTTCATATTCATATGCCATGTTTAATGATTCATTGGACGTTTTTCATTGATAAACTGCTATGTTCATTTTCTTTCCTTTTGCATTTTTGTTTGTTTAAGGATGGCTATCCCTTACACACACCCACACTCACAAATGCAGGTACCCATCCACTCTGGATTCTATGGATGACTATTCTGCTATGTCCTTCAATAACTCTGAAGATTTGGTCAATCAGGCTGAGTATGAAGATGACGAAGATTGTGAAGTACCAGGAGAGCTAGCCAGACTTCTCCAACAAGAAGAAAGGGCCATCTTGCCTCATGAAGAGTTAGTGGAAACTATCAACTTAGGAACAGAGGAAGACCGGAAGGAAGTACAAGTGGGTGCCAATCTGGAACCAAGTGTCAAGGAGCGTTTGATACAGTTGTTAAATGAATATGTTGAAATCTTCGCCTGGTCTTATGAAGACATGTCGGGTTTAGACACAGATATAGTGGTTCACCATCTCCCTACAAGAGAGGATTGTCCATCGATCAAGCAAAAAGTCCGCCGAATGAGACCCGACATGTCAGAGAAGATTAAAGCAGAAGTAATGAAGCAATTCAACGCTGGCTTTCTGGCTGTTACATCCTATCCACAATGGGTTGCTAACATTGTGCCAGTACCTAAAAAAGACGGCAAGGTTAGAATGTGTGTGGACTACCGGGATTTGAATAGGGCCAGCCCTAAGGATGATTTTCCGCTACCGCACATCGACATTTTGATTGACAACACAGCTCAGCACAAAGTGTTTTCCTTCATGGATGGATTCTCGGGCTACAACCAGATCAAAATGGCCCCCGAGGACATGGAGAAAACAACTTTTGTTACGCAATGGGGTACCTTCGTCTACAAGGTGATGTCGTTCGGACTGAAGAACGCAGGGGCAAATTATCAACGCGCCATGGTAGCTTTATTTCATGATATGATACATCATGAGATCGAAGTCTACGTAGACGATATGATAGCTCGATCACAAACAGAGGAGGAACACCTTGAGCATCTGCAAAAGTTGTTTGCCAGGTTGAAAGAGTACAAACTCAGGCTGAATCCAAGTAAGTGTACTTTTGGAGTTAGGTCTGGTAAACTTCTAGGATTTATTGTCAGCAACAAGGGCATTGAGGTCGATCCAGCAAAAGTGAAAGAAATACAAGAAATTCCTGCTCCCCATACTGAAAAGGAGGTTAGAGGGTTCTTGGGGCGCTTAAACTATATTGCCAGATTCATCTCTCATCTGACGTCTACCTGTGAGCCAATTTTCAAACTATTAAAGAAAGATCAAGTAGTCGAATGGAACGACGATTGCCAAGCTGCTTTTGATAAGATCAAGGAGTATATGCTAGAACCTTCTATTCTGATGCCACCCGTCGAAGGAAGACCGTTGATCATGTATCTGACCGTATTGGATAACTCAATGGGGTGTGTGTTGGGCCAGCATGACGAGTCTGGTCGAAAAGAGCATGCCATTTATTACCTTAGCAAAAAGTTTACCGACTGTGAGACTCGCTACTCACTGCTTGAGAAAACTTGTTACGCTTTGGTATGGGCTGCTTGCCGACTAAGGCAGTATATGCTGACTCATACCACTTTGTTGATCTCCAAATGGATCCTATGAAGTACATCTTCGAGAAGCCAGCTTTATTTGGAAGAATAGCTAGATGGCAAATGATCCTAACAGAGTATGACATCCAGTACACTATCCAAAAAGCTATAAAGGGGAGTGTACTAGCTGACCATCTAGCTCATCAAGCTATCGAAGATTATCAGTCCATGAGATTCGACTTCCCGGACGAGGACATCATGAACTTGGATAACATTAAAGGTAACGGACCGTATGACGGACCTGAAAATGGATCCCGATGGACCCTGTACTTTGATGGTGCTTCAAAAGCACTTGGAAACGGTATCGGTGCGGTACTCATTTCCCCGGAAGGTTGTCACACGCCTTTCACAACCCGACTCTGCTTCAGCTGCACCAACAACACGGCTGAATATGAAGCTTGCATTTTTGGTCTCAAGGCTGCTATAGACTTGGGGATCAAATCTTTGATCGTATTTGGGGACTCGGCTTTGGTTATCAGTCAAATCAAAGGAGAGTGGGATACCAAACATCCTAATCTTATCCCATACAAAGAACATGTCCTGACATTGTTGCCTCATTTCGAGCAAATGACCTTCGAGCATTTCCCGCGAGAAGAGAATCAGCTTGCAGACGCTCTGGCAACAATGTCTTCCATGTTTAAACTCAACTGGAATAACGATGCCCCCCAAATCACCATCGAACGAATGGATGAACCTGCGCATTGTCATGAGATTAATACCGAAGAAGTAGTGGAACAACCTTGGTTTCACGAAATCAAAAGGTATCTCCAGATTAGAGAATATCCCGAAGGAGCTTCCATAAATGACAAGAAGTTCCTAAGGAAATTTGCTGCCAAGTTCTTCCTGAGCAACGGCATCCTCTATAAACATAGCCATGATTGTGTTTTACTCCGATGTGTAGACAAAGCTGAAGCAGAGCTAATCATGACCGAGATACACAGTGGCACATTTGGCACCCACTTGAGCGGGCATACTATGGCTAAGAAGATTCTAAGGGCAGGCTATTACTGGTCTACCATGGAAGCTGATTGCCATCAACATTCCCGTACTTGCCACAAATGTCAGGTCTACGCCGATAAGATTCATATCCCTCCTGTTCCTCTCAATGTTCTGAAGGCTCCTTGGCCATTCGCAATGTGGGGCATTGACATGATTGGAGAGATCAAGCCCACAGCATCCAACGGACATCGCTTCATCCTGGTTGCTATTGACTATTTCACCAAATGGGTCGAAGCAGCTTCCTTCGCCTCTGTTACAAAAAATGTGGTTGCCCGCTTCATTAAGCAGAATCTCATATGCCGGTATGGTGTCCCCGACAGGATCATTACAGACAACGGTACAAATCTGAATAATACTATGATCACCGCTCTATGCGAACAGTTCAAGATTTATCATCACAATTCATCTCCCTATCGGCCGAAGATGAACGGTGTTATTGAAGCTGCGAACAAAAATATTAAGAAAATCATTCAGAAAATGACAGTCACCTACAAAGACTGGCATGAGATGTTACCGTTTGCTCTGCATGGATACCGTACCACGGCACGAACTTCAACCGGGGCAACCCCATTTTCTTTGGTATATGGCATGGAAGCTGTCCTTCCCATGGAAGTTCAGATTCCTTCTTTAAGGATTATGAAGGACGCTGGTTTGAATGAAGACGATTGGATTCAGACCCGACTTGATCAACTCAATTTGATCGACGAGAAGCGACTCGCTGCTGTTTTCCATGGTCAAACGTATCAAAAACGGATGATCAAGGCTTTCAACAAGAAAGTCAGACGTCAGGTATATCAAGTCGGAGATCTCGTAATCAAGCGGATTATCTTTCCACAAAGTGATCCCAGGGGCAAATGGACTCCTACATACGAAGGACCATTTGTGATCAAGAGCATATTTTCTGGTGGTGCAATGATTCTGACCACCATGGACGGCGACGATTTGCCGCACCCTGCGAAAGCAGACATGGTCAAAAGTAACTACGCATAAAATAACCCGACAAGTCGAAAACCCAAAAGGGCGACTTGGGCAAAAATGGGCATCCCGGTGAACCGAAAACCCGAAAGGGCGGTTCATGCAAAAATTAGGGATAAAACAAAAAATCTGTACACCCGGCAAGTTGAAAACCCAAAAGGGCGGCTTGGTAAAAAGGGGTTTCCCGGTGGATCGAAAACCCGAAAGGGCGGTCCAGGCAAAAGTTAGGGAATTAAAGCGTATGACTATGTCTCGTCGGATCACTTTAAGGGTAATCTCTTCATCAACCGGCTCCAAGCTTCTGATCAATCCAGTCATCGGCGGACGAAGCATTGAATGGACAGATATTCAGAGTTGTGAAGGCTATAGCAGAATGGAATCCCATAGAATTGTTGCACATAGCCACCTTTCTTTTGTATAAAATTTTCAATTTTTTTTTACGACAACATTCTCTTACTAGGGTGTCTGTCTCCTTTGTACAAAGATACTCATAAAAAGTTAATACAAATACTTTTCCAAATACAGAAATTTGCTTTGTCTTCCTTCTTCCCTTTTGCACTTATGTTTTATTTGAGAAACGTCCAATGTTTTGTTAAATAGGCATATGCATTTGAACATAATCATTTTCCTTACAAATCAAGAAAGATGATTGCTGACAGGTTGAGGGTACAGATAGATATCTTGATGCCCTTTTAGAAGAAATTCCCTGCAAATTTAAACTCCAAATTCCTCAATCCGGAACTTAATTCCCCAAAACAGAGTTAAACTTTAGGATCCTCAGCAGAGCAAAAGCTTTCTCAAAAAAACTGATTTCCCCAGCCAGAGGGCCTTCCAGAACTCATTTCCCCTCAGAGTTAAGTTTCAGTATCCCCAGCGGAGCTAAAACTTCCAACTATCAATCCCCAGCGGAACCAAACTAGTGAACTTTCTCCCCACAAAGATACTTCCCACCAAACTGAAGATTCTCAATCATACCTCTCCAGCATGAGTCTACGAGGTTCTGAACTCCCCAGTTGAGATCATCAGAATTCTCTTACCCCGCAAGTCACCAAGGAGTTCCAATCCCCGGCAGTGGTCCTAAGATCCCTCAACAATCGAAGATCTTGTTCCCCAAGCAGTCAGTAGTCAACAAGGATGTCTCATCCTCAGCAATCAAAAAATTCTTGCAATCCCCTGCAGCAGTCGAGGACTCACTTTCCCTGGCAACAGTCAAGATTCTATTATCTCCGGCAATCCAGGATTCATCTATCCTCAGCAAGACAGCTCTTCAGCTTACATGCGCATTCATTTACATTCATATCATAAACATTGATATAACATATATATTGCATCATACATATCATGCAAACATAACTTTGTGTTTTAAGCTAACATTTCACCCTTTTCAGGATAAGATTAAAAGGCTATCGTTAACAATTATTCAGATACAGTATGGATACACCCCAGACACGGCGGTCATTCTATTACTCATTCATAATTTCAGTTCAGATACAGTACAGATACACCCCAGACACGGCGGTCATTCTATTACTCATTCAGAATTTCAGTTCAGATACAGTATAGATACACCCCAGACATGGCGGTCATTCTATTACTCATTCAGAATTTCAGTTCAGATACAGTACAGATACACCCCAGACACGACGGTCATTCTATTACTCATTCAGAATTTCAGTTCAGATACAGTACAGATACACCCCAGACACGGCGGTCATTCTATTACTCATTCAGAATTTCAGTTTAGATACAATACAGATACACCCAAGACACGGCGGTCATTCTATTACTCATTCAGAATTTCAGTTCAGATACAGTACAGATACACCCCAGACACGGCGGTCATTCTATTACTCATTCAGAATTTCAGTTCAGATACAGTACAGATATACCCCAGACACGGCGGTCATTCTATTACTCATTCAGAATTTCAGTTCAGATACAGTATGGATACACCCCATACGCGGCGGTCATTCTACTACTCATTCAGACTACAGCGATCAGATACAGACTAGATACGCTCCAAACACGGCAGCCATTCTATCTCTCATTCAGATTCACTTATACACCTCAAGGTTCAATGCATTCCAAGCACGGATACCATGCTGACCTTTACAACAGCAGTCTGATTCTCCCCAGTGCGTTCGCCACGGGAGTCATTCTGTCATTTATTTAGATCCCAGTTACAGTCTCAGATACACTCCAGACACGGAAGTCATTCTGCTACTCATACAAATCTCAACTTCAGATACAGTCCAGATACGCTCCAAACACGGTTGCCATTCTGTCACTCATTCAGAATTTTTCCCCAGCACGCAGTTGCTCCATACGGATATTTCTCTGTTACCCAGATACAATACAGATACACTCCAGACACGGCAGTCATTCTGATATTCATTCTACCTTCAAACACAGTTACAGCTCAGATACGCCTCAGATATGGAGGCCATTCTTTTTCTCATACAAACTCAGTCTCCAGATACAGTTCAAAGGCATTCCAGATACGGATACCATTTTGATCCTCATTCTTCTGACCAATCACATTGCAGTTCAACAAACATTCCAGATGGCATCTTTAAGCCCATCCCCGACAAGATTCTGTCACCCCTCCAGATGGCATCTTTAAGCCCATCTCTAAATGGCATCTTTAAGCCCATTCCCGCAACCATTGTTTTGACGAGTGCAAATTTAAGGGCACTCTAGTGTCCAATCTCCTTTTACCTTCGAGACGCAAAAGGAAAACTTGCCAATCTAACTCTTCAGGTTCAAGAAGATTGAACAGGGGCAACTGTTGTACCCCAAAATTTTCCCTCTCATTTCATCAATATTTTCTCACCACAAGACCCTTGGAGCTCAAGATCAAGTTAGGGTTTGCTCTGCTTAAGACTCCTCCTAGCACTGTTGACCCAAATTAGGGTTTGAGTTTGCACCAAGATATTTTGACCTAAAAGGCCCAAAGTGACTTTCAGGCCTCATGTTGGACTCACAAGTTTATCCATACCAAGTTTCAAGCCTTGATTCCAATCTTTGCCCAGTCAATTGGACAGTTGACCTAGAAATCAGCTGTATTGGGGAAAAAGTCAACTATGGCCAATTGACAGTCAAACCTCATGATTTTTGACCCACATTAACATTTTGAACTCATATGAACCATTTGATCAAGTTTGGATCACAATTCCACAAGAAATTTGATCAGATCACCAAAAGGGCAAAATGGTCATTTTTAGGGTTTTGACTGCACAAAGGCAATTTTTGACTGTTTGATCTAACCAATGGCAAATCAAGCTCACATATGGACTCAAGAACTCAATGGCATTGTCTTGATCCATTCAACAAGTTCAAAAGATCTCAAATGCACAAGATTGACAAATGAATTTTCCAGTCAACTGATCAAACTTTGACTGTATACTGAAAAGTCAAACTTTGACTTTTTGGTCAAAATCAAGTACCAAGATTCATTTTTCATCAAGACATGTCAAATTATGAAACTTGTTCATCAAGAAACCCAAATTTGCAAATTAGGGTTTAAAATGAGAAAATTTCATAACTTAGAATTTTTCTAAGTTATGAAACTTCCTTATTTTTTCCTAACTATGTCCCATTTTTTCATCAAGATACATTTGGATTCAAACAAAACTCAAAACATGATATTTATAGTCCATTGCAAAATCTACAACTTTGATTCACAAAGTTTCCTCAACAGAAGCGTGTAGCTCAAGTTATGATTTTTGGAACAAGGGTGCAAAACATTCTTAACTTAGAGAAATTTTAACCTATTCTAGGCAGGATTTTTGTCCAACTTCATGGCCAATTTTCACATAGTTCCACTTGGAATTTCAATTTGCATTACAAAGATGGATTGTATTACACATTCCAAGCTTTCCAAATTGTCCAAAAACTCATCAAACACCCTTGTGGTTAGGGAGAATCGAATTTGCAAAGATGGGCAAAAGTCACTTTGTTCATAGCCAAATACATGTTCATAACATTGGCATTTTTCAAGTCAGCTTGCACAAGCTAGATTACAGGCCTCTAATCCTCTTCACACTAAATAATTAAATGCTTAACCTTTGTGTTCAAGTCTTATTTTGTGTATTTAGCCATTACATGCAAGATTAATCCATAATTAGAAAAAGCATTTTTGTCATTTTTGAAAAGATACACTTTATGACAAATACCATATCCAAGAGGTACAAGCCAGATATTTTAGGCACAAGTTTGTGGACAAATCCCACTGATCAAGAACAAAGTATGCAACATGCTTGAGGGACCTGCATTGGCCTATAACCCAACTTGACTATCTTTGCTTATTTTAGAAGAAACATTGCAAAAGATATCCAACTTTGATCTCCTGTCAACACAAGCCCAAACAAACTTCATGAACACTTTCCAGACATCAAACCAAGTTTGAAACACGACCAAACCATCCGTCAAACCTCCTCATTCATCAAAACATCATTTTTCTGCAAGAAACGGGGCATTCCTGCATTTTGACTTGGCCAGCATCATTCACTCGTGCGTTTTTGCCCAAACGAGTTCCAATACACTCCCTACCATCCATTAAAGCTATCCCAAACCTTAGATACAAGCTGTAACATCCATATCCAAGTTTGCCATTTCCACTTTTCAGTTTTGCAGGTTGACTTCCATAGCTCGATACAGTTAGATTCAAAGCAAGCTAAGTGTTGGAGAAGGTTCCTTGGACCTCAGGCAAGTTGTACAAGTCCTCAAACACCATTGAAGTTGGCCATATTACTTTGTTCAAGTCAAGCTGAAACAGGTAAAATGTGAACTTCTATCTCTCTATCCAAGCATATTTAGGCTTAAGTTTGTGAAGAAAGTATGTTCTACTCATAGCCCTGAAGCCATCCATGTAGTTACTTTTCATTTATATTGTGTGTGCTATGAGAATTTTGGACCTGAACATGGAAGAAAACATAGGTCAGAAATTGGGGATGGAGAAATTCTCCCTCGTTTCTGAGAGTTAGAACAACTTTTTTATATGTTTGAAATCGTGACTTGATGCTCTACATTATTGATGTTGTAAGTTTTTGTTAAAAGTCAAAGAATCAGAAGTTAGCAGGATGAGCAAGGAACGCGCGTTTTTTTGTTTCAAACAGAAGCTGGAGGAAGAAGATGATGTCTTGGGCTGGGCCTGAGCTATCCTGGCTTTTTGCACCTCTTTTCTCATTTTGCACCCCCCTGGCCCATTGTGTGATTCTATAATCATTTTTGATTTTTTCTTTTTTATTCTGACTTATTATTTTTTGCTCAAATATAAAAAATATTAAAAATATTTTTTCACCCATTTTTACATTTATTTGACATTTATTTGTTTTATTTAGCTTATACATGTAAATAAATAAATATAAATATAAATATAAATATATATATATATATATATATATATATATATATATATATATATATATATATATATATATATATATATATATATATATATATATATATATACTTTTTATTTAAAACCCTAGAAAATAATATAAAAATATATATTTTTTTAGTTTTTATTTCTTATTCACATTTTGAAAACATTTTCTAAAAATATATTTTTTTTAAATAATTAATATTTCATTTTTGTATATATTTAGTATATTTAATATATAATATAAATACTTATACATATTTTATTAAATATTTAGGATAAAATGTAAAAATAATACCTTTTTATTTTTATTAATATTTGACATCAAAAATACTTTTTTTACAATATACTTCTCTCTTATTTATTTTTTTGTATAAATAAATATATAAATATTGTATATAATTAGTAAATAATTACTATTTATTAAAAAAAATTAGGGTTTTGCCCTAAAACCATAAAAATATCAAAAATTAACCTTTTTATTTTTATTTTTATTTATATTTTACATTGAAAAATACTTTTACATACATAAAAAACCATTTTTGTGCATAATACAATTTGCATTTACATTTGCTTAAATATTGCACAATTTATTATTTGTCTATTCAATATGGATGTAATAGTTTTAGGTTTAATTTCTTGCTAAATATCCCCCTATTCAAACATTTGTACCCCCATCCCCATAATTATGTTGTAATAATTTAGGACTTTAAAATTCTGCATTTAAAAGCTTTCTAATTATGCCATGATAGACCTAGGGTTTGTATGCAAAATCAACCAACAAATAGCTTGACTAATGCAAAGATAAAAAAAAGCATGAAAATGGACAACACCAATCACACTTGCACCCTTAGGGTTACTCCACTTGTTGCCTTCAATAATGGGCCATGTTGCATGTTGAGTGTCTTTGGCAAAACAAAACAAATCAAAAATGATCATAGTCCCTCGATGACGCTTTCTCAAGTTGCCTAAAAAATGATCAATTCCCTTGAAGAAAAAATTGCCAAAGACACTTGGCACTATTGCATTCATGGTCTAAACGATGACCCGCGCCCGTCCCGTTAACATCCTAACACAAGATTGTCCACCAAATACAATGGTGGAACAATACTGTTAAAAGGGTTAAAACATAAGAAAAATCTTTGAGTAAACTTAGGGGTAGACAACTCTTAGTTACTTGATCAAACTTGCAAAACAAAACCTTGCCTACTTTCAAAACACACATCACAACACAATTTCAAAACAAACTTTCAAAACATTGAAAAACTTTTCAAAAGACAAATACACCTTTGTATACATTCAAACATGGATCATTACAAAAGTTGCCACAACAAATGGCCTCTTTTCAAAATCTCTTTCAAAATCACACACAAAGCACCATTTCAAACAATTGAAAGCACCATTTCAAACAATTGAAAATGCAAGGCAAGTGATCTAAGAAAGTAACTAAGAGCCCATGGATAACCATGGATAGAAAGGGTGTTAATACCTTCCCTTTCTATAATCTACTCCCCGAACCCAAGAAAACATCTCAAAGGTTTTTGCTGTGCTTTTTTAACCTTTCCTTAGGATAAAATAAAAAGTCGGTGGTGACTCTTGCTAAACCGAAACATTTGCGTAAACAAACGCAAAACCCAAGTCAGTTCTCCCACTGTATCACAAGAAGCACAAGCATCCTCAGAGCTAAGCTCATCACAGGATCAAACAACAAGCATCATCAACATCATCAAAAGCAAGCCCAAGAGGAAAAAGCAAGCATCTCAGAGTAAGGCAACAATAACATCATCATACTCAGAATCAAAATCATCATAGCATTGGAAATAAAGCAAGAAATCAGAAGAGGAAAAGAAATTATACAAGCGTTTTCAGAAGCAAAGCTATCATCATTAAACTAAAGCAAGATACAAAGTACCAGGGAAGGCCACAAAGCTAGCATCACATAGTCCATCCGCCTCCGGCCACCTGAGAAGTGCCTCCTGTCCACTCCTCCATCTCCAAACCAAAGGTAGTAACTCCTCTCTTCTCTCTAACACCTCACACAAATACCAAATAACATGAAGATCAGAATGTGTCGAGAACTAATAACATGCATGAACTGAAACCCTAAAACATGAAAGGATAGAAATCATATACCTTCTTGTCACTGCCTTGCTCAACCATGGAGAGAGGGATATGGACGGTGGCGCTCTGGAAACTGAGGCGGTTGGAGGAGCATCAATGGCTTTTGTTTGAGAGCGAGAACGAGAAAGATGAAGAAGACGATGGAGAAGCGGCGCCGTTTATCAAAGCGATGTAAACCCTATTCTGAACAAATCATCACTAACCCTAACAAAACTTCTCAAGAAATGCGTTTGGGCCTGCCCACGTGAACCCTAAGCCCAACGATCATAACACATACACCCCCCTTTCCCTTTTTTTGAATCTGTTTGTTTCTTTTCTTTGGGCCATGTACATAAAATCTAGAGCCCACTTGTCTTTTTTATTTCTTTTTATGTTACTAATATTTTTTTTATAACTAATTTTGTTAAGAAAAATAATATACTAACTTTTTTTGTATAAAAATTTTATTAATATTTTCATTACCTTAAAAAACCAAAATACATAAAAAATAGACTTTAATAAGATTAATTGATTTTCCCCTTTAAAACCTTTTTTTTTGTTTACATAACATTAACTAAAATATATAAATAATAGTTTTCTTTAAACTTAAAACATTTTTCTTTTCTTTTCTTTAAAACCCTTGTTTATATAACAAAAACACAAAAATAAATAAAATACTTAATATTGCATTAGGTTAACATATTTTTCTCATTTGTAAATAATCACATACACTTTCACAAATACTTTTATTTCTCTTTGATTCTTATACTTTGCTATATTTTATATTGAGAATGCGATTCGATTTGGTTGTAAATATTATTTGGACACTACTATCCTGATAAGACTCATCCCCATTTGTAAATATTTGTACCCCCATCCCCGGATACTTATTTGTAATAGCTTAGACTTTAAATTCCCGCAATTTTTCGCTTTCTATATACTGTATAGTAATTAGGGTTTGTATGCGAAGATTCAAAATCAACCGCTAGATAACCTAATAAAAAGACAAATGCATGAAAATCAATACACAATTCACACTTGCACCCCTAGGGTTCCTCCACTTGTTGCCTTCAAAAATGGGCCATGTTTGCATGTCAAGTACTTTGGCAAAACAAAAACAAATCAAATGATCATAGTCCCTCGATGACGCTTTCGAAGTTGCCTAAAAAAAATGATCATAGTCCCTCAAGCAAATTGCCAAAGACACTTGACACTATTGCATCCATGGTCTAAGCGATGACCCGCGCCCGTCCCGTTAACATCCTAACACAAGGTTGTTCACCAAATACAATGGTGAAACAATACTGTTAAAAGGGTTAAAACATGAGAAAGATCTTTGAGTAAATTTAGGGGTAGACAACTCTTAGTTACTTGATCAAACTTGCAAAACACACTTGCCTACTTTCAAAACACACTCCACAAACACAACTTCCAAAACAACTTTCAAAAACATTGAAACATCTTTTCAAAAAGACAAACACCTTTGTAAAACATTCGAGTAAAGAATTGTTACAATGGTTGCCTAGATAAGGCATATTTTTCAAAACATTTTCAAAACCACACACATACAAACACCATTTCAAACAATTGAAAATCAAGGCAAGTGATCTAAAACAAGTAACTAAGAGCCCATGGATAACCATGGATGAAAAGGGTGCTAGCACCTTCCCTTTTCATAATCTACCCCCCGAACCCACGAAAACATCTCAAAGGTTTTTCCTGTGCTTTTTAACCTTTCCTTAGGATAAATAAAAAGTCAGTGGCGACTCTTGCTAAACCGAACAAGTGCGAAAACAAACGCAAAACCTCAAGTCAGTTCTCCCACCGTATTACAGAACTGTCGACTCTGCTGGGGACTGATTTAAAAGTGGGGTTACCTTAGGGTTTAGATCACCTTTACA
Organism: Vicia faba; assembly: GCA_948472305.1. Taxonomy (NCBI): domain Eukaryota; kingdom Viridiplantae; phylum Streptophyta; class Magnoliopsida; order Fabales; family Fabaceae; genus Vicia; species Vicia faba. The sequence goes on along the minus strand of OX451738.1, from coordinate 1,033,975,120 downwards.
TACTTGCTTTGATTGCTTTGATTGCTTTACTTTTTGGGTCCTTGTTTGGGTTTGTTGTAAATCCTACACCCGGATTTGGGGGCACCTTCTTAGGTAAATAGCAATAAAACTGTGAGGGAACTGTGCGGGGTATACCGACATGGTTGAAGCAGTAAGCTATGTTAGTGTGACATATTTGTGAGTAACGGTAGCCCTTGAGTAGTCAAGGAGAATACGGGGCCGCTGAGTGATGTCATGAAGCACTAACGAACTCTTAGAACCTTAATTGACCATCTTGGCCTTTTTAGGGGTAGTGAGATGACCGACTTTGGTGCAGTCCGAAGTTGGTAGATACTCGATACTACACTCATTGAGGATTGTTTTCTTGGAATATTTTGGTCGCCAGTTAAGTGGCTAAACCAAAACAATGAACACAGAAAATAATCCAATGATATTGAGCTCCTTAGAACCCGGTTTTATTTTAGGACAGGATGAGCCAACTAACTTCAAGAGGGTACTTACCTACAAGCCCCATGCAAGCCTAAACCTAAGGACTTGTTTGCTTTGTGTGAATATGGTTACCTGTACACTTACTTGCTTTTGCATACATGTACATAACATCATAACATCATACCATAACATTTTCAATAACCATTTCAAGGATCTCAAGGGTCTTTTGATGCAGGGTCACATTGAACCAGACGTCTACCAAAGGGGCAAGAGGTTTCTCCTCTAAAAAAATGCCATCAAAGATCAAGTGCAACAACTTGAATCAGGGGCTATGACCCACTTGACATGGTGAGCTTGATTCTCGTGGAAAGACATCCACCATTACAAAGCTCTCCAATCAGAGATGTTGATCAAAGTTCAACCTCTAACATTTTCTTGTGTTTACCCCGAGAGATCCTTGAAAACATGCATTCACATATCATGCATTGCATCATAACAGTTTTTCCTTTTCAGGTTTCCTTATTCTCCTACTGTTTATTTCAGTAGAGATGGCTCTAGAGAGGACTGTCAAGGATATCCAGGATCAAAATGCTCAACTTCAAGAAATGTTCTTGAACCTGTCCCAGGGGCAAGAAGAAGTGAAAGCTCTCCTCACAAGGGGCATGGTCCAGGGAAATTCAAGCAATGCCATGAGTGATCAGTTGGAAGAACTTCAGTTTGAGCTGACTGCAATGAGGATCCAGATGATGGGACAACTGGTGGGCCAGATGGCTCTCATCCAGGACTTGGCTCAAAGACAAGAGGAGCTCAGGGTTCTCGTCAACAAACTGCTTCGGGACAACCAAGTGGGGCAAACATCTGAGGTTGAAGAGCAAGTCATCATTCAACCCCCTTTGAGACAAGAAGACAAGGGAAAGGCTCATCTACTTGCTTCGGGGTCACAAGCTCATCAACAACCTCGTCAGCGTCAACGGGGTAATCGGCATAAGCAAAATACGTTGGGAAGACAGTTCACTGAGACTGACATACCGTCATCTCTAATACTGGAACGCTTGTTGGAGGTCAATCTGACTGCTTTAAGGGATCCTATTCGGAAGCCCAATACCTCCGCTCCTAGCTATCATCCTGACGCATTTTGTGTATACCACTCCTATAGTCCGGGACATGACACCGATGACTGTTAGGCCTTGAAGAACAAGATTCAAGATCTGATTGACATTGGAGTGCTGAGATTCATGCCAGATGGCGAGATGAAAATCTTCCGTTAAGGGTTTCTCCACCTAAAATGACAAAGCTCAAACTGAGAGACTTTTGTTCCATTTGAATTTTCAAAGTTGTAATTTCTTTTGTGATTCAAACAATTATCTGTTGATGTCAAACTTTGTTTCATTAATGCATTGCATATGTTTGTCTTGAATTCATCCATTCGTTTTCACTACTCTTATGTTTTCTTTATGATATTTAACTCTTGATAAAAAGCTTCAAGCCTTTAGAGGGAGGATGACGAAACAATACCATAATCTCATACAGTATGCTTTTAAACAGACCTTGCTGATGATGTACAGGCATTTCTTTCAATTCCCAAACACTGGAGTTATAAGGAAGATAATCCCTAGTCAACCCCTTCGAGCCAAAGAAGTAGGAGTGTTCTGTTCTAAACAAATTGAAACCTTTGATTTAAACCTGGGGCAGGGTAGTCTCTCAGTTAATTCAAAAAATGCGCATTGAAGTCGCAAACTCTCAGTTTGTAATACAACGAATGACATCAAAAACATTCCTTTGGAACCAAGAGACAGTGATGGTTCTTTATCTCATAGGCAGTCAATCTCTCAAAAGAGAAAAGCCCATTAAGTCAAAACCTACAAAGTGTGATCTCGAAAACAGGAACAGTCAGGCAAAAGTTAGGGATAACAAATCAAAAAGAACGAGGTCATCAACAACATGAAAAAATGTTGCAAAAAAAGGGAGATGATGACTGCCCTCCAAATTCAACTTGTGTGAACCATCACCCAAAAAAAAAGTCGTTCCAAACTCGAATAGAGTTCGACACACAATTAACTGAGTTTAGGATTGAAGGACATCACGAAGAGCGGGTGGGTACAAATATACTTTGAGCCTTTATCCTTTGTTTCTTAAACCGTGAACCAAGCCACGTTACAACCCTTCAAAAGTCCTAATTGAAGCATGGGTTAGTTCGAAAGCATACTGTTACAAAAGGTATCCTGACTCCTGTAAGGCTTTGCCCTAAATCTTGTGTTGAATTTGTCTTACAAAAGGTTTTCTGCTAAAAAACGCATTTTTCAAAACTTCGAGACAAGCATAAACTTTGCATTATTTGAATATCGTTGTTTGCACATGGTTATTTGTTTAACAGCGAAGAAATTCATACAGCGAATGTTCAGAGGAACGAAAACTCTCTCAGTGAGTAAAATCACTTCGAAAAGGATGACACTTCCATTGACAAATCTCCTATCAACAAGGGGGCATGACATGTCACTATCCAGCACACCTGGGGCAGTCCAGTCAAGGTTTCAACAGATCTTTCAAAGTTCAGTTAACCTGGGGCAGTCCAGTCAAGATTTCGACAAATCTCTCAAAAGTTCAGTGAACTTGGGGCAAGTCTCCTTCATCATCACTTGGGGCATTCGAATGTCAATCTCAAGGTCGTTCAAAATTTCCTTCATCACCTGCTGGAAGTTACGATCAACATCACAAACTCCTTCATCACCTGTTGGAAGATTCAGTTTCAGATACGCTCCAAACACGGTAGCCATTATGTCACTCATTCAGATCCCAGTTACAGTTTCAGATACACTCCAGACATGGAAGTCATTCTGCTACTCATACAGATCTCAGCTCCAAGATACAGTTTCAGATACACTCCAGACACGGAAGTCATTCTGCTACTCATACAGATCTCAGCTCCAAGATACAGTTTCATATACGCTCCAGACACGGTAGCCATTCTGTCACTCATTCAGATCCCAGTTACAGTTTCAGATACACTCCAGACACGGAAGTCATTCTGCTACTCATACAGATCTCAGCTCCAAGATAGTTTCAGATACGCTCCAGACACGGTAGCCATTATGTCACTCATTCAGATCCCAGTTACAGTTTCAGATACACTCCAGACATGGAAGTCATTCTGCTACTCATACAGATCTCAACTCCAAGATACAATTCAGATACGCTCCAAACACGGTAGCCATTCTGTCACTCATTCAGATCCCAATTACAGTATCGGACTACGGCGAAGCCTAGATTACGACCAGATAGTGGTATCTCCTAAGAGCAAGCTATGAAGCTCGGATTCGACCGGATAATAGTTTAATCCCCAACTAGTTATTGTGAAGCCTGGATTACGACCAGATAGCAATACAAGTTTCTGTGAAGCCTGGATTACGACCAGATAGCATCCAAGAATACTACGAAGCCTGGAGTCAACCAGATAGTGGTATATCTTTAACACAAGCTGTGAAGCCCGGATTTAACCGGATAACAGCTTAGCAAATTATTGTGAAGCCTGGATTACGACCAGATAGCAATACAAGTTTCTGTGAAAGCCTGGAGATCAACCGAATAACAGTTACAACCACCAACAGAATAACGGATAATTAAAGCTCCTAAAAATCTGTTTCTCTCAAGATTGAAGACTCTCATCCTTAAAACCTCAGAAGATTGGTATACTCCCAGTTTCTGACAGTTAACAGAATGAAGATTCTCATCATCTCAGAAGACTGGTATACTCCCAATTTCTGACCCTCAAGAATGAAGACTCTCATCCTTAAAACCTAAGAAGATTGGTATACTCCCAGTTTCTGACCGTTAACAGAATGAAGATTCTCATCACCTCGAAAGATTGGTATACTCCCAATTTCTAACCCCCAACAGAATGAAGATTCTCAATCTCAAAGTGGCGTATAACCCAAGTTCCAGATTAATACCTGTAGTAAGCCAGGAAAACTATCTGTGGATGACTGATTGTAGATTAACACCTGAAACCAGCCAGGAAAACTATCTACATGAAGAGATTGAAGATTAATACCTGTAACAAGCCAGGAAAACTATCTTTCTTTCTCGGGTCAGAGATTAATACCTGAAACCATCCAGGACAACTATCTCATTGACCAATCTTTTCAAGATCCCAGATCAATACCTGCAGCAATCAAAAGATTCTTGCAATCCCCGGCGGAGCTAAAACTTCCAACTATCAATCCCCAAGCAGAATGAAGACTCTCGTTCTCAGTTCCTCACAGAGTATTCAGATATTCCCCTGTGAAGATCTCCTCAAGACAGGAATCCCCAGTAGATTGGCATACAACTCAAGCTCCTGATTCCCCAACGGTGGTCCCAGGACTTCTCATTTTCAACAATCAAAAGATTCTTGCAATCCCCTGCAGCAGTCAAGGATTCACTTTCCCCGGCAGCAGTCAAGATTCTATTATCTCCGGCTATCCAGGAGTCATCTATCCTCAGCAAGACAACTCATCCGCTTACATGCATATTCATTACATTCATATCATAAACATTGATGAAGTGCAATCCATTACATCATACATATCATGTAACATAACTCTATGTTTAGCTAACATTTTGTCTTTTTAAGGATAAGAATAAAAGGCTATCCTTCTCAATTCAGATGCAGTTTTACACGGACTCATCATCAGGCAACCCTACACCGGTTCCTTCTCTTTCCAAGATGCAGTTTTACACGGACTCGTCATCAGGAAACCCTACACCGGTTCCTTCTCTTTCCAAGATGCAGTGTTACACGGACTCATCATCAGGAAACCCTACACCGGTTCCTTCTCTTTCCAAGATGCAGTTTTACACGGACTCATCATCAGGCAACCCTACACCGGTTCCTTCTCCATTCCAAGACCTTTGAAAACAGTTTACGGATTCTCTAGACACGGATGTTAATCTATCGCTTGTCCAGATTCGACTACCGAAAACAGTTTACGGACGCTTCCCAACATGGATGCTGATCTATTGCTTATTCAACTTCAAGACCTCTAAAAATAGTTTACGGGTTCTCCAGACACGGATGTTAACCTATCGCTTATTCAGATTCAACTACTGAAAACGGTTTACGGATGCTTCCAGATACGGATGTCAATCTATTGCTTATTCAGGCCTCCAGTTCAGAGATGTTCCAAACAGGGATACCTTTCTGATACTCGTCCACTCACCGACAACATACAGTTCAACAAACATTCTTGGATGGCATCTCTAAGCCCATCTCCAACAAGATACAATCATTTCCAGATGGCATCTCTAAGCCCATCCTCCTACCAGCAATTTCCAGATGGCATCTCTAAGCCCATCCCCCGACAAGATTCTGTAACATCTCTAGATGGCATCTGTAAGCCCATCTCCAAATGGCATCTTTAATCCCATTACCTCAAACTACGCTTTGACGAGTGCAAATTTTTTGGGCACTCTAGTGTCCAATCTCCTTTTACCTTCGAGTCGCGAACGGAAATCTTGCCAATCTAACTCTTCAAGTTCAAGAAGATTGAACAGGGGCAACTGTTGTACCCCAAAATTTGCCCTCTCTCTTTACCACAAGAAATCACAGCTTCGGGCTTTTCCTGATTTTTCAAATTGGCTTAAGAATCGGTCAAACAGACTTTTCTCATCAGTCAGACAAAATTAGGGTTTCCATTAATCTTGAATCAGTTCAAGCAGATTGTTAGGGTTTGGTTGAGTTTGGCTCAGGGTTTGATCAGGCAGACGCTTCATTGACAATAAATCAAGAATTAGGGTTTGCGCGCGCATTCTCATAAGGAGTTAATTCTACAGTTCTTTTCAATTGACTCTGGGACATGGTCTGAGGCTTCTGATTTGAAAGTTTGGAGTTTGAGTTTGATCAGTGAGATAAAGGACATATGGACGTTTGTTTGTTTAACTGTGCAATGCTTTTGGTTATTCGGAACGCAAGACGTTTATTGATTATTTATAATTTCTAAGTTAGAATAATTGGGATTTACTTCCAGTTATTTTAATTCAAGAAACTTAAATAATTAAATAGACAGTGAATTAAAAGAGAATTAACTGACAAAGGATTATTTTTATTCATTTTTAAATTGTTTGTTACAAATATTATTTGAACACTGTGAATTTATTTACAGTTGTTTAACAATAATATTATTACAATGATTAAAAATAAATTAAATCTATCCTAAGTCTTCATCTTCTACTGCTGCTCCCCATTACTCAACTGATTTTTATCTGCAAAGACAAAAAAAGAAAAGAAGTCAAACACCGATAAATTAAGAGCATTCTCAGACAGTCAATCAAATTAAAACTCATCATTAAAAGTGTTGGCCGGAATCAGTTTGTTCGCCCTCTCTGCAAATCACAAGAAGACTCTTGGTTCACAAAGAGGGAAAGGAAATATGTTTGCAAATATAAAAATGTACAAGGCTGCATAATTGAACCAAATGCACAAAGCTACATGAAAAGGGACAAGCTACTGAATATGCCAAAACAAGTTGCAAAGTCAAACTGAAACAAACAAGTTGCAAAGTTCAAATTGAACAAACAAGCTACTTGAAAAGGCAAACTAAACTGTCCAGAGAGATGTCAACCAAGCTGCAAAGTTCAAACTGAATTACACTATCAAACTAGGCAAACCAAATTGTCAAAATTGTAAAGTTGTCAAACTGTCCAAAAGAGCTGCCTATAAGCTAGCAAAAGCAATGCCGAAAAACTGGAAGTATGCAGAGGAAAGACACAATGCAAGCAACATTTCAAATTATCATCATTTTCCAGGCCATCACTTTTTCATAAAAGAAAAGGACAGTTAAGCAATAAACAATGCTTTTTTCTGTGGAAAGAGAAAGAGAGAGAGAAGTAGGGAGGCTTACAGTTTGCAGGCTTAAAGATAAATAGATATAAAACAAAGAGGATCAGAATTGTCAAAGAGAGGGAGAATACATATAGAAACAAATAACACAAAACTTGCCTCCAACCTATTTTCATCCTGCCTAAAACACATAACAGAAACAAACAAGCAAACTGATAAATCTCCAGCCTGTTTCAAACTACCATAAGCCTTAAGCCTGTATCAAAAACACAAACAAAGCTGCCTTCAAGCAAAAAACCACAAAACTGTTACAGAAGCAAGCTTGCAACCTCAAGTTTGCTTCAGACTTTCAAACCTGCCAAAAACCATACAAGCATATCAACCTGCTAAAAACCAGATACAAACAATAAACCTGTAACCTCTACACAAGCCTGAAGCCTGCTAACACCTCAAGCCTGCTAAAACTCACAAACCTGTCAAAACTGCATATACCACAAACCTGCTTTAAACTTGTGAACAAACAAACATATCAGCCTGCCTGTTCAGAGAAGCCTACTAACAAGCACAAAACCTGAACAACTCAATGTCTAAGCCTGCATAGCCTTCAAACTTACAAACTGAAGCAAGTCCAAACATCAAAAATCAACAGCAAACAACACTTCAGATAGCATCATCATTGAGAGGAAAACTCAAACAATAACAACCCTCCAATCATCAACCATCATCCAATATCCAAATAACCAACAAAATGCCTCAGAACCAAGGTTCATCATAGGCTAAACAGAAGCACAAGCATCCTCATAGCTAAGCTCATCACAGGATCAAACAACAAGCATCATCAACATCATCAAAAGCAAGCCCAAGAGGAAAAAGCAAGCATCTCAGAGTAAGGCAACAATAACATCATCATACTCAGAATCAAAATCATCATAGCATTGGAAATAAAGCAAGCAATCAGAAGAGGAAAAGAAATTATACAAGCGTTTTCAGAAGCAAAGCTATCATCATTAAACTAAAGCAAGATACAAAGTACCAGGGAAGGCCACAAAGCTAGCATCACATAGTCCCTCCGCCTCCGGCCACCTGAGAAATGCCTCATGTCCACTCCTTCGTCTCCAAACCAAAGGTAGTAACTCCTCTCTTCTCTCTAACACCTCACACAAATACCAAATAACATGAAGATCAGAATGTGTCGAGAACTAATAACATGCATGAACTGAAACCCTAAAACATGAAAGGACAAAAATCATATACCTTCTCGTCACTGCCTTGCTCAACCATGGAGAGAGGGAGATGGACGGTGGCGCTCTGGCAACTGAGGCGGTTGGAGGAGTATCAATGGCTTTTGTTTGAGAGCGAGAACGAGAAAGATGAAGAAGACGATGGAGAAGCGGCGTCGTTTATCAAAGCGTTGTAAACCCTATTCTGAACAAACCATCACTAACCCTAACAAAACTTCTCAAGAAATGCATTTGGGCCTGCCCACGTGAACCCTAAGCCCAACGATCATAACACATACACCCCCCTTTCCCTTTTTTTAAATCTGTTTGTTTCTTTTCTTTGGGCCATGTACATAAACTCTAGAGCCCACTTGTCTTTTTTATTTCTTTTTATGTTACTAATATTATTTTTTTATAACTAATTTTGTTAAGAAAAATAATATACTAACTTTTTTTGTATAAAAATTTTATTAATATTTTCATTACCTTAAAAACCCAAAATACATAAAAAAATAGACTTTAATAAGATTAATTGATTTTCTCCTTTAAAATCTTTTTTTTTGTTTACATAACATTAACTAAAATATATAAATAATAGTTTTCTTTAAACTTAAAACATTTTTCTTTTCTTTTCTTTAAAACCCTTGTTTATATAACAAAAACACAAAAATAAATAAAATACTTAATATTGCATTAGGTTAACATATTTTTCTCATTTGTAAATAATCACATACACTTTCACAAATACTTTTATTTCTCTTTGATTCTTATACTTTGTTATATTTTATATTGAGAATGCGATTCGATTTGGTTGTAAATATTATTTGGACACTACTATCCTGATAAGACTCATCCCCATTTGTAAATATTTGTACCCCCATCCCCGGATACTTATTTGTAATAGCTTAGACTTTAAATTCCCGCAATTTATCGCTTTCTATATACTGTATAGTAATTAGGGTTTGTATGCGAAGATTCAAAATCAACTGCTAGATAACCTAATACAGAGACAAATGCATGAAAATCAATACACAATTCACACTTGCACCCCTAGGGTTCCTCCACTTGTTGCCTTCAAAAATGGGCCATGTTTGCATGTCAAGTACTTTGGCAAAACAAAAACAAATCAAATGATCATAGTCCCTCGATGACGCTTTCGAAGTTGCCTAAACAAAATGATCATAGTCCCTCAAGCAAATTTCCAAAGACACTTGACACTATTGCATCCATGGTCTAAACGATGACCCGCGCTCGTCCCGTTAACATCCTAACACAAGGTTGTTCACCAAATACAATGGTGAAACAATACTGTTAAAAGGGTTAAAACATGAGAAAGATCTTTGAGTAAATTTAGGGGTAGACAACTCTTAGTTACTTGATCAAACTTGCAAAACACACTTGCCTACTTTCAAAATGCACTCCACAAACACAACTTCCAAAACAACTTTCAAAAACATTGAAACATCTTTTCAAAAAGACAAACACCTTTGTAAAACATTCGAGTAAAGAATTGTTACAATGGTTGCCTAGACAAGGCATCTTTTTCAAAACATTTTCAAAACCACACACATACAAACACCATTTCAAACAATTGAAAATCAAGGCAAGTGATCTAAAACAAGTAACTAAGAGCCCATGGATAACCATGGATGAAAAGGGTGCTAGCACCTTCCCTTTTCATAATCTACCCCCCGAACCCACGAAAACATCTCAAAGGTTTTTCCTGTGCTTTTTAACCTTTCCTTAGGATAAATAAAAAGTCGGTGGCGACTCTTGCTAAACCGAACAAGTGCGAAAACAAACGCAAAACCTCAAGTCAGTTCTCCCACCGTATCACAAACACTAGAGTGCCTAGAAATTTGCACTCGCATGAAGTAGCATCAGCATTGTGATATCGGGAATGGGCTTACAGATGCCATTTAGAGATTGTTGGTAGGTGGTTTTAAATATGCCATCCGAAGGAGTGTCGATAGCGTAAGAGATTCCTTAGCGAGAGCTTGTATACCTGTTGTTGAGGGAGATTCCGCTGGGGAATGTTGTTCTTTGTCTTAGGCGAAATAGAACTTTAGGAGCTTCGGTCGTCCGTTATTCTACTGGGGAATCATCTCTGTCGAATTTTAGGAGCTTCGGTCGTCCGTTATTCTACTGAGGAATCATCTCTGTTGAAGAGGTGAGAGTGAACTACTATATGGTCGCAACCCAGGCTTCATAGTGATAAGACTGACTGCTATCTGGTCGTAATCCAGGTTTTACAGTGACTTACTGGGGAGATAAGATTAAACTTGCTATCCGGTCGTAATCCAGGCTTTGCAATACCTCACTTCTTATCCGGTCGAAATCCAGGCTTCAGAAAAAATCAAGTGGTTATCCGATCGCATCCGGGCTTCAACTTGAATTTAGGGCACACTAATATCCGGCTGACTCCGGGCTTCTTAGTAATTATCCATGTAAATTGCTATTTATTTGGAATCCAAGCTTCACAATGCCTTGTACCTTTATCTGGTCGTAATCCAGGCTTTGCAATACCTCACTTCTTATCCGGTCGAAATCTAGGCTTCAGAACAAATCAAGTGGTTATCTGGTCGTATCCGGGCTTTAACTTAAATTTAGGGCACACTAATATCTGGCCGACTCCGGGCTTCTTAGTAACTGTCCATGTAAACTGCTATTTGGTCGGAATCCAAGCTTCAGAGTGCCTTGTACCGCTATCTGGTCGTAATCCAGGCTTCACAATGTGTTATACCATTATCTGGTCGAATCCAGGCTCCATGGTGTCACGTACTGCTATCTGGTCGAATCCAATCTTCACAATACCTCACTTCTTATCTGGTCGAAATCCAGGATTCAGAACAAATCAAGTGGTTATCCGGTCGCATCCGGGCTTCCCTTCGACTGTTGGGTTTACTAGTATCCGGTTGAATCCGGGCTTCATAGTAACTGGCTAGGTAAACTGTTATCTGGTCATAACCCAAGCTTCACAGTGTCCCTTAACGCTATTTGGTCGTAATCCAGGCTTCACGGTGTATCATACCACTATCTGGTTGAAATCCAGGCTTCGTAGTACTCTTGGTTGCTATCTGGTCGTAATCCAGGCTTCACAATGTATCATACCACTATTTGGTCAAAATCCAGGCTTCGTAGTACTATTGGTTGCTATCTGGTTGTAATCCAGGCTTCACAATGTATCATACCACTATCTGGTCGAAATTCAGGCTTCATAGTACTCTTGGTTGCTATCTAGTCGTAATCCAGGCTTCACAATGTATCATACCACTATCTGGTCGAAATCCAGGCTTCGTAGTACTCTTGGTTGCTATCTGGTCGTAATCCAGGCTTCACAATGTATCATACCACTATCTGGTCGAAATCCAGGCTTCGTAGTACTCTTGGTTGCTATCTGGTCGTAACTCAGTCTTCACAACATCTTCTATCATTATCTGGTCGTAATCCAGGCTTCATGATGTATCATACCACTATCTGGTCGAAATCCAGGCTTCGTAGTACTCTTGGTTGCTATCTGGTCGTAACCCAGTCTTCACAACATCTTCTATCATTATTTGGTCGTAATCCAGGCTTCATGATGTATCATACCACTATATGGTCGAAATCCAAGCTTCGTAGTACTCTTAGTTGCTATCTGGTCGTAACCCAGTCTTCACAACATCTTCTATCATTATCTGGTCGTAATCCAGGCTTCATGATGTATCATACCACTATCTGGTCGAAATCCAAGCTTCGTAGTACTCTTGGTTGCTATCCGGTCGTAACCCAGGCTTCACAATAACTTGTTGAGCTGTTATCCAGTCGTGATCCGGGCTTCACGGCTTGTGTTTATGATATACCACTATTTGATCAAATTCAGGCTTCATAGTACTCTTGGTTGCTATCTGGTTGTAACCCAGTCTTCACAACATCTTCTATCATTATCTGGTCGTAATCCAGGCTTCATGATGTATCATACCACTATCTGGTTGAAATCCAGGCTTCGTAGTACTCTTGGTTGCTATCTGGTCGTAACCCAGTCTTCACAACATCTTCTATCATTATCTGGTCGTAATCTAGGCTTCATGGTCTTGTATCGCTTTTTGGTCGTAATCCAGGCTTCACAATAACTTGCTGAGCTGTTATCCTGTCGTAATCCGGGCTTCAAGGCTCACTGGGGAATAAACTACTATCCGTTCGTTCTCCGGGCTTCATAGCTTGCTTTTGAGAGATGTCACTATCTGGTCGTAATCTAGGCTTTGTGGTAGTCTGATATTGTTATCCGGTCGTAATCTGGGCTTCACAATATGTTGTAGAAATCAAGATACTATCATGTCGTATCCGGGCTTCATAACTTGAATTTTGATTGTATTTTTCCTGAAATGGAAGGGTTAGATGTATGTAATGCATGATATGTATTAGGCAATGATGTTCTCAAAATAAATGAGATTGTATGGTATGATGCGTATATGAATGTATCATGATGTATGGACATGTAATGTCTTAGCTGGGGAAAATAAATCTCGAAGTTGCTGGAGAATAGAGTTGAATTCTTCGTTTCCGCTGGGGATGGTGAACGAAGGTGATTGTGAGGATAAATCTGCAGGAGAAAAGAACTCCGTTGGGGAATAAACTGATGAAGAGATTACTCCGAGGGGAATTACTCTGTGGGGAAGAGATGTTCTGCTGAAGATTTTAACGATAACTCTGTTGAGGATTCCGCTGATAAGCTCTGTTGGGAATTTTAATGATGAACTCCGCTGGGGATGGATTACCGTTGCTGGTGATACATAATCGGTTGAGGATTGAACTCCTGTTTGGGGAAAGAAAGAATTTTGCTGGGGATGATCTTTCAGTTGTAACTTGCTGAGGATAAACCAGTTAGACTCTTGTGAGGATAACCTTCTGAATTTGGTTGGGGAGATTTATTTGCGCTCTGTAGGGGATAAGCTTCCAGAATCTATTGGGGAAGATGGTTCAACTCCGTTGGGAAAGCCTTTTTTAGACTGCGCTGGGGAAATGACTCCACTGTGGATATCTTGTATTCCTCCGGGGAACATTCTTATACTCTGTTGAGGAATATATTTATACTCTGTTGGAGAATATTAAGACCTTCTGGGGATACCACACCTTTTTAGGGCTGATGGTAGATTAACTCTACTTGGGGAGAGTATTGTTGATTCGTTCATGGTTGCAAGTCTCAGCTGGGAGATCTACCATTACTGTTTTACTCTGCGGGGAGTGACGGTATCTTGGTCATATTCTTCAGCTGAACCTACCTTGGTATCTTGGTGGACAGAGCAACTAGACAGTTCGGACAATTCTTATTGCCCCTGCTTTTGATATTACCCGTAATTCGTCCTTTGTTTCGCATGTAAATATTTATGAGCAGCAATTAATGTCAAATGCATATATCAAAAATGAACATTGGACGTTCTTTGCAAAACAAAACAGATAAAGGAAAAACAGTTTGAAATTTGTCAGAAAAATGAATTTGTATTGATTTTGAAGTTTGGCCTGTAAATAGGCGTTTTTGTACAAGAGGCTGACGTCCTAGTAAGAGAACGCCGCTGAACAAATAGAATTTATACAATTTATGAAAAAGAAACAAAACATCTATGTGAATAATCCCACTGGGTTCCAACTCTGCTATTGCCTTTATGTCCTCAAGCATCTCATCACTTTGCTGCTTAGTTGAAGATGAATCTGTTTGATTAGTGTCGTCCAAGCTTGATAGTCGATACCGAAGTCTGGATGCAAGGTGATCCAATGAGACATAGTGTTACGCTTTGATCCCTAACTTTTGCCTGGACTGCCCTTTCGGGTTTTCAGTCCATCGGGATACCCATTTTTTCCCAAGCCGCCTTTTCAGGTTTTCGACTTGCCGGGTGTACAGATTTTTTTATTTTCATCCCTTATTTTTTCCCGAACCCTTTTGGTTCGTCGGGAAACCCTTATTTTTTCCTAGGCCAGTCAACCTAGCGGGTCTTTGATTATGCGTGGTATTTTTTCACTATGTCTGCATTGACGGGGTGAGGAAGGTCGTCACCATCCATGGTGGTTAGAATCATAGCTCCTCCTGAGAAAATGTTCTTAACCATAAATGGCCCTTCGTAAGTAGGGGTCCATTTGCCCCTGGGATCACCTTGAGGTAGAATAATGCGTTTGATTACCAGGTCCCCAACTTGATACTCTTGTCGTCTTACTTTCTTGTTAAATGCCTTGATCATCCGTTTTTGGTACGTCTGACCATGACAAATAGCAGTAAGTCTCTTTTCGTTAATTAGGTTCGGTTGATCAAGCTGGGTCTGAATCCAGTCATCTTCGCTCAAACCTGCATCCTTCATGATTCGAAGAGAGGGTATCTGAACTTCAATGGGAAAAAATGCCTACATACCATAAACCAAGGAATAGGGTGTCGCCCCAATTGACGTCCGTGTTGAGGTGCGGTATCCATGAAGAGAAAATGGTAACATCTCATGCCAATCTTTGTATGTCACTGCCATCTTCTGCACAATCTTCTTAATGTTCTTATTAGCCGCTTCGACAACCCCGTTCATCTTCGGCCGGTAGGGAGAAGAGTTATGATGTTGTATTTTTAATTGCTCGCAGAGCTCAGTGATCATCTTGTTATTGAGATTGGTACCATTGTCCGTAATGATCCTCTCTGGTACACCGTATCGACAAATCAGATTGTGCCGAATAAACTGTGCCACGACTTTCTTGGTTACGGTAGCAAAGGAAGCTGCTTCAACCCACTTCGTAAAGTAATCAATCGCTACCAGGATGAAACAATGCCCGTTGGATGCCGTAGGTCTGATCTCGCCGATCATATCAATGCCCCACATTGCAAAAGGCCAAGGCGCTTTCAGGACGTTCAGAGGAACTGGAGGTGTGTGCACCTTATCAGCATAGACCTGGCACTTGTGACATGTCCGAGAATGCTGATAACAGTCGACTTCCATTGTGGACCAGTAATATCCTGCCCGGAGGATTTTCTTTTCCATGGTATGTCCACTGGAATAAGTTCCGAAAGTACCTTCATGTAACTCTGCCATGATCCGTTCTGCTTCAATCTTATCTACACAACGCAACAAGGTTGAATCATGGTTACGTTTGTAAAGAATGCCATTGCTGATAAAGAACTTCGCTGCAAACCTCCTCAGAAACTTCTTGTCGTTAACAGATGCACCCTCGGGGTACTCCTGAGCTTCAAGATACCTTTTCACTTCATGATACCAGGGCTTTTCTGTTACCTCTTCAGTCTCAAGATCACAGCAATGTGCCGGTTCATCCAATATTTCAATAATGATCCGGGGAGCCTCGTTGTCCCAATTGACTTTGAACATAGAAGACATCGTAGCCAGCGCGTCCGCCAACTGATTCTCCTCTCTAGGGAAGTGTTCAAAGGTTATCTCCTCGAAATGGGGAAGCAACGTCAATACATACTCCTTGTAAGGAATAATATTTGGGTGTTTCGTATCCCACTCGCCTTTGATCTGACTAATTACGAGAACGGAATCTCCGAAGACACTCAGAAACTTAATCCTTAGGTCAATTGCAACTCGAAGACCCATAATGCACGCTTCATACTCCGCCATGTTGTTGGTGCAGTTGAAACATAGTCGGGCGATGAATGGAGTATGAGAGCCTTTAGGAGATATGATCACAGCGCCAATGCCATTACCCAAAGCGTTCGAAGCTCCATCGAAGTACATAGACCATCGGGATCCTTCCTCAAGTCCTTCATCCGGTCCAGGTGTCTCACAATCAGTTATCAACATGATATTTTCGTCCAGAAATTCAAAGTTCATAGACTGGTAATCATCCACTGCCTAGTGTGCCAAATGGTCTGCCAATACACTTCCCTTGATTGCTTTTTGAGTTGTGTACTGGATGTCATACTCAGTCAAAATCATATGCCATCTCGCTATTCTTCCGGACAAGGCAGGCTTTTCGAAGATATACTTGATTGGATCCATCTTTGAAATCAACAAGGTAGTGTGAGTCAACATATATTGTCTCATCCGGCGAGCAGCCCATGCCAAAGCGCAACAAGTTTTATCGAGCAGTGAGTATCGGGTCTCACAGTCGGTAAACTTTTTGCTAAGGTAATAAATAGCATGCTCTTTTCGGCCAGACTCGTCATGCTGCCCCAGCACACACCCCATTGAGTTGTCAAGTACTATCAAGTATAAGATCAATGGTCTCCCTTCAACTGGTGGCATCAGGATGGGTGGCTCTTGGAAATACTCTTTGATTCTTTCGAAAGCGGCTTGGCATTCATCATTCCAACGTACCACTTGATCTTTCTTCAGTAGCTTGAAGATTGGCTCACAAGTAGAAGTTAGGTGTGAGATGAATCGAGCAATGTAGTTCAGTCGTCCCAGAAAGCCTCTGACCTCTTTCTCTGTCTTGGGAGCTGGCATCTCTTGTATGGCTTTCACCTTGGCAGGGTCCACTTGAATACCTTTGTGGCTTACGACGAAACCTAGCAGTTTACCAGATCTCACCCCGAAGGTGCACTTGTTCGGGTTCAACCTTAACTTGTACAACTTCAACCTGTCAAACAGCTTCTGTAGATGGTCAAGGTGTTCCTCCTTAGTCTGGGACCTTGTAATCATATCGTTGACGTATACTTCAATCTCATGATGGATCATGTCATGAAACAAAGCAACCATGGCACGCTGATATGTTTCCCCAGCATTCTTCAGTCCAAAAGGCATGACCTTGTAGCAAAAGGTACCCCACTGAGTAACAAAGGTGGTCTTCTCCATGTCTATGGGAGCCATTTTTATCTGGTTATAACCTGAGAAGCCATCCATAAAGGAGAATACCTTATGCTGAGCAGTATTGTCAACCAGAACGTCGATGTGAGGTAGAGGAAAGTCATTCTTAGGGCTTGCCCTGTTCAGATCCCTGTAGTCGACACACATTCGGACCTTACCATCTTTCTTCGGCACAGGAACCACATTGGCGACCCACTGAGGGTAAGAAGTAACTGCTAGAAAACCGACGTCAAATTGTTTCATAACTTCAGCCTTGATTTTTTCAAACATCTCCGGACGCATTTGGCGGACCTTCTATTTTACTGGGGGACAGTCTTCCTTGGTAGGCAGGCGATGAACCACAATGTCAGTATCCAACCCAGCCATATCTTCGTAAGACCAGGCAAAGATCTCAACGTAGTCATGCAGCATCTGAATCAACCGCTGTTTCACACTAAGCTCCAGATTTGCACCGATCATGACTTCCTTTTTGTCTGCCTCAGTACCCAGATTCAATGTTTCCACTGGCTCTTCATGTGGCTGAATGGCCCTCTCTTCCTGGAGCAGTAGTCTTGTAAGTTCAACAGGCACTTCGCAATCGTCTTCACCTTCGTTTTCGGCTAAGTTGATCGGATTTTCGAAGTCATAACTGGCAGTAGCAGAGTCGTTACCCGTGAGATCTAGAGTGGATGTGGACCTGTATATGTGAGTGTTTGTAAAATAGTTGTTTTGAAAAATATAATAAAGAAAGACAAGGAGCGCAAGATTTGAAATGCAAGAACATCCAATGCTTTTATTAATGACATATGAAAATGACACACAAATGCCCTCACAAATGAAGCCACGGTGCCCCGGGTAAGACACCGGGCCATAAAGTTTCAAAACATTGTCTATTACAAATTCAAAACAAAAGTTTCATTACTGGGTAACAAAAGTAATAGGGATGAAGTCCTTTGCGGTCCAGTTGCTTGGTCCACCGTTGGTCGTAGGATAGATCCAGCTGTCAAATTCAGACTCTTCTACATCTTCTTCAATGGCATTCACTCCCGAGTTGCTGATGAACACGAGAGGTCTTCCGATCCTTGCACTTCGAACAGCCCTTTGAGCTTCCTTCTCAATAACAGCCCGGGCATCTTTTAAGGAAGCCATCTTCATAGGAGAATCTTCAACCACAGTCTCAGCTGATGCCAGTGTCTGGGGGACCTCTTCAAAGTGCTGAAATGGGGTCTCAATGAACTCCCCATCCATCTCTACGTATCTGAATGAGTTCAGGTGGCTGACCATGTACTCTTCCTCCCCTTGAACTGTCACAATCTTTCCTCTGACAGGGTACTTCAGCTTCTGGTGGAGCGTTGAGGTTACGGCCCCGGCTTTATGGATGCATGGATGACCCAACAAACAAGAGTAGGATGGCCGAATGTCCATCACATAGAACGTAGAATTGAAGACCTGAGAACCAACTTTAATTGGAATATCAACTTCACCGTGCACCATCCTTTTAGACCCATCAAAGGCCCTGACAACAATGTTACTTGGTTTTATCTCTAGCCCTTCGCAATCCAACCGGTCTAGAGCTTTCTTGGGCAAGATGTTCAATGAGGAACCAGTATCCACCAACATATGTGCAAGAGTAGTGCCTCTGCATTCAATGAAGACATGCAGGGCATCGCTATGATTTTTCCCCTTGGTAGTCAAATCAGCATCGGAGAAACCCAAACCATTATCAGCAGTTAAATTTGCCACACAATCGGTAAACTGGTCAGCTGATGTCTCTTGTGGCACGTGGGTAGTCTTCAGGAAGGTAATCGGAGCCTTGGCACGGGCCTCTGAGCACAGCAATAGTGACAACATAGAAATCTTGGATGGGGTTTGCCCCAGCTGCTCAACTACATTATAATCACTCTTCTTAATAATCTTCAGAATCTCTTCCATATCCTGTTTGGAAGCTTCAACAGTAATTGTCTTAGGTGCCTCCGTCTGGGCAGACACATCAGTGGGAATCCCTTTGCCCCGAGCGTTAGATGACTCGGCGACAGGGGTAAGGATAGGAACTGGATCAGGAATAGTGGTAGGTACCCTTGCAGGTGTAATAACGACAGGTCTTCGGACAGTTGGTGGAGCAATATCAGGTGAGAAAAGTCTACCGCTATGGGTGACTTTAGCAGGTCCAGTAATGTTGTTGATGTCAGTATCAACATCCAACTCTTGCTTAACTCCAAGAACATAAACATCAGCCCCATAGTGCCAGGGGACAACTTTGTTAGAGGTGTAGGGGATGGGCCCCAGAACGGTGATAATCACAGGTGCAATCTTCGGAACATATGTAATTCTAACAGGCTTCCTCGAGGGAGCCTTGGAAGAATTGTCGAAAATGGTAATAATGGCAACTTCTTCAGAATGAATGGAAGGAACAGCAATCTTCTCAAACAGGATCTCCTTATTATCCATCAGGTTTTAGATACCTGACTTCAGGAATGGGCAACCAGTAGGTAAAACAGAACACATATGGCAACCTTCGCCACAGCCCAGAAATAAACCGGCTAGCAACAGGTTCTTCTTGACAGTCATCAGAGGGGTAACAATGTCATCCACAGAAACTACAAACAAGTCTTCCTCTACAGCATTTACTCCATGTTTGGGCATGGGAGCAGTCACAACATTAGGCCACTCGTGCGCCTCGAACTTAATCTCCTTTGCATCAATTAAGTCTTGTATCTTGTTCTTTAATGCCCAACAATCATCTGTATTATGCCCCGGGCTATCGGAGTGATAAGCGCAGCGGGCGTTAGGGTTATACCTTGGTGACGTTGTATTTGCATTCTTTGGGGGTTCCCTTATAGTCACCAGGTTAGCCTTCAGCAACTGTGGCAGAATCTGAGATAAGGTCATGCTGAGACGAGTGAATTGCCTCTTAGGTCTCTTGTCCTTTTGTTGATTGTTGTACTGAGGAGCACCAGCAGGTTTTGAAATAACAACCGCATTGACAGCTTGGCGGTGTTCAGATCTATTTTGTCTTCTTGCACTGTAGACAGCGCTGGACTCTTTCTTAAACGGATTCTTCTCGGTGCTCGATGAGGCACCCTTCTGTATCTTCCCAGCCTTAATACCAGCTTCAATCCTCTCACCAGTCAAAATAAGATCTGTAAACCCAGCTGAAGAGCTTCCAATCAGATGGTTAAAGAATGGACCAGACAGGGTCCCCAGAAACATGTCAACAAGCTCCCGATCAGCCAAAGGTGGTTGCACCTTTCCGGTAAGGTCTCTCCACTTCTGCGCATACTCTTTAAATCCTTCACCCGTTCCTATTGTCATACCCTAGAGTTGGGTACGCGTAGGAGCGAGGTCGGAGTTGTACTGATACTGCCTATAGAATGCAGTAGCCAAATCTTCCCAGCTGCGGATACTGGCTCTGTCCAACTGATAGAACCACTCAAGCTGAGTCCCTGAGAGACTGTCTTGAAAGAAATGGATTCATAAGTTCTTATCAGCAGTGTAAGGCTGGATCTTCCTCACATATGACCAGAGGTGCAGCTTCGGACAGGAAACTCTGTCATACTTGGCAAAGGCTGGTGCCTTGAATTTATGGGGAATCACCACCCCAAATGATAGACCTAGACCTCTGAAGTCCAAACCGGGCACCTTCTGGATTTCCATAGCGCTCAAACGGTCCTCCAACTGTTTGTACTTATCCTCAGCAGGAGGATATTGTTCTTCATCGTAGTCCGTCTCGTTGTCGGAGACCATAGGGCTAGGAGCCCTCCTTTCTTGTGGACTATCTTTCCCTCCAAATGAGGTGGTCAGATCAACTTCATTCTGCAGCCCATTTCCAAACCTGCATCCAGTATTGAACAGGATGGTCCTCTTCTTCTTCTTCTTCTTCTCTTTCAGAATCAAAGTCTTCAGGTCCTGCTGACCCTTAGCTTGATTCATGAACAGATCTTGAAACTGGGCATTCTGGGCCTGGAGGGCCTTGATAGCTTGCTCAGTTGAAGGTTCAGTAGACATGATGATTGCTGAAATAAACAGCGAAGAAGATAAGAGACCTGTAACAAGGGTACCTGTTTATGAAGTGCATGGGATGAAATGCGTATGATTTATGATTTCAAAGACAATCGGGATTCAAATTTGTAAACAAGAAAGGAAACACACTTTATTAGATTTAAACTTCAAATTTTAAATTGTTCAACAAACTGCCCTTAGGCGTTACAAGAATGGAAATACTAAAAAGTAAATAAAAACTGTAAAAGAAATCATCAAAGGTCCATCAATGCTCCCATGGTCTCTTCTTCTCAGTGCGGACATAATCATTCAGGATCCGCTCATTCTCCAGTTTCCTAGTCAGCTTCTGGATCTTCTGCTCTTGTTCATTGAACTTCTCCCGATAAGAATCCCATTCTTCCCGCAGTTGCATCCAAGATCTCTTCAGTGTCCCAATGTCAGTGGGCATATAAGGGTGGAGAATGGTTGGAAGAACCCCGTCTTTATTAGCAACTTCAAGAGTGACAGGCCGGACAACTTCATATGGCATACCTAGCTTCTGGGCACGGATGCGGACCCATCTGAGATATGGCTCCATTGGCAGAGAAGTCTTTAGACCCAACTCATGTGGATCAGATTGGTGAACTCTGTCCCAAGCCTTTATGAATCTACGACGCAACTCGTCGCTATCTCCCTGGAAAATCAAAGATGATATGAGGCATTAACATCTCATGAGGCCCTTCTCTTCTGGCTCTTCCAAACTGACGGAGAGCTAAGCATGGATTATAAGAAATCCCTCTGTGGGTTCCGATCAATGGAATATTATGATACTCTCCACAGCGATCAATGATAGTCACCTCATCCATACCTTTGAGAGTCCAGATAATGTCATTATTAGAAAGAGACATCACCCTATAAGCCCAGCCTATTCCTTCTTTGTTTTTCAGCACGGACTTAGGGAGGTGCGAAATAAACCACCTCGACAATAAAGGAGCACAGCACATCAAAGTTCCCCGCTTTCGGGCAGTACGAGCATAGAGTTGATGAAGGATGTCACCCAAGAGAGTGGGCACCGGGTTCTGAGAGATGAAGATCTTTATAGCATTCACGTCAACAAAAGTTTCAGGATTCGGAAACAATACCAGACCATAAATCAAAAGAGCCAAAATGTCCTCAAATGCCTTAAAGTGTAGGCTATCCCAGAAGTAGTTAGCCTTGTTCACCAAGAACTTAGTCAGAAAACCCTTAGCTCCACTTCTAGTCTCCCAGTTAGCCATTACCTCTTCTTTGGTCAAGTGAAGGGCTGCAACAATCTCTTCGGGCCTAAGAGTCTTTTCCCACCCAGTGAACGGGGTCTGCTCCAAAACAGAGATACCGAGCAACTCAGAGAACTCTTCTAGGGTAGGAACCAGCTGATAGTCTTGAAAAGTGAAGCGATGGTACAACGGATCATAAAACTGGACCAGGACACTCATCATTTGTTCGTCCAATTTGGAGGTGACCAAACTGAGAAGAGAACCATGCCTCCTGATGAAGGAAGTAGTGTCAGGCATCTTGGCAACCAAATCTTTAAGCAAGGTAGGTACTTGGACAAAGTTGATCTGGATAGTATTCTTACGCATAGGCATCATGATGACCTATAAAACAGAGCAAAGATGAAACCCTCTTGTCTTTGAAATAGGTTAGTCCTTATGCAAGATGTATGCAATGCTATGATGTCATGATGTCATGATAAAGGCACACCACAAGTATCCACAAAAAGAAAACATGGTAAAGGCACACAAGTCACACTGACAGCCCTTAGATTTCAGGCTGGCATGGAGCTTAGGTACTACCCTCTTTCAGTTCAGTTGGTTTAAACCTGTCCTAAAAATAGTAATCGGGTTCTAGAGGATCTCAATATCACTGACTACCCTCAATCGGTCATAATTCCAGTTTAGCAAACTTTTCTTGCGGCCGGAATCATCGCGAGAGTTTAGTCTCATTGAGTGTAGCATACTGCTACTGTTCTATGGCCAAGTTGGTCAATTTAAGGTTCTAAGGTCAGTTGGTGCTTAATGACCCCTTAGAAGACCCATATTCTCCTCGTTCCAACATAAGGGATATCGGTACATACTAAAGTGTCACACCAACGTAGCTACTGCTTCATCCGTATCGGTCTACACCGTACAGATCCCTCACAGTTTATTGCTACTTACCTAAAGGGTACCCCCAGATCCGGGCTAGGATCTATAGAACTCCGATACAAGCCCACAAAATTAAAGCATACAAAGCATACAATTGAAAACATTATGAACTATTCCTAAGGTACACCCCACTTATAAAATCTCCCCAGCAGAGTCGCCAGTTCTGTGATCGGTGGGAATGAGAACTGACTGTTTTGGAATGCTGGTTCACGTTTGCGTTTGTTTTCGCAAAATGTCGCGGTAAGCAAGAGTCGCCACCGTCTTTTATTTTATCCCACAAGGAAAGGAAAAAAGCACAGAAAAATTCCTTTTTTAGATATTTCTTGGGTTCGGGAGGTAGATTATAGAAAGGTAAGGTGTTAGCACCCTTTCTATCTGTGGTTATCCACGGGCTCTTAGGAACTTGCTCATTGTGTTTTCAAAAGTTTTTTTTCTTTGTGTTTGTGGGTTTGAAAAGAGTTTTTTATTTGAAAGGGGTGTAAGTGCGAAAAGTTTTGTTTTGTTTTAAAAGGAGCAAGTACTTAAGAACCATCTACCTACTACAAAAAGGAATTAATCTATAAAGTGTCCTTTAGAAAATGCTATCCCACTATTGAGGAGCAGGTAGCATCGTCGTTGGAGTTTTCGGGTCAATTCGATTAAGGGACGTGTGGCCACTAAAGCAATGTTAGGACGCCTTAGCGGTAACCCTAATGTCTTAGATCATTTTTCCGAGGCAACCGTTTTGAGGCAACTATGATCTTTGGACAAGAGGACGACCTCTAAAACTTCCTATACTTAATGACCACGTTCGAGGCAACCAAGTGAGGTGTACCCTAAGAGTGGCATGTGCGAGTGTGTTATTTTTCAGTTATATTATCTTTATACATGTTATGGTGAGCTACTGTTGATTTTAGGTTAAAGATTAATCTTGTCATGCATTGCCTATTTATCAAACATCTAGCAGTCAATATTGTGCAGAAATTAAATTGCGGGAAGGTAAATCTAAGCTATTACAAGGCGTCGGGTATTTACATCGCCAAAGACAAACCCTTTAATTTAAATTGCGGAAAAATAAAAGAAATCGATAAATAAATAAAGTCCTAATTTAAAAACTATTACATTCCCGAAGCAATTACATTATTGGATAAAAATAATACGCGTGCGAGAAAATTAAATCGGAGCATTTTTTAGGGTTTTGACCCTTTTTTTTATTAAAGAAAACATTTTTTTGTTATTTTTTGAATTAAAAATTAAGTCTAAGTTAATAATTGAATTAATTAATTAAATGAAAATATTTTTGGGTTTTATTTATAAATAAGGAAATAAAATAAAATGATTAAAAATGTTAAAACCTAATATTCTAGTTAATTTTAATTTATTGCAAAAAATTGTTAAAATTATACCTAATTAAAAAACTAAATTAAATAAATTATTTATTTACAAAATAAAATAGTGAAATTAATAAGGATATGTTTTTTTGGTTTTTTCTGATTTTATGAAAAAATGTTAATTGGTTAATTTTTAATAATAATAATAATAGTTAACAAAATAAATAAATAAAGAAAAAGAAATAAAAAGTAAAAGAAATACTCAAGGGGTGTTGGGCTTAATTTGGGTGTGAAATCACCAATTCTTGGCCCATTAACGCTCCAGCCTGTTTGACCTTTGTGATTCCATAGGCGCATGTTGACCAGGATTCATGGTGAACCTTCAATCTGGATCATTGGATCTGATTTGCAAGTCATCTGGCAGGTGGATCCTTGAGGCGTATGGTGGACCAAATCTTTGAACGCTGCGTGAGATTACCTGAAAACAAAATTCAACAAAGTTTTTGGGGGACCTGGGATTCGAACCCAGGTCCCAATGCTCAAATGTCAGCGCTCCAACCACTCCACCAATGCTGCTTTATTGTTAATGGAATATACAACAAACATTATATGGACAAATCAATTAATCATGCTGAAAATAAAAAAACACGCAATTTGTTTGAATTGTCCAATGAAGCTAGGACACGTCTTCGTCTTCTTCAATGAAGACTGGTTCGTTTACCTGCGGATTTTATTCCGCAACTAAATCCATGGCATCATCCTATCATGAGCTACCGGCCATATAAATGTCAATGGAGACCATCACTGCATTCGTCTCTCTCCCCTGATCATCCTTATACCCATCATTAGTCTCAATTTATCCTGCATCAAAAATGCCTAAAAAGCAAGAACAAGAACCCTAGCTCTGGATACGGGGTTATAAGCCATGAAAACAAAATTAAATATTACAGAATCATTGGAAATTGAATGGCAAGTATGAATGTACAAGAAAATTGGAAAAAAGATGCAAGAATGATGAGTTACGTTTTCATTTACAGAGGTGTATTCGTGATGACTTACAGCGAGTTTCAGGCGATGAGAAGGCTTGATTTTGGTTGGTGTCACTTCAGGGGATTGCCAGCAAGGGATTAGTGTCCAGATTTTGCTTTGAATCGAGCTCTAATGTTGTCTTTAATCTCACACTTTTTCACACTTTTTCCAAACTTTGTATGGCCGTTTCTGCAATGCTTTGTGCGTGTTCTGGATGTGTGTGGCTTGTACAAGTATTATAGAATGAATTAGGTTTAACCTTTTGGCCTGAATCCATGTGCATTGAAGATTCATGATTTGATATGATCTTCCATTAACAAATTTCCAAAAATGGCTCAAATCAAATATTTTGTGCACCATAAGGCATGATTCGGATTTGGTTTGGTGTATCTTGACAATGAAGACCTATAATGACCACAAGAATCTCATTACATCAATTTTTAGATTTTATTTGATTTAATATTGATTTAAAATGAATTAAATCAATAAAAATTAAATAAAATAGAAAAATAAATGAATGGCCATGAAATTAAATATGGGACACGTGTGTGCCATGAAAAGACCATATCAAGTGAAAAAAGTGGGCCCTTTTGTCAAAAATTGGAGCTTTGAGGATAGTTGTCTTTTGGCAATTTTGGAAAAATGCCCAACTTCAACAAGGCATAACTTCTTCAATTTTGAACTTTTGTAAGTGTTCTTGGACTTTTTATAAACCTTGATATGTCCTCTAACCAATAATTTTGGTATCATCTCATTTTGATATTCCATGTTCAAGTTATAAGCTTTGGCAAAAAAGGTGTTTTTGTTGACTTTCAAAAATGGCCTATAATTTCCAAATTTGTAACTTTTTGTGAGTGCATTTCTTGATCTTGGGGTGTGAATATGTATTGTAGGATTTTGCATCCTCTTAAAAATGAGATTTGGATGGGTCATTTCTCATAAAGTATGAGAAAGTTATGCTTGGTCAAAGTTGAGTTGACTTTTCCTGCAAAACCCTAATTTAGCAACTTTTGAATCTTGAGCAATCCTTGATGAATCATGATCAACCCTTGATCAAATGATGAATTGTCCTTAAAAATGAGAATGTTGACAAAAAAACTTGAGGTTTGACTGTATTTAGGTCACAATTGACTTTTGCCCTAGCACAGTCGATTTTTGGACCTCTTGAGCAATTGACTGACCAAACTTCCTCTGCAAGGCTTGAAATTTGACATGGATGAACTTGAGAACATATTAGGACATTGGGGAGCACTTGGGGTCATTTGGATGTGAGGACCTTGATGCAACACAAAACCCTAATTTTGAATTGACTGCCTTAGGAGGTGATTTGACTGTCCAACTCTTGAGTCATCTTGAACAACTTGGAGATGATTCTTGGCATGTCTTGAGAAATATGGGAGGGCAAATTTTGGGGTACAACAGATGTCTTTCCATGAGAATCAAGCTCACCGTGTCAAGTGGGACATATCCCTCGATTCAATTTGTTATACTTGATCTTTAACGGCGTTTATT
This sequence comes from Vicia faba, assembly GCA_948472305.1. Classification (NCBI taxonomy): domain Eukaryota; kingdom Viridiplantae; phylum Streptophyta; class Magnoliopsida; order Fabales; family Fabaceae; genus Vicia; species Vicia faba. The sequence continues at coordinate 1,033,947,892 of OX451738.1, read as the reverse complement.
TAGAGGAAAATGAATCTTCTTGCCCTTTGGTAGACGTCTGGTTCAACGTGACCCTGCATCAAAAACCCTCGAGATCCTTGAAATGGTTATTGAAAATGCTATGGTATGATGTTATGATGTTATGTACAAGTATTCAAAAGTAAGCAAGTGTATATACAGACAGTCATATTCACACAAAGCAGACAAGTCCTTAAGTTTAGGCTTGCATGGGGTTCGTAGGTAAGTACCCTCTTGAAGTTAGTTGGCTCAACATGTCCTATAAATAGTAACCGGGTTCTAAGGAGCTCAATATCACAGGATTATTTTCCGTGTTCATTGTTTCAGTTTAGCCACTTTACTGGCGACTGAAATATTCCAAGAAAATAATCCTCAATGAGTGTAGTATCGAGTATCTACCAACTTCGGACTGCACCAAAGTCGGTCATCTCACTACCCCTAAAAAGGCCAAGATGGTCAAGTAAGGTTCTAAAGTCAGTTGATGCTTCACGACACCACGCGGCATCCCCGTACTCTCCTTGATTCAACTCAAGGGTTACCAGTACCAACCAAAGTGCCACATCAATGTAGCTACTGCTTCAACCATGTCGGTATACCCTGCACAGTTCCCTCACAGTTTATTGCTACTTACCTAAAAGGTTCCCTCAAATACGGGTGTAGGATTTAAAACAAACCCAAACAAGGAACCCAAAAGTAAAGCATACAAGTCAAATAAGATAAGCATGTAAAGGTGATCTAAAACCCTAAGGTAATCCCACTTTTAGATTTATTCCCCAGCAGAGTCGCCAGTTCTGTGATACGGTGGGAAAACTGACTTGAGGTTTTGCGTCTGTGTTCGCAAATGTTTCAGTTTAGCAAGAGTCACCACCGACTTTTTATTTTATCCAAAGGAAAGGTCAAAAAGCATAAGAAAGACCTTTGAGATGTTTTATTGGGTTAGGGGGGTAGATTATGAAAAGGGAAGGTGCAAGCACCCTTTTCATCCATGGTTTTCCATGGGCTCTTAGTTACTTGTTTAGATCACTTGCTTTTGCTTTTCAATTGTTTGAAATGGTGCTTTGTGTGTGGTTTTTGAAAATGCTTCGAAAAAGAGGCCATCATTGTGGCAACCTTTGTAATGATTCTTGTTTGAATATATACAAAGGTGTTTGTCTTTTGAAAAGATATTTCAATGTTTGAAAGTTTGATTTGGGAAATGTTTTGAAATTGTGTTGTGAGGTGTGTTTGAAAATAGCAAGGATGTTTTGCAAGTTTTGATCAAGTAACTAAGAGTTGTCTACCCTATTTTACTCAAAGATCTTTCCTATACGTTTTTAACCCTTTTGACAGTGTTGTTTTACCATTGCATTTGGTAAACAACCTTATATTAGGATGTTAAATGGGACAGGCGTGGGTCATCATATAGACCATGATAGCAATATTGCCAAGTATCTTTAGCAATTTTATGAGGGACTAGATCATTTTTATAGGCAACCAAGATAGCGTCATTGAGGGACTATGATCTTTTGTTTTGTTTTTGTTTTGCCAAAGTACTCAACATGCATAACATGGCCAATTTAAAAGGCAACAAGTGGACGAAACCCTAGGGGTGCACGTGTGTATTGTGTTGTCAATTTACATGCTTTTTTTCTTTGTATTAGGTCATCTAGCGATTGATTTTTGAATCTTGCCATACACGCCTAATTACTATACAGTATATTGAAAGCAATAAATTGTGGAAATTGAAAGTCTAAGTTATTACAAAAGTATCCGGGAATGGGGGTACAAATTATTACAAATGGGGATAAGTCTCACAAGAATAATAATGTCCAAATATCAAGTATTACAACCAAATCGAATCGTCGTAATTCAATATAAAGCTATAACAAATGAAGAAATCAATAATATTATGAAATGCATGTACTTACTTAAAAATAAATAAATAAAATCTATTCTAAAAAAGAAAGATTAAATATTTTATTATTATTATTCTTGGTGTTTTATTAATTATGTAAATAAAAAGTTTAAAGGAAGAAAAATTAATTAAACAAAATTTCTATTATTCTTGGTGTTTTCATTATGTGTAAAAGGGATAATAAAAAAAATTAAAATAATTAAAATAAAACTATTTGAGAAAGTCAAATTTATTTTACAAAATGAAGTTCTAATATATTACTAGTATATCTTTAATAAAATAAAAAAAAGGATAAATTTAAAAAAGAAAATTAACTAAACTATTTTTTTTGGTATTTTCTTAAATGTAACAAATTAATAAAGATAAATTAAAAAATGAAAATTAATTAAAATGATTAATTTAATTTGATAAAAAAAGTATTGAATTTTATGAGTTTGTTAAAGAAAGAAGAAAATTGAAAATGATTTGAAAATGGGCTTTTAGGGTTTGAACTAATTAGGCCCAAAACAAAAATAAATAAATAAACAAATTGCCAGCGTGAAAGGGGGGCGCTAGTTAGCAATTATTATGGGCTTATGTTTGGGGTTCGGGCGGACAGGCCCAAAGGCGAGTTTGTACAATTTTTTTAGGGTTCAAAAACTTAGGGTTTGTGATTTCTCTCCACAGCGGCGCCGTTCTTGTTCTCCCTCTTCATCTTTCTCACTCAAAAGCACTCTGACCTTCCCCTAAGCCCTAGCCGTCGGAGCGCTGTCTCCCTCTCTCATCTCCTCACAATGATCCATGTCTTTGTTTAAACGGTATGGTTCGTTTTGATTTTAACAGTTTGTTGTTTGACTCGCATGCTTGATTTTACAGTTTTGTTGTTTAAGCTATGGTGCTATGTGTCTGAGATGCAGCAAAAAAGGTTTGGAATAGAAGTATACCTATGAGATTTTATGGAAAAATGGAGAGGAGAGAGGTTGGACTGGCGGCGCTCCCTTGGTGGTCGGAGGTGCAAAGCGGGAGAAACGATGAAGAACGCGCTTCTGACTTGTTAGTAATTCTTTCGTTGATGATGATTATCTGAAAATTTTGATATTTCTTTCTCTTTGAGTTTGAATGCTAATTGTGTATTCTGAAACTTTTGATTTTTGTTGGTTTTTGTTGATGATGAGTGTTGTTGCTGAAACTGATTTGGTTATTGAAATGGTTGATAATGGTGATGGTTAAACCTTGTTTGTTGCTTCTTGTTGAAACTTGAATATTGATTATTGGTTTATTCTGAAACTTGTATGATGATTGGTATGCTTGCAAGTTTCTTTGTGGTTTGGGAATTGCAGATTTAGTTGTGCAGTGCAGTTTTGAAATCTGCAGGTTTGGCTTGTTTGCAATTTCAGACTGTTGGCTTGGAATTTTGTTTGGTTGTGCAGTTTGAAACTTGTTAGGCCATTCCTGAAAATGTTGGACAGGTTTGGCTATTGTTGCAGTTTTGCAAGCTTGTTACAGTTTGGCCAACTGGTTTTTGTTTGGGTTTGATAGCAGGGTTGAACTGCTATGTGTTTTTTCTGGCTGTGCAGTTTGAGTAGTTTGGCAGGCTTTTGTGGTTGTTGTTCTGAGTTTGAAACTTGCAGGTTTTGGAGTTTTAGCTTTGGTTTCACAGTTTGGCAAGCATGTGCAGGTTGAACTATTTTTTGATAGCAGGTTGGGATTGTGATGAAGATGTTAGAAGATTTGTGTTGCTATGCAGTTTCAGGCTTGAACTGAAGCTATTTGCTCACAGGGTTTTGGTGATTTTCTATTTGATTGTTTACACAGTTTTGCTATTGTTTGTTGGGCAGGTTCAGGCTGTGTGTTTTGATTTGCAGTTTTAGTAGTGCAGTTTGGTTTGCTTGAAACTGTTAAAGAATTTTTTATGTTTTGGGAGAGTTGTCTTGCAGCTTTGGCTATGCAGTTTGGCCAGCTTTGCTGTGGTTTTTTGACCAAAGTGTTATCTCCTCCTTTTCTTTGTGTTATTTTCTGGCCTTATATCTTTTTGCTTGTGACAGACTTTTTCCAAACTGTACCCTCTCACCAAAAGGTGATATCTTTTCTCTCTTTCTCTCTCTATGACAAAGCATTTTTGCATTTTCTTATTATTCTTAAAAGTTTGCCTATGTCTTGGGAAATGATGAAAAGCTATGACAAGCTTTTTGGCTTGTGATTTGGTTCACCTCCTGCATTGCCTGCTGTTTGATTTGCCATGTACTTTCTGCATTTTACTTTTGCATCTGCACTTGTACTTTTTGCATCCAGTTTGCTTTGTTCAGTTGCTTAGTACAGTTTGCTTCAATGTTTCAGTTGCTTAGTACAGTTTACTTTGCTTGACAGTTTAGTTTGTTGCAAGACTTGGTTAGTTGCAATGTTGTTGCAATGTTTTAGTTTAACAGTTTGCCTTGCTGTTTGGTAATGCAGTTTGGCACCTGTTATGTAATGCATTGTTTAGTTTTGTTGCAATGTTGTTTGTTGCACTACTTGGTTTGCTGACTTTGCAATGTTTTGTTTGGCCTATGTTTGCATTTGAACCAATTGCTTTTGTATGCTTGCATTTTTCCTTTTGCATTTTTTGTTTTTCTCTTTGTGAACCAAGAAGAGCAATCTTCTTGTGATTTGCAAAGAGGAAAATAAAAAACGTGATGAACAATAGCACTTCTGATTCCAGACGGCAAACTTTAATGATGAATACTTTCTTTTCTTTTTTGTTTGAAAATTTAATTAACTGTACTAATCCTGTTTTCTTTGTCTTTTTCATGTGAGCACAAATTGGGTGATGACAAAGCAGAGGAAGCAGAAGACTTTGAGCATGGGAGCAATGGAGCAATGGAAGCTTAGGCTTAGACTTCTTCCTTTGTAACATAGGGATAAATATTCAAACAAATGTACCAATTTAATTTTCAAATACAATAAGTTGCACAACTTAAAGCATTTGAATAATAAACTGTATTGTAACATTTCTTGAAATAAATGAAAAAAGTCTTTATCCAATAAAACTCTTCTACTGTCAATAACTTGCAACTGTTTCTTTGCATCTTCACTTAATCTTTTAAGATTCTCAGATCAAAATAATTGAAATTGCATTCCAATAATTTCAATACAGATAACTTAAACTTTAAGTAATCCAATAACTTTGCAGTCTCGTAACCTTGCAACATCATTCCAATCAAAATACGCATTGGGTATTCTAATAAACAAGCAAGCATTTCATTCCATTAACAGGCAAACATCTTAACAAACGCACATCATCTAGTTAACCTGGATCAGACAAAATCTGAATATTCCAAATGACCATCTCAGCTCTATCTCTTATCCTAGATAAACAAGACCTGGAGAACAACCAGTAAACTTGAAAAAGTGCGAAAACATGTGACAGTTAATTGAACTTCTGAGAATTCAGTTTCTTCTGAGAAATGCGAGAGAAACCCTAATTCTTGATTTATTGCCAAAGAAAAGTCTGTTTGATCGATTCTTGAGCCAATCTTGAAAATCTGAGAAAACCCTAGGGTTGTGATTTCTTGTGAAAAATGGAGGGCAAATTTTGGGGTACAACACTCACCATTGTCTTAATATGTTCTCAAGATCATCCATGTCAAGTTTCAAGCCTTGTAGAGAAAATTTTCTCAGTCAATTGCTCAAATGCCTGAAATCGATTGTGCTAGGGCAAAAGTCAATTGTGGCCCACATACAGTCAAACTTCAAGATTTTTGGTCAACATCCTCATTTTGAAGTATATTTCATCATTTGATCAAGTTTTGATCATGATTCATCAAGGATTTCTCACAATTCATCAAGAATCAAAAGTTGCTAAATTAGGGTTTTGAAGGAAAAGTCAACTCAACTATGACCAAGCATAACTTTCTCATACTTTATGATAAATGACCCATCCAAAGCTCATTTTGAAGAGGATGCCATGCTCTACAATCAATCTTCAGCTCCCAAGTTCAAAAAATGCACTCACAAGAAGTTATGAATTTGGACATTATAGGTCATTTTGAAAAGTCAATAAAAACACCTTTTTTGTCAAAGCTTCATACATGAGCATGGAATATCAAATTGAGATGATACCAAAAGGGTTGCTTATAGGGCATCTCAAGCATTCTGAAAAGTCCTAAAACACCTCCAAAGAGTCAAAATTGAGGAAGTTATGCATTGGTGAAGTTGACCTTTTTTGCAAAATTATCAAAAGTCAACTATGCCTAAAACTTCAAATTTTGCCAAATGGGCCCAATCTTTTGCACTTGTTTTGAGTTGGAAACATGGTCCACGAGCCCTAGCCTTTTCCAAATGTCATTATCTTGTTTTTATTTTTTATTTTTATTTTTATTTTAATTAAATCATTTTAAATCAAAACAAATCATAGAAAATCTAAAGCATTGAAAATTCAAGATTTGATACATGTTTCAGGTTTTAAATTCCAGCTAGCATGAGATCAAATTCGTGTAAAGGCATGGGGTGTACAAAAAGATTGAATTGACCTAGTTTTAGAAAGATATTCAAGGTGTATCAAATCAAGATCAAAGACATTGATGGAGGAAGATTGAGACTAGGTTTTCAACCCTAATCCATTCTTCAATACATAAGGAGTGTGTGCAGACCAAAAGAGAGGCTAGAAGGAGGCGCAACATCAAGAACAAAACTTGGAAAAAACCATAAAAAGTGCAAACACGAATTCATACTTAGAGGCCAATTTAAGACCCTTGGACCATTCCAATCGCTTCCTGGGATCCCCAGCAAGCAAAAGCAATAAAGAGCAAGCGTTTCCAGGCCATGAATACCACTGTAAGTCAACCATGACATCCATGTATTTTTGAAATAGGTTTGCATGATTTAGACATTGATAGCATGAATTATATATTCTTGATCCTTAAGACATATGCAAGCTTTCTGTAATATTTGATTTCATTTTCATGGCTTGTATGAGGTTTCACCATTATTAGGGTTTGTAGATTCGATTTGGGAACTCTGTGTGCAGGCAAAATTAGGCCATGAAAGGGCCACCATTATACTCAGGAGGTCCAGACGAATTGATTGGTGGCCCTAGTTTTCATTTATCTTATTCATGGTTGATTTTAAGAGAATGCAAGTTTGTAGTGACGGACGAATGTCCGTAGGTAAAAGTCTGGGACTTTTACCCACAGAGAAGGGAAGAAGATGATTAGCTGACACCTTTCCATTAGATCGTTTGAAAATTCGCGCTAATATTTTATTATTTTGTTTGTTTATTATATAATATTTTTTGTTTACATTATGTACAAACAAAACATCCAGCGCAGATGGTAGTGGGGTATGTGCAAAACGCTTCAGGACCTGGGTTCGAATCCCAGGTCCCCCCTTTCTTTCATATATTTTTCCTTTTCAGGATCCAGCGCATACATAAGCCAAGGGATTACCATAGACCTCACCATTTGATCTGCCAAGTGGCCAGATGGCCAAATCTGATGGCCATCAGCTGAAGGACCATAGTATGCCCAGTCAACGCATGGCTGGAGATCATGGAATGTCAAAGGACCTCTTTGCTTCTTGGGCCCATATTGCTTCTCACACCTCCCTCAATTTGCTTGCAGGCCCAAGTTTCTTATTCCTTTTCTTTTTATATTTTATTTAATTAATTAATTTATTTTATTTACTAACAGAATCAATTATTTTCTTTTATTAAAAAATCACAAAAATAATATTTTTCACCAAATTAGGTTTAGACTTTATTTTTTAATCAAAATTAAATTAATTTAATTAGTTGTTAATATTAGATAACTTTAATTCCTTTTGTAAATAATTAAAATTAATTAGAACAATTAGGGTTTTAATTTAATTATATATTTTTTTTTCCTAAAAATAACCAAAAACACAAAATAGGTCATTTATTTATTTTCATTAATTAATTTAATTAGCTAATTAATTGTGTATCTAATTTAAAAACTTAATTCCTTTTTCTTAAAAAAATAATTAAAAACAACAAAAACAATTTTTCTTTTGATTAGGTTAGAAGGGTCAAAACCCTAATTTCTTCCCGATTTTAATTTTATCGCGCGCTTTATTATTATTTTTACCATATTGATGTAATTGCCCACAAGTTGTAATAGTTAATTAGGTCTTTAATCTTTCATTTATCTCTTTATTTTTAAGGGTTTGTTTTTGGCTATGTAAATACCCGAAGCCTTGTAATAGCTTAGTTTAATTTCTGCACTTTAAATTCCGCAAAATATTAAACTGTTAGATGTATGATATTAGGATGCATGACAAGAATGTATGATTAACTTTAAAACAGTTAGGTAACCCTAAAATGTGCAAAGATAATAATCTGAAATTGAATCACTCGCACATGCGCACTCCTAGGGTACACTCCCACTTGGTTGCCTTCGATAAACGGTCATTGAGTATAGGATGCTTTAGTGGTCGTCCTTTTATCCAAAGATCAAAGTTGCCTCGGAAAGGTTGCCTCGGATAATTGATCTAAGACATTAGGGTTATTACTAAGACGTCCTAACATTGCTTTAGTGACCATACATCCCTTTCGAATTGACCCTCAAACTACAACGACGGTGCTACCTACTCACTAATAGTGGGATAGCGCTGTCTAAAGGAAACGAACATAGAACAATTCTTTTTTCGAGTAGGTAGATTAGTTCTTAAGTACTTGCTCAATCAAAACAAACTTTTTCACACTTACACTCCTTTATAAACAAAGTTTTCAAAACAGTTCATTACACTCTTGAAGACAGAAGCAAGAGTTAAATCAAAGTCAAAACTTTTCAAATCACATAAAGCACACAAAGAAGAAATTTTGAAAATGATGAGCAAGTACCTAAGAGCCCGTAGATAACTACGGATAGAAAGGGTGCTAATACCTTCCTGTGATACGGTGGGAGAACTGACTTGGGATTTTACGTTTGTGTTCGCAAATGTTTCGGTTTAGCAAGAGTCGCCACCGACTTTTTATTTTATCCTAAGGAAAGGTCAAAAAGCACAGGAAAGACCTTTGAGATATTTTCTTGGGTTCGGGGAGTAGATTATAGAAAGGGAAGGTATTAGCACCCTTTCTATCCATGGTTATCCATGGGCTCTTAGTTACTTGTTTAGATCACTTGCTTTGCTTTTCAATTGTTTGAAATGGTGCTTTGTGTGTGGTTTTGAAAATGTTTTGAAAAAAAGATGCCTTGTCTAGGCAACCTTTGTAACGATTCTTGTTTGAATATATACAAAGGTGTGTGTCTTTTTGAAAAGATATTTCAATATTTTGAAAGTAGGGTTTTGAAATTGTGTTGTGAAGTGTGTTTAAAAATGGCAAGGATGTTTTGCAAGATTTTTGATCAAGTAACTAAGAGTTGTCTACCTTATCTTACTCAAAGATCTTTCTTATCCTTTTAACCCTTTTAACAGTGTTGCTTCACCATTGTATTTGGTGAACAACCTTGTGTTAGGATGTTAAAACGGGACAGGCGCGGGTCATCGTATACAATCATTGAAAGCAACTTTTGAGACGCTCTAACAATTTTGTAAGGGGCGAGATCGTTTTATCGAAGGCAACATCAAGGGTCATCGAGGGACTACGATCTTTGTTTATCGAAGGGGCATTTGCTAGAGTGTCTCATACTCGAGGGACACGATTGTATTTTCCGAGGCAACAAGCGAGGTTACCCTAGAGGTGCAAGTGTGAATTGTGTATTAATTTTCATGCATTTATCTTGTATTAGGTCATCTAGCGATTGATTTTGAATCTTCGCATACAAACCCTAATTACTATATAGTATATTGAAAGCGGTAAATTGCGGGAATTTAAAGTCTAAGTTATTACAAATAAGTATCCGGAGATGGCGGTACAAATATTTACAAATGGGGATGAGTCTTATCAGAATAATAATGTCCAAGTATATATTACAACCAAATTGAATTGTCGCATTTTCAATGTAAAATTATAACAAAGTATAAGATAATGAAAATCAAAGAAATATGAGATGCATGCATTTATTTACAAATGAACAAACAAAGATTTAACCTAATAAAGACTTAAATATTATTATTTTTGTATTTTGTGAAGAAAAAGTTTTAAAGAAAGAAAATTATTTAAATTAAATCTTCTATTATAATTATGTACTTTTATTAATTAAAAGGTTAAAGAAAAATTGCAAAATTGATTAGATCAAATTAACTAATTTTTTTGTATTTTTATTATATTAAACAAGGTTGATAAAGAAAATAAAATTATTTTTAAAAAAGAAAGTAAAACAAAATTTAATTAGTGTTTGCATTAATTAAAAGAAAGAAAGTGATTTAAAGAAAAATGTTAGTTTAAAAATGATGGGCCTAAAGAGTTTGTGGCCCAAAAATAGAGAATGAAGAATAACAAATTAATAAAATCAGAAATGAAGAAAGGGGGGTGGGGCGCTGGAAAATGCTTGGGCTTTAGGCGTTTTGTTTGGGCGAAGGCCCATCTGAAGTGTTGAACAAAATTTGTTAGGGTTGCTTCATTTGGTTAGGGTTTGGAGTTTTGGTTACAGCGGCGCCTCCTTTCACTCATCTTCTTTGTTTCTCTTCGTCTTTCCCAAGCCTATGAGCTTCTGATACTCTCCATGCCCTAGCCACCGGAGCGTTGCCTCCCATCTCTCTCGTCTTCACAGCGGTCCACGTTGATTGTGCTTGAACGGTACGAATTTTATCTTGTTTAGGTTTTTCTCTTTTACATTTATGTTTTTGTTTCGCTTGATTGTTACATGCATGTTTAATCTTTGGCCTTTTTTATGTTTCCATGTAGTAAAAGCTTGAGGGTTTGAGAGACGTACCTTGAACGTTTTGCTTCTGAAAGACGATGGAGGGAGAGGGATGTGAGACTGGTGGCGCTTCTTGGCGGCCAGGCGGAGGAAGAGCATGATGGTTGCTTGCTTGCTTACTGGTATCTCTGTATTTGACTTCTTTTTTGAACGTTTAATGATGATCGTGTTTCTGAAAACTATATTGTTTGAACTTTCGTTGATGATGAATATTTTCTGAAACTACTCTTGCTTCTGAATCTCTTCCCCTTTCTGGTTTTGATATGGATATCGATGATGATGATATTCTGAGATTTGCTTGTTGTTGATTTGGTTTTGTTGATTCTCTTCCTTCCTCTGAGTATGCTGATGTTTTATGATGATGAATGCTCTGAGATTTGTCTCTTTGTTTGGTTGTTTTGATTTGAGTTGATGAAGAAAATGTATTCTGAACTTTTGCTCCTTTGTTGAATATTGTTGATGAAATGGTTCTAAAAAAAAGCTAGCTTGATCATTTTGTTGTTAGTGAGTTTCTGAAATGTTCTTGTTGTTTTGGCCAGCTTGAGTAAGCTAGCTTTGCAGTTTGGAAATGTTTACAGGTTCTTTTTTTGGTTTGGCCTGTGAACATGTTTTGCCATAGTTTGCAGTTTCGAATGCAGACTTGGTTTAGGCCAGCTACAGGTTTTGCTTGAGCTTGTTTATGGATAAACTTGGCTTGTAGGATTTTTGGTTGAGCTTGCAGTTTATGCAGGTTTGTAAGTTTAAGCTTGCAGTTTATGCAGGTTTGTGGTTTGAGCTTGCAGTTTTGCTTTGGACTTGCAAGTTTTTTGACTTGCAGGTTGTTGAGTTTTGGGAAGGCAGGCTTGCTGTTTTCTTTGAATTTGCAAGTTTTTGACTTGCAGGTTGTTGAGTTTTGGGAAGGCAGGCTTGTTGTTTGCTTATGGAAGGCAGGTTATGCAGGTTAAACAAGTTTGCTTGTTATTGTTACAGTTGGGAAGTTTTGTCTTTTTGACAGCAGCTCTGAGTTTGTTTTGAGTTTTGCAGTTTGGAGGTTTATGCAATATTTTTCTCCCCTCCTTCTGCTGGACTGTTAGACTGTTATATCTTTCTTTTTGCTTTCTTTTACTGTCTTGAAAACAGCCTGCCAAAACTGCAAACTCTCACTTCACTAGGTCTTCTCTTTCTCTCTCTCTCTCTAAAGCACTTTCTTGCTTAATATATTTAATTCTGAAAAGTTGATGGCCAGAAAATGATGAGGGCTAGGACAAGCTCTCTTGCTTGTAAATTGGTTTATCTTGCTGCATTATTGCACTTTATTTCCATATTTTATGCATTGTGTACTTGCTGTGACAGTTTGGCAACTCAGTTTGACATTTGTTAATGCATTTGAAACTCAGTTTGCAGTTCAGTTTACTTGGTTAATGAAGCTTTGTACCTTTGTATTTGAACCATGTTTTTGCATCTAGTTTGACATGCTTTCATTTTATATATTTTATTTTTCTCTCTGTGAACCGAGAAGAGAAATCTTCTTGTGATTTGCAGAGAGGAAAATGAAACATGATGAACATAGCATTTCTGATTCCGGCTGGCAGACTTTAATGATGATTTTTCTTTTTATCTGCTTCTGCTTGAAAATTCTTATACTAATTTCTTTTTCTCTGTCTTTTGCAGGTAAGTACCAGTTGGATAATGGAGGACGCAGTAAAAGTCAAAGATCTCAAGAGATTAGGCTTAGATTTATTTTTCCATTTATTGTAAACAAATTTTATTGTAAATACTATAAGTTGTATTCTTACAATATTTGAATAAAATTTGTAACAACACTTGAAATAAATAAAAGTCTTTATCAAAAAAGAATTTTCTACTGTCAAATATTCCAATCTTTCCTTGTATTGTCTATTTAATTATTTAAGACTCTTAAATTAAAATAACTGGAAATGTATCCCAATAACTTTAATCCAGATGAAATAAATAATCAACAAACTTTGTCGTCTCGCAACCTTGTATTAATCACAATACGCCTGGTATTCCAATTAACATATGCGTTGTACAATTAAACAAACAAGCATTCCATAAACCTTTCACTCCACTGATCAAACCAATGCCTCAAAGTTCCAAACAAAAGTCTCAGCTCCTATCCCAGATATTTAGGTTTTGAGAAACAACCAGTAATCTTGAACAAGCGTAAAAATAATGTAACAATCAACTGAATTTCTGAGGATTCAGTTTCTTCTGAGAAATGCGAGCGCAAACCCTAATCCTGGATTACTGCCAAAGAAAAATCTGTCTGATTGATTCTTGAGCCAATCTCAACAAAATCAGTGAAAACCCTAATTCTGGATTAACTGATAAAGAAGAGTCTGTTTGACCGATTCTCGAGCCGATCTTAAAAATCAGAGAAAAAAAACCTGGGGTTGTGATTTCTTGTGGAAAAGGGAGGGCAAATTTTGGGGTACAACATTTGCCCCTGTTCAATCTTCTTGAACCTGAAGAGTTAGATTGGCAATTTTTCCTTTCGCGACTCGAAGGTAAAAGATGATTGGACACTAGAGTGCCCATAAATTTGCACTTGTCAAAGCATAGTTGAGGGAATGGGCTTAAAGATTCCATTTGGAGATGTGACAGAGTCTTGTTGAAGATGGGCTTAAAGATGCCATCCAAGAATGTTTGTTTAACTTGTATGTTGTAGGTGAGTGGGTGAGTATCAGAAAGGTATCCATGTTTGGAACGTCTCTGAGCTGGGGGTCTGAATAGGCAACAGATTAGCATCTGTGTCGGGAGGCATCCGTAAACTATTTTCAGAAATCCTTGAACCTTGAAACTTGCTAAACTTATCCTTGCGAAGGATAAAATATTAGCTGAAACACAAAGTTATGCTGCATGATGCAATGTATGTGTTGTATCAATGTTTATGATATGTGAATGTAATGAATGCGCACGTAAGCTGATTAGACGTCTTGCTGAGGAAAATAAATCCTGGATAGCTGGAGATAAAAAGTCTTTGACTGCCGTCGGGGAAAGTAAATAATTGACTGCTGCCGGGGATTGAAAATCCTTTGATCGTTGAAAATGAGAAGTCTTGGGACCACCGTTGGGGAAATCAGGAGTTTGGGTTGTATGCCAATCTAATGGGGATTCCTGTTTTGAGGAGATCTTCACTAGGGGATATCTGAAAACTCTGTGAGGAATTGAAAATGAGAGTCTTCATTTTGCTTGGGGAATTGGTGTTGAGGATCCAAGAACGAGAATCTTCGATCTGCAGGGGATTAAAAAATCCGACAAATTATGCTGAGAGTAAAGAAAGCTCCGGAGAATCAAGGACGAGAGTCTTGATTTTGTTGGGGAGTAAGAAACTTTGTGGGGAATAGCCATACTGTTGAAAAGTAGCTATCCTGTTGGAGAGTAAAACTCAGGATTCTGGAAAAAGCTTATTCCTGTTTGGAAGAAGTTCAGGTTTAGGTTGTACGCCACTTTGAGAATGAGAATTTTCATTCTGTCGGGAATATCAGGAAGTTGAATTGTATACCACTTTGAGAATGAGAATCTTCATTCTGTTAAGGGTATCAGGAGCTTGGGAGCATGCCAATCTTCTGAGGTTTCAAGGATGAGAATCTTCATTCTGTTAACGATATCAAGAGCTTGGGAGTATACCAATCTTCTGAGGTTT